>OU860783.2:7555624-8755624 GCA_917862395.2 Heliconius sara | reverse complement strand
TGCAAAAGTAATCTTCAAACAGCTTTATATTAATGGTTGCAGACATAAGCACTAGTTTAATATCACTTCTTGTATGTATTAGACATTTTAGTATGCCAAGCAAGAAGTCACCCATGAGGTGCCTTTCGTGTATCTCATCAAGTATTATTACATCATAGTTTGGTAGATTTTCTGATGACATCTGAAATTATTAACAATATATCATATAAACACCATCGTGGCTTAGTGGTATAGCATCTGACTGTTAATAAGATAGTGTGGGTTTAATTTTCACTAGTTATTATTTTCTTGCTATGGTATTTTAGCCACTCACAGTTTCAAAATTTGGGGGGAATATGGTTGTTATACATATAATAATAAAAGTTTAAATTGATAATATTGTTTCATTTATTTTTTGATCATTTATTTATACCTTATTTTATAATATTGAAATCTATATTTTTTTTTATTCCAAATTATTTTTTTATTTAGACATAGTTCTGATAATTTAAACATATACTATTCTCAATGTGGTGTATTAAAATACAATAATCTATAGGTAAATATATTTTTTTTCTTACACTATATTCTGCATACTATATAAGTGTAAGAAGAGAGAACCTAATATCAGGACACTTCAGCTTTCAGAAAAAATTTCACCCAATATGTCAGGTGTAGATACTCAATCCTGTTCTTGATCTTGTTAAACTCAAATAAAGATAAGAATTATTAATTTCTCCTAATGGTGATTAAAGCCACAACTGTCATGCTTACAGTCAAATATTTTGTCACAGCCATTTCTTTCATGGCAACATTTGCACATTGTTTAGTTGCAATGAAAATAACAAAAAAAAATAGGAAAAATCCTAGTCTAATCTGGGCCTCAATAAATAACACGCTGGTCGGACACTGTATTTAAATTTAAAAAATACAAATTAAATGTTTAAATATCAAATAAATCATAATCAATAATGTACCTGTCTTAATAATAAACCCTCTGTTATAAAGCATATTTTGGTATCTGCCGTCTTGCTCTTTTCAAATCTTATTTGATATCCAACCTTTGTATCAAACTGTGTTAGCATTTCAAATGCAACACGTTTCGATAATGAAACACAAGCTATTCTTCTGGGTTGAGTGCAAGCTAAAAATTACATAAAAATAAAGAGGCCGGTCGTGGCGCGGCGACATAAGGTGTGACTGTAAACTGGTTGTGGGTTCGCTCCCCGCTCGAGGAGATGAAATATTTACTTAAATTTATATTTCCATTTCTTCGCTCTGGTGTCGAGGCAAAGTGCGGCGTTGAGTTCTGCCACTTAACACGCAATGCCTCCGGAATTCGGCAGAAAGTGGGGAACGGAGTGTCTTTCACTACGTTCCCTCTGCCTACCCTGCAGTGTGCGGGATACAGCGTGAATCTGATTTATTTATTTATTTATTTAAAAATAACTTTTTTACCATGTTCACCCAAGCTCATGTAGAGGGAGCTCATTGTTAAGAGACTTCACTCCCAACTTTCCGCCGAATTCTGGAGGCTAGTTGTGGCACAGGGGCACAAAGTGTGACTGTGAAAACGCGACTGGTTGTGGGTTTCATTGGGGACTCAAAGAAATACAATGTTTAATTAAATTTATATTTTCCCTCTGGTGTCGAGGCAAAGTGTGGCGTTAAGTACCGCCACCCAACATCAAAAATTTTAAAAATATATATATATATGGTTATAAATAAAAATTGAGGCCAGTCATAGTGCAGGTCCTCACTCTGAGAACGAGGCAAAACAGCCTGCCACTCAACACACAATGCCTTTAGAATTTGGCTTAGTGGGGAATGATGTCTTGATAGGAACTGAGTGAACAACTACATTTCCAAGTTCCCTCTGAATATTTTCTTGCTATGTGTGTAGGATACAGTGTGAAACTAAAACAACCATGTATACTTATGAAGTAAAAATTACAAGATTTTTTATTAAATAATTGAAATTTTATATTAAAAAAATGCTTCTGTATAAAAAAAAAATTAAACAAAATTTATGTCTTAAAATAAATTATTTCCAAATTATCATAATTAGGCCAATACCAATATTCTGAAATCCAGCTGTGTGCAAATACTGAGGTACTTGTGTTGATTTACCACATCCTGTGTCACCAGCAACTATAACTACTTTTTCATTTTGTACAGCTGATACTATTTCATTTCTGTAAAATGAAAACCATAATAATTAAACGGAAAATAATAACAAATATTTGATTACTATGTGATATTTGGCCGAATATATAAATAAAAAAAAACTTTATTGTGCACCACAAAATAAAGAGAAGTAAAAGAAAAATAATTTTACATAAGAAAATGCACAGCAGGTGGCCTTATGGCTATAAGCAATTTCTGCCAGGCAACCTTGTAGAAGCATGTACATCTGTAGGCGGTATACTTGCTTTATATATTAAAGCAGTATGCATGCTTTAATATATAAAGCAAGTACATAATACATACATATATACGCAATAGTATTATATTGTATAGAATAATTGATTATCATAAAATATAATTTCTAATATTTACAAATAAATATAAATATGTTCATGTTAGTTGGTTAAGGAAAGATATAACAGTTTAAATATGTCCTACTATATCAAGTTATTATTATAATACTGCCTACTGCAGAGTTTTAACATATTATTCGGCAGAAAATCAAATACCTAGGCAATGGTCTGAACTCTGAAATGTGATTAACCTGGTACCTTCACAATGAATTTGTGGAGTGGGAAGTAGTTACTTCTTATTTTATTCTAGTTTCACAATTCATAAACAAAGCAAATATTGATTTCTTTTATAATCCTATTTTTACTTCTTATCATTATTAATTATTTTTAAGGTAGTTATTGGTACACACATCTTCTGTACAACACAAAATTTTATAATACTGATAGTGGCCTTGTATACAATTTTTTATATTCATAAAATTCTATCAAATAATATCTTTAAATTACAATAAACATTGATATATTACAATTAAAAAGTATTTAATTTTAAGATAAAAAATATTTAATACAAACCTATACTTAGCAACAGGAAGATCATTTTGAGCTTTCCTTAGTTTTCTTAGTTTCTCAAATTTCTCTTTATTCTTAAAATCTAAATATATAGAAACTATATTTAGAAATACATCAAACATTTTTTTGTCAAATTTCTTTTCCCTCTCATCATACACTGTGTCAATAAATTTCATTTTACTTTTAAAATTTATGCAATAATGCTTAGAAAATAATTTTGGAATTTCTTTTTCAGTAACTGCACCATCTATGGTTTCTGTATCTATAATAGATTTACCAGCTTTTTTTAAAGTGTCCTCGTATTTCTTTACAAATATCCAAAAGTCGTCAAGACTATTTATTATAGTATTTGAGTCATTACTGTATGTTATCATTTTATTTAAATCTTTCTTATAATCTAAAAAACTAAATTCACTATTAGATGTTGTTGACGATGAACTATGTTTTCTAATTTTATGGCTTTCTGTCAAACTTCTTTCATCAGAACGAGATCTTTTTCTCCTCGAAGATGCATAATAATCTCGAGATTTTCTGCTCATATTTTTAACACTTTGGTTACAAACTCCAATTTAAAAGCGATAATAATATAAATATTTATAAACACATTGAAAAAAAAAACGATACTAACTCAGCCTAAACTTACATATTTCTGAATAATAAAAAATATAATAATGTTTTTTCAATGAAATATAAATAATATTGCGAATTATGATGTTTCACAGGGGTGGCCTCCAAAACATAAATAAACATTAATTGACAATTAACATATGACATTTGTGATTTTACTGTACTTTATAGTTCAGTCAAGTTAAAACTTGACTGAACTATATAGTTCAGAGCTGTAAGTTTATTAAAACAAAAATTTTAATAAAATAAATTATTAAAGAAGATATGCCGTTATTTTTATAATATTATCTTATTTATGTAGCTAACAAAACGTAAAATAAGCTACAAGACATTAATTATTTCTTTTTTGTTTCTTAAGAAATAATCTTGCAAAAAATTAACATGTCAATAATTTTTATTTTATAGAAAATAAAATAGAAGATAGGTTAATGTATGTAAAAAGCGATAATCAAGAAGAGCCGAGTTTCTAATAATTCAAATATTTACGAATATGTAACACAATACATATTGTAATTTTATTAAATATCAAAATAGTAAAAATATCAAAATATAATAATAGTAAATTATAACACTAAACGAAATATTATTTTTATCTATATGTAAATAGATATTTATATATGCTTATAGGAGCACATGTCCATAAAGTGAGAAAGACGATGTTATTTATATGAACGCCCTCTATCGTCGATATTTCGTATTTGTAGTTGTCCGCCATTGCGTTCCGCCATTTTGCTTGGTCGGGAGTGAACGTAAATGTATTTCTATGTATTCTAATGTGGCAAATAGTTATTTAGTTTAAAAATTAGTGTTTCAATACACTAATGGCTTGCTTAAATACACTTAAGTTAGAAATAAAGACTTTAGAACAAGTGTTTCCAAAAAACCATGAACGGTTTCAGATAATGTCAGCTAGTGTCGACGAACTGACCTGCAGATTCGTTGGCAAAAATGGAAAGAAATACGAAATCCACGCAAATATCACTGTGAGTAGATTGTTCTATTCTTTAGCCTTTAAGAAATATAAAAATTCCGTCTTCAAATTAATGATGGTTCGTATTGATTATCGTTAGTTCGGACAAAGGGTCGTGTTTATGAGGGCAGGGCTGTCAACAAAAGGTTTACGGAAGTGATTATTTTCCTTGTGAAATTGTTCATATCGCGTGTTTTGTCACACGAAAGTGCGAAAACCACTTCGATTGTTTATTTACGTAAATTAATTGTAAACGTTTTCGCTATGTGCGCAGGTTTTTCATCATAGTATGACGTTTCTTTCTAAATGATTTTACGGGTCCATGACGAATCATCGTATCGATTATTTAAGTTTCAGTGGTCTATTCAGTGTGCGAGACTCTTTACAGCTACATTTATTGAGGGTAATGTCTGTTTTGCTTAAATAACGGTATAGATGCGCGATTTTAGGACAAAGGCTGTTAGTCATGCTGGCTACCTGCTTTTTGTGGTACCTGATGTAAAGATTTCAAGTTTAAGAATTATAAGTTAAACTTTTCTTTTTTCAATTTTTTTGATAACAAGATATCTGCTAGAACTGTTGACAATGTATATTGTTAAAATACCATAGAATAAAAAATTATGTTATTTTTAAACTTTGTAATTCCATAAATAAAACTAATTTCTTCTTCTATATTTTTGTAAGTAAAAAATTGATTTTTAAATAAAATGTTATATTGTCAAAATATTTATATACTGTTTTGCGGTTTCCTATCATTTGTGTGACAGAGACTAAAAACTAAATATTATTTATATAAAATAATGACACCTTAAGAGATATTTTGAAGCTGCCATGGTACCCTGGTACAGCATGGTGCTAGTGTTGTGTTGTGTGTGGTTGTGTGGTGTTGTGGTTGTGTATCTATCCCTACTCAGGGAACTGATTATATATAAATTGTTTTCATTTCTTAAATCTGTTAGAAAAAGTTCATTGTGAATTTACTTCACTTTGATATGTTGGAAAAATCTTGAAGCTGAAGTCATTTCAAAAGAAGATATTTTATACAATATTTATATTGTTAATAAAAAAAATGTTTTTTTAGATATGCTATAGTATAATCACTTTATAAAGATAAAATTGTGAAATTATATTATTATTATTTTTGGTTACTTTGCTAGAAAATGTTCAAGGAGTGAAGGTGTTTTTTTTATTATTAATAAACTAAAAATAAACAAATTAAAGTTGCTATTGCTTAGATGCTTACAATAAAAACTATTCTATTATTGACATATAACTATAATAACATTATGTTGTTTAAAAAGATGGTGGCAATAAATTCATATTTTATCTATGATTTAACACTAAATCATGATGTACTAATCACATATAACTTTTGCTAGTAGTATTTCCTGATTTTTATGTTAATCATTAAAAAAAATCAGGTTGCCATTCTAGTGTATAAGTATTATTGGGTTTATTTAGACCAAGTTTTTTTAGTAGTCTGCTATAATATATTAAATATGAAGAAAATTTGAAAACTGTAGAATATTTTTTTATTTGTGTTAATAGTTGAATAGACAACAACACAGTGTAGTGTCTCAACACTATGTTCCTTACATAGTGTTGAGACACTGCAATCCACTTTCTGACAAATTTTTGATATATTACATGTTGATCCACAGACCTCAACACCACACTTTTTCTACTACTGCAGGGAAATAAATAATTTAAATACAATCATGCACCTTAAGTAGTAATCAAATCCACAACAATTGTGTCTGTAGTCAGATGTAGCACAAAGATTTCAAGCAAGAAATATTAATTATAGTAACATAATATATTTTTTGACTTAATTATTTACTTTAATAGGGAATGTTATATCATATATAGAGGACAGTAGCAGTGGCACAAAGTGTGACTGTAAAACTGACTGGTTGTGGGTTCGATCCCCAATCGAGGAGATGAAATGTCTACTTAAATTTAGATTTCTATTTCTTTGCTCTAGTGTCGAGGCATAAGTAGTTGTGTTGAGTTCTTGCCACTCAACTAAAAAATATGATATGACAAAAATTTTATTGATTAATAAACTAAGTAATTAATTTTCTGTATAAATAATGTTTAATATGCTCTTGATCCTCTTTATTACACCTGTTTGTCTGGTTCTATGATTACATTATTTACATATCTTGTTAATACATATTAATTCCTAGCTATTGTATTTGTAGACATGTCAACATATCTATTCCGTAGTACTCATTGTACCGCAAGTGGGTCAAGTGAATCTGCTCCTGACATCTTTCTCCCCACATCCAGGCCACTCTTTGTACGCTGCACTGACACTAAAAAGAATATAATTGGACACTACAAGACCTGAGTTCTTACACTCTTTTGCTCTCTACGGAATACGGACACTTGGAATATTTTATTTATTTATAATTTTCTTACCTTTTGTCAGATCTCTTAGCGCTGTGTTAATGAAAGGGTGACATATTATATTCAACTTTTTGTCTTTGTGAATGTGGAATGAATTCTATTTCTGTTACTTACTTATGGAAATTAATACTCTAGAGTCTAGATTGTTCCATAGTTATTGACATAATAGTAATTGCTGTAGTTTAATTGAAACTAAATGTATATATAATTTACATGTTATATTTAATAATGGCTTTTTATCATATTAATTTCTCTATTGTAGTAAGGCAAAGTGCAATGCTAAGAAGCTGGAAATAAAACTAATGAAAGATAGAAAATTGTTATATTTAGCAAATTCAACACTCACCTTGTGTTTTAATTGTTATTTGATATTGTAAATTTTTTTTCTTCATTATTTATTATATAAAGACGTAAGCAATGGTCCCTACATTTGAACAGAACAGTGCTTATATAAAACTAATATATATATATATATATTATTGTTTATTTATTAACGAGAAGAAGCCGATTAAAAGTATAGAAGTCTTATACAATTCACATTCTATTTTATATTATTATTTATAATGCCATACACTAGTCTAGACTTTCTGACTAATTGACACAATACTTCAAATGATAGTCATGATGGGTTCAAATCCATGTCTGTCTTATGTAGGAACATAATTTATCTAAAGCTTAAACTTGACTTATTTTTACTTATTGGTATCAAAATCTAAATGTTTACCAGTGTTTTTAAACAATGGTCGACGACAATCGAAACATGACCATGCGTGGGCGCAGCGTGTGGTTTTTATTAGTATGCTTAATTTTTATTCTTTCTCGTGAAGGTTTGTAATTGATTTTGCATTACGCTGTGGATCTTACATGATTAAGGATTTACGTAGAATGTTCCTATGCAAAAAAGTGAAATTTTAATATTTTCATTTTTTCGCTTTGTTGTCGAGGCAAAATGTGGCGTTAAGTTCCGCCACTCCTCAACACGCCCCCAAAATTCCTTGGAAAATGTGGAACGGAGTGTCTTAACATTAGTTTCCTTGTGGTCTGCCTTGCTTAATACAGCGTGAAGTTAAAAAAAATAGTCGTTTTATAGCACATCTTTTAAAGTTCACGGGTATAATTGGAACTTTTCATAATGTATACTACCATATTTGGCTGTGCAGTTATAAAATTATTAAATTTATGATAACTGCCAAAAGCTGGACATTGTAAAAAAAATTGTTTTTTTTTCTTTTGGTGAATCAAATGGAATAATTATAACAAATCACAGTCCTTGTGTTTTCAATTGTATTGATATTAAATTTTTTTCTCATTATTTATTATATAAGATAAGCAATTCTACATTTGAACAGTTGTGCTATATAAATAATATATATATATATATATATATATATATATATATATATATATATTTACTAATTTATTGAAAGCACCACCGGACGGACTGGGATTTACTTATAATTATTCCATTTGATTCACCAAAAGAAAAAAAAACAATTTTTTTTACAATGTCCAGCTTTTGGCAGTTATCATAAATTTAATAATTTTATAACTGCACAGCCGAATATGGTAGTATACATTATGAAAAGTTCCAATTATACCTTTAAAAAGATGTGCTATAAAACGAGTATTTTTTTTTAACTTCACGCTGTATTAAGCAAGGCAGACCACAAGGAAACTAATGTTAAGACACTCCGTTCCACATTTTCCAAGGAATTTTGGGGGCGTGTTGAGGAGTGGCGGAACTTAACGCCACATTTTGCCTCGACAACAAAGCGAAAAAATGAAAATATTAAAATTTCACTTTTTTGCATAGGAACATTCTACGTAAATCCTTAATCATGTAAGATCCACAGCGTAATTTCAAAATCAATTACAAACCTTCACGAGAAAGAATAAAAATTAAGCATACTAATAAAAACCAAAACGCTGCGCCCACGCATGGTCATGTTTCGATTGTCGTCGACCATTGTTTAAAAACACTGGTAAACATTTAGACTTTGATACCAATAAGTAAAATAGTCAAGCTTAAGCTTTAGATAAATTATGTTCCTACATAAGACAGACAGGATTTGAAAACCCCTTATGACTATCTTTTGAAATATTGTTGTCAATTAGTCAGAAAGTCTAGACTAGTGTATGGCCAAAATAAATAATAAATAAAATAGAATGTGAATTGTATAAGACTTCTATACTTTTTAATCGGGTTCTTCTCGTTTAAAAAATAAACAATAATATATAAAATATATATATATATATTATATATATATATATATATATATATATATATATATATATATATATATATATATATTTACTAATTTATTGAAAGCACCACCGGACGGACTGGGATTTACCCTTTTAAATTAAATTTCCCTTTGATTTTACCAAAAAAAAAAAAAAAAAACAATTTTTTTTACCCAAAGTCCCGCTTTTGGGGAGTTACATAAATTTAATAATTTTTTTAACTGCCAAGCCGCAAAAGGTAGTAAAACATTATGAAAAGTTTTCCCAAATTTTCCCTTTTAAAAAAATTGCTATAAAAGAGTATTTTTTTTTTTAAATTCACGCTGTTTAAAACAAGGCCCAAACCCCCAAGGAAACTAAGTTAAGACACTCCGTTCCCCCTTTTCCAAGGAATTTTGGGGGCGTGTTGAGGAGTGGCGGAACTTAACGCCACATTTTTGCCTCGACAACAAGCGAAAAATGAAAATATTAAAATTTCACTTTTTTGCATAGGAACATTCTACGTAAATCCTTAATCATGTAAGATCCACAGCGTAATGCAAAATCAATTACAAACCTTCACGAGAAAGAATAAAAATTAAGCATACTAATAAAAACCACACGCTGCGCCCACGCATGGTCATGTTTCGATTGTCGTCGACCATTGTTTAAAAACACTGGTAAACATTTAGACTTTGATACCAATAAGTAAAAATAAGTCAAGCTTAAGCTTTAGATAAATTATGTTCCTACATAAGACAGACATGGATTTGAACCCATTATGACTATCTTTTGAAGTATTGTGTCAATTAGTCAGAAAGTCTAGACTAGTGTATGGCAATATAAATAATAATATAAAATAGAATGTGAATTGTATAAGACTTCTATACTTTTAATCGGCTTCTTCTCGTTAATAAATAAACAATAATATATATATATATATATATATATATATATATATATATATATATATATATATATATATATATATATATATATATATATTTGACTCTGGCAAATTAGGGGCAAATTCACTTCCTTTCTAATACAAAAAAAACTCGCATTAATTTCGTGTACTTGACAAGTGAGTATTGACATTAAAGGTTATTCATAAAATATCGGCGCTTATAGTATGTAAATTATTTCCGACTCGTATTTTACTATTTCGTGTTATGTTTTTTATCTTTCCTATGTTATTCTTTTTTTGAAACAATTTTAATTACAAATTTAATATTATGTATTTGATTTTAAATTGATAGAATATGTTAATTGCATTTTGAACGTAAATTAGTAGTAAGTTTCTTTTTTTTTTTAAAGAAAAATATATGTAGTGAACATTTTATTTTATAATATATTTACGTTAAATACTAAAGATAAAGAGAGGCCATTCGTGGCGCAAGGGCACTGTAAACGCAAGAGGTTGTCGGTTCGATTCCCACTAGAAGCAAGAAAATATTATGTCTTTATTTCTTTGCACTGGCGTCGTTGATGAGTTTTGCCACTTAACACGCAATGCCTTCATAATTCGGCAGAATGTGGGAAACAGTAGCGTCTTAATGGGAACAGAGTGTTTTAACACTAAGCTCTCAGGTTCCTTCTAGCTACTCTATGTTCGGGATATAGCGTGAAGCTAAAAAAATCTAACATAATATACACAAATATTATTACAATGCATCTACTTTTTACAGGAGACGTACCCCAACACTCCTCCGGTGTGGTTCGCTGACAGCGAGGATCCCATTGTAACAAATGCGGTTCAGATCCTCACCAATACGCAAGGGAGGGATAATCACGTTATAAATCAGGTTAATAATTGTTGATTTTCATTTAAAAAGAGGACAGAGCAAAGGCAGAGCAGGGGCACAAAGTGTGACTGTAAACGGGACTGGTTGTGGGTTCGATCCTCACTCGAGGAAATGAAATATTTATTTAAATTTATATTTTCATTTCTGCGCTCTGGTGTTAAGGCATAGCGCGCCGTTGTGTTCAAATCCTAGGTCCGAAACACTAGGTTCCCTCTGCCTACCCTGCTGTGTGCGGGATACAGCATGAAACTTATTTTTTTTATATAATTATGAAAAAAACAATTCAAAATGCACTTTTTTTGTATTTGTTATTGGATAATCATCATCATCATCCAATAGGATGTATTTACGTCAACAGTACAGTCGATGGTGATGTTTATAATATGCAGGAATTGGGATATTAGGATTAATATCTTAATTATATTTTCTATATTATTGTGATCATAAATATATTGGAATTTAAAAAATCTAATAATCATTGTCAAAATTATGCCAAAACTTTTTTAAAGTAAAATATAGAAGTGCTTGTATAATGTTCATAGCTGGTAATAATGTTCATATTCGCTAGTTCGGATTGAAAATCGTAGTCGTTGTGGTGAATCGTTGAAGTGAAGATCGATATTATGACGTTTTTGAACTCAAATATCTCGATTGCTACGAAACTACGAAACTTTTCCTATTACATACAAAGTATGGCAAAACCAATAAATTACATACGTTTTATTTAATAAATCAGTAAATATGTTTCACTCTTTGCAAAAATAGAATAAACTGTCTATATTACTTATAATCGGAAACGGAGTGTCTTAACACTAGTTTCACTCTGCCTATATGCAGGATGGACAGCGTGATGCTGAAAATATCACTTGTTATTTATTCACTCTTTTGTATACTGTATTTCCAACTCTATACAATAGAAATAGAAATAAAAATATAATTGACTGATATATGAGTTTTTTCTTACTATTTTTTTCTTTTCAATAGAAAAGCTTCAAAGACATTATCGTATTGTAGATTAATAAAAAAAAACATTACACGTCCGTATCAGGTGGGTATACTATTGAGGGAGCTGTGCAAACTACATGGTGTTCCCGAACCGCCAGATTTGGACTCGTTATCACTACCCCTCCACCCTGTACCGCAGCTAAGGTGAGTTTTATCAATTATTTTCACATACCTATTATAAATACAAATTAATATATGTATTAGAAAACAGTTTATTTTTCATTTAACCACAAATTCGTATATGGCCCCATGGTCTTATAGAGGGCGGGCCATATATTCATCACACACTAGCTAGTAAGAGTAGGATCTTCGGCTACCATGTTATAGTTATAGGAAAAGAAACTTGAAACTAAAGCTCGAATGTGTAGGCCGTCCTTTTTTTCATCGATTTTTTATAGTTTACTACATTTTCTTTCTATTATTTTAAATTTCAAAGGCTTAATTGATGTATACAGATTAAGTTTCTTTGAATATGTAAGTGTAGTTGAAGAGTGAGGCTCGCCCACCGAGAGTTCCAGCTTAGCTTAGCCGGAGCCCTTTCATCTGATACCTTACTTGAACTAGCTTAATACCAAATTTTGTTGCCTTTTGAAGGCTATTATTTTTTAAGATTCCACCTGAAATTATAGTTTTCAGATTTTTTCCTGAACTATTACGCGTAGGTGAAATGTGCCAAATTTAATAATTCTAAGTCAACCGGAAGTAGCCTATTAATTTTGATTCTCTTTATAGTGTTGAAATTGCGATATAGAGAGGAGATAGGCCATATCATTTTTATGTATATTTTAAATATATGGTTTGAATTTCAATCTTCAAGCGTTCCTGAGATAAAGGCTCTTGACAGATACACAGAAAGACCGACAACAAAGTGATTTTATAAGGTTTTCTTTTTTCCTTAAAAAGTATGAAACCCTAAAAATGACAAGTAATGTCTTTTATCGGCATCCAAATATAAAAATATTATAACAAACAACATTAAATATTTTATTTACCACATTTACATATAATACACAAATTTAAATCAATTATCAATTTACTTTATTATTAATTTTAAATAACTTCAATTACATAGTGTCCTGTAAATATTTATTTTCTTAATGTTATTTACTCATTTGTGGACTTTAAAATTGAAATAGACACCGATTTAATTAATAGATACTCAGAATGCTTTCACTCTATGACGTCATTGTTTAAATGAATAGTAGCTCCTTTTTATTGCACCCCCAGAGATCGTACCAACGGAACGCCCCACTGCATTAGCATATTAGAATTAGAATGCAAATAAATGCAGATTGCTATAATTAAAAATGCCTTCCTTCAGTTTTTTATAATGTTTATATGTATAGATACCATAATAACCACAATAGACCATGTTTATGTGGGTGTATAAATTTGGGAAAATCTAGCATATACCTATTTTATTATTAATCAAAGAAAATTTTACATATAGTGAACATTTGATCGATAATTATTCGTAAGCATTGATTGAATTTATTTTAAATGCCTTCTAAATATGTCACTTTTAATTGTAATTAATTTAGGTTTTACATAAATTACTGTGTCGTTGTGGCGGTGCCAAAGTGCCTAGGTGTTGGTCTAGGTGGAGTGAGTGGTAGGTTGTTAGATCGATTCAAAAGCGCGGCGTTGAGTTCCGCCAGTCAACACGCAATAACTCGGGAAATTGGGCGAAAAATTGAGATCGGAGTGTTTTAATTTAAACAGATTTTAATTCTTTACTAGATTCTATTTCTTTCTAGATTCTGATTCTTGAGAAAGCTGTTTTTTATCTTTAATAATTTATTGTCTTTATTATAGTAATAAATTTCATAATTAAAAGATGATGAAATTCTCTTCAATGTTTCGTTATCTTTTCAAATGATTTCTTATAAATTCTTTCACAATTCAGCGTTTTGTGTCTCTAATGTAATATTTATAATGTGTCGTGCACGCAGAAATGAATGTGTCACACACGTAGTGGTGACGACGTATTTCCTAGAACAGTTTTCGTTTCTTAATAATTTTTTTTCGTGATATTTGATTAAATAGGATTTGTTATCTTACACTGTATTCTATGTAATTATATTCTAATGTAGGTATAATTAAAGAATATGACAAAGTTATTTTGGAAATATATAATTCGTTGTTTTAGAAATTCACTTTGAAAGTATCTTGGAATAAAGTTAATAATTTATATCTATACTTATAATAAAATCATTTAGGCATCTAAATGATATTATTAGAAAAGGATAGTATGAAAAAAAGAGAGTTTATGTAGTTCATGCGGGCGAAGCCGCGAGCGCGAGCCAGTATGTAAACAATCTATTTTTGCATAATTTACAATGTGAGGCCATCCGTGGCGCAGGGTCACAAACGTGCGACTGTAAACGCAACAGATTGTGAGTTCGATTTCCAATCGGGACAATGAAACATTTAATATTTTCGTTTCTCGCGCTCAAGAGCGACGTTGTGTATAGGAAAACAACGCGTAATGCCTCCAGAATTACTCGGGAGAGTGGGGAACGGAAGTGGAGCGGAGTGTCTTAACTTAGTATTTTTGTAAATATATTTTTTGCAAATATTCTCAATATATTCAAGTACAACCAGATATTATAGAAATAAAATTTGTGAACCTATTAATTAGGATTTTTTTGGCAACTTTTTTATAAATAATAATATAAAAAAATATTTATAAAAAAATATAAGAATAAATCATATTATTTAATATATCACTTATTTACAAAAATAATCTGAATATTTCAGAGTACCAAGCGTGACGTCAAACGGTGCAGAGTCCGGCACCGAGGAGGATGAGGAGATGGCGGCAGAGGAGGATGAATCTGAGGGAGAGGACGACTTGCCACTGGAAATGGTCGATGACGCAGGACGTAGCAACAAGGTAGTCTAGATATATTTTACGCTTACGAGCCTTACGCTGTATCAAGGGGGAAATGGTGTTACGATTGTCTGTTTCCCACGCATTGTTGATCTTTCGAGACGTTCTATGGTGAGTAGCGGAGTTCAACGCCGTGGCTTGTCTTGCTACCAGAGCGAGATAATCAAAATAATTCATTCCCGTAATAAATAATAAAAAAAACCAACAACTGAAGAAAATCTATATTGACTTTATAAACGCTATCCAGTTCTGAAATAACATCTGATTTAAACACAATGGTATTGGGAACGCATATATATCTAAATTTTTTTTATTTAATTATATTTTTTTAAGTTAATTTCAATTACTATACGAAACGTGTTGAAATTGGTCGGTTGGAAAAAAACCACTAAACATGTGTTCAATAAAATGTTTTTAACAGTCTGAATTTAAATTTTTATAAACATCGGTGGCGATTTAAAGATTTTCTTATTTGAACCCTTAGGAGGTAAATTTTAAAAAACCATGAAACATGTGTTCAATGAAATCTTCTAAGAGTCTAAATTTCAAATTACATTAAAATCCGTGCCGATTTAAAAAAAATCCTTACAAACTTTCAACCCCTATTTCATACCTTTAGGGTTAAAATTTTCAAAATCCCTTCTTAGTGGATGTCCAGATTACAAAAATAAACATATGTCCAAATTTCACGTTTCTACGTACAGCGGTTACGGGTGTGCGTGCGTCTTGCCTCAGTCAGTCAGGTACATGTATTTTTATATATGTAGATAATATAATTTGTTTACTTACTCATGTAAGAGAAAGCATGAAGCAACTTTTTTATAAGAATCCTTTCGTAATAAAATAAAATTCCCACGCAGTGTTAGCTTTCATCTTTTAATTTTGTCTTACTGATTTAAATCCGGTTTCTACTGAAAAAACCCAGTGAGTGATTCCAGAAGGTTTTTATGTATAAAACATGCATATTATACTATTGTACTTGAGGCAATGAAGTTGCCGTATACAGTACGGTCGGCGGAGTCGTTATCGGTAAATTAAAAAATCGTTAGGTTTTAATAGTCGCACAGGTTTGATTTTTGTAAAATGCACAATAGTTCAAAAAGCTGTATTTCAAGACGGCCACGACTCGTCGAACATACTGTACAACAATATTTTATTTTTATTTAATATCTGATTTGTATTCAGGACGACATGGAGACAGAGCACCTAGCGACACTGGAGCGGCTCAGACAGAACCAGCGACAGGACTACCTGTCGGGCAGCGTGTCGGGCTCGCTGCAGGCCACCGACCGCCTCATGAAGGAGCTACGGGATATATACCGCTCACATTCGTTTAAAAATAACATGTATTCCATAGGTGAGTGATATAATTATAGCTGTGTTTTCAGATGGATTTTAGTGTCTAGACACTCTGTTCTTTGTTTTCCGCCGTGTTTTGGAACTCGGAAATGAAATTTGTATATATGTTACGTATAATATTTTATAATGAGGCTAATCTTGCATATTTTGAATCATTAGTTGAAAGTAAATTGGAATAATGTCAACAGTTAATCAACGTCAACTGTTAATTGGCAATTTTGTGACAGAACTCAATACTGCGATTCATAATTTAAATAGGGATATAAACCCACAGCCATAGCATTTAGAATCAGATGCAGTCACACTGCATCACAAAAGCCCCATCACCACTATTCTAACATGTATTCTGTGATTTAAAATCATATATTGTATCATTAAGTGTGTATTTTTATATCTTACATAAACAAAAATTAGAAAGATTAAGATTTTAAATGTTTTTCTTTTTCTTTTGTATAACACTTTGAAGAAAAAAATAGATATACTTATTTATAAATAAAACAAATCTTTTCAGAATTAGTAAATGATTCACTCTACGAGTGGAACATAACCCTGCGGTCCGTAGACCCCGATAGTCCACTACACAATGATCTGCTCTTGCTGAAAGAAAAGGAGGGCAAGGATTCAATCCTGCTGAACATTATGTTTAAAGAAACGTATCCATTTGAACCGCCATTTGTACGTGTTGTATATCCTATTATATCAGGTAAATAGCTTTGTATCTATTTTGATTTAACTTTCTTTTCTGCTAATTCTTTTATTTTTCATTACCATCACGTTCCGTGATGTTTTAATAATTGTGTTAAGTAAGCATATTTATATATTACTAAAAAAATTAAGGCTTTCGTTCCATTATTTATAAAACAAAAAATATTTCTTCATGGTTTTGATAACATTCGAAAATAAAATATGATTTACAAATATTTTTATATATAAATAAAGTCGGTATCGCCCTGAAGAATTATGAGTGAAGAATGAGTAAACAATACGTAAGGTTCAGAAAGCTTAACTAACTAACCTCGCACGTCTCAACTCTTCAATCCTGCTGTAAACCAATTTATTTTCTTTATTTAATAATAATATAAAAAAATACTCTATGCTACACTGCCACAGTTTTGATTTATTTACATTTATACTAACTTATAATTTAAAAAGTTCAGAAAATTTAACTGTGACCAAGTTTCAATATTGTATTCGTACAATTTAAATTCTAACAATAGTCATATAAAAATTTATTGTATTCCAGGCGGCTACGTCCTAGTAGGCGGTGCAATATGTATGGAGCTCCTAACGAAGCAGGGCTGGTCCTCAGCGTACACAGTGGAGGCGGTCATCATGCAGATAGCCGCCACGCTAGTGAAGGGCAAAGCGCGTATCCAGTTCGGCGCCACTAAGGTGGTCTCGCAGTCGCAGTACAGCCTGGCCCGCGCCCAGCAAAGCTTCAAGTGTTTAGTTCAAATACACGAGAAGAATGGTGAGTTTTATAGTTTAATTTCTCTACTTTTCTTCAGTTTCACGCCTTTATCCTTTATGTAGCAGGGTAGGTAGAGTCAACTTAGTGTTAGTACACTCTGTTCCTTTCGCACCCTGCACATTTCGAAACATTGTCTGTTTATTGGAAAATGAAATAATAAAATGCTATATTTCTATATAGCATTTTGCTTTCTAGCAAAAGCTGAATTAAAATTGATAACATAAATTTTAATGAAGCGCGACGTTGGGGACTGCCACTGGACACTAACGCGGCACATATTTACCAGAACAGGAAAATAAATATAATTCATACTTGAGTGGGGATTGAATCCTCAACTATCGCGTTTTTAATTATACACTGTCCCTCTGCACCACAATGTCGCCATAATACGCCATAAATAAAATATTAATACAATAAGCTAAATAACTCCTAGTTTAGTATGAAACAAGAATTAATATGTTTAATTATTATTGTATTATTGTACATTTAATTAATTCTAATTCATTCAATTGCGCTTAAACCAACAGGATGGTTCACACCGCCAAAGGAGGACGGCTAATCCAGCCGCTAACATAAGACTAACGTGCAACAAACGTAACGCCCGAACGCCCAGCAAAGGAAAAAAAATCTTTAAACGTTCGACAAGTGGACGAGAGATCTCTATGTAATTAATTCCATTGAGATATGTGTGTGTGAGAGACTTGTTGTAAAATAAGTGTTATACATGTTTTTGGAGTGCGGGGCGTTGGACTTATACAAGACTTATAGGGAATGCAAAAAATTTTTTTGTAATCATTAATTTCTCATACAGTTATCGTATCGGCTATATAGATGATGGATAGCCCTAGACATTACTTGGAGTGTAAAAGTTTTTTAATTTGAACTCTTTACATTTCATTTTAGTTATTGAAATAAATGAAAACCTGTGATTCGTAACGATATATTGTGTTTTGTTTACAACCTCGGCTTCACGCTGTATCCCGTGTATAGCTGGGTGGGTGGAGGGAACCTGGTGTTAAAAAAACTGTGTTCTCCGCACTGACCCATTTTGTAGACATTGAGAATCGCCTCGTCTTGTTACCAGAACGAGGTTATGAAAATAATGAATCTTTTAAAGTGGGATTTGAACCCACAACCGTCGCATTTATTAGCAGACGCTATGCCACAATGGCCTTAGTGGTGTTTAGTATTGTTTTCAATGATTATTGTCGATTTAATTAATGTGACATTGTATAGTATTATTTTAATGAAGTATAAATATAAATAGTTATAATGTAGTTGTTTAAAATGTTAATTTTTTTAAAAAACAAATTCCTTTAATCATAAAATTTTTAAAGACTTATATAATAAACAAATAAAAGTAGAAACTTTCAGACAAAAACATTTTTATCTACATAATATATCAACGATATCTATGTATAAACGAACATGTCAAAAGAAACAATTTAACTGAATAAAGGTTAACACATGACTTAAAACATAAAATTATAAATATATATGTATATAATTAATTTTTTTATCAAGAACAATATGAACATTTATTCAGTTTTGTAAATTTTCTCATTTGACATGTCTGTTTATACATATGAGTCCTTGATATATTGATAATATATCATAGTTTTGAGTTTTGACTGTCTTTATTATGTTTCATCAGAGCTTTCAAGCCGGCCACATGGTATTCGGCTCCCGGCTGGTTGATTTCCCTGCAAATTTCTTGCTTATACATATTCTGATACCACTGTGTTAATTTTGGATACCTAAAACAATTAAGTTTAAAAAAAATATAATAAATGTGTATACACCTGATGTGATTAGTTTCGTATAACCCATATTCATTTAGTTGTTTAAAAACGAAGTTTAAAATTGTTGAGATTATATTTAAAATCGCTGTTTTTCTTCGAAAATATAATAAAACGATAAAAAATATATACAGGGTGGAAGTGTCAGCGCTCCTTTTACGGGAACAACATATAGAAAATAATTAAGATACCTCAACAGTTTAGACGTAACGACGTTTATCCATACCTGTATTTCGTGTGACGCAGTTACGCATAGATACCACCATAACGTAAACACACTACTACAAAAATGCTACTAAAGGTTAATCAACTTTGAACTTTGCCGCCAATTTATATTTTATTCGCTCTGGTGCGGCGTTAAATTCGGCCGCAATGCCTCCAGAATACGGCGGCAAATGTGGAACGGAGTGTCTTAACACGAAATTTCCTCTGCCTATCCTGCTGTTTGCGGGAATTTCATCGTGAAGTTAATAAAAAAGAACTCCAGTGACGAAACCATTATAAATATTGTTATAATAGCGTTATAAATATCATAAAAAAATAATTACTAACTCTTCTCCCTCAATAGGATGTAAGCCGTGCAATGAAGATATGGTAGTGATAACGCTGATATCAGCCAGCGTGATGACGTCATCGGCCAAGAACAAATTGTCACATAGATATGCCTCTAGTATTCTGTATCCATCTTCTATATTACGTATCATGGATTTTGATAATTCTGTCAGTTTACCTCCGTACGTTGGTGCCTGTTTTAATAATAATTCTAGTTATAAACTATGAATGAGAAGGTAACAAGGCAAAGAGAGGCGTTGAGTTCCGTTGCTCCTCACGCAATTTCTCTAACATTCGGCGGTACATGGGGAACGGAGTGTCTTAACACTCAGTTCCCTCTGGAAGTTTCTAGTTGATTTGGATTTGAACTCGCGTCTTTAAGAGAAATAACACTCAGATGGTTCTTAAATAAATATTGTACAAAAAGCAAAACTTGAATTTATAATTTCATTTAGAAATTTACTAATTTTATGTACATGATGACACCGTCGTGGCGCAGTGCGACGTCAGACTGTAACACCGACGATTGTGAATTCGATTCCCAATCGAAGGAAAGATTATATTTAAGTATTCACATTTCTAACTCAAAACACTGTGTCTCGAACGGCCGAACTAGACCAAAGTGGAGTGTCTTAACACTAGATTTCCTTTCCCGCCTATCCCTGCTTCACACTGTATCGCGTGAAACTATGTATGTATGATTTATGTTGGGATTACAATATCCTGATGTACTAAACTAAATTATGTAGTAAAAGCAGTAAGTATATTACTTTATACAACTTACCATGATTGATCTGAGACGAGGAAATAAGACACCAGTATCAAAAAATAATCTTTGATTTATTATGGCCCTTTTTTCTTTATCTGCTGGGTACAAGTGTGAATGTTCAGGTTTGCCATATTTATCAAATAGGTATAGCATGATAGCATGACTGAAAGATTTAATTAATTTTAATTTAATTTTAATCTTACTTATTAAGAAAACATGAACATTTCAGGTTCAAATCTAGCTACATTTAAATTTTTATGTTTTCTTAATAAGTATTTTTCTTTACTTTTTTTTTAAATGTTTAAAAACTGTTATCTTGTTGATAATATACATTTATTCATATACTATACTTAATTGTAATATATTTTCTTGTCTTACCAATCACTGAAAACTAAGGTTCTGGTATTTGAAAGATATGAAGAATGAATTGAATGCAAAATAGGTGTAGGTGGACAGGTCTGAGAACAAGTTCATGAAATTGGCTTCAATTTCACATTCACATTGTGGTGCAGCGAGAGCATCTGACAAAATATGATGGAGTTAGATTCACAGTCATAGTAATGAACTAATTTCATTTTCTCACTCCACTCACAAGACAACATACCATTGAGCTCCACCATTTATAGAAATTAGGTAGAAAGCGCGTAATATTGAGTCTGAACCACAGGTATTCAGTATGTAAAAGTAAAATAATGCATATTTGAGCACTTTCTGCTGAATTCTGGAGTAGCAGAACTCAACGCCTCATATATATATATATATATATATATATATATATATATATATATATATATATATATATATATATATATATAAGATTTTAGAAATATTTGTTTTAGTCATAGATACTTAACACATGACCCTTTAAACTTACCTGTCACTTAAACAAAATCCATCATCATCTATGAAAGGTATTGTTCTCATGAGATTTTTCTAAAATTTTGAAATCCGATTATTTATTTTCAATTAGATATATAGAAATTGACAGATAAATAATAAAAAAATATTTTTACTTTAGTCATTTCGGGAGTGTCCTGGTCCCTCACAACAGGATTTATATCGTGCCCTTCATATTCAATTCCAAGGATATGTAGTAACATAATTGTGGCTCGAGCCGGTGGACTGCCAATATTTTTATATAAGACAAGCATATTACAACACGTTCACTTCCAAAAACTTTTCACAATCATATAAAATACAAATATAGCTTGTTGCTATATTATAATAATCAAAAAGATTACATACATTGAATTATTGATAAAATACAATGTAAACAACGCACACGCGTCGACTTGCGTCCGTTTTAAATATAAAAATATAACTTAATTCTTTATTTTAAAATTTACATTTCCTCATACTTAGACGTAAACAAACATTAAAATAAACAATTTAAATATAAATATAATTTTATTACTGAGTTTGACCTTATAAATTTCACATATTTTTTTATTTACAAAGCAAATGACATTTATATATGGAATGTCACTTGTCAATCATTATTTACTACTTCATTAGACAGACACAGAATTGATATTGAAATTGCGTATAAAATGTATACGTTTAATGTATAAAGGTTAATCCACACTATAGTGCCGGTCACAATCTGATCTAAGTCAGGAAACGGTCAAGTCAAGTTATGTTTTCTGAATTGTTACGGGCATTGTTCAATCGGGAAGAAAACATTCAAAGAAAAAATACTAAAAACAAATTTCATAGTTGACTTCAGTCGGACCGAGACATAATTTTCACCGGTACTATAGTGTAAGCGATGCCTAACTATAAACATTTTTTAGCATCCGCTGTTTCTAGCACACAGCAGAGAAAGCATTCCTTCTGCCTAAATTTAAGACATTCTGCGTGTTGAGTGGCGGAACTTAACGCCGACACCAGATCGTAGAAATGAAAATAAATTAAGTACGTCATTTCCTTGAATGGCGTTCGAACTCCCAACAAGTCGTGTTAAAATCATATATTTGTGCCCCTGCGCCACGACTGGACCCGCAAAAACTGTATTGACTATTACAAATATCTATGTATAATGCATCTTAGTTATTAAGGGTTAACACACCTTGCTCCGTGACGCTCTAAAGATATTTCAGGTCAACAAGAGTTAGTCCATTCGAAAAAAGAATATCTCGACATAGTCTGTTGCGTTCACTTCGTCGCTACTTGAACTGTAATTCAGTTGAATTTTTATTTATGACTTTACAAAATGGTTCTGAAAAATTTGAATAAATAAGTTATTGGAATTTTTCTTTATAATTTGAATATTAAGAAATAATATCTTTTTATATAAAATTCATAAGATATAGCGCGGCGTTGAGTTTCGACACTCAAAAATCTCGGAAGTCGAGCAACGGAATGTCTTGACTTTTGACACTAGGTTCCCTCTGCTAACCAAAAAAAAAAACATGCATATTTATTTTATGTTATGTACATTTTTTTGTGTAATTTTTCAATCTTTTTGTTAGATGGATGATTTGACTAAATAATATTTATTATTTAGTCAATTAAATTTAATATAAATCTAATTAAATTTAATATAAATGATATTTTATATCAACGTCATACATTATTGTTTTTTTTTTAATTTTGATTTCTTTCGTGTAGTAGAAATTAAAATTAAAATTTACGTTATACTTTTTTATTATGTATCAATCTACCACAACACTAGAGAGAAAGAAAGAAATATATTACTCTTTATTTTATTACCTAGTTAATAATATGAGACTAGGTACTTGAGACACCTCAACATTTTAGAATAAATCTCCAATTCAGTAAATAAATACTTAATGTAATTAAATCATATGATTTGACAAATATAACTTAATCACACAACTACTGACGTTATTTATTAAAGATGATTTTCAGATTTCATGTTTACCTAATTCTGTTATTTCCATAGATGTTTTATTTTTGAATAGGTTGGTCGTTTAAGAATAAAATAATATTAATTATTATATAAGTAATAAAAAGCACAATATATTGTTTTTGTTATCTAGCAAATATAATAAATGGAAATAAATACATGAATGCTGTTTATATTTATTTTTTAATGTCAGTAATATGTACTTTGTATATTGATTGACAATTTTGTGTGTTTAATTGTACCTTTTTAAGAAAATTAATTAAATTGAACTTTATTAATCAATGTCTCCAGAGTTGGGCAACGGAGCAGAGGCAATTGACCACCGTGCTGAGTGCGAAAGTATAGCGTGATTTAATTTCAATTTTAAATCCATATTAGCCGCTTTGCTAATCACAATATTATAAATTATGTTAGAAATAAAGCAGCATGACGCTGTTTTGGCATTGAATTAATCAGTCCATTGTTATCTGATTTACTTATACTCTCTTCCAATCCATCAGGTCTGGATGAAATGATTTATTGTTGTACGGTACCCGAGTCTCGCCCGACTCCCACGGCGTAAGTAGTACTTGTCAACGGCAATCCTGTAAATAATGTTATTTTGTGTGAACACGATTAAAGAAGCGATATGAACGTTAAAATATTTGCATAAATTTCAGCAATTTAACCTATACATTATGATGATTAATAATTATGATATTTATATTTAATATAAATAAAGGATAGCGTGAAGGATTTTTTAAATTCTATAATAAAAAAAATTGCTTCACGCTGTAGGTTCCTCACACAGAACAGAGTAGCCAGAGGGAACATAAAGTTAAAACACTACGTTCCCCATTTTTCACTAAATTATGGAAGAATTGCGTATTGCGTGGCGGAACTTAACACCGTGCATTGCCTCGGCACTAGAACGAAGAAATAAAAAAAAAAAGAGAAATATAGGATCGAACCCACTGCCAGTCGCGTTTACAATCATACTTGTCATCCCTGCGCCACGACTGGCCTTAAGTATTGAATTGGAGTTATCTCGTGCATTATGATGGCCTCTAGATTTAGATATTCTTAATTTCTTTTTTTGCTAGTTTATTATTAGTAGTAGTTGCCAGTATTTTAAATTGATTTATGCTTTTTATTTATGTGCGTTTTAGGTGCTTAAGAAAATTAATTTGTTACAAGATATTTTTTAAATCGAAAATAAATATCAATTAGTTAGCTTATAATAATTATAAAAAAAAAATACTTTATATTTTTTTATATAAAATAATTCACTTTATATAAAAAATATTATAGACGTCAACAAAAATATTTACTTGCAACGACAATAAATATTCTAATTAAACATTTATTCCTCGCTCCTAACTTTGAAAAGTGGTTTGTTTTGGAAATTACCGCCATAATCAATTCAAGCCTAATTGGGCCTCTGTGAAGTACTTTCTTGTCGCTTAAGAATGAATAAAAGAAAACTCAATTTCATAGAAACGTTTGTTTTTTTAATTAAAAAGAAAACATTTTATAAAGTTAACATCTTTTGTATTTTTTTAGTTTTAGTATGGTACATTATTAAACAAATACGACACCGACTCAGCGTAATGAGTTCTTCGTATAGCTTCTGCTAACATCACGGATATATCCATCGTTTGCAGTTTTGGGCATAACGACACGTTTTTGTCTTGCGGTATCGTGTTTGTTACAACGAAGGCTTCCAAGCACGAATTATTAATTTTCTCAATAGCATTGCCAGCAAGGACACCATGAGTTAGAATTGCGTATATTTTATTAGCACCAGCCTCGCGCAGCTTTTCTGCTCCTTTAACGATAGTGTCGCAAGTGTCAGCCAAGTCGTCTACCATGATAGCTGTTCTATTCTTGACATCACCAACTAAAACTGTAGAATCTTCGTCGTTGGTCCTTTGTCTCTCTTTATGGATGATTGCAAAGTCTATATCGAGTCTGTCAGCAATTGATGTCATTCGTTTCACACCACCCGCGTCTGGAGACACCATTACACTTGCTTTCCATTCTGGAATGTTGTCCTTGATCCACTTGGTTATCGCTGGCTCGGCGTACAGATTGTCGACGGGAATATTGAAGAAACCTTGGATTTGTGACGAGTGCAAGTCAATAGTAATTACGTGATCTGCTCCAGCGACGGATATGAGATTTGCTAGTAGCTTAGCTGTGATAGGAGCACGGCTTTTTTCTTTTTTATCTTGTCTTGAATACGGGAAGCTCGGTATGACGGCGGTGACTCTCGACGCTGAAGCGATTTTGCATGCATTTATCATGATAAGGAGCTCCATGAGGTTGTCATTTATTTCACCACATCCACTTTGAACAATATACACATCTTCGCCTCTGACTGATTCTCCTATTTCGACGTTCGTTTCCTTATTACTGAATTTCTTTGTCGTAGCCCTGCTCATATCTAAGCCGAGGCGTGCGACGATTTTCTTCGCGAGATCGGGATGCGAGCTGCCCGTGAATATTTTGATATTCGGCATTCTTGGAGGTTCTTGTTGTGATTTGGTCTCCGTCGTCTGTTTTGAACCTTCAGATTTGCCGTGTTTTCTGTCGAATGTCATTAGCCTGACTGGTGCAATACTTCTAAATGAATATTTTAGGTGATTGCGATAGTAAATGAGCTGATATTTGTCACAAACAGATTTATCAAAGTTCAAGATGAGGTCGGGTCGTATCTTACCACTTCGTAATGGAAATACAGCTTGTTATCGGCAAGCGAATAACGATATACACAAATAAAATTACATCATAAACAAATATGTTTGTATATTTGATATATAACGAGCTGAAATAGCCGGACGATAAGTTAAGAATAAGAAGTTAAGATAATTAAGAAATCAGTGTGATTATGTATGTTTAGTTGAAAAGTTGGTTTTTAAAATTAAATAATATAAAAATATTTTATTTTCTTATACCTATTTGGCGCATGTGATATTTATGTTACGTTAACAAAATTATAAATTATAAATCCAGATCGTATTTGATCGTTATTTTATTTAAAGAAATTACAGTTTAGAGCTATTATTGTTTGCTAGTGGGTGCGCGCAGTTTCGCCCGTTTATTTGCGAAATATGTGTTCAATAAAATATTTTTAATGGTCTAAATTTAAATTTTTATAAATATCGGTGGCGATTAAAAGATTTTTCCATATAAACTTTCAACCCCTTATTTGAACCAATCCTTAGGGGGTGAATTCTAAAAACCTATGAAATACGTGTTCAATGAAATATTTTTAAGAGTCTGAATTTCTGAATTTCAAGTTTTATAAGAATCGGTGCCGATAAAAAAAATCATACAAAGTTTTCAACCCTATTTCATCCATTATATATATATATATATATATATATATATATATATATATATATATATATAAATGCAGATCGTACTTGATCGTTATTTCATTTAAAGAAAATGCAGTTTAGAACTATTATTGTTTATAAAATGTAATGTTATATGCAAAGCCATACAGTATTTTAATATGTGAGAAAAAAATATCAATTCAAATTTAATCCGAAGAGTTCAACAACACGTATAACAAAAATATTCATGAAGTTTTTGAACTCCTGATAAAGGCGATAATCCACAGAAGATTGTTGTCGTTCGAATTATTTTACCAACATAAGATATTGTATTCATAATAATAATACAGTCGTGTAGTTGGGATATGTCTGATTGTACGATGATTGTGGGTTTGATTTCCTTCGATAAAAATGTTTATCTAGAAATATTTAATTTTTAAAATTTGAAAATGGAATAAAGTAAATTCCACACTCACGATGCAAATTTATGTATAGAAAATGTATAAACATTTGTTTACACAAGGTAGCGCTTACTAGAACCCTCTAGTAAGCGCTAGCGCGCTCTTGCCTTACTAGAAACTTAGATGCCTCTTGAACGCTTTGCAAAAGTCCCGGTTCGAGGCAGCTATTTTTAAAGATTCTGTATACATATACAAGTATTTAGAGAATCTTAAAAAATATATTTAAATATTAATTTTAAGTATTTTATTATTTATTTACTGGTACAGGAGACTTAATGGAAATAAATATTTCTCGTAAACGGATTTGATTTGAAACCCTAAGTTTAATTTAGGATGAAATCTTGTTAGACTCTGAGTAAGATAATTGAATTTTTATTCTTATCGTGGATCCAATGTGCGCTCGAGATGTTTTTATAATAAGATATCATTTGAAATTTGGTTCTATTTAATGCACTTAGTATGCATTAATGGCTTTTATAATATATTTTTTCATTTAAAGTATGTTCTTATTAGGAGAAATGAACTTCTTCCTATCACGTAGTGAGAAGCGCGGAGTCGTTTTGGACCTTGGATTTGGGTCCAAGCGGCCTTTAATATAATTTAATAATTATAAATGATAAGAAGAGTATTCTGACAGTTAATAGCATTCTATTTAAAACATTGTTAATTTTTATTTTATTTTAGTTTGATGAGACGGTGATCCGTATGCTCGTTGGCATTGTATTTTCCAAAAAAAAAGACTTTTCTATGGTCTATACCAAAAAAAATCTTATGCACCTGCAGTTAGTATATATAAGTAGATATGTTTATTATTCAATGTTCTTTTCTATTGTCTATTTAATTATTCCACATAAATTTGTAAGTACAATTTTATGTAAAAATGTAGCATCAGGAAATCAAGAATATCATTTACGAGATATCTTTAACTTTTTTCAAAGGATAATCAAAACAAATGAAGCGACCAAGCCGAAGCTCTTGCACTAAATATATAAAAAAATCTACATAGTTCTCATATATTTTAATTACAATCAAGGCGCCTTATTATAATTACAATAACGAAGTAACTAAGACGTCAGTCAGGTCACTAGATTAATAGTGATCGTCGAAATATTAATTAAACACATTGCCTCTGACATTGATCTTGCAATAATTAGAAACTTCACAAAAAAAATCTTTCGTTCTAATTAACTTTTTGTTTTCTTTTTGTTTTACATTTTCTACAGCACGATTGCCCTGATTTTTTTAAATTTTATTTTTGTAAGTTTAAAATAATAATTTGCTCTAAATACTTTTTTTAAAATATATTTACAATAATTTATTAAAAATATAACACAATATAAAAATACAACCTATATCACATTATACATACAACAAGTATAATATTTTTACAACAGATTAATAATGATTTCTTTTTGATCTTCTAAATGACATAAATCGATAATTCTTGTGAAACGTCTATGATGATCGTAGTTATTGTGCTCTTCTGCTAGTCCATATACACTAAAATCTTCTATCTCGTACATCCACGAGCCGCTGTTGAAATCACAAATGGGTTCGAAATCGGTACCTTCGGCAGTGATGACCAAACTGGTCTCGTTCGCAACAAAGTGTAAAGTCATGTCTGATGTAAAATACTGCTTGCCCGTCGCCCAAGTTTCAGTTTCATTTATTTTTGTACACTCCAAAGCAATTATTACGGAGAACGGAATTGCAAAGCGCGTGTCGTCCGCTGACTGAGTTGAAACATCCTGAAAATATATATTTTATAGTTTTAATAAAGTTAGAAGGAACATTTCGACGAAGGAATATATATATATAATATATAATAAATATATTACAAAAACAATAATAATGAGCTCATCATGAGTTTGCGCTTTCGGTTTGTGGAATTCTATCAAAAGGACTTTGGACTCTTTTATACATTATCATAAAAACATATTTTAGACTGTAAAGAATTATAACTATAGAGAAATATAAAATAAATCAACTTTACAGTGTATCCCGCACACAGCAGAGGACCTAGTGTTAATCGCTCCGTTCCCCACTTTCTGTCGGATTCTGGAGGCATTGCATGTTGAGTGGCAGAATTCAACGCCACGCTTTGCCTCGACACCAGAGCGACGAAATGGAAATATAAATTTAAGTAAATATTTTATCTCCTCGAGTGGGGATCGAACCCACAACCAGTTGGTTTTACAGTCACATTTTGTGCCCATGCGCCACGACTGGCCTCATACATTTATATAAACGTAAATATTTAATAAATATGTAAATATAAATCATAATAAATTACCCTTTGTAATATTAAAATGGAACCTCCTCTGATAAAGGTCAAGAAATCTGATTCGGTTGTTGTCATAGTAACTGGCTCCCCTTCTTGTCCTTTTAATTTGAGTCCGCCCCAAAGCTCATACCACGTACCGGGAGGTAGCCAGATGTGAACGTGACTTTGCCTTGGTAATAAATTTGGAGTAATCAGTAGGTTATCACCAACACTAAACTGTGTTTTTATATCATGCAACTCCTCAGACATAGGAAATTGATAAAACATTGGCCTCAGTAAAGGGCCTTCTTGAAGCGTTGTATAAAAGTAAGGCAAAAATCCCAATCGTTTTTTCAGTGCGCCCATCATGAGAGATTTATGAGTTCCATTGTAAGCAAATGGATATCGAGGGATAGTTTTTGAATGTATTTTTATCATAGGAAAGTATGTTGCGGCCATGTACCATTTAACGCACAGATCAACTTGGCTGTCAACATCGTAATTTTCGTTATCACCGCAAATGGGTGAAGACCACAACCAGGAACCAGATATTCCACCTAAAGCTGACATGACAAGTTCTTTATGCAGATTACTCCATGATACATTCACATTTTGTCGATTTACCGCAAAGCGACCGTTCATCCATAAACTGCTAGACCATATTTTATTACTTCCATCAAAGAATTTGGAGAATGTTTTGGCAAAATTTTCGCCATATTTGTTGTGACTGAATAAATAAGGGATGGCTATCGTTTAATAGAGTTAGATTCCATTGAGGTGAATTCTTGAATGCCCGTTCGAATTTCTGAAATAAACAACCAACATTATATTCTATGACTTTAAAGAAAGACTTAAACCAATATTTACAATATTTACATCCAGTCGTGGCGCAGAGGCACAAAGTGTGACTGTAAAATCGACTGGTTGTGGGTTCGATCCCCACTCGAGCGTTGAGTTCCGACACTCAGCACGCAATGCCTCCAGAGTTGCTGTTTTTAATTTTCTTTTAAAGTTTCAATTCTTTTTAATTTTCCTTAAATTAATGCTTAATCAGAATCACAACACTGTCATAAAAAACCCAATTATTTAAAGTATATCATTAAAATAATCAAAGAGAATTAACCTCATTAAAGAATGGCAAATATTGTGATGTTTCGTTCAGCATTTTCTTAGATACATCTAATGGCCAATTATTTTCTAGAAATACTCCATCCAACTGAGTACTGTAAGCCCATAATTTCTTCATGAGTAAATCAGACCCTTCATCATTATATGTTGGATAAATAACTTTATAGTCATCTACTTTCCCTTTGTATAATTTATTAGTTATCGGTAAATGATACATTTTATTTTCATAAGTTGGCAATATTTTACAACTTTCAACAGTCTCGTTGGTCGTTTTTTTGTTCCTAGCTATATTGACTTCCTCTTTTTCTTCAGGAACTTCCTCCTCCTCCGTTTCCTCTGAATGATAGCGTATCTGTAAATTAAGAGAAAAGAAACAAAAAAATAATAATCATTTTTTTTTCTTATTTCAATAGCCTGTAACCGCGAAATATACTAGCTCGATCTAATACTTATAAATATATTTTCTTATATAAATAAATACTGATGTATTTAAAGGTTTATTTATGTCACGAAACAACACTAGGAGTGTTGGTATTGTGTTATGAGTGTAATTTACACTACAAAAGTAATTAATATAGCTACTTAATATAAACATTTATTATATAAAAACCGGTTAAGTGCGAGACGGACTCGCGCAATTTGGCTTCTGTACCAATTTCAGGATAGTAGGTAAACTGAGAAAAAATATAATTTCGTCTTGATACCTCCACGCGTTCCTAATAAAAACAAAGAAAGACGAACAAAAAAGTGATAAGGGTTCCGTTTTTTACTTTCGAAGTATGGAACCCTAAGTATAACATAAAAACGCAAATAAGCCCGTATTGATCAATAGTAATAAATTCTTGTATTTCATCCTTAATATATTGCCCGAGTAAAGGACTTCAGAGAAATGATATTAAAGTCATAAATATATTTTGACCATAAAATGTTGACATGGGTACCTACATACGTATGAAAACAAGAATTTAGAAAGAGATTTATCCTTATCAAATGTCGCCTGAAACTAGAGAATAAGACGTAAATAAAAACAAAAATCTTCACGCTGTATTCCGCACACGGTAGGGTAGGAAAAGGGAACCTAGTTAGTGTTAAGACATTCTGTTCCTAACTTTCCCAAGAATATTTCGAGGCATTGCGTGTTGAGTGACGGAACTCAACGTCGCGCTTTTGTGAATATGCTTGTCTGAATATTTTCATTTCTTCGCTCTAGGTGCTAGAAATATCTTGTATAGTCTCGAAATTAACGGACAGTATAATAGATCATGGAGTGCCCTATCACTAGGTTCCTTCAGTTTAACCTATCGAGGATTTGAAAATGATAATTTAAAATAAGCTACGCCAATTTATGTCATTTACTTGCAAATATTTCCATAGAAAAAGCATAACTCTGTAAAAGTAATACGAACAAGTCCTAATTTAATAAAACGTCCTTTTCTAACTTTTTAATTTAGGTTCAAAATTGAATAGTAACTTTTACCAACAGAGTTAACATCTTTTTTTAAACATTTTAAAAGTGTTATTCCACACTTAGGAAAGAAAAATACTTATTTAGAAGACGTATAAAAATTTGAATGTCGAATCCGCGTCTCCTGGAGACCGACCAGGCGCTCTGAACGCAAAGTCATACGTTCTCGTCGAGCTACGTCGAAATTTGTTTACGCTTGTTACAACTTATTTATGTTGTTAGCATCTCTGTAGGGAGATTTTTACAAATTTCCGCTACCCAAACATAATTATTAAGAATTATCGTTTGGCAAGAGAGAATACTATTTTTAAATATTTTTAAACATTTTAAAAGTGTTATTCCACACTTAGAAAAGCGTGGTGGTGAGTTCCACCACTTAACACGCCTCAAGAAATTGGGAAGTAGGGAACGGAAGTGCCGGAATAAAAACGGACTGTCTTAACACTAAATTTCCAGGTTTCCTCTGCCAGGGATACCCTAAGTGCGGGACACAGTGTGAAGCTATAACAATAAAGAAATGTATAAAAAAAAAAAAACTTACAAAAGGAGAAACATGAGGTACGAATTTCTTATTAGCACCTCTGACTAAAGTAGCGCCATTATTCACTATGTCAATGTTGCTGACGTTACTGTCAGGGCACTGGTCACTGTTGAACACTATAGGGCCGTTCCCGCAGTGACTGTCATAGGGCATCTTCTCTCGTGTCGCATCGGAGATAAATGTAGATAAATTGGTTTCTGGGATTTCACTGAAATAATATAATATTTCTTTAATTTCTTTCTAATAGATCTTATGTGTTCAACTTGTTTTGTGTTGTTAACTTAACTTAACTTAACTTCACGCTTTATCCCTAGCGGGGTAGTCAGAGAGAACGGAGCGCCAAACGCTACGGTCTCTACATACCTCTTTCGCCTCGTCCACTGTCATCAACCTCTTCATACATGCCCTCCGGGGGATCCTCATGCTTTTTACGTGACCTTCCTCCAGTATCTTTGATACTGTGTTTTCGAAGGTCAAACGAGGTCTCCCCCTACCTCTCTTACCACTCACTTTTCCATCATAAATCTTTTTTGCCATTCTCTCCCGCTGTGTGCGGGATACAGCGTGAAGCTGATTTGATTTGATATATTTATTTCATATCCATTTTTTTATATTAATATATAAAAAATAAATTCATTAATTTTTTATATATTTATATAAAAAAATTGGAGAATAAATATTTACTTAAATTTCTATTTTCATTTCTTCGCTCGGGTGTCGAGACAACGCGTGGCGTTGAGTTGTACCACTAAACACGCAATGCCTCCAGAATTCGGCAGACAGTGGGGAACGGAGTGTCTTAACACTAGGATATCTCTGTCTACCCTGCTGTGTGCGGGAAACAGCGTGAACTTGATTTGATTTTGATTAAAAACATTTTTTTTGCGTATAAAAATATTTTTATTTAAAGTTTGTTATAATTTAAGCCCAAAGCATAAACAATGTATACACGACAATCATAATTATTCGGATATTATAATAGCATCGAAAACATGATACGAATAATGAAGTCAAACAAAATAATAATAACTTGATAATCAAGCTTGTTTTGAATTAATTAAGGTTGGTAATTTTAAGTGACAAAGGTTCTAGGTTCAAATATACTTTAATATTACCGACGCTATTGTCTTTGTAAATATAAGAAGTGGGTATAATTTACAGAGGAAATATTATACTTTTTTTAATTTTTTTATATTGCAATTCTCTGTTAAGGTAATTTGCGGTGATGAACTCCGTTACTCAGAACTTATCTTTATAAAAAGGTAGATAATAAAAAAAATGTGTTTAGTGGTTATTTTTATTACCACATCATTTTTATTGTCTTTGTTCTTTCCTACCTGCTTGCTATATCTAGAAAGTGTATAAGAAAGCTGCTTTTAATTTTTTTTAAATATAGTTATGGTATTATAATTTATATGATAAATTGTATATGTACAATAATATATTTAGACTACACAAATATATAACAATAATCTACAGTAACTCTAGTGTTGAATATTAATATCTAGTATAACAGTGTTTACGCGACGTTAATATTGTTCTGTATTAAATGTAAGCCAAAATTCGACGAAATCATAATTGAAATTAAAATCATATTATCTGGAAATAGAATAATATATTTATTATCCGGGGACATAATTTATAGAATCATCAACATTTTAAATGCAAGCTCAGTTTTGACTACTCTATATATAGAGTGTGTACTCTATATGTAGGCTTATAGGCCTACATACGTATTTATATACAAAAGTACAATTAAAACGAAAGAGATTATGGCAAAAATGATAAAGAGATTTTTTCTAACAAAATAAATCATAAAATTTTCGTTGTAAATTAAATAGCCATTTGTTAAGAATTACGCACACAGAAACTAACTTATCGATATCCCTTGGAAAAGCGGCAGATCGGCATCGCTTAGTAGTATTTTTGTAGTAGGAGGTGCTTATGTTATTTATATCTTTTCGCAACTGCGTCACACGAAATGAATACACCGTATAGATAAAAATCATAAAAGGAAAATAATAATCCTACGTCTAAACTATTGCACCAAAGCAAAAGCCCGGCGTTGAGTTCCGCCATTTAACACGCATGTCTCGCAAAAATTGGCGAAAAATGAAAAACTGAGTGTTTTTACAGTAGGTTCCCTCTGCTTACCCTGCCATGTGCAGGATACCGCGTGAAGCTGATTTTTTGTTGTTTTATTTATTTATTTTATATTTTTAAGTGAATATATTGAAATGATCTGACTGTAATCGCGATTATTGCTCTGGAAAACAACGTAGTGTGTCTCTTAATTTTCCGGAAAGTCAAGAACTACTCATTTCATTTAATGGTACTTTTTGAATAATAAAACTAACTAACTTTACTTTAACTTACTTGCACACATGAACACCTAACATCCAATATTCCAACTTGTTATACGTTCCAATAACTGACATTACATCTTTCATGATATCCTTCGGTTGAGGTCCAGTGAATAAATGCAACTTTAGTCCAGACTTAGTTATACTCCGAACAATGATTTGATTATCAGTATGTATAGATACTTCTGTAGGATTGCTTATATCCAAAAGAAGCCCGTGAAATTTATTTTTCACTTTCGCAAATATTAATGGAACCGCATTGTCTTTGCCGTTTTGATAAATAATTTTACTAGTGTTTCTTTTTAGTGGAATCTCTCCTAATCCGTACATAGGTTCGTTTGAAAGTTTGAAAGCTACCTCCCAAATATTATCTGACGCTATTAATGGTCCCTTATTCATATCGAATATAGTTCTTTGTGTTGTATTGTCTGTAGTATTAACTACTATATTCATTTCGGGTGAGGATATCTCGTAATTATAATGTTTCTGATACACTCTTTTACCAACTTTAGATATATTTCTAGAATTGTAGAAGGATATTGTCATATGAGTTGCGGATTCCTCATCTATAGACAGTCTAAGCTTTGGTACACTGTTTTGATTTGAATAAGGCACTGTAGCAATGCGAGGTTGTAGTATGGTATACTCAGTCCAAGGTTGGTTCATTATGTAAGAAAATCTGGATGGTAGGCGATGGTAACACAAGTGTGTGTTTCGATCGTAACAACATTGTTGGTGACAATTATCTTCCGATATGGAACCGTTTCCACATGGAATTCTTGTGTCCCGTGGTATAAGACAAGATCCCATGGAGTAGCCATCAGACGGTGGTAAGGTAAGACTTGTGAAGAAATAGAAACGGTAAATTAGCAATGGTGATGCAACTGCCACTAGAAGAAATGCCACAGTGACTTTAAATGGCCTGTTCAAGAGTATCTTATCGTACCATTTTACACCTGGAACACAATAATGGCTTACACTTTAGAAAACTACTATGTCATCTGTGACTACTATGTCATCGGCACACAACATCAACCACGGAGGCTGGTCCTGGATGTGAGCCGAGACAGTATCCAGTATAACAATGAATAAGAACGGACTCAGAACCAAGCCGTGGAGAACCCCTACTGTCATCTTGAAGAGTTTAGTATCGCCAACAGCAGTCCTAACATGTCCCTGATAATCTCAATATATAAATAAAGGTCAGTGAGCATGAGCACACCAAAAACACAAAACGATTACAATACAATATTAATAAAGCAGCTTACGCTGTATCCTGCGTACAGCAGGATAGGTACATAGAAAACCTAGTGTTAAGACACTTCGTTCCCAATTTTCCTTCGAATTCTGGAGGCATACTAAGAACTTTGCTACAAAGAGTATATTATGATTTAAATGAACATGTTATTGTAGACTTACGTTTCAACTGTTGGTACTGATATTTGAGTTCAACATCTTCAAACTCATTATATTTCTCGTTAACGTGTGGGATCATTTTGTTAACCTTTAACCTTAGAAATTATTTCGGATAAGCTTTTCGGAATCATTCCTTTGGTATCTGTAATATAACATTTCAAAATAATATCATATTCATATTTTATTTATATCACTAATTACTAGAAAACAGCTACATAATATTTTAACTCACGTTTATGTGAGAGTGGTTAAGTAAAATCAAATCAAATCAGCTTCACGTTGTATCCTGCACATAGCAAGGTAGGCAGAGGGAACTTAGTGTTGAGACACTGTTCCCCAGTTTCCGCCGTGTTCTGGAGGCATTGTGTGTTGAGTGGCGAAACTCAACGCCGCACTTTGTTTAGATACCAGAGCGAAGAAATGAAAATTTAAATGTAAATAAATATTTGATTTCCTCGAGTGGGGAACCCACAACCTGTCGATTTTACAGTCACAACAAGTTAGGTAAAATATATTATATATCAAAAGTTAAGTTAATCTCTATACCTAAAATCTATATGTTTTTAACAAGATTTTTTATATGAACGAAATGAAATACAAATAAATATGATGCAAGAAAATCTTGCAGCAACATATCACTTTGTTTTCTTTTGTAATGTGTGACTCATGAAGTCATTTAATTCATAATTGAAAACATAACAAATGCCCAAAATATATAAAATTAATACAATTTAATTACGATGTGTTGTAAAATGAAAATTTATTTGTTTTATTCATAAGTTCTCGCCAATATTGTTTTGGCAGTTCCAAGAAGTGACACATTATTCTCGAAATCGAAGTACTGGTGGATCAGTGAGCTTGAGTGCGTCACTTAACCAAGTAAGGCTGACTTTGATTCAATTGATTAAAATTACGATCGGTAACTTTCCGGTAAGGATGTATGTGGTAAAGTCCCGGTCAGAATCCTTTTTTTAACAAAGGAAATTGAGGTCGTCGTGGCGCTGCGGCACAAGCGTGTTATTGGAAATGACGACATCGACGACGCTGACGGTTTCGAGTTCGAGTCCCACTCGGGGAACAGAACCATTAATTATTAATGTTTACATTACATCGCTTTGGTAACTCAAAAAATCGGCGAAAAGTGGAAAACGAAATGTCTCACCACTAATACAAGCTGAACATTAAATTGTGTTGTATTAGCTTATTATTTTTATAGAATACGAAAAACATTCTAAGTAAACATATATTATAATATGTACCTTATTACATTAATACGTCTTACCTTCATATACGAATATCTATATAATCTATACACTGTAAAACTGATAGTACATAAACTTATTTTTAATTTGGTTCACTATCACTAGACTACAAATGAAAAAGATTCTTAAAACTTCTAAAATAACACAATTTTTATTCAAGTCTATCTTTATCACTAATATTTATTCTCTGATCGATGTTCTTTGAATGTCTATAATCAACAAGTAGATTCTGATTTAATTGATCGATAAGATATGATAAAATTTCAATACGATACAAAAGCGAACTGATAATTTCTGTTCAATGCAACGGCCGCCTGATTGGCTTATCGTTTATTATATACTAGTTGTTGTGAGCAACTTTGTTCGTTTCGACTGTCGTTCTTATAATATTGACGGTTTTTACGACGTGGAGAAATATGTTCAAGTTGAAAATATCCATATTATTATATAGGTGCAATATTATGAGGACGTCGTGGCTCTGGGACACAAGCGTGCGACTGTAAACACTTGAGGAAATGAATTATTAATTTTTTAATTTTCTTTACTTAGATGTCGAGGCAAAGGACTTCTCAAGACAAAATGCCTCCACATCTTCCTTGTTACATGCACAGCGTGAAAAGAAGAAGAAGAAAGAAAATATTTTCAAAAAACGTGAAGCAATATGTATTTTCTCTTTTTCCTGTATGGGTATTTTTATGATAATGACGTATATACTTATATATTTAATCTTATCTACATCTATAATTTCTTAATATATGTGTATAGAGTGTCTCATGTTGTCATTTCCCGGAGTTTGCATAATAATGGATACTTTATATGTATACAATATTAGATTTTTAGTTAACACTAACCATTTGATCACGCCAGGCATGTCGCAGCACAGGGTGAGCGTTTGACTAAGCGCGACTGGTTGTGGATTCGATTCGTTCTCCAAGAAATGAAATATTTAATATTCTTCTCTCTTGTATGAGGTAAAACGGGTATAAAATTTCTTCGCTCTTGTATGAGGTAAAACGGGGTCTTGAGTTCAGCCAATCAATATGTAATGCCTCCGGAATTCGGTGGAAAATAGGGAACGGAGTGTCTTAGCACTACGTCTCCTCTGCTTACCCTGCTGTGTGCAAGATACGTTGGGAAGCTAAAAGAAGCGTTCCATTTTATCATATTGAACCCAACGTTACTCAATAGAACAGCGTCTGACTTTGAGTGCGATGGTTGTTGGTACAATCTTTACTCGAAGGGATTAACTATTTTCCCTCGCCCTTCTAAGACAAATCGTGAGATTTAAATAAAGATACAGGAGAAGCGGAAGATGGCTATTATAACATAAAATTTTCTCTGCCTGTTTGTATATTTGTATACAAATCCGGTTAAAGAGCAAAGTAAAACAGAAATCATATTTGCGGTAATGATATTAAGAAATATTTTTTATACACATTATTTGTATGATATTTCTCCCAGTGAGCTTTGAACCTACAGCTATCGCGTGCAATCAGGCACTTTATATTACCTACGTGAACCTTAATGTTATACTACTAATAATATAGACGTACATAACTTACAACGCTGTTCCGAGAACGCCTCCGGGAACTTGTGCTTCCTTTGTACATAAATTACAGTCTATACACCCTATTCGGACGCCCTAAGAAAAATAGGTATAATAAAAAACTTATTTTAAAACATTTCAAAATTACGTAATTATACTAAGTACGTTGTTACACAGGAATAATTTGAAGAATTTTTATATAGGAAAAGAGGATAAATAGAAATATTAAAATATATTTAGGGCCACTGGCTGATAAAATCCCGGACAGCCTTATCTGCCAGACAGGCTCTAATTTTTGATTGAATTTTTGATGTCTCTAACAATAGCAATATCGAGTTTACACTTAAACTTAAAATGTAACAAATAATATGAATTGTTACCTACTATTATCGTTCATTAATGAGAAAATAATTCTTGAAAATATAAGAAATTGTTATTTTGAATTTTCATCCTCTATCTGTAAGATAGCATTAATTATTAAATTACTGTCTGATACTTTATTTGTAGCCGGTGAAACTGGCCCGTAATCATATATATATATATATATATATATATATATATATATATATATATATATATATATATATATATATATATATATATATATATATATATATCATAACTGATAATTGTCTCTGAATAGTCTAAAAGTCAGGTTCACGCAGTTTCCCGCACACAGCAGGGTCGATAGGAAGTTACTGTTAAAAGTAAGACACTCCGTTCCCCACTTTCCGCTGAATTCTGGAGGGACTGCATATTGAGTGGCGGAACTCAACGCTTTGCCTCAACGCTTTCAGCAAAGAAATTAAAATATAATATTAAATAAATATTTAATTTTCCTTGAGTAGGGATTGAACCTACAATCAGCCGCGTTTACAGTATCACACTTGTGCCCTTACGCCACGACTGGCCTCAACTGAAAACTAAAAATATTATATATTATTAATATTATTTTATAAACAGAAGTCGGATCCAATATATGCCGGATACAGCGTGGAAATCAAAAAAAAACAAAAAAAATAATTTAAATTTCAAACTATATAGTATTTTATGTATAAATAGTGTATTAGTGAAAAATATTAGTATTCCTTTCAGCGTCTCGACACTTTGAGCTTCCTTCATATAAAAATGTAAGATACTTTTGTGATAAATTTAACTTTTTAAAGCTTATGACGACGTTATTGCTAAACTCGACAGTAATAACGTCGTCATAATTTGTAGTCTTGGAAACTGGGAGGAAAATAGAAAACGAAAAGTTTGAACATTAGGTTCCCTCTGTCTACCTTGTTACGATCGTGCTAAACTGCAAAGCGTGAAGATGATTTTTGATTGATCATTTATAAAATATATAATTTTAATAATTTGTATTATATTTCATTTTCTATTATCGCTTCGCTCGCTATTCGCTTCAATTTTTATACCACTTTTTGCCCCTTTAAAAAGTTTCCTGTTCACTTAATATAATTTGTGTACGTCTTGTTAGGTGTTCTTATAATTTAAAACTTTCATAGCGGCGCGGCATTGAATATTATCTCTATTGTTAGCGTACTCGTGTAAAAGAGGGTAGATTTAGGTGAAAAAGATGATAAAAGCAGTGGAATTGTGTGAATCGAGGGCTATTGCTTGTTGGCAACGGCCCCTATTGGAGGGAAACCAGTGTGAAGTATTGTTTGTAGGTGTTACATGTCACTTATCGCAATTACGTAGTATCCCTTTCCGAATAGTTTAGAAACATATGGACGATGTGTGTTTGTACCTTGTTTTTTTTTTTAAATTATAACCGCTTCCGGAATCAACACTATATATAATAAGACAGTAAAAATATTTTTTCTGTACATTTAGTAATTTTGACTGAAATGGATAGAGGGACACTTAAAAAGATAATAGAAAGTTCATTCAAAAATATATTTTTTGAATTTCTTGTCTGTCTGTCTATCTGTCTGTCGATATGTATGGTCACATTTTTCTTTGAAAGTACTGAAAATTATATTAAAGGCCAGTCATGGCTCAGCTCTTATGTCTTTGCGCCGGTTATGAAATATTTAATATTTTCATTTTCTCGATTGGAATCCGAACCGCCACTCAACACGCAACGCGTAAAGTAAAAATAATAATAATATACTACTTAATATACAGTACTTATGAGTGTAATTGAAATATTAAAAGAAATCTTTAATTCATCTTCACTAATTGTTATTGGTATGGATGAGACATAAAATAGTTACAGTATATTTTAACCACGATGTAATCGTTATATATAAAATAATGATTTAGTAAATTTGGTACTGTAAGAAAATCCTAATATTATTATGGCATTCAGTTGTTTTCTATTTATTTAGATTTCCTCATTTTAGTAATAAAACAAAGCGCGGTGTTGAGTTCAACCTCTTAACACGCAATGTCTCGAAAATTAGCTAAGTTGTATCACATTATATTCCACTCTTGTAAACTATGTTGATTTTGAACGTATAATGGTACGTGGCGCACAAACTATAATTTTACAATTTAATACATCATAATAATTTGCAGCACAAAGGAATTTCTTCTATGACTTTCTGAATAATAAATCTCTTTATGTAGATTTGAATTTCTCCATAGTATAGCTACTAAAGCGTTACTAATACTCTCGCCGATTATTGACGGCGGTGACTGGTGAAATGAATTATTTATAAGCTTATGATAAATAGTATCAAAATAATCATCATAACATATTTGAAGTCATAGTCAGCTTCACGCTGTATCCCGCACACAGCGAGGTAGGCAGAGGGAACCGTTAGACAAGACACTTCGTTCCCTTTCCACTGAATGTTTTTAAGGCATTGCGTGTTATGTGGAGGATCTCAACGGCGGATTTTTGCACTGTTGCTAGAGCGGAGAAATGAAAATATTAATAAATAATAATTCATTCCTTCGAGGTGGGATTGAACCCACAAACATCGCGTTAGTCACATCCCCTGAGCTACGATGGGCTCATCATATATTTGTGTTTTAGTATATTGTCTATAATTAAAACGTTAATACGTGCGTAGTTCATGTATACATTGTACATATTGCAATATTCAAAAATATTATAAAATCATTTAAAAGTAAATAAATTTCATATTTTGATAGCCTATATATCATATCATAAATCAGCTTCACGCTGTATCCCGCACATAGCAGGGTAGGCAGAGGAAACCTAGTGTTGAGACACTCCGTTCCCCACTTTCTGCCGAATTCTGGAGGCATTGCGTGTCGAGTGGCAGAATTCAACGCCGCGCTTAGCCTCGACACCAGAGCGAAGAAATAGAAATATAAATGTAAGTAAATATTTCATCTCTTCGAGTGGAGATCGACCCCACAACCAGTCGGTATTACAGTCACACTTGTGCCGCTGCGTCACGACTCTAGAAACCATTTAAAAAAAAATGATTCTTAATGAACACTGATTTCTGGTGTTTCTACGACGTTTGCCAGTGTTTGCTACGACGCTACGCGCGGCGCTCGTCTCGTAGCGGCGCTACGGACCTACCAATACCTTACGAGTTTCTACATCATTTAAAAGTTAACATAACACGTTTTTTTCTTATTATTTTTATTATATGGACGAAGTGCGGTTAAGTTACGTAGTTTTTAATTAATAGATAATATCGACCATACAGTTATGATTTTAAATATCTTTTGTGAAATAATAAAAATGTAAATTTTTATTTTATATATTCATAAATATAAAAAATAATCAAAAAATATATATGAAGGGAAGTGAACTATGCCTCAAATAATAAATTTAATGAAAAATGCATAACAACACATCCGAAATATCAGTCGGTCAGAATTTTTGGGACTATTTTAGTGAAGACTCCAATACAACTATGGAAAATGATGCTATACCTACTTCCGATCAGAGTTTTGTGGTGGCGATGTACAGTACGTTGTTTGTGGTCGGTGCAGCAGGAAATGTGTGTGTGTTTGTGTCACTCGTACGGTCGAGGAGGAGGAAATCCAGAGTCAATCTTCTCATGACCCATCTCGTTGTAGCCGATTTAATTGTTATTTTTATAGTAATTCCTCTCGAGGTAAGCAATTATTTTTTCATATATATTATTGATTTTTGCTAATTATTATTAATTAATTTGTATAATGTGTTAATTATTTTTATTAGATTGAATGGATTTATTTATGTTTATTATATATATATATATATATATATATATATATATATATATATATATATATATATATATATATATATATATATATATATATATAGAGGCTAGTCGTGGCGCAGGGACACAAAGTGTGACTCTAAAACCGATGGGTTGTGGGTTTTGGTTCCCCACTTGAGGAGATGATATATTTATTTAAATTTATATTTCCATTTCTTCGGTCTGGTGTCGAGGCAAAGCGCGGCGTTGAGTTCTGCCACTCAACACACAATGCCTACAAAATTCGGCAGAAAGTCTTTGTAATTAGTTAAATATTTAATTTCAACAAAAGCATTTGAGGCTGTCTACAAGCGTATAGGAACATACACCTACGACTCTCAATAAGTTAATAAAAAAAAACCTGTATATGTTGCATAATTAAATAAAAATTTAGCTACATATGTTTTATATTACAAAATAATGTAAATCTCTCAATTATTTTAAAATTATATATTAAAAAACGGACACTATGTTATAGATTTTTTTTTATTTATTATGTATCCTTTTGGATAAGCCCTAAAGATAGATGTATGAAAATACTTTGTGAAAATACAATACAAATAACGGTAGGAGAACTGTCGTGGCGCTTACACGCGCCAGTAAGCGTGACAGGTTGTGGGTTCCATTCTTATTCGAGGAAATGAAATATTTAATATTTTAATTTCTTTGTTCTGGTAGGGAGGCAAAAGCGCGGCATTGAGTATCGCGCCCTCACGATTCTATGGAACATAGGAAAGAGTGCTTAAACACTAGGTTCCCTGCTGTGTACGGAAGACACCTTCAAGATCATTTTATTCGAAATTTACTTTATCGTATTAACGTTAAGTCAGTTTGAACAAAATATAAGTTCTTATATTATTATAGACTTACTATAAACGGCAATAATGCAGTGACGTTAATGACAAGCGAAGTCAATGGAATGCCCCTTCTTATTAGAGCGATGGTCTGCTTAGAAAATAACATTGTATTTTCTATTTTAATTTTATAAAACATATTAGGATTCGATTCACTGACTAAGATAAGATAAACATAATGGATTCACTAAAACGGTTAATAAATATTTACTTATACAGTTAGCTTAAAAGCCTCATATCGGTATAAAATGGAGAAATCAGTTTATTTACTAAGCCTTACCAAATTTCTATAAAGGTACACATGCGTGGGTGTAGCAAAATTATTCCTTTAGTTGATGTTATAACATATCCTTTGACGTCATTATGCCTGAAAAATGCAAATTATGTTTCAATAGATTTATTAAAATAAATTGTTAGGCGAGTGACTGTAAGCCCAAACGGGTTGTGGGTTCAATTCCTGCTCGAGGAAGAGAAAAATTTAATATTTTAATTTTTTCACTATAGTGTCGAGGCAAAATGCGGCGTTTAGTTGCGCCACCCTACACACAATGTATCATTTAATTTTGGAAGAATGGAAAGTGGTGAACAAAACCTCCCTTTTTTTTTCGTGAGGAAATCCCTTTACGGATACCAGCCGAGTGGGGACTCGAGCGGGTTATGTGGGCCTCGCGGACGAGCGAGGTGCTCACGGTGCTCCTCCTCGACCGCCACTGGCCGCGAGACGCGGGGACATTAGTCGTCCGCGAAACGCGGCGGCGGGAGCCTGGAAGGCACGTCGCGGAGTCAAGGGTGTGTGGGCACCCTCAACAGCCTGCTCGAAGTAGCGCGCGGGAGCAACCTGCGCGCGGCTACTCGGACCAGGTTAGTAGGCGGCCAGCTTCCTCAAGCTGACCGCCCTCTGGCTCGTTAGGGAGGAAGGCGGCGATCGTGTGCCGCCCTCCGCGACCCGGCCTCTTGCGGCGGATGGCGAGTTCAGCCGAAGCCTCCCTCACTCGCTCCACCGCCTTCTTCTCGAGCACCACTGCCTTAGTGCAGAAGGAGGAGACCGCATCCCACGACGTCTCACTCCCGGCCATGGCCTTGACCACGGCCGGCAGGGAAAGATCGTCCCCTATGACGTCGCACAAAGCGCGACGTTTAGACGCCCAGGCTGAGAATACCTCCAGCGTGTGCTGGGCCGTCTCATCGAGGCAGTCGTCACAGTGGTGGCAGCGAGCGTCGGACTCCCTCCCAGCGACCCGACACAGGTAGCCTCCGAAGCAGCCATGCCACGTGAGCACCTGTGTCGTGCGGAAGGTTAGGACGCCGTGACGCCACGCTAACCACTGGCGGAATACTGGACGAACAGCCTCGATCGTCAACCGGCCGGCAGATGGTGTCGCCAGCCGGGATTCCCACACTTCCATAGCGGCTTCCCGCTCCTCCTCGGCGCGTGCTTAGCTAGCTGGATCCCCAGACGCTTGGCCCCAACGCCGGCAATAAATCGACGTCAGAAAAAGCGCGTCCAGGTCCCACGGCATGACTCCAGCCAGCACGCATGCCATCTCACCGGAGATGGTCCGATACCCCCGTATCGCCCGGATGGCCATCACCCTCTGCGCACCTCGCAGCAGGGTGACGTTATGCAGATCCAGGGCGTCCGCCCATACAGGAGCACCGTAGAGGGCCAGCGACCTGACCACTCCGGTGTACAGGCGGCGGCTCGAGGCACTCGGCCCACCCACGTTGGGCAAAAGGCGCGCTAAGGCCCCGCCGTCTTCAACAGTTTCGGGGCTAAAGATGCGAAGTGGCCCCGAAAACTCCCCCTGCCGTCCAGAACAAGTCTAAGGTACTTCATGCTCCTGCTGACGTCGATATTGACGCCACCGACGATGATATGGGCATCTGGTGGTGGACCCTTTCGAGGAGCATGGAAGTATAATGCCTCGGAAATGTTTAGGGCGACTTCCAGCCCTAGCCGCCTAATGCAGCCGACGACCTCAGCCACCTCAGCCGTTCTTGTCCCTACCTCGTCTCTAAGCGCCCTACCTCCTACCCTGCTGCATACGAGTAACTGATAAAAGCTGAAAAAGCAGTCATTAACCCTTAATATAACTTCAAAACACATTATTTTTATTTATATTTCAAAACTCTATTTCACTGTGGACTCAAAGTAATGTGCTAGGTTCCAATTACCAAAGTCATTTTAAATTTAAATATAGTATTTTTTTTAGAGTTCTGCATCTTTTAAGGAAAAAAGCAACCCTTATAAGTGATCTTATCTGTCTATCAAGAGTTTCTATCTCAGGAACAAAACCTAAAAAATAATAATTTTATGTTTACTTAAAAAAAGATATGGCCAATTATAAAGCAAAAAAGGCGTATTTCGACATTGCGATCTGTGGTTGAATCCTTAAAAAATAATAGCTTTAAAAGATGGGCAAAATTTGGTATTAAAGCCGAGACCAGAAAAGTCTCCAATTTCTGTACGGAATCCTCTATGGGCGAGCTCGACTCGCGCTTGACTGGTTTTTTTTTATTGTAGAGTTGATTTGTGGAATATAATTGTAGTGATAAAAAATTTTAGCTCGTGTTGCTCGTTGCTCTTTGAAATGTTATCGAAAATAAGGATTTAATAGAAACCCATTCTCAGAATCCTTTTTTTAACGAAATGTAGCAACTATTAAAGATTTATAAAATCTTTAAAAGAGCTTATTAAAAATTAGATTTAAGTCTATCATTATTATTATGAAATTGTGTTGATGTTAACATGAAAATTGCATTTTAAATTCACCTTTATTAAACAAATTTATCTTTAATAAAAAAATTGTTACCGTCTATAAATCTTGCAGTTTTTAACTTAAAAAGTTATTAAGCTTGAAAAAAAGTTATAGATTAAACTAAAATTAATTGTACATTTTAATATAAATAAAATTTTCAATTAATTATATATTCATAAAACAATAAAAAATCCGTGATCAGCAATGAGGTAATGTGGGTTCAACAAAATTGTTACATTTGAGTTTAATATTTTTATCAGCTTCACGCTGTATCCCGCACACAGTAGGGTAGGCAGAGAGAACCTAGCGTTAAGTCACTACGTTCCACCCTTTCCGCCGAATTTTGAAGTCATTGCGTGTTGAGATTCTGGATGCCAGTTGTGGCGCAGAGGAACAAGCGTGCTATTTAAACACGACAGATTGTCGATTCGTTTCGCACTATAGGAAATGAAATATTTAATATTTTCACTACCTCGCTCTGATAACTAGGCAAAGCGCGGCGTTGAGTTCCGCCAATTAACGCACAATTCCTTTAGAATTTGGTGGAAAGTGAAGAACAGAAGTGTCTCCCAGCCTACATTGCTTTCTGCAGGATACAACATAAAGCTAAAAAAAATTTAATTATCAAACTATTGTCTATTATAATATAACTAGGAAAACTAGTAACTTTCAAAATACGTTTCTGTGTATTTTTTTAAACGGTTTTACTTAGCTTGGCCAGTTTGTTTGGGTCAAATTTAGTAATTGGAATTTTACCCCTTTCCTGACACCACATCGATCTGATATTTGGTACCCACTCTTAATATTGACGACAATAACGTTGCGTATCTAGAGTTAATATATGATAGTTTCACGCGCCCAACGATTTTGTAATTTTTCTGATCAATGCCCCAGATTGATGAGAAGATTGGTGCGATCTGGTGGCTAGGACTTGCCGAATTATTTTTAACTTTTAGTACATTTATTTTTAATGTAAGAAAACCGTTTAAAATAAAAATATATATTTTTTTTAAATTTTTAACTTATTTATACTCCTAAAGGTATATAGAAAATCTTGTAACGAATCTTCACTGGCGTGACTTGTAAGCTAGTCTAAATATATAAGCAAACATGTTTAGATTTACTTCCAACTTTCAATCAAAGCTGATGTTTTACTACTTTACAAATAAAGCATCAAAGTTAAGTTCCACCACTAAACACGCAATGCCTCCAAAATTTGTTCGAAAATGGGGAACGGAGTGTCTTAATATTAAATCCCCTTGTGCTAGATACAGTGTGAAGCTAAAACAAAAATAGTCCCTATTAAACCAAGTTTTACGTGAGTAATGAAAGAATGGCAAAAAAGATTTATGATGGAACAGTAAGTGGTAAAAGAGGTACGGTAAAGAGCACCCCGGTTGACCTTCGAATACACAGTATCAAAGGTGCTGGAAGATCACGTAAAAAGCATGGACCCCTCGGAGGACATGCATGAAGAGGTTGATGACAATGGACGAGGCGAAAGAGGTATGTGGAGACCGTAGCGTTTGGCGCTCCGTTCTCTCTGACTACCCCGCTAGGTACAAAGCGTGAAGTTAAACTAAACCACGTTTCGCGTCCTTTCAACCGCACTAATTGTCATACTCCATTAATTACTTATCACGTTCACAAAACAACGTCGTCGTATTTGTATGCTTTGATGTTATGTAAGTTCACATATGTCCTTTGTACTTGTCAGCTTTTGACTGTTTGAAATATTTTACGAGATATTGTTATATATATTGATATATTAAATTGCTTATATTTTTATATTAAATTCCTAAAGCACAGTTGAGTGCAAAAATTTACTGTAAAATCGTAATTGTTGAATATGAGTTCATTTTCCACTGGATTTTTTTTATCAGTTTCATGCTGTATCACATCCTCACACAGCAGGGTAGGCAGAGGGAAAATAGTGTTAAGACACTCCGTTTCCCACTTTCTGCCAAATTCTGGAGGTATTGCGTGTCAAGTGGCAGAACCCAACGCCGCGCTTTGCCTCGACACTAGAGCGAAGAAAAGGAAATATAAATTTAACTATATATTTAATTTCCTCGAGTGGGAAGCGAACACATAACCAGTCAGTTTAACAGTCATACTTTGTGCTTCTGCGCCACGACTGGTCTCTGATTGGAACTGGTTAGAATAGGATCACTGGTGCTGATGGTGTCGTAGGAGGCGACTAAAGTTAGCTTGGGGGAACCAGGCGTTACCACCCTCCTCATGTTAACTTGGCGTTAAGTAGTTGCTTTTCTAACACTATGCTTTGCATTTGGTAATGCCGGATCCAATATCCACTTCTGCCTGGTATTTGACAGAGGCACTGAAAAAGACCTTCAGTAGGGTACTAGCATCTCTGTTGATGGAAAATCCCGCCTGAGTCTATAAATTCCTACAACCAGTTGGTCAAGGACCGAAAAAAAAACATATGTAGAGTAATTGCTCTTTAACCACTCAAGATTAGCGACGCGGTTTCGGCTGCTTGAAGTATACGAATATTTACTTAATATTTATAAAAATATTAAAGGAAAATTAGATTATTATTTTAGTATAATTATCCATTATGTTATACTTAATAAATCTTAATTTCATTTTTGTGTGATTTTTTGTAAAAGTAGATTAGTGCAAAAGCTGTGCGTGAACAAACTGACCAACAGACAACAAAAAAAAATTAGATATTTTAAGCAGCCCTACATTGTTTTTTTCGTAAATATGTTCAATGTACAGACAGATTTTTTACTTTTTTATTATAGTATAGAAAATTATAATCAGGTAGTTAAGGAAAGAAAAATTAAATTTACTATGATGACTTATACAAATAATATATAAAAAAACAGAAACTGATCTGTGTATTTGTTTTTTTTGCTCCCCACTTTATGTCGAATTCTCGAGGTATTGCGTGTCGGGTGGCTGAAGACAACGCCGCGCTTTGCCTTTTTCCATAACAAGGAATTAAAAACATGAATTGTTTCATTCTCCAAGTGGGAATTGAACCCACAACCGTAGCGTTTATATACTTGTGTCTCTGCGCTACGACGGCTTTATATCTTGTATCTTTCTGTACACCTACTTATTTTTCTAATGAACAATTTTGATGTATAATATTTATAATCCCCTTTTTACTTATTGCAAATCGAAAGAAGAAGATTGAGAGGTAGTGTCTAGACTTGATAAGTGCTTTTAAGAGTTCTTTGATATCTTAAATATGATAAATCAAATATAATCTTCTGACTATATAAGCAATTTTTTTAGCGTTCCGCCATATCCTGCACATTACAAAGTAGGCAGAATCTAGTGTTAAGACAGCCCATTCTGAGTGGTGGTATTTAACGCCGCGCTTTGACGCGTACCAGAGCGCGGAAATGATATTATGAAATATTTCATTTGCTAGAGTGGGAATCAAATCCATTATCTGTTGGGTTTACAGTCGCACGTTTTTACGCTACGCCACGATGGCCTTAATAACTTCTTTTAGACAATATAATAACAATAAAAAATAAAGAGTTTTCTTAACTGATTTCTGTGAACGGAGGAGATTATCAATTTAACTGTATTTTTCAATGTTTATTAGTTTTTAGAACTTTTAATCAATTTTGATTGTTCTCCTTTTACTTGAAAGCTAATGCTTTTCGTGTGGTCCCATTTAATTTCATTAAAATTAAATCATATAAGTCTTAAATCAGAATTAATTATGTGCGCGACAAATACACGAATAACTCAATATCCCACCAATCGATTTCGATGATTTGTTTTTACAGGAAAGGACACATCTCAAAGGTAGTTTGATGAAAATTTAGTTAAATTTTGATTATAGGATACGGTTGAAATTAAAAAAATCGTTGTTTTTATATTTAAAAGTTATAATTATTATACACTATGAAGTTCTACTTGGCGCTGACAGCGTGTGACTGTAAATGACACGGTCGGGGATTCGATTCCAACGTGAAAGAATGGATTATATTCAAAGTATTTTTATTTCACGTAGGGATAATATATCGTGTAGAAAACATCTTTATATTAGATTCTTTCTTAAATCGACTTAGATAGGAAAATAAAATTGTGAAGTTAAAAAAAGTATATATAATACTTAGCTATAGTTTGAAGTAATGCAATGAATTTTCAAAATGAAAATATAAAAAAACTTGTTTTTTATTTTCTCTGCTTAAAATATGAAGAAGAATGTTTTATAAAACGTATTTTTTTCCTTTAAATAAATAAAAGAATTGTTGTGATGTTCCCGTTTACCAAATATCGACCGTTCACACAGAAACAAGCATATCACAGATATTCGAAATTTGAAGAACTGTCAAAAGCATGCATATGTACAATTCTGAATAGAATTTAGTACCTAGCTACAATTCATATAATATATACATATATTGGGGCCAGTTGTGGTGCAGTCGTGGTGCAGGGCACAAAGTGTGATTGTAAACGCGACTGGTTGTGGGTTTGATCTCGAGTCCAGAAAATGTTACATTTACTTAAATCTATAGTTTCATTTCTTCGCTCTGGTGTCTGCGGAATACAGCGTGAAGCTGATTTGATTTAATAATTTATTATTGTATTATGTATAGAAATTTCGACATTATTATATATTATGTAATAACTATTTAAAAGGAATGAAACCAATACCAATATATACTGAATAAATTAATTAAATAGTTAATTAATAGATTAATCATGTATAAGTACTGTCATTACTTCTAAATCCAATTTATAGGAAATAAAAATAACTTGTAGATATTCCATAAAGTTGTATAAAATGTTATTAAAGAACTTTACTATATTTGTTAAGAAATAGTATAACATTTTTGCAGGGTAATATTTTTTTGAAGGACTAAGGAAAACTATACAGTTGGTTAATTGAAATTTTCAATGTTGTTATTATGCAAAATACTTTATACAGTGACAGTTGAGTGGTGGAACTTAACGCCGCGCTTATCTCTCCAGACCACCTCTAACCTCTTACATCACCTACAGTTAGGCGCTGTCCCACTGCACCACGATGGCTTTAATTAAATATCTACGTATAACATAATATAGGGCATACGTATGCGACTACAACGCGACAGTTGTGGGTTCGATTCCCACTCGTGGAATGAAATATTTATTATTGTTATTTCCTCGCCCTGGTATCAAAGTTAGGTCCTGCCACTTAGGTTCAACACATAATACCTCGAAAATTCGGCGGAAAGTTGGTAATGGAGTCTTAACGAGAACGGAGTGTCTTACATTAGGTTCCCATGTGCCCTCTGCCTATCCTGCTATTTGGGATACAGCGTGAAGCTAAAAATGATTTTGATTAAATAATGCGTTGTTGAATATGGCAACCCAACACTCAATGCTTTTACATTGATTAAGCAGTTGTCGTGTTTTCATTGCCTACCCTTAAAATGTAAAAAAAATATAGTTAATGGAAAACCAATTTATTAAGTCGTAATTTAATAGCGTACGTATAAAAATACTATATTTATATTAGATATAAATTTTAACTTGAGTTTTCTGTCATCTTCAAATGAAAGGTCGTCTTTCGAGTATTGTATAAGAGCTTTATAAATAGATGAAATATGAAAAAAAGCGATATATTATATATTAGGAGCAGATTTTATAAGCTTCGGATATTAAAAGTATGTTGTTTTATTTTCAAAGGTAATGTATTATTAGTTATTTGGATGTACTTATTTTCAGTTTATTATATTATTGTTAGCTACAGAGAGCTTAACCCAACGTTGCACTTAGCCTTTCTGAATTTCAAAAATAAATAGATATAATAATTATTTTTAAACATTTTTAAAGTGTTAATCCACACTTAGGAAATATAAATACTTATTTAGAAAACGTATAAAAATTTGAACGTAGCGGGACTCGAACCCGCGCCTCCTGGAAACCGACCAGGCGCTCTGACCACTGAGCCATACGTTCTCGCCAAGCTACGTCAAATTCTTATACGCTTGTTACAACTTATGTTGTTAGTATGTTGTTAGCATAATAATCATCTTAAATCAGGATCGAATCCATAACCACTGCGTGCATACAATGTGGGATTACACGATACGACTAGCTTTGCAGAAAATAAGTATTATTTAGCTTGACTTTATTAATTATATAAATAAATTATTTATATAAAAACAGCACCTGCAGAACTTCTATATAAGCAACTCCTGGAAACGCACAAGCGAACGACTTAACGTAAACAACGATGGGTTCGATTCCCATCCGGGAAAATGAAATATTGTATACTATAAATATGAGTTGATTCTGCCACTCAACACCCAATTTCCGCTTTTAGAATTCTGCAGAAACAGGGCAACGGAAATGTCTTAATGGGGAAAGGCCTGTCTTAATACTAGGTCCCCAAGTTTTCTCTGTCAAGACTGCTAAAAACAGAGTGTTTTTGTCAGCACTATAAAAGCCTAATACAATAAAAACAAAATAATTTTCAAAGAAAATAAATAATAAAATTATCGTTTTAAAATAAAACGCCATTAGTTAAAAGCAGACGTAGCCACAAACCTATCAAGGGGAAACCGCCGCACACGATTCATTCCTAAATCGAGTCGTGGGTATTGGCGGCAAAGTTCAAAATTGTTTAAACTTTAGTTGTATGTGTTTACGTTATTGGTATCCATACGTAACTGTGTCACACATACAGGTATAAACATCGTGAAATGAAAAAAAATTCTACGTCCAAACTGTTGAGGTATTTTGATTAATTTCGATTAGGTATGAATTTAAAATATTTTATCCTATATGCTGTTCCCGTAAAAATAGCGCTAACGCTTCCACCCTGTATACTTAAATAGTTTATTGAAAACTTTTAAAAAATAAAAATAAAATAAATAAATAAATCAACTTCACGCTGTATCCCGCACACTGCAGGGTAGGCAGAGCGAAAGTAGTGAAAGACACTCCGTTCCCCACTTTCTGCCGAATTCCGGAGGCATTGCGTGTTAAGTCGAAGAACTCAACGCCGCGCTTTGCCTCAATACCAGAGCGAAGAAATGGAAATATAAATTTAAGTCAATATTTCATCTGCTCGAGTGGGGATCGAACCCACAACCAGTCGGTTTACCGTCACTCTTTGCGCCGCTGCGCCACGACCGGCCTTTTACTTGAAGTGATTCTAAACAGGAAAGAGCTGATTTGCAAAACTAGTCTTACACTGTCACAGACGCGCCACTCCTCAAGCCCAGTTATTGCTTTTTTGATTAACTTGCAAAATTTGTTAAAATTCACGTCACTCTTCACATTTAATTTTGTTTGACTTTTGTATTAAAGTACATATTTTCTAAATTGTAACTTACCTAATTCCAGATATTAATAATAAATGTAGGTTTTCTTATATTCTTTCTAATATCGTTGATATATTGCCGGAATTAACTGTAAAATTATCAGGGTCGGAATTAAATATTTTTTGTTTAGCAGTATCAATGTAAAACATTACTTTAAAATACTTAAAATTAAATTTATTATATGCACAAGCGTGTGACTGTAAACGAGACAGGTTGTGGATTCGATTTACACTAGAGAAAATGGAACCATGTTTTGCAGTTAGCCAAAGAACATCTAAAATATGATTATTCCACTTCCAAATTATATTTAAAGTCTTTGTATTGTTGTTAAATCCAAAAACTATTTTTGAATTGAAATAGTTTGCCCAGTCGAACATCTCTTTTTATATACCCCTTTGTCGTGCGCTACTTTGTCAGTTTTTACGGTTTTCCCCCGCATAGAGTATAAAAAACCTAGTGTTAAAACACTCCGTTCTAATAATAAATAATAATCTTAATAATTCTTTTGTAATTTTGATTTTAATTAGTAAAAAGACATCACCATTGCCAGTCCTACAAAATAACTTCTTCATACCACCATAATTAATATTGAACTCGAAAGAAAACCTCAAATAAATTGCGGCTTTGAGTAATACAAAAACGTTATTAAACCTAGGATTTTTATGTCAATTAACTAGCATTAGGAAGGCTTTCACAGGAGTAATGGATCTACTGTAAACAAAGATATTTCAGTAGCAGGCTGTAGGTAAAACAAAAGTTCGTGTTATTCCGGGGTTGTATCATATAACCCTTCTATTCAATAGAAGAAGAAAATGATTTAATAGAAATACATATACAAAGTTAGTTTTCTTTTTTCTTTTTACACTGTTTTAAAGTTAAAAGCACGTGTTTGATTATGAAAAAGTCTTGACAGGCGGACAGACGGACGGACATAGTGATTCTATAAAAATGAAGTGATACTCAACACACAATGCTTCGAAGAATTCAGCGGCGAACGGAGTGTATTTACACGAGGTTCTCTCTACCTACTCTGCTGTATGCGGGATACAGCTTGAAGCTTATCAAGCATCATATAAGGATTTCATATTTTTTTTTCATTTTGAAGTAAGGAACGCTAACAATGGTGAAAATATTACAAAACTAGGCGTGACGATTTGTATTGCAATTTCAATCAAATTATAAAGAGGCCAGTCGTGGCGCAGGGGCTCAGGTGTGACTGTAAACGCGACTGGTTGTGAGTTCGACCCCCACTCAAGGAAATGAAATATTTATTTAAATTTATATTTTTATTACTTTCGCTCTGGTGTCGCAACACAAAGCGTTGAGTTCTGCTACTGAACACGCAATGGCTAGAGAATTCGGCGGAAAGTAGGGAACGAAGTGCCTTAACACTAGGTTCCCTCTGCCTAACCTGCTGTGAGCGAGATACAGCGTGAAGTTGATTTGATTTTTTGTTATGTAGCAGTTTGGCAGTCAGCAGTGTTGCTAACAACCAACATAATGTACTACAAGACATAAAAAAAGCTTTATATGACAAGACGTTGCTTCAGAAATGTAGTCGAATTGAAAATCTTCTTCTTTTACAGAATTCGGTTAAAAACATAGAAGAGAAATGAAAAGAAATAAATGTATTAATTTTAATATTAAATTGTATGTGATTGTGTAACGAATAAACAGTTCTATGAGATGTGTATCTTACTGGTGATGAGAAGTAAATGTAATAAGTTTCTAACAATTAACTTATGTAACAAAGGACTTTTTGTGTCGTAACTTGTTATTATGTTCTTAGTAACTGATCCAATTTACTTGTATTATCTAGGGATTATAGTAGGAACACAAAATATCTAATATTTTTTAAAATAATATATTTATTTCGTCAAAGTTTTGTAATAGTACATTTATTTATTCTCATCTCTGTAGGGAGATTTTTACGTAGCGGGATTCGAACCCACATATAGCAATATACACAAGTTGTAACAAGCGTATAAGAATTTCGACGTACATAGTTTAATGAGAACGTATGACTTAGTAGTCAGGGCGTTTGGACGGTTACCAAGAGGTGCGATATCTAATGACACTGCATTCAAATTTTTATACGTTTTTTAAATACATATTTTTCTTTACTAAGTTTTATTTACTAGATTGAATTTGCTAACCAAAGAGGAGAATTTGTGATTAACGTGGCCAGACAAAACGTCAATTTGATATGATCTAATATTTAAATATCTTAGACTATATTGTATAATATGATCTAGTTAGAGCACTGGATCCCAACCAGTGGTCCGCGGACCACCAGTGGTCCGTAGAAGACTAAATATGGTCCGCGAACGGTTTTAATTTTGTGACTAGCTAGGATGAGGCGAAGTTTTTATTTGATTATCAAAGGTAATATTTATTATATCCGCATGCATAGTGGTCCCTGCTACCAAGAATGATATAAAAGTGGCTCTTGATCAAGATTTGGGAACTCCTGAGCTGGAGAGTCTAGAGTAGCGTAGCGAGTCAGTTTTGTGGGCGTAGCGTATATTGTGACCGAACAGAAGATAAATTACAGATGACAGTGCCAGTATCTTTTTTATTAGTCTAGTGTGATAATCACTTTTTTTTTATGATAGCGATTATTTATTATTTTATAGTTTTGCGTATTTAGATTATTAGGTATAAATACATTACACCAGTCCAGTCGTGGCGCAGTGGCACAAAGTGTTGTTGCACAAAATATTATTTATTTATGGCTTGAGAATGCTTTTTTTAAGTATTTTCTCTCTATTTGCTTCTTCCATTTGAGTTAGATTTTAGGGACACAATGCTTCCTTCTTATAGTTCCGTGGCCGAACGGCGAAAAATGGGACCCTTGTAAAATCGACATGTCTGTCTGTCCATCCGTCTTAAGATTTCTATACAAAAATAAAAAAATATATTCGTAATATTACAGAGATTATTTTTTTCATACAATTTATACGTGTGGGGTGTCTATAGCTTAAAAATGGTATTGAGGAGGTTCGAACCAAACCCAAGAAAAAGTTACTAGTACTACAGTGAAAAATAAAAAATATATATGTTATAGATGTCAATAATCACTTTTAACGAAAATTGGTTTCAACGAGATACAGTGAGCTGTTTTTGAGATACACATTTTCGGAAACCGCAAATTATAACGCACCGACTGTCAATTGTTACTACAACTAATAAATGTTGACAAACCTAAGCTTGCACTCATTTTGTATGTAATGAATTACAGATATAAAATTTTAAATTCCTTTTCTACGAAAAAAATTAATTAAATCAGCTTCACGTTGTATCTCGTGCATATCAGGGAGGCAGACGGAACCTAGTGATAAGACACCTCGTTCCTCGCTTTCCTCCTAATTTTGGACGCATTGCGTTTTGACTGGCGAGCAACGTCGCTGTTTGCCTCGATACCAGAGCGAAGAAATAGAAATATAAATGTAAATAAATATTTCATTTCCTCGAGTAGGGAATGAATCCTACTCGAGGAAACTACTTGCTAGTGACGTGACTCTACCACACGTACTGTAACTGACATCCCAAACTCCTTTTAAAATATTATTTAATAAATAATGCCTTGGCTAGTAATGTGTCTAGTGGTTAGAACCGTTTATACTTGTGAACGTAAGTAATCCAAGATCTTTTAGAGATTCAGAGGTAACAGTGTTAAGAATTATATTTATGCCATTAGAAGGTATCGCTTTAATAATATATTTGCCATCAGAAGTTGTTCTTGTGTCAGTTATCTAGATAACTGAAACTCGACAATATGACATTGTCATAACTCGAAGCTCGTCCGAAGAAAAGCCAAGAGCGCGTCCTATCTTCCTCTTCACTATAACTGCGAACTAGTTATAATAAAAGGAAGAAAGAGTACGGGCACCGCCCCGCCCCTACACCGTGAATTCCTACCAGACTGCGGCTGCAACAGTCTTAATGAACCCTCCGGGACGTTTGTGTGTGATCAGTCTGAAGGTACTTGTTACGCTTGTTTATATTAAGATTGTATTAGAATGGTGATTCGTGATGTCGATTGATTTGTGAGATCAATATAAGTCGTTGGAACGAACGCACTACCGTAAGGCGGCCGATATGTTAAATAAACGCACGGCACACACCCCACAGTCGTGTCTCGAACCGTAGGCGGACACTACTACATACACCAGAGTTCCAGGACATAAAATAGCACCACACACCCGTAGGAGACAGGCGGACACTACTACATACACCGGAGCTGGGACATAAAATAGCATCACACACCTACTAGTCGTATACCAAGTCGTAGAAGTGGTATTCAATATATCAATGACCAACGCCATACAAGCATAGCTTACGTATCGCAAGCGTACTGCGAGACGGCATCAGCCACGACATATTTAATGTCGCTATAACAGTTCGCATAAGCCCATCACGTCAGCTTTCACGACGTCAAGCAACATTTAATATTATAATAATGGTCGAGGATCACTCATGACCCTCAATATGTGTCGCCCCTACACATATATTGCCTTTATAAGAAATTCGATCCTAAAAGATCGTGCCATCATAGATTTCGCATTATCATATTATATTCATTATACATTTGGTACGAGTCTTTATGTGCATCATATATATTAGTACCGTAGTACTTCAAAGTATGACTCGACCGCTGCCTTCCGAGCATCACCACCACCTATATAGACAGAACGACGGTCGCGACACTCGGGACGACTATACACGAATTAGTTTCCTTTAATATGGCATTAAGAACATAATATATAGTTTGTGAAAAATTTATTTCCCATTCTTATCTATGTTATTTTTTGCACATTGCCACACATATGTCATTCCATTTATTTATTTATATCCAACTTATACCCAAGGTACATACTGTTACAGTACTTTAGTCGCCTCTTACGACACCACCAGTGCCAGGATGATCCTATTCTAGGCCGGGATCACACGGCACAAACGATACTGAGATAAATGTTGTTGCCAGGCGGATAGACGGAAAATAAAGGGTAGAATAAGCGTTCCGTTATTTCTTTTTGAGACTTTTTGTACCCTAAAAAAATTCATTAACTTAAACCAATTTGTCATCAACACAAATAATTTTTAATTTAAAAATATTGAGAGAGATTGAGTGGCAAGAACCGAAGTTCAGTGAACGAGGGAAGAACTCTTATCATTTCCCTGCTTTTGTAGGACAAAGCGCGACGTTGAGATAAATCACTCGACAAGTCAACACGAGTTGTGTTAGGTTCTGATGAAAACGAAAAACGGAGTGTCTTAACACTTACAAATGGTAACTTGAATATTAAATTTATTACTTACTAACAGATAGATTACTCTACTCATATCAACTCAATAAAGAAAAATTGTAGTCGTTATTTTGAATCATGACGTTTTTTCAGTTAACCACGTCTGAAATAAGATTTTTTCAGTTCATAATTATATAACAAGGTTTATATTAAAAGAGCCCTTTGTCGTGCGTTAATTTGTCTGCTTCATTTGTTTTTTTACGGTGTTCGCCGCATTCAAAACCTAGTGTTAAAACAAGCAAATTAAAATTAAAATATTCTTTTTTCGAATAGACTACAATAAATATTTTAGATTTTAATTATAATAACAACATCTTACAGAAGCAAATAAATTTAATTAGTTATTATCAATTAACTTATTAAATAAAATACTTTTAGTATTGCAACTTTTTACTAATATTTATTTTATTTATTTTTACTCGTCAATTTCTTTTAATAAATGAAGAAATTAAAATATTAAACAATTCATTCCTCCGAGTGAAAATCGATGCCACAACCGTCGCGTTTACAGTAACACGATTGTGCCATTGCGCCACGACGGCCCCACAATAATTGAATTAGATTAACAAATATTAATCAATAACACAAATAGCTCTTAATTAAAAGTACTTGGAGATTGAGTACTAAAATCGACAATTTGATGAAAGAGAAAAGAAATATTTTCATCTCTGCTCTAGTGGGATCGACGATGCGACCTTATAAACCTACAACCCAACCTTAAAGGTGACAAAAAGGCATAAATAGATTATTAAAGTAAATTAAAATAATTTTTAGCCTAGAAAAAATAAAATCCTATATAATCGTATAGTAGTATATAATAAAATTTTCAAATTTCATGTTTCGAATATTTTATCCCTGGACATAGACAGAAATAATGGTTTTAGTTCGTTATATTCCCTTGGCAGAAAATTATACAATTTTGCTTTGAGCTGGTAAAATTTATGTATGTTTCATTTCACCTCTTTCATTCAACATTCGGTGGAACTTTCGTTGCCCTTGTATGAGATCGCTTTACATCGCTTTTTGCCTGTAACGTCTTATGTTTGTAAACGCCAATTAGGTCACATGTATACTATTTCAAGAATATAGCTTTACTATAAATAAACATTGAAGCCAGTCGTGGCACAGTGGCACAAAGTGTGACTGTAAAACCGACTGGTTCGATCCCCACTCGAGGAGATGAAATATTTAACTAAAACTATATTTCCATTTCTTCGCTCTGGTGTCGAGGCAAAGCGCGGCGTTGAGTTCCACTCAACACGCAATGCCTCCAAAATTCGACAGAAAGCAATAAAAAAAGTATAAAAATAAACATAACTTGCTAAATTTGAGTTAGATAAGTTTTTTAGAAATAATTTTGTTGTAAACAATTATTTTTAAAAAATTATAATTTAATATTCATTATATATCCTTCGAAAACACAGTACCAAAGAAACTGGAGGAAGGTTACGTAAAAAGCATGAGGACCCCCGAGGATGTATCAAGAGGTTGATGACAGTGGACGAGGCGAAAGACGTATGTAGAGACCGTAGCGCTTGGCGCTCTGTTCTCTCTGATTACCCACCCCGCTAGGGATAAAGCGTGACGCAAGTCTAGTCTAGTCATAATTTAATATGTATTTTGTTTCTGTTTGTGCATACATGAATTTTAGTTAATTTCGCCTACGGTTAATAAATATTACAAAATTTTATATAATATATTTTATTTAAAAATAAATATTTAGTAAAAATAGTAAATTAACTACTTCCACTTTTATTTTAAATTAAACTCTTTAACCGATTTATTACATATTCTTATTATTTAAAGTTTGTATAATAACGCACATTCCTAATATTACAAAATGAAATATTTATTTAAATTTATATTATTATTTCTCCGCTCTGGTGTCGAGGTAAAGAACGGCGTTGAGTTCCGCCACTCAGCATGCAATGCCTCCAGATTTTGGCGGAAAGTGTGAAATGGAGTGTCTTAACACTAGGTTTCCCCTGCTTTGCTGCGTGCGGGATAGAGCGTGAAGCTGAAAAAAAATAATACTAATTTTTTTTTTATTGCTTCAGATTGGTTGGAGAACAACAAATGCGTGGCTGGCAGGAAACATGGCATGCAAATTCTTTTTAGTCCTACGAGCTTTTGGACTTTATTTATCATCGAATGTCCTGGTATGCATATCCTTAGATAGGTGAGTGGTAACTATAGATTTTCTTTTATTTTTGTTAAGCTGAACTTAAAATCACCTACAGACAAGTGTATTCAGAATAATATTTATTTAGAAACTCGAACTCGAACCCGCACGTCCTGGAAACCGATCAGGTCAGTTTCCAGGAGGCGCGGGTTCGAGTCTCGCTACGTTAAATTTTTTATACGTTTTCTAAATAAGTATTTTTCTTTCCTAAGTGTAAAATAACACTTTAAAAATATAAAAAGATGTATTCAGAATAACTTGCTGTTTTTCATTTGTCACTCAGTAAACGTCATATCTAAACTATTTTTAGTTTTTTTACTCATCAGCAAAAAAAGATATAACAAATTTGCACTTATAATAAAACCGTAACTTGTCGCGGTTCGTTCATGAAAGATATAAAACAGAATTTATTATCGGGGCCATTTATTAATATAGAAGAGAGTAGAATCAAAAAAAAACTATTTATATATTATATATTTTTTTTATTTTAGAAACTGCTCGATTTAAATGTAATTAACACTGTTGTATTTTGGCAAATTTCTTATAATATTTAGTGTTTTATTTCAATCACTTTATAAATAAAAAAATATGTAAACATAACGAATTGCGTGCGACAATATTGCTACAAAATATTTTATTGAATTGGCCAAAACATTAGCTATCTATGTATGGAAAATGTGTCTGTGTCTGTAAAATAATAACGTTATTTCATCACGAAGTAATTCAGATGATCAATAAATTTTTAGTATAAATGGGCGAAGCCCTAAGCGGGTGCTAGTGATAAATAAAGAATTCAATTTTAAGTAGAAAAGGAAACGAGTTTGTCTCAAACCGAACTAGACGACTTTGCTTTCGTCTGTTCTTAGAAGAACTTAGAATTCGATTTTGAAATTACAAATAAAGAAAATAAATTATAGAAAACGTGCATACATGTACGTATGGCTTAGTGGTCAGAGGGCTTGGATGGTTTCCGAGAGGCGCGGGTTAAAATCCTGCTACATAAAATTTTTGTATACGTTTTCTAAATCTACATTTTTCTTTCCTAAGCATGGAAAAACACTTTGAAAATAGCTATTTAAAAATGATAAAAAAACGTCTAATCACAACTGTAATGGTCACGTATTTATTACCTATATCAACAGAAAATTTTTTTTCTCCTTCGAAATATTTTAATTATAACAAGATATAATTGTAAATATTTTTATTATTTCATAATTAAATTAATAAAATAATAAATATATAAAATATCGCATTTACTTTTTAGACAACCACAAACGAAATAAATTTTGTTTAACATGCTCTCTCTGAGTATGCGAAAAAGAACCTAAAGAAGTTGTGGGCAAAATTTTGCAAAGTATATTTTAAAAAACATAGTACTCTTTGTTATTGAGACTTCTGATGTTAAATTATTTAATATGTTTGTCATAAAGCCTTTAGACCGCAGACGGTTTTATTTCAACATTTGAAATGCAATTTAATTATTTCTTTAAATTGTGAACTCTATGTCGTGTTTACAGATTAAATATTTGTAGTTCTGCACGATAAACACAGAATAAATATTAATATTTTCTTAATTTCTTTAGTAGGTATTTAATATAATATCATTTTAAGATAATAACATAAATTGGAGAGAAGACACAAGCGACGTTCTAAGATTTTTTTCTTTAATTTTGACGTAATGCTGTAACCTTTAAATTATAGCTTTACGCATGTCGCACTGGGTAGACAATGGGAACCTAATGTAAAGACATGAGAAATTCGAGACATTGCGTTTTTGGCAGAACTCAACGCACTTTTTACACTATCGACCGGAGCCGGAAAATTTACCTAAATATTAATAATTACCTCAAATAGGGATCGAAATCATAATGATCACGCTTATAGTTGGACATTGTGTCACTGCGCCACGACGGCGTCAAGCCTTAATTTAAGAAATATTTTAATTATAATTACCATGTGTAAATTGGGATGTAAATGAAATGGCAAAGGTTCTACGGGTGATATTACTCCTAGAATCTTCGAAACTAACACATTTTTTTAGTTTCACGCCGTATCTCGCATATAGCAGGTTAGGCAAAGAGATTTCCGCTCCATTCCGTCCAGTTGAGTGGTGGAACTGAACGCTGCACTTTGAATCGTTACCAGAGCGATGAAATTAATATGAAATATTTTGTTACTCCGAGTGGGAATCGAAGTCAAAACCTGTCGCGTTTACAGTGACACTTTGTCAAGTCGTATCAAGATTAGCCTCCAGAAGAAGGAATACTTTTTTTTTATCGTCACGCTGTATCACGCACACATAAAGGTAGGCAGAGGGAATCTAGTGTTAAGACACTCCGTTCCCCATTTTTCACCGAATTGAAGGAATTGATTGATGAGTGGCGGAATACAACGCCGCGCCTCGACACCAGAACGAAGAAATGAAAATATTCAATATTCGAGTTTCAAATTCTAATTTCGAGTTCGATTTAAACTCAGGGAAATGTTCCCTAGAGTTGGAATCGAATCCACAACCTGCCGCGTTTACAGGCACACTTTATGCCCTTTCGTTAAGACTGATCTCATAAGAATGAACATTCCAATTTTGCACACAAATAACTTTTTGTGCAGAATTTGAATCTACTTTTTCCACGTTTTGTTCGTTTTGTTATTTCAGCATTTTTCTAAACGCTGTAACGACAAGCCCAACTCGTTTTCGAGTTTTGTTATATTATCATTATTTTATATATATATATATATATATTTAGGATGACACATTTTTGATTGATTGAATTTTCAAGTAACACAACAGTAATTTGTCTCTGTATGTTATGAAAAAATATATATGGAAAACACAAAGAAATTGCATTTCCTGTAATAACTTGACGTTATATTTTATGAACATTATATGGAAAGCTTTTTCATCGCCTTGTTTTCATCTGAATTATTTCTAACTTATTTATAGGGAGAAAGAGAAAAAGAGAAAGAGGCCAGTCGTGGCGCAGTGGCACAAAGTGTGACCGTAAAACCGACTGGTTATGGGTTCTATCCCCACTCGAGGAGATGAAATATTTACTTACATTTATATTTCCATTTCTTCGCTCTGGTGTCGTGGCAAAGCGCGGCGTTGAGACACTCAACACGCAATGCCTCCAGAATTTGGCAGAAAGTGGGGAATAGAGTGTCTTAACACTATGTTCCCTCTCCCTCCCCTCTGTGTGTGGGATACAGCGTGAAGCTGATTAGATTAGATTATAGTGAGAAAGTGGTAATATGGCTCCCTATTTTCTTTTTGATGTCCAGCATGAAAAGTAAACGGAATACTAATATTAATACAAATACATTACAAGTTTTTATATTTATTTATCTAATTGTGATGTACTATGAATTATTAGATTAATTATTAGTTATTTATTAATTAAAAAATGCAGCAGAATATTAAATTACAATATTAAACAAAAATAAATCGACTTCTTGAATTTCAACCCGATCCTATAATCAGAACTAAACCCAGCTTTCATGAAACTATCCTTGAGGTGTATACTTTCCAATAAAAAACTTCATCGAAATCGATTAGCGGGATATTGAGTTATTCGTTCATTTGTCGCGCAAATACTTAATTAAATTAAAAAATATGATTTTCTCATGGATAACCTGTACAGCCAGTGTGAGTCCATAACTTTTAGATTTGATGCTGAATCTACTCGTCTCCACGTGAGTTCCCAGTGCAGTTTTGAAATGCTTCCTAAACACGGGAGCTTCCCGCTGTGCTTCTCTCCGTCTTTTTTCTATTATCTAAAAAGCCATTTACTAAAGTGAAAATTAAAACAACTAGTCAGTTCAATAAGCAACTGACAACACAAATTAAAGAATCATTTATTTCATTTAATTCAAACATTATTTTTTTTATCTCGAAATATTTTCCGTTTTTGAAAGGGCGGCTACATATTAAAAAAATATGTTATATATATTAATAATAAATGTATATATTAATAACACTGCTGTGTGCGGGATACAGCGTGAAGCTGATTTAATTTATAGTATGAGTAAGATAGTTAGTAACTAAGATATGACAACTTCGAGCAAAATAATACAAATAGATTTATGTTATATTCTATTTAACCATTCAAGGCCTTCTACAATAGCCCAAACTGAATGCCTCACATAATAGGATTCCTAACATCGAATACGAGTGGAAATACAATGTTATACTACTATATTTAATTAAAGTCGGTTGTTGTTAATGAATGTTGAGAACTTTAGATGGCCTAAACCCAGCCCAGTCGTTGAACTCTGGATAAGAAGTATCTACTGTGGGTGTCGTGTTATTTCTCAATCCTTGAAGTAGTTAATTTACGTAGTTTTTAAGTATTTTTTTCTTCAAAACATTTTCAACTTAAGATATAAATTAAATTTTAATGAAAATTTTAAAACATAGCTTAATTTAAAAATTATTTTTACATATATAAATACGGTCGTGGCGCAGCGGCACGAAGTGTGACTGTAAAACCGACTGGTTGTGGGTTCGATCCTCACTTGAGGAGATGAAATATTTACTTAAATTTATATTTCCATTTCTTCCCTCTGGTGTCGAGGGTAAGCGCGGCGTTGAGTTCTGCCACACATCCCGCAATGCCTCCAGAATTCGGCAAAAAGTGGGGAACGGAGTGTCTTAACACTAGGTTCCCTCTGCCTACTCTGCTGTGTGCGGGATACAGCATGAAGCTGATTTGATTTTTATTAAATTAAAGAAGTCGAGGCACTCGTCACTCATTGGGACTGTAAATGCGACGGTTTTAGGTTCACTTATTGATATTGTCACTCAATGTTAGCGGAAAGTCGGGAACTGCGTGTCTTAACACAAGGTTCCCTCTGCCTATTCTGCCATATGCAGGATATATATATATATATATATATATATATATATATATATATATATATATATATATATATATATATATATATATATATAAATAAATATAAGTCTGTACGGTAATCAATAAGTAAAAATAAATTTAATTTAAATAATTCTTTGTTTCAGATTTTTTGCTGTTCTATATCCTCTTCGTTTAGCTATCGCGAGGAACCGGAGTAAAACAATGCTATGGTTCGCGTGGTTTATCGCATTCTTTTGCAGTTTGCCGCAGGTAATTTTTTTTTTGCAATATTATGTATAAAGAAAGGGTAATAAAATAAGAAAGGTCCTACTGGCTTGTAATGAATTATTTTTAATACAATTATATCGCTCTTTATCTGAAATAGCGACACACCATTTTTTTTTCTCTCCCACTGACAGTAAAAGAGTTATGTTGTTAGTTATGATTTTTTTTTAAATTATAAGTTGTAAAAAAGTTAAGTTTATTTCTTGGGGACACTTTTATATACTACCCTATTGAATTTATATATATAAGAGTATTGTGCACATATTATTTAGTGACAAAAAATCGATTAATACTGGAAAATATCTCAAAATAAAAATAACCATAATTATGAACAATTACTAACCAATTAAGAACATTTGAATTTACGTAAAAATTATATAGAAAATATAATAAATTACCATTACAAAAATACAATATCTAATATTAAGTGGTTATGTACTATAAAATTTCAAAATATCTACTCACACAGCTATATATATAGTATGACAGCAAGGTCCACGATTTAAAACATCGTAATACAATAGGAAACATTTCAAGTGAGAACTGAAAGTTCTAAGTACTAAGTTTCTTGCTTTGTTACTTAGGTAGTACGAGTAAACCTACAAATGCGCCTCCATAAACTCTGCTAATTTAACCTTGTGATATCTTGATGTGCTGTATAAATGTATACAAGTATATTATACTTAAATAAATACAAAAAAATTGCATCAAATATTCATCTATACCTTTTAAGCTTCACTCTTTTTCCCACAAAACAGGTTAGGCTGTGATAATCTAGTATTAAAGCACGCCGTTCTCGATTTTCCTATCGAATTCAAGACAATATAGGATTTTATTTACATAATATTATTAATATAATATTATTATTATATTGAGGCCAGTCGTGGTGCAGGGGCACAAAGTGTGACTGTAAAACCGACTGGTTGTGGGTTCGATCCCCACTCGAGGAGATGAAATATTAACTTAAATTTATTGATGGAGCCTCCGGTGTCGAGGCAAAGTGCGGCATTGCGTTCTGCCACTCAACACGCAATGCCTCCAAAATTCGGCAAAAAGTGGAGAACGGAGTGTCTTAATACTGGGTTCCCTCTGCCTACCTTGCTGTGTGCGGGATACAGCGTGAAGCTGATTTATTTAATATTATTAACATAATATCACATATTGTCTCGATCTATATAGTGTTTTATAATAGCGAAACTCAACGCCGCGCTTTGTCCATAGACAAAATAGGGCGAAAAAATGAAAATAATTTAAAGTCAGTCGCTATTTCATTGAAAAACGATAGCTGCAGTAACCTTTATACATATAATATGAGTTAAAACTTAAAAGTTTTAAAACGTTAGTTTTATGCTAAAATCAACAAAAATTTCGAGTAATTTATTATTACCATAGAGCTAGACTATAGAGCTTTCAAAATGTTATTATATTTCGATAAAATGGCACGTATAATTTAATTTGCTTTACTTCAAACATTATTAATATAAGTTGCATATATGATGTCAGCGACTGAATTCCATCCAAATATAAATTCAATTCAATTCAAAATCCAAAAAGGTTACATGAGGTCTCTGTAAGACTAAATGCAGAAATTTCTTTATTGAAAACTAGCGATATATTCGTCCGCATAAGCTTATTGTTGCGTTTTAAAAACTTTTAGTTCTTTATATAAGCTTAATATATACATATAAAAAAATTATAACTAGCAATTTATGGACATTAAATCAATTGAAGTCCCGTATAATTTGAACTTGATCTGAACCCACACCCCTCGAAGAACATGCTTACAAAATTTCATATAAATCTATTTAAATCTTAAGAAAATATTCTAAAATATATATTTATATTTGAGGAAAATATGAAATGGACATCTTAAATTATATTATTAATAAGGCTTTATGCCTTTGTTGTAATATGACTTCACATTTTATATTACAAGGATTTTTTAAATTACAAACAAAAAATGTAATTACCAAGTTCCTTTTTGGGATTATTTTTTGAAATGGATAGGATAAAAAGAAATTTGGTTCTATTTAATTTCACTTTTCTTCCGCATTATGTGGGATTCGTAATGGATTTTTCTCTCTCCTCTCCGTTCTCTACTAATTTGCTATTAGAATATAGAGTAACGGTAATAGGCCGCCAATGAACCTGTAGCTGCTCTGGTGTTGCGCGACGTCGTGATCACTTACCATCAGGTGATCGTTACGCTCGTTTGCCTTGTCTTTTCCCATAAAAAAGTAACGATAATATTTTAAACATTAGCATTGCGGATAAAATTACCTATTAACACACAACACACAATGAATAGCTAGATGCTTACCAATTACAATACAGCCGCGGTGCAGGATGTTACTGTAACGCGACGCTTGTGAATTCGATTCGGGGTAATAAATTATTACATATAATAATATTTTTATTTTTGAGTTGAGTGCCGCTTCTCAAGCCGCAATATCTCGAAAATACGACAGAAAGTGGGGGACGGAGTGTCTTAACACTAGGTTCCCTCTACCTACGCTGCTATGTACGTGATACAGCGTTAATATGAAAAAAAGCCTATTATATTCCATACATTACGTTTATAACGACCTTAGTTTAGTTTTTCAACAAAAACACATTTGTAAAACTAATAATAATTTCATGCTGAACCTCGTGTATCATAAGACAGACGAAGAGAATCTGGTGTCAAGACTCTCCATTCTTCGCGTTCTGCTCAAACTCGAGACATTGCGTGTTAAGCAATGCAATTGCCGGGCCCCGGCGCCCAATCCATCTTAAAGGCCGGCAACGCACCTGTGGCCCCTCTGGGGTTACACGGAGTTGTGGGCGGCGGTAATCACTTACCATCAGGTGACCCGCACGCTCGTTTGCCGTGTCTTTTCCATAAAAAAAAAAAAAGCGGTGGAAGTCAAATCAGAGCGAAAAAAATAAATGAATTATTCCCAGTGTTGATCGAACCTATAAGCATTAAATTTACAGTCAGACGCTTTTCCACTGGATTACTGTGGCCCTAAATATAAATATATAATAACTGAGCTTATTCATATTAGTTTGAAATTGATTATTCAATGAAATACTTCTCTTTGAAGACTTCATAATTGCTTTAACATATGTAAATTAGTTGAGGTTCCCGGGATTTGAAACTGACTTAAAGTATCTACACGCTCGACGTTTACTGAAGACAGGCTTTTTTTTTTTTTTTTTTTATGGAAAAGGACAAGGCAAACGAGCGTTCGGGTCACCTGATGGTAAGTGATTACCGCCGCCCACGGCCCCGTGCAACACCAGAGGAGCTACAGGTGCGTTGCCGGCCTTTAAGGTGGAGATAGACGCGTAATTATAATAAAAATAAATATATCATTATTATATCATTATTATTATTATTATTGGCTCACTTTCTTATTTAAATACTTGTACTTAAATACACATGGTTTGTACACAGCCAATTTGGAACCTTTCTTGTTATTAAGGTAATCTGTAATATATAATTCGTATACAACTAGTGGCCTCGTGGCTTTGTCAGTTTGGACTACATTATTATTTATTTTATCATCTGAATTTTGGGGCTAGTCGTGGCGTAGGGGCACACAGTGTGACTGTAAACCGACTGGTTATGAGTGCGATCCCCACTGGAGGAAATTAAAAAAAGAAATCAAATCAGCTTTAAGCTGTGTCCCGCACACAGTAGGGTAGGCAGAGGGAACCTCCGAATTCCGGAGGCATTGCGTGCTGAGTGGTGGAACTCAACGCCGCGCTAGGTTCCCTCTCCCTACCCTGCTGTGTGCGGGATACAGCCTGAAGCTGATATATTTATTTTTATTAAATTTTATAAATGTGTCCGTATGCTGCTGCATTATACAATATTTATGTAATATGGACTCTTATATTCTTGCCAGGATGACTTCGATAACAAGAAACTTCATTCCTGTTATCGAACTCTTCGGATTAAACTTTTAAGCGTATTCTATATATATTTTAACTATTCTTTTATTACTTTAAACTGTCGTATAACAAGTATAGTTCTGTTTGAGTTATTTTAACGCAAGTATGATAGTTATACTATTTATAGAGGAAAAAAATGTGTTTTATATTTTGACTTCTGAATATTGAATATTGCAAAAAATGGCGTTTAGACCGATTATCTTTTTAACCGTCGATAATATAGGCTATTTAATTTTCTAAGACTATTTTATCTCTCAGATTAGAGCACCTTAATACTACAAGCATTTAGTAGCCAAATATCTAGAATTACGGTATTTATACTGTGGACTATGGTATCATGACGGTGTTAATGAGATGAAACTTAATAGTCAACTTAGTGTTAAGACCCTCCGTTTCCCACTTTTCGCGTTTCCGAATTTTCGAGGTATTACGTGTTGAGTGGTGGAACTCAATGCCGCGCTTTGGCCTCGATGCAGAGCGAAGAAGTAATAATGAATTATTATTAATTTCCCCGACTGAGGATCGAACCCACAACCATCACTTTACAGTAACACGCACTACAATCACCAAAAAAGTAAAATTAAATATGACAATTTGTATATAGTCTCTATTTTCAACAAAAATTTAATAAACACTTAAAGTTTTGATTGATTTTACAATATTTTCAATATTAAACAATAAGTAGAGTAAAAAAAAGTAGAATAGCAACCGTGATCACGTTTCAATTTAGTATTCATTAAATGTACATTTAATGAAGTCAAAAAAATCATATCAGCTTCACGCTATATCCCGCACACAGCAGGGTAGGCAAAGGGGACCTAGTGTTAAGACACTCCGTTCTCCACTTGCCGCCAAGCCGAATTCTGGAGACATTGCGTGTTGAGTGGCGGAACTCAACGCTGCGCTTTGCCTCGACACCAAAATCAAGAAATGAAAATATAAATGTAAATAAATATTTCACTTCTTCGAGTGGGGATCGAACCCACAACCAGTCGATTTTACACTCTGTGCCTCTGCGGCAACGACCGCCCTCAAATGAAGCACATTAATGAAGTCAAGACACTCTAAGCCACATTAAGGTACCTTTGCACCCCACAAGCCTATAAAGCTTGAAAGAAACATATGAACATTTCAATGTTAAGTGTGAGATTAGGAATTCGTAATTGAAATCTAGTTGGTGTACACAAAACCAAAGGAAAAGCTTCAACTCCTACAAAGTAAAACAAATTGCTTCATTAACGATTGGTACAGTTATTTATGTATATTTATTTCGTGTGAAGTAATAGGTAGAAATTTTTAAAAGATAAAGGAAGGGAAAATAGTTTTAAGACAGTCTGTTCTCTACTTTCCGCTGAATTTTTTGCCTTAGTGCGTAAACGAACTAATGAAAATGTCGATAAATAATTATTCACTCTTTCAAGTGGGGATCGAACCCACAACTATCTGGTTACGCTCCCACCCTTGAGCCCCTGTGCCACGACGGTCTTCTTTTAAATCAGCTTCACGCTGTATCCCGTATACAGTAGGGTAGGCAGAGGGAACCTAGTGTTAAAGCACTCCGTTCTCTACTTTCTGTCGAATTCTGGAGGCATGGCGTGTTAAGTGGCAGAACTCAACGCCGCGCTTCGTCTCGACACCAGAGCGAATAAAATGAAAATATAAATTTAAGTAAATATTTCATCTCCTCGAGTGGGAACCTAACCCACAACCAGTGTTACAGTCACACTTCGTGCCGCTGCGCGATGACTGCCTACATTCAAATTTTTATACGGAACCCTTAGTTCTATACGGAGAAATATGTATATTTCTTTCAAATAGAATTTAAGTGATGTTTCTTTTAAAATGTCCAAAGACCTCTCACTTAGCATTTGTGTCGTCTGGCTTATATTTATTTTTGCCCTACCTATAATATACAACGGAAAGTGGTACGAAGAAAATTTCAAATAATTTCGAATTTTATCTTGAAAGCTTTGATTGTAATTAAATTGACGTTTATTTTCAGATGTATTCAAGCGAGTAATAGCACTTGGTTTGTTTGCGGTGGGCTTTTTCCAAATAAAACTATTTTTTGGGGCTCCGTTCCCTTTAAGGAGAAAAAAACCTTATAAGATTTTGTTGTCCGTGCGTCTGTCTGTCAAGAGCCTTTATCTCAGGAACGTTTGGTGATATCGAGTTGAAATTTAAATGATTACTATGGCCTTATGATTTCCTGAAAAAAAAAAACGTATTTCCACATTGATTTAAAAAAGTTATATGGCCATTTATTATATCACATTATTATATCACAAAAAACTATAACAATTTCATACAACGTATTTCGACACTATAAAGAGAATTAAATTCATAGAGTACGTCCGGTTTACCTAGAAGTATGAAATATGGCAGCTAGCTACAGGTAGTATGAGTTCAGGAAAAAAATCTAAAACTATAGGTTTGTAGTTAAATCCTAAAAATAATAGCCTTAAAGGGTAGCAATATTTGGTATTAAAGCCGTTAGTTCAAGTGAGGTTAAAGTTAAAGTGAGGTTTCAGATGAAAGAGATGTGGCTACGCCTATCTGAATTTTCTCGGGCGAGTCCAACTCGCTCTTGTTTATTCTAAATAAAAGATTTTTTTTTATATAACTAAAATAAATAAAATGAAGGCCAGTCGTGGTCTAGCGGCACAAGTATTCGTTCTGGTAATGAGGCAACGCGCGGTGTTGAGTTTCACTACTTACTAATGCCTCCAGAATTCGACTAAAAATGAGTCTTAATGAGAAAAGAGTGTTTTATCTCTAGGTTCCCTCTGCGCTACCCTGCTGTGTGCGGGGTACAATGTGAAACTAAATAAATAAATAGTAAATGTAGATATATTTTGAACCCCCTAAGCAAACTCCCAAAGCCTCTTATGCAATTTCGTGCCTACCTGAGTGGGGAGGCTTTGAGGGTACAAACAAGTATCTACGTGCTCTAATCGCCAGTTCAGTTGCAGGCTTTGTTATCATGGTTCATTAGGAGTGGCCAGATTACGGCACAGGCAATCGAAATTTGTGGGAAATGGAAATGATTTATTGAATAAATAGTGAAATTGTTTTACATATTCTTTTAAGTTACTTAGACGTTTTTTTAATATTATAAAGATTGTTTGGTTGAACGCGCTAGCCTCAGGAACTACTGATCCGTATAAAAAAAATTACAAAAAAAAAATCTGCTTCACGCTGTATCCCGCACACAGCAGTGCGTGTCGACGTGTGGACCTTAACGCCGCGCTTTTCGTCGAAACCACAGGGATGAAATTTAAATATAAATTAAAAGAAATTATTCATTTCTTCGTGTGGGGATCGAACCCACAGGCTGTCGCGTTTACAGTCACACTTTGTGCACCTGCGCCTCGACTGGCCTCTAAAAAAATTTTTGTGCTGGGTAATTTCGTGGGTAATTTATTTATCACGGAAGGCTATATAGGCTATACCATAGGACATTTATACTTTCAACGTAACCTACGACGTAACCGTGGTCACGCCGGCGAAGCCACAGGTTAAACCTAGCTTTTTGTATAGATAGAAAAATATAATTTATTTATAAACACTTTTTCATTCAACCATATTTGAGTCCAGTCGTGGCGCAGTGGTACAAAGTGTGACTATAAGTCCGACTGGTTGTGGATTCGATCCCCACTCGAGGAGATGAAATATTTACTTAAATTTATATTTCAATTTCTTCGTTTCAATGCCTCCAGAATTCGGTAGAAAGTGGGGAATGCGGGATACAGCGTGAAGCTGATTTTTATTTTATTTAACCATATTTGGTCTATTTTATCGATAGAATGGGCGTCATAAGCTCGTATTAACCTATCAGTCTCTGGCATACATTAGGCGTTCGATAAAATTAAGTAGGTAGGTATTACGGCAATACTCGTTATAGGTATTATAAATCGTACGTATCGTGAAAGTACTATATTCTACAATTTGTTTAGGTAATTTGGCTTTTTTATATATATAAGCTTGAATATAGAAATATATATTATTATGAATAAAACCTAGTGTTAAAGTGTGTTGAGAATCAAAATTCAACGCAGCTCTACAGTCGCGATATCTAGGTATGAAAGCGAGAAAATGAAAATAATTGATTAACCCAAGTCTTAATCGAACCCAGAACCATTGCGTTAACAGCGACCTATAAGAGAGATGTTCTTTGTTTAATAAAATAATACTACATCGTACACAATATAATATGGTAATCGCTAAGAGCTCAAGTACCTGGAGACCTATATTCCCATTATCCTTTCAAATTGAACAATAAGTAGTAAATCTTACATCGAATTTGTCTTTACGTTTAGAATAATCTATATATTACGAATATAAATTTTAGATATCACCTTCTTATTATTGTTGGGTGCAGGAGAAAAATTTTCAACTTTCTCTTTTTCTCTTAACTGCTTCGAAATAAAAAAAAGGCTGTAAAATCCTTTTAACATTTTTTAAAATGTTATTTCACACTTAGGAAATAAAAATACTTATTAAATAGCCATACGTTCTTAAAAGAGAATAGCTTAATGGTCAGAGCGCCTAGTCGGTTTCCAGGAGGCGCAGGTTCGTGTCCCTTTACGTTCAAATTTTTATGCGTTTTCTAAATAAGTATGTGTTAAATCCTTTTATGGGCTATATGTTACTTCCTAATAACTGTTTCAATTAATTACACTGTAAGTACTTGCATTCCGAGTTGCATTGAATGATGGAAACCATTAGATATTATGCTCAAATATCTCTACCCAGGCTTGTGAGGCCAGTCGTGCCGCAGGGATGGAAAGTGTGACTGTAAAATCGACTGGTTGTGAGTTCGATCCGCACTCGAGAAATGAAATATTTATTTATATTTATGGTTTCAATTCCTCGCTTTGACGAAAAAAGAGACAATTTTTCATTATATACTATTAAAAATGACTTATTTTCTATAGAACTAATAGAATACTTTGTTACAGAGTCTAGTTTTCCGAGTAATGCATCACCCGACGGTCCCGGAGTTCCAGCAATGTGTTTCATTCGAAGCATTTTCCGATCAGCGTCAGGAATTGGCGTATAACGTCATGTGTCTTCTGGCTATGTACTTCCTACCATTGATCATTATAACCGTATGTTACGTTTGTATCTTTTGGGAGATACATACGAACTCAAAGGAAATGTCAGGTAAATATAAAAAATATTTTGTTTAATTATTTTCTTATTTAAGGCCAGATGTGGCTCGGGGGCACAAGCTTGCGACTGTGAGCACAACAGGTTGTGGGTTTGTGGGTTCGATTCCCACTCTGGCAACGATGCAAAGCGTGGCGCCACTCAACAAGTAACTCCTCCAGGATTCCGCGGAAAGTAGTGAATTGAAGTGTCGTAATGGGGGCGCAGTATCTTAACACTAGGATTCCAGGTTCCCTCTGCCTACCCCGCTATGTGTGCGGGATACAGCGTGAAGCTGAAAAAAAATCTTGTAGAAATGTAATTAAAAATCCTGCAGTAAAAAATACCGCCCGTCTTCTAATAGCGGATAAATTCGTATTAACGAGAATTAATGGTAGGATCTGACCGACGGACGTAATTAGACTCATAATTTTCAACTGAAAAACCGATATAAACTCTTTATTAATTAACGGTATTTATATATAACTTTATATGATAAAATATAAACATTTATGAAACGTGAAGCCATCGTAGAGGTGTAAAACAGCGTTTTTAAACGAGATGGTTGTGAGTTCGTCTTGGTGGAGTGAATTATTTACTTTTGTCCGCCCTAGTAGGTAGCGGCGTTAAGTTCCAGCACTTGCACAGACAGACCCAGTATCTTTAATTAGAGCGAAAAGTGAGGAATGGGAAGATTTATCACTGAATTATATAGGGGATAAACGGTAAAGCTAAACTAAACTAAACTAAAAATTGAGATAAAACATAATTTTTTTCCTCCCTGCTCTTGGTAGTCTCATGATACAAAATGTAGTAATTCTAGTTCTTATTTAATTTGCACCGCCGTTCCGTTTATATTTTAATCTCAATAAATAGTCCAAGTATCGATGACGAGATCAAGTGAAGCTGTTCGGTTTGTGGATTTTACGTTTAGTATGCTTTCTAGTTAGAATTTCTCATGATGAAGGTTATTTTGTAGCGTATATATTCAAGAAGGGGTTTTAAATTCCAAGTTAAAGATAAGATAAGATATCATGTAATAAGTTAGTAAATCTAACGTATAAGACACACTAGCTAATAGGTCAAACAAAAACTATTCCCAAAAAATAGCAAATTTTGTCAAAAAATTCAAATTAAACTACCGTCAACCTTGTCAAAGTTTCATTCAATATAATAATATTTAGTATAAAAATTCCTTACCACAATAGGTAAAAACAGAACTCTTATAGAACCAAAACCTATAGGGTACTTCCCGTACACCTACAGAAATGAAATTTGGCACGAAATGGGAACTTACAAAACAAATGAAAGAAAAAATTCGAAAAGTTAAAATTTATAAGTATTTCATGAAAAAAAAAAACAATGCAAACTCTTATTTGTACCATTCTGAAATTGCTACAGAAGTCTCGGTATGCGAGTCCGACTCGTACTTAACCGGTTTATTTTATAAAGGATACTTACTAAATGCTTATATTATAAAACGTTATTTTGTAAGCTTCATTCAAGGTCGTTTTAGCGGTGACCTTACGCTTATATAACAAAAAAGTTCTTTTTAGTTAATAGTCCGTAATTTTTTAGGCCAAGAGCTTTCATGTTATGAACAAAATTTAAAGCTATTTTGCTATAAAAAAAGCATTTATAATGGTAACTTATTATATTTAAAATAGATAATTGATCAGTTAGGGAACTTTCCGCTGAAGATGCAGAGCATCGATGAGTGGATTACTGTGTATTATATAACAGGAGTAGGCCAACAATCGGGTCAGGGTCAGAGCTTTTTAGAAATATTCATACAAGTTAAAGCTTTATATCTTCTTTATAGCCTCGACACCAGAGCGAAGAAATAAAATATAAATGTAAATAAATATTTCACTTCCTCGAAAATGTTTCACGGGATCGAACCCATAACCAGTCGATGTTACAGTCTCACTTTGTGCTCCGGCGCCACGATTGGCCTCAACAAAAAAAATCTTCATATCTTTATTGCCAGTGTCTGTCTCCACTTTGCACAATCTTCAGCATCCTCAATGGTTACACTATTGGGTCTCATATCCCGCATCATGACATCAAGCCACCTTCTTTATACGTCCTTTAGGGCACATAACAAGGTGTTCACTTCTGCTTTTGTGTTACCTAACAGACCACAAGAAGATCAGACCGTATTACGCTCAACATCTAACTCAGCATCTTCATTTTCGTGACCGTGAAGCTCCTGAGTTTGCCAAGAAAGTGCTGGCCAGCATTCGTTGCCATAAAAAAAACCCTGGTTGGATAGTGCATGTTTTATGTCAATAAATCTTGAGCTCTTTGAGCTTAAGCGGTATTCTGCAGTCGCATACTACACACTAGTGACCTTATGCCACTTGACTCCAGCAACCCTTATGAGCTGGCATCCCGGGCTTGGATATCATGACCGATGCCTCCAAACTCATGCATAACTGATTTAAGGTTTGATTAATTATGGGAGTTAGATAAAGTTCTACTTCATTATTTCCGGCTTAAAGGCTGGTTTTCCGGCTTAAAGGACCTACAAAGTTAGTGCTCGAGCTCGTGTTTCAATTGAACTATATTTATTTATAAAATTAGAGATTTTTTTATTTTAACATTGTTTGAAATGTATGTAACAAACTAAGGAAAAAGAAACACGAAATAAAATTGAAAACAACGATTGTAAATTTTAAATTAGTGGGACCCGAACCTGCGCTTTTTGGATACCCCTTAAAGATTTTTTTTATATAAAATATAGAACACGGGAACTAATATTGGTTTTAATAAAAAGCGTAATAACCCTGCCGTTTATTGTTAACCTGATAAAAAACATCATGAATGAGTTGTTATTTTTATCTTGTATACTTTTCTGATTATTAATAAAACTATCTAAAAATAAAAATATAATATCAGAATATCGAGAAATGTAACGTAATAACAAAGGCAATATCTTTTTTGCTTTACGCTGCCTCTCATGTGTAATAAGAGCAGGCAGAGGGAAAATAATGTTAAAATACTTCGTTCCCGATTTCCCGTGAATTACAGAAATATTGCGTGTTGAGTAGCGGAACTCAACGCCATGCTTTGTCTGTTGTCAGAACGAAAATAATTAATTTCTCCGAGTGGGATTTAGCCCACAACTTATGGCTTTTTTTTAGAGCAATCATATTAACATTTATTAAGTACGTACGTATTAAGAACGTACGTAAGAACGTACGTAAATAATATATATTATTAAAAATTCAGAAGTTAAAGAGATACAGTTTCCATAATGATGAAGAATGAGAAGGTATACCACTACGCCACGATACATAGATACTTTAAGGTGTTCATAGTTCATACTATGGCGTGATATGAGAACTTGACGTGAAATATTTCAAGTGAAACTCTATAAAATATATCAATTTCACATAGTTAAGGTGATTCATTCTAAATATTTTGTATAAACGGTTGGATGAAGCCTTTAAATTTTAAACGGCGAACGTTGCACTTGCCACTTACTTACTTGATTGAAAGCACTTCAATATGGTCCTCTATAAAATGAAATAGATATCGTCGAAGCAGTTGGGACGTACATTATGGTTGTAGGTTCTAGTCCCGGGTGTGGGAAAAATATTATTTTGTAGGAGAGTAGTAACAATATTTGTAGAATTGAATACCATGAGTGATTTTGGTAGTTTGTAAATATAAAACTAGCATATCTCTTTGCTTTGTTTTATATCCTGAAAACCAACAAAGTTCTAAAGCGGAATTTATATAATGAATATTCTATTTATATACTGAAAATATTAGATTTCCCCGTAAAGGTCAAAGCATAAAATTTTAATGTATGTTGGTTGCTCAACTAAAGAATAAACATAAGCTATGCATGAAATATTTTTTGCCCGGACAAGGCGAGATATGGCTTACGCGACTGGAGAACAGAGAGTTATGTATTAAGTTTTACCGGTCTGACTAGGAAACTATTCCAAAGGTAGAAGACACTTGGGCTAAGAATGGGGGAGGCGAGGTTTCTGATGACCAGGCCAGAACACTCTGGAGCCCACCTGACTTCAAGCTCAAATAACCTTTATACAAAGATGAGTTCAAAACTAAAGACTAGACTCTCCCTAGAAAATTAATTTAGATACACTCATGTATAGATAATACATTTCATTGTTCTCAAGACCAAATAAATTCAAGCTGATAACATTATTTAATACCATAACTATACATAGCCTGAAGCAGAAATCAGTGGGCCTTTTGAGTGGGTGGGTTTTAGTCAATTTCGTTTCGTGATTTGTTTATTATTTTTTATTAATAGATAAATCAGTGCTGAAAGATACGGGTCGAATCCAATTGCGGAGATCAGACCAACGTCCATTGGCGCGCGCTAGACGACGTACTCTCCGGATGACGGTCACCATTGTTAGTGTCTTCGCGTGTTGCTGGCTGCCGTACGCTACTATGACATTATGGTGAGTTTTAGGTTATATAATAATGAGCTTCACGCTGTATCCCGCACACAGCAGGATAGGCAGAGGGAACCTAGTGTTAAGACACTCCGTTCCCCAAAGTGGGGATACCTGTTCTGTGCGGGATACAACGTGATGATTTTATATAAAAGATTTTATATAAAAGTATGTGTAAAACAATAGTATAAAGGATTATACAGGTTTTCGTTTCCCGCTGTAGTAAGACAAATTTTCACCAATTAGCACGCAATGTTTTGAATTAGAAAAGCAAAGGATATGTTTTTTATATAAAGTATATTAAATACTATATATTTTGATCTCAATACATATTAATGTTGCGTGGAATACGCAGAGAGAATGTAGAGTATAGGAACCACAAACGTTTTCCTTGAATACTACTTTATCTTGAATGCTTTAATGTTATAGTTAAAAAGGTTTTTTTTTGTAGACCGCTCTGTACAAAATATAACATGCAATATGCATACATTATTGAATTTATTCAAAAGTATCAGCTATCCATAAAATTTTAATTATAGTTCATAATTACGTTATTTCCAGGCAGTCCTAGTCCTAATGTACTGTGAAATATTACTGACAGAATATAAAGCGATAGTTACTATTTTATAACTAGAATTTTTTAAGCCACTTGAAATCTCAGTAAACAAAAATAGAAAAATATAAATGGATTATTTATACATTTACACCATTACAATTCAAGAAATAATAATAAAATTGGTTATAAGTTGCTTTTAGTACCTAGACTCAGATGTAATATTATCAGTAAACGGTCTTTTTTTTTTCATAGGCAGAACAAATTCCTATGTGAGATGAAATTTTTATAAAATTTTAGAAAGAAATGTGAAGTTTCAAACACTTTGCGCTAGTCCATAGTCACGATGTGTCATTCGTCTGTTAGTTAACTAAATTGTATTAATACCCAACCAATACATCAGGTTTCGTCTAATAATATAAGGTATTTTGTTCAACAAAATTATCACAAAACAAGTTCCTTTTTCTTTTTAAGCTTCACGCTGTATCCCGCATATAGCAGGTGGGCAGAAGGCTAATATCTCAATAAAAAATTCCGCTTATCAGGCACGCAATCCAGAAGGTGGTTTTGCCAGACTACCACTTAAGTAAGTGGTAGGTAGTCTGGCAAAACCACCTTCAGGATTCAAAGATGTTACTCTACTAACATTTTTAACTACAGTAGGTACATTAGTTAAAAATGTTAGTAGAGTACCATCTTTAACGACTCTAGGTTCATTCAAGGTGTATTACATTACTCATGTGCATGGAATAGTAGAAACCTCGAGACTGACACCGCCTCGCAATTTTTAGCCGTGAACCGCTCGGCTAAAAATTGCGAGGCGGGTACTCGTGGATCACATTATATGTCAAGGCGAGCCCAAACTATTATTTTGCTAATTGGCATACAAGGATTTCATCTCCCATCTTAAGGCTCCATCATCATACCACGTCCATGTTTAATATGTCGTAACATAATATGCACATAACTTCTAAGATTAATAATGGTAAAAGCTACCTAAAGTTGCTTAATAAAGCGTGGTAAAAAGGTCCTAAGATATTTAATGACTCTTGAAATGAAATGAGCTTCACGCTGTATCCTGAACACAGCAGGGTAAACCAAGTGTAAGACACACCAGAACGTAGAAATTAAAATACAATTTGTTTAATCATTTTTTAAAGTATTATTCCATACTTAGGAAAGAATATTACTTATTTAGAAAACGTAATAAAAATTTAAACGTAGCGGGACTTGAACCCGCGTCTCCTGGAAACCGACCAGGCGCTCTGGCCACTAAGTCATACGTTCTCATCAAGCTACGTTAAAATTTTTATACGCTTGTTACAACTTATTTATGTTGTTAGTATCTCTGTAGGGAGATTTTGACAAATTTTCGCTACCCAAAGATAATTACTAAGAATTATCGTTTGGCAAGAGAGAATACTATTTTTTAAATATTTTTAAGCATCTTTAAAGTGTTATTCCACACTTAGAAAAGAAAAACACTTAGTTAGAAAACCCTGGTCGATTTCCAGGAGGTGCAGGTTCAGGTCCCGCTACATTCAATTTTTTATACGTTTTCTAAATAAGTATGGAAATATAAATCTCCTCGAGTGAGGATCGAATCCACTACCAGTCGGTTTTACAGTCACACTTGGTGCCGCTGCGGCACGACTGGGTTCATTTAGTAGATGATTTTATAAACAAAAACAACCTTAAATATTGCATACATATATTTGAACAATTTTCAATTCGATTTGAATAACCTTCTGGTTACTTAAAGTGCTCAGATATAATGGAGTTCAATTAAGAGCAAAAGTTTACCAGTTTAACGAAAACGAACTAGTTGAACTATAAACAGAAATAATGAAAGTTATTATGGACTTTGTGTAACTCTATTACAATTAAATTCACAAGCGAGTAAACACATTCAGTCATAAATTTTACCGTAAAAGCCCATTAAAACAAATTCAAAAGTAAACTTTCAATCGTGTACGCTTCACATTAGTTAACCACTTTTAGTGTTAACTTTGAAAATATACTGTGTTCACAAAAATATAACTCAATATAATAAGCATTCATTTCATATGAAATAAGCTAGTAATTATAGTATAACTAGTATCCTGATCGCGGCTTCGCCCGCGAAATCATGACAGTATTCGTGTTTATACACATTATCTGTAGTGTAAAGACTATTAATATGAAGGTTTAAGCACCTTGGATTACATTATCGTAACTTCCAAAAGATTATTTTGGATATAAAAAAATATAACTACGCAAAATTTGTGATTTCTAGCACTTGTAGTAATGATATTTCATACAAACTATAAATCCCGAAAATCACCCCTTTTGGGTCGAATCCATTTGGGTCCCATCTCAGCAAGTACCTATATCCTATAAATAACGCTCTTGCAAAATCCTAGATCTTGTAGTAACGAAGTTTCATACAAACTATCAACCCCGAAAATAACCCCTTACGAGTCGAATATTGCGATTTCCCGTCTTAGCGAGCACCTACGTCCTATGAATAACCATGCAAAATTTTAAACTCCTAGTACTTGTAGTTTTTGAGATTTTGTGATGAGTGTGAGTGACCTTTCGATTTTATATATATAGATTATATTAAGGATTTGTAGTTCGGTCCGCCCAAAAGTGAGCGTTAAGACATGTAGGGTGAGATCTTGGTTGACCTTTAAAAACACGATATAAAAGATACTGGAGGAACGCCACGTAAAAAGGATGGGGACTTCCCGTAGGGCATGTATGAAGTGGGTGATGACAGTGGACAAGGCGAAAAATATATGCAGGAACCGTAGCGTTTGGCGCTCCGTTTCTATCTGACTATCCCGCTAGGGATACAGACTTCAGCGTAATAATTATAAAGATTGATGCTGTTTTTTTACAAAATTATGATACAATTTTTATTTTTTGATCTTTTTAATAAACTATTAAGAGGATCGAGTCAACGGAACAGCGTTTGCGCCCGCGATCCCCATTTCAAATTTTTTTTTCCCCTATCTGGTACACCAAAGGGCAGCGTCGAGTTCCACCATTCAACATACAAGACCCGATTACAGGTGGAGAATGGAGGGTATTGACATTAAGTTCTCCCTACCTGCTTTGGTTGTTATGAGAAAAATAAATAAAAAATAAGAGCCAAGACGTTTGATAAGAATAATAAAGTAAAGTCTAGACATATAAATTGTTCAGACACTACAAGTAGGAAAGGTATTTTTCTAATATATGTTTGCGATTTTTATTTTTGTCACATTCTTATTATCCTTGCCATTCATGTTGTCACTTCATTCTTATTCAGACTATGAATGAAAGGAATGCAAGCAAAGTAAAATACTACGTAGAAGACCACACGACACTAGTTTCCTAGATTCCCTCTGCTTATCCTGCTATGTGCGGGATACAGAGTGGAATATGAAGCAAAAAAATATAGCATTTATACTGGCCTTTGAAGTTCAACTAAATTTAATGGCTTCTGAAAAAATAATTCTATAAAAGATTGTTAAATAAATGTTATTCTATTATTCTAATGACTTTACTTTTAGTTTAATTAGTTAAATTATTGTACTAACTAACCCATTTTTTCCGTAAAATCTCGCAATATGATAAACAAAACTAACTAGCTGTTTATACACATTATTAAAGACCACTATTAGTAATAGCTTACCAATCAGTTATAGTAAACTTGAATGTAGGAGGCTATCAGCTATCTTAGTTAATGTATCAATCCATTTTGAAATATGTTTTTTAGAATCTAGATAATAGTACTCTGTAGATAAGTATATATAACAACACTAGAAAATAACAAGTTATTTTGACTTACAATTTACAATTCCCAAAGTAAAATTATTGAATTTGGACATTTTTTATATAAAGTGTGACTTGGTGCTTTTTTAACTACACGTACATTAATTGTGATTGATGTGATTTTATACATATTTGTGTAATCTTGATTCTTCATTGTGATAGTATGCGTGGTTAGATTACGCTACGTAGTGTATTAAATGAACGCAACTTGTGAAACGGTATGGGGCGTTGAGATCCGGTACTCAACACGCAATGCCTCCAGAAATCGGCGAAAAATAGGGAACGGAGTGTCTTAACACTAGGTTTAGTTCACAGTTTGCGGGTAGACACATAAGTACATAGACGCATTTTAAAAAGCTCTATAATTGTTTTATATAAAAAAATTTAAAACCTTATATATGTACTAAAAATTTAAATACCTGTGCTTAAGTTGAAAGTAACTACACTCACACACTTATTTTCTACACTAATATCACGATGAATACACCGGTGGAGCAACTTTTAAAAAGTATGGATGAGCTCTCCTCCGTATTTACTTCAAGAATGGGTGAGTTCGAGAAAAATTTATCACAATCTTCTTCTGTGGCCTCCAACTCTACCATAAAAACTTTGGCTGCTGAATTTAACACCTTCAAGTCCTTTGTGTGGAAGACCCTTGGTCTATTAAAGTCGCAGATTGAACTTGTTGTAGTTGGTTTGGACCGCTTAGAAACACAATCTAGGAGAAAAGTCCTCCTCTTCCATGGATTAAAAGAAAATAATAATGAAGATGTTCAGCAGACGATGCTTCAAGTATTATCTAACCAACTAAAGATGTCAGATATCAAGTCCACAGCAATTGAGTCATGCCACCGGTTAGGTGTTAAAAAAGATTCTGCCCGGCCCATTCTTCTTAGATTTACTAGTTGCCAGCTTCGCTCCAGTGTATGGAAGGCAAAAACAAAGTTAAAAGGCACAAGGATAACGGTGACCGAATTTCTTACAAAAACTCGCCAGGAGGTGTTTATTGCAGCACGTAAACATTTCGGAATTAAAAAATGTTGGTCATCTGATGGCATGATTGTTATTTTGTTGGCCAATAATACAACAACCAAGATTTCCTCACAACGTGAACTCAAGCAATTAATAGAAAAGGAATCTGCAACGAAATCCACTTATTAGCAACAGTCTTTCTTTGTTTACATCATTTTAATTTGGCCGGTTAATAGTTCAGTATAAAGTTACATTATTTTCTCCATTGCAGGTACACTAACATATTCTTGTTTAGCCAAATTTAAATTTTATATATTTTTAACGTTAAATTAATAATTTTATTTAGCTGCAATGTGACTTTGTTTATATTTTTACGTCGTGACATATGTCAATATATCATATGTCAATTTTGTCAACTGTCATCTATTGATTTGCTTTACGTTCCGTTTTGTGTTTATTTTTTCTTGTTGTATGTTAGTAACTTTTAATTTGTCTTAATCTGTTATTTTAGGTTTAGTGTAATATTGTATTTAATCAACTTATGCAGGTATAACTTTGTTGTAATTTTTTTTTTTTATCTATTTTTTTTAAATATGTATGTGTATGTATATATATATTTTAGTTTATAGTTTTATTTTAATCTGTCTTAATATATTTATTTTATTTATATATTTTATTTGTTTATTGTAACTTTAACAGTATGTTAAATGATATTGAATACTTTTCGTGCTCTTCAAGTACTTACGATAGTGCTGACAGTGATAATAATTCTGAATCAGAAGCACTTTTTGATAAACTGTCGAAAATTTATGTCAATAATTGTTCGGCAACACTTTCCTTAGTGCATATTAACGCGCAGAGCATTCCTGCTCACCATACTGACCTTCTCGCATCCTTTAGCTCCGGTGTAGTCGACTGTATTCTTATATCTGAGACCTGGTTAAAACCATCACTTCCATCTGCTTGTTACTCTCTTCCAGGTTATCAGCTATTCCGCAATGACCGCATTGGTCGGGGTGGTGGTGGCGTTGGCATTTATCTTCGGGACAACATCCCGGCCAATGTCGTTTCATGCTCCCCTCCTCAACATAATGCGTCTCTTGAATACCTATTCCTAGAGTTGACTTTGCGTCATACAAATGTACTGGTTGGTGTCTTGTACTCACCAAATGACCAAGTTAATTATTACAGTACTCTGGATGGTATTCTTGAGAACCTTCGACCCCAATATGATCATGTAATTTGCATGGGCGATTTAAACACGTGTCTGTTAAAAAATGATCGTAGATCTCATTTGTTAAAGGAACTTAATGAGTCGTTTAATTTACATCTTTTGCCCATGTCTTCCCCCACTCATTACTTTCCTAACTGTAAGCCCTCTCTCCTTGATCTTATTTTTGTCTCTAACCCTAATCTTGTTTCTTTTCATGGTCAAACTAGTGCTCCGTTTTCCTTTCACGATCTTATCTTTCTATCTTATAAATTACGCCCTCCTAAAGTTAGAGGCAAAATTATTTTTCAGCGCAATTTTAAGCATATGAATGTTGAACGCTTAAGGGAGGATGTGAGAAACATCGACTGGTCTTCCATAATGTCATCAACTAATATTGACAATATGGTAAGATCTTTAACTACTGAACTGATCAACGTCTACAATATTCATGCCCCTATGAGACCAGTTCGTATGAAGCATGCGCCTGCCCCATGGTTAACTGATGTAATTAGGAATACTATGGCAAAACGTGACAGAGTTAAGCTTAAATACAAAAAATCTCCTACTCTCGAAAACCACACTGCGTATAAAAGGCTGCGAAACATCTGTAACAGAATGTGTAGGGATGCTAAGCGTCGCTACTTCCACAAAACCATCCAGAATCTCAGTCAAGCACGCGTTTGGAGATTCTTAGAGTCATTTGGTGTAGGCAAAGCCACTGAAGCTCGTCAAGTTTCAGTGGATCTTAATACTCTCAATTCTTTTTTTACAACTCCACCATTAAATATAAGTCCCATAGTTAAATCCGAAACACTTGCTTTGTTGTCCCGTATTGACCTACCAGACTCGATTTCCTTTTCTTTCAATGCTGTGTCAGAGGATGATGTCAAGAAGTGTGTTTACTCCATTTCCTCTAAAGCCTTTGGAATTGATAATCTCAGTCTTGAGATGATTCTTCCTGTGTGGGAAAGCATTGCACCAGTGGTCACCCACATTATAAACTTTTCACTGTCAAGTAATGTTTTTCCTTCACAATGGAAGAATGCTTATGTCATTCCATTACCAAAAACCTCAAATCCTTCCAATGTCACTGATTTCCGTCCAATATCTATCCTTCCTGTTCTATCTAAAGTCCTAGAATCCTTAGCCAATAACCAACTTTACTCCTTTCTGTCAACCAACAATTTATTGTGTCCTTTTCAGTCCGGTTTCCGTCCCTTCCACAGCACAGTTTCAGCACTGTTGAATATCACGGAGGACATTCGGTGCGCTATGGACAACACCAAGCTCACTGTTATGGTACTACTGGATTTCAGCAGTGCTTTTAACTCTGTTGATTTCGACATACTTCTTGGCACTCTTCGAGCAGCCAATATTTCTTCAGCAGCTATAAATTGGTTACGTTCTTATCTCTTCGACCGCCGGCAATGTGTAAAAGCAAACGATACCACATCGAATTGGCTTGAGCTCACTGCTGGCGTTCCCCAAGGCGGCGTTCTATCTCCACTTCTTTTTTCTGTCTTTATTAACAATATTTCAAAAGTCATTACTTCTCCTTTCCATCTGTATGCAGATGATTTGCAGCTTTACCGTCATTGTAATTTAAATGAATTGCCTGAAGTCATTGCAAGTATAAATAGCGATCTCGATTCTATTCAATCGTGGGCTGAATCTTTTGGTCTATTAATGAACCCTACAAAGTCACAAGCTATTATTATAGGCAGCAATAGACTTAGACAAAAAATTGACTGGGATTCTGTGCCAGCGATTCGCTACTCAGGAGTGCCGATTCCTTATTGTAGCGAAGTTAGGAATCTGGGTCTTATCATTGACTGTAACATGTCTTGGACACCGCATATCAATGCAATCAGCAAGCGCATGCATTTCTCCTTCCATTCCCTTAGGCGTCTCCAATATTTCCTCCCTCACAAAACAAAAATTATGCTAGCGCAATGTCTTCTCCTTCCTATTCTCGACTACGCTGACGTATGCTATTTGGATGCGACCGAGGAGCTACTTAACAAATTAGAGCGACTTCAAAATCTCGCGATACGCTTTGTGTATGGCCTGCGTAAGTATGACCACGTCTCCCAATTTCGTGCTCAGCTTAATTGGCTCCCAATTCGTCTTCGCCGTGATATGCACATCCTTACATTACTTTTTAAGATCCTCAATTACCAAAATTTTCCTGCATACCTACGCTCCCGCTTCAACATTCTCCCCCGTCCCTCACGCTCTAGGCGGTCGTGTGTCGTTCCGGCGCTCGAGATACCTATGAGCAGTACCAAATTCTTCCAAAAGTCCTTCACTGTGTACGCCGCGTCACTTTGGAACCAACTCCCTATCCCCGTCCAAAGAAGTCCTTCCTTACAGTCTTTTAAATCCCAGTTAATGAAACACCTATTTGCTACTGTGACCAATTAACCTTTATTCAGACAGTATTATTATTATCATTTTTTTTTTTTTTTTTGAGCAAAACAACCGCACTTCACGTATTTATATATAAAATTTATATATGTACTTATATATTGTCATAAATGTAGTATATTTGTATATATATATGTATTTATTATATATTATTTGTATTTATAAATATAGTTTATATACGTATAGGATTTACGTATATTTATATATGTATCTATTTATGCATTTATAAATTTTTTTCATCATTATTGTTATTATTATTATTTTTAAGTTCTTAGATATTCTTCTCTTTATTTATAACTGCACTGTACTCTCTTCCCGCTGTTTGACAGTCATCCACTTCCATTGGTTGGCTGGAAGAGATTTCTTTTAGAAATAAGCCCACCTTTGCTAACTAACCTTTTAATTTTTGTATTTCTTATATGTTTTTAAGTGCAATAAAGAATATATATATATTTAAAATTATGAATCACCCGTCACGATAACTCGCGGCCACATGTCCTCAAACAGTGCCATGCTCTTATACTGGTCCAACAAACATTAAACGTGAATTTCTTTTTTAAATTTTTATCCTTCTACTTAAATTTTCTTTCTTTTATTACTAAACGTGAGGAATTTGAAATTCATATGTTTTAATGGCGCTACAAAAAAGTGTTCCAACGAAAACTATTTTAATTAACTACTTTACCACTAAGTTCAATAATATGAATACATTTTTTTCAGCTTTACGCTATATCCCGTATATAGCATCTCGTATATAGGGTAGGTAGAGGGAACCTAGATTTAAGACATTCACTACTTTTCGCCGAATTTTCGTGATATTACGTATTAAGTGGCGGAACTCTACGCCTAGCTTTAGTCTTAGTACCAGAGCGAAGAAATAAAAATATTTATGAACAATAATCATTAGCCCGATTGGAAATCCTACCCACAAGTGTCGTGTTACAGTCACGTTTCTGTTCTTACGCCTCGACAGCCTCTCTTCGGCACGACACCCTCTTATTTTGATCACTTTATTATTTAAATTATTTTATACAAAATCTCTATATGCTGTGTAATATATGTTGTTTATAATCTATATAATATTAAATTTAATTTAGTTCAACGACTTGTAGTATTGTTTTAGCCTGAGCCTCCCTAGAGATACCTATAATTTCAAATTTCGAGAATGTCAACGCCTGAAGCAGGTCACTGTATACATATTTATAGTCGTAGAGAGCATCCACCATATTATATGATATATTACATATTTTATTTAATAGTTACTTAATGATATACAAAAATAAATGCTGTTCTCATGAGTTCAGTCGTAGCGCAGGGACAAGCGTGTGACTAAACGCACGTAAACGCGAGAACGTGTAGGTTCGATTCGACTTGAGGTGTTGAGGCAAAGCGCAGCGTTGAATTCCGTCATTCAACAGTTTATGCTTCCAGAATTCGGCGGACCGTGGGAAGCAGTGTCCCAGAATAAGTTAAAAAAATCTTGACAAAAAAGAAAAAAAATCTTGACAAATGTCTTAATTCTGTACAAATGTGTATGAAATTTATATCTTCGGCGCCGCATATATCATAGGGCTAAGTTTATTTATGTTTGTTCGTGTCAGTGTATAAACGAACTTACTTAATATTTGCTTTTCCTTTCAAGGTTTTCCCCTAAAATTTTATTAAGATTATTCAAAAGACAAAATAGAAAAGTGAAATATTTAAATATTTATTAAAATTAATTTATTACATAAACACGCAATGCCTCCGAAATTCGGCTGCAAGTGAGAAACGTAAAAGTCAAAATCAGAACGGAGCGTCTTAACATTAGGTTTCACATATACCTTGCTATATACTATAAATTAATTAATTAAATTGCTAGTAAGAATTAAATGTATTATATTATAGTACACTTCACATCTTACTCTGATTAAAAAATAACTATGTAAGTAAAATTACCAAAATAATAATTAGCTGCAAAGACTTTGACCTTAAACTCTATTTAATTATTAAAACCGTCACGTATTCACGTGTGGCTTGTCCATCCATTGTTCATATAAAAGTGGTAAGGATTAAACCAATTTCAATTAAAAACACACAATAATTCATTAACCATTCACACCCAATAAAATCCGTTTATGAAGCCTGTTTTGCTGTGATGAATATTTTTACGTATTTGGATATATTTTTGATGTGAACGTACAGTGAGTTTAATTTTATTCAAGGTTAGAAATAACGTTTTTTAGTAAAAGCTTAAATTTAATTTTAGTCTGTATATATTTTATAAGATAATTTTTTTTTGAGTTGATGCGCGGCTTAGAAACGGTTGGATAAAAGATACTGTAAAATTTAAAAAAGCTAAAAATAAATTTTGAAATAAAAATATCTTCTGTATGCTTGATGTTATATAGGGTGGAAGTGTCTGTGCTTCTTTTACGGGAACAGCATACAGGGTAAAATACTTGAAACTCGATACCTACACAAGGCCTCTGAGATCGGTGGAGAATAGAAAACGGAAGATTCTTAATGTGAAGGGTACATGAAAACATAAGACACTTCTTATGTTTTCATGTACACTCTGCCTACCCTGCTATATGCAAGATACAACGTGAAGCTAAACAAAAAAAACAATATAAAAGTTATATTTTTGCATGATATCACATCCAGCACCCTTGCGTTTTTGATCAGAATTTTCCTGGTCTTATATATTGATGCTACACGTTGCGAATACCCGCATGAGATATCACCTTACCGTTGTTGTTGACAATTGAAAACGTAATAGTGTGCCCATTCATTGGAATCACAAAGGTAAAGTCTTTGAAGTAACATATATATGAAATTGAATTTATTTAAAAAAAATATATAAAAAATATATTTAAGAGGTGACGGTTGTGTGTTCGATTACCATTCGAGTGAATGTAATCCCACCCAAAACAAAAATGCGATATAGTGACTAGGCTATTTCTATTGCTAACGATCTCCCTAAAGACAGATGTATGTATATAGGTTTTTTTTTATTTGGCTTTGGTTTAATATTTTTAAGGAAAGTCTTTATTGAATTATTTTTATAGGTACATGCTAGACCGTGAATCAGCAGTTCACGTGTCAGCTCGGGTCCAGGATATTTTCTTCATCATGGCAGTGTCCAACTCCTGCATGGACCCCTTGGTCTACGGCTCTTACACCCTGGACATGAAGACTATCAATAAGAAGCTGCAGAGCGTCTTCTGTAGTGGAAACGCATGTGATAATAATAGTATGTTGTGTTATATTATTTTTAATTACAAGTCAAGCCGTCGTAGCTTAGCAACACGACGTTTGATATATTTCCACTTGGAGGGAAGAATTATTTTAATTTTTTCGCTTTAGCAATAAGACATAGCGCGGCGTTGAGTTCCATCATTCCGTTATTAATGTCTCGAAATTTGGGCGGTGCGCGGGGAACGGAGTGTCTTAAATCTACAGATAAAGCGATGAAGCTAAGTAAGTAAGTTAGTAAATATAACAAGTAAGTTAGTAAATATAAAAACAAAACAATAAAATTTGAACAAAATATTTGACTTATCAGGATTTTCATCTGCTATGATTCATTAAATATCCTACGGTTTTTCTATCAAAACAGTAAATATTAAATAAACCAGCTTCGCGCTGTATCCCGCACACAGCAGTATAGGCAGTACCTAGTGTTAAGACACTATCCGCTAAATTCTTTAGGCATTGCGTGCTGAGCGGCGGAACTCAACGGCGCGCTTTGCCTCGACACGAAAGCGAAGAAATGGAAACAAATTTCGATAAATATTTCATTTTCTCGAGTGGGGATCGAACTAACAACCAGTCACATTAAACTCACACTTTGTACCCCTGCGCCACGACTCATGGCAATTAATATATACCTAGTGTCATATTTTATTCTGTTACAGAAATATTGACAGGACAAGAGCATTTCAGCTGCAAAGCTACCACCAAAGAAATCATTCGACCGATAAGCGTGAGTTTATTTAATTTATGATAGTTTCTAGTTATACATTACTGTTATGAAAACGTGATAACTTTCCTGAGTATTGGAGAACGTGATATATGATATATGAGTATGCCTGTTACCGTCAATCTGTATAATTCGGTATTTTTAACAATACCCAGATTAAATATAGAATACAAATTAGGTAATGTACGAAATATTATTTATTTCACACTTTGCCTAGGTATTCTATAAAATACCCCTACCTATGTATAAGACTAGAGAAAAAGAGGTGAAACGCAGGCAGGCAATAAACTTCTTACGACTTGTTATGACCTGTTTACTTGCTTTCCTTTTATGATTTTTTTATTGATACTTATATATGTACCAACGCTACTGTAGCTAATCTGTAGCTCGATTATAGAAACCTGGTCCTTTCTATTCATATTATTTCATACATTGGACGCCCCTTGGGGCGATGAATGAAATAATACTACTATAATCAGCTCAAGGAATCTAGTGTCTCTCACCCCATTTTCCACCAAATTCTGTAGGAGTTGCGTGTTGAGTGGCGGACTCTATTTGTATTATATATAATATTACTATTTATTTATAGGATATCGTTAGCAGGCTCGTGTAAAAATCGATAGGTGACAAATGCTATAAAAGAAATGGAATTGTGTCATATTGATTTCTGACAATATATTATAATTATTTATTTTATACATTCCCGAGGTACTGTATAAAATACCAAAGTTATACTAATTGCCGGTAACATGTTTACTAAATGCGTAGGCCGGAGTATGTTATATTAAAGGCATATTTGTACTAAACATTTGCTTATATAGATTTTGAGATGAAACGTGACGTAACTAACGACTTATTAGAATAAAAATAATAATTCTCAAGTAAGTAAATACAGACAAATGTCACTTGTAGTCAAGACACCTGGTTCTCCATTTTTCGCTCTGTTTGTAAATATTTTGGCAGAACCAGTATATAAAGGACAGTCGTGGCAACTGGGCAAGGGCATAAGCGTGCCGAAACAGACTGTGGGTTCGATTACCACTCGAGAAAATTAAATATTTTATATTTTCATTTTTTCGTTTTGGAAAGAAGGCAGAAAATGCGACGGAAAGTGGGTAACGGAAACGTGTTAATGGCAACGGAGTATCTTGACTCTAGGTCCTTAGATTTCCTCTGGCACCCCTATATGCTATATGCAGAATGCAGTGTGAATGATGCAGAAAAATTATAAAATTTTTTAGTTTTAAGTAAGGATCGAACCCGATTCTCTGAACAACGTATATGTATAAAAAATATAATACAATGAAGTATCGATAAATTGATATACAATATTATATACAATTTTCGTAGAAAACGACAAATAAAATACAATTTACTAGAACTATTTGTCATTGAATATAATAATAGTGTACGCGAAAAGTTTTGGGCTTAAAACCTTTCCACGAAATATTAATACTTTTATATTACCTATAGTTATTTTTAGTTCTTTTATAAAGTCACAATATGAATGCTATTTTGAGTATAAATCTCAATACTGAACGTTGAATGAGTTGAAATTTCATACAAAATTGATACTTAAATTTTCAATTTCAATACGAATATGTATGGGTACAATATTAAAATATTATCTACTCAAAGGAATCGACAAATAATTTTAAGTCAACTCCACTCTGTTCTTGTCATTGAAAACTTATACGCAAATATCAATAATATTAAGCGTATTTGATCCTATTTTGTTGTTTGTTGTTTCAAGTTAATGTGGCACAGAATATTTGTTATTGAGCTTTCTCTATTTAAATACATAGATAAATTTGACCATGTCTGACCAAATATGAAATTGTAATTGAGATGTAGATTGTATATATATATTGACATTATGTTGTAATCGCGGCGTTAAGTTACGTCACTCAACACACAGTCCCTCTAGAACTCGACGAAAAGTAGGGAACAGAACGTTTTAATGGGAACGTATGTTAACACTATGTTCCTAGGTTCCCTTTGACTACACAAAAATAATTTTGTATATCTCGCCATTCAGTTTTTAAATGGATGGCAAGTATGGAGATAGAGATCTATTGATTGTTTCTTAACAATATCTTATATCTCCATCTCCAATTTTTGAAATGAAAATAAAATATAAGGTAGTTTTACTTACACAAGAATATTATCATAGTCTCAATCAGATATCGTTCATAACGGAACCCCTAGAGAATTAGTACTTATAATAAAATCAAAATCAGCTTTACGCTGTATCCCGTACACAGCAGGGTCAGGGCAGGCAGAGGCAACATAGTGTTAAGACACTCCGTTCTCCACTTTCTGCCGAATTCTGGAGGCATTGAGTGGCAGAATTAAACGCCGCGCTCCTCCATTGGGGATCCAACCTACAACCAGTTGGTTTTACAAATTCAAATTCAAATTCAAATTCAAAATATTCTTTATTCAAATAAACTTTTGTAAGCACTTTTGAATCGTCAAATGAAAATATAGACAAAAAAAAAGCTACCACCGGTTCGGAAGGCAGTTCTGCTGAGAAGAGCCGGCAAGAAACTCAACAGTTGCTCTTTTCAAAGTCATTGGCATAATATATAATTGTATTACATAAACTTACAGATATCCTGCATTACATTCAATAGACATTAATTCCATATATGTTTATCTTCTAAATATTCTTGAACAGTGTAATAAGCTTTACTTGTTAGTATTTTTTTCAAGGTCACTTTAAATTGTGGTAGTGGCAAACTAAGAATACACTGCGGAAGTTTATTATATACACGTATACTCAGACCCATAAAAGATTTTTTAACTTTTTGGAGGCGAAAACTTGGCGTAACAAGTTTATCTTTGTTTCTGGTTCCTATCGTATGTATATCACTATTTTTACTGTGACGCTGTACATTTTGCCGGACAAACAGAATATTATAATATACAAATTGTGAAGCAACTGTAATAATACCTGCATCTTTAAAAACATCTCGCAGAGAATCTCTAGCTCTTAGGGTATAAATATATCTCACGGCTCTTTTTTGAAGGATAAATATTGAATTTATATCGGAAGCACTGCCCCATAGCAACATTCCATAACATAAAATACTATGAAAATAGCTATAATAGACTAGTCGGGCAGTTTCAACGTCCGTCAGTTGTCTTACTTTTTTTATTGCGAACGCGGCAGAGCTGAGTTTATCCGCAAGTGCTTCCAGATGAGTGTTCCACTGGAGTTTGGAATCTATAGTTATACCTAAGAAAGTAGCTGATTCCGACACATTGAGGGGTTCTCCTTTAATTTCTAGACTAAGATCATGTTTTTTAACGTTTGGTAAAGCAAATTCAATACATTTAGTTTTTTTAGCATTTAACATTAGATTATTCGTATCAAACCAATAAAGAATATGCAATAATGCACTATTCACTTCGTCATAGTTTGTTTTATTTCTATCTACTTTAAATATTAAAGAGGTATCATCTGCGAAGAGTACAATATCACATAGGTTCTTTGCATAAAAAGGCAGATCGTTAATATAAAGAAGAAATAAAAGGGGACCTAGAATAGATCCTTGTGGAACGCCCATCCTTAGAGGAGATCCAGATGATTTTATATTATTAATACTAACTTTCTGGATTCTTTCGTTTAGATATGAGGCAATAAGATCAAGGGCAGTATCCTGTATGCCATAATGATAAAGTTTCAACAACAGAGTTTCATGGTCTACACAATCAAAGGCTTTGGATAAATCACAAAACACTCCAATTGCATTCTGTGACTTCTCCCATGCGTCATAAATGTGCTTTAGGAGTGCAGCACCCGCATCTGTAGTAGACTTGCCTTTGGTGAAACCATATTGCTCGCTATGGAAACAATTGTTAATACAGTCTCACTTTGTGCCCCTACGCCACGACTTGCCTGAATTAGTACTTGAATAATATGGATTAGTAATTGAGACGTGATAAATAAGAACAAAACAAGACTTCCTTTATTTATACAACAATGAAATTTATCCAAAGTTCTTTCAACCACAAAAATGGTACTTTGTACCCTTATAACCCGACAAGTTGGCTATGACGTATGAATTATACGAATTCCTTTCAGAAATATCCAAAATGTCGTCGACACTACGAGGTAGGTTTCCAAGAGAGTTCATTGATAGCGAGCGCTAACTCAGACCCGGTGCCAAGTTGGAGTGAAAATATAAACCTGAAGCAGAGTAAAGTATGCGATGTATTTACTTTACAGGCTAAGAACGATCTTGTGTGAAACTATATGAACTGAAACTGTATTTTATATATATCTTTTGTTTTATTATAACTGTTAATCGGTGTATAATAGGGAACGTAGTGTCATAACCCTGTGTTTCCTCTGTCAATCCCGCTGTGGGCGGGATACAGCTTGATACTAAAAAAACTATAGTTCTAAACATATATTTTAGAAGAGTGAACATTCGGGAGTGATCTTGAAATCTAAATTTATATTTCCATTTCTTCGCTCTGGTGCCGAGGCAAAGCGCGGCGTTGAGTTCTGCCACTTAACACGCAATGCCTCCGGAATTCGGCAGAAAGTGGGGAACGAAGTGTCTTTCACCACGTTCCCTCTGCCTACCCTGCAGTGTGCGGGATACAGCGTGAAGCTGATTTATTTATTTTTATTTAACTTTGAGTTGTGAACATATTATTTGTGTTCAAATGAGTCAACGTGAAGAGAACATTTTAACAAGAGAGTTTGTAAGGAGAAAAGTACTGTATAAATACGATGTACCCTTATTTAATAATTGTATTTCTTTTTTTTTGTTATTTCTTTCTTATAAGTTGTGATTATTTTTAGTTTTTATTTAAGTTTCACGTTTTATCCTGCACAAAGCAGAATAGGGTTGAGGGAACTTAGTGTTAAGACCCCTCATTCCCATTGAAACTTCCGTTTATCGCTTTTTGCTGTTGAGACATTACTTGTTGAGTGCCAGATTCCAAGGTGGGCGTATCAGAAGGAAGATAATGAAAATCTTAAATATGTTATACCCCCGAATGGGAATCAAACCCACAACCGTTACTTGACATACATAGGCTTATGCTCGTGCGCCCTGACGACCCCAATTTACGGGCATATTTATAAAAAAAATCTATTATTAAAGTAAACAAACTAATAAATTATGTAATAAATATTTTTACTTACCTTGAATTATAGATAATGGTCTATAATTGAAAATTTGTATAGATTTTAGCTAGGACTCTACAAATAAATAGGAACAAAAGCCAAATTATATATGTATTAAAAGTTTGAGCTATAAGTTCAATTTTTTAATAATTTTGATGTTAATCTAGTATGTATTTATAAATATAATATTACAGTTTAAAATAAATACAAATCGTCGGTTTAGATTGTAACTCTGCTAAAATCCTATTAGGCAAATTATCAGTACAGACAGACACCTTTATAAATCATATAAATATATAAATAAGTATTTGTGGGAGTGTCGTTCCTCACTCGAGGAAGTAAAATAATTAATTATTTTTAACTAAATGCTTATTTACTATTAATTTTGAGTAATTGAGTTCCGCTTTTCAACACGCAGTACCTCCAGAAAGCAGTACTCGGCGGAAAGTGGACAATGGAGTGTCTTAACATTAAATTCCCTCCGCCTACTCTGTTGTGTGCAGTACAGTGTGATATTGATTTTTTAACTTATATGTGAACGTAAGTTTTTTTGTTACGCTTCCACCCTAAAATTACTCAACCTATTATTTCATAATAATCGGTTTGTATACATATTTAAAAAAATAAATGAAAAAATATCCTAATCCTTGGACTATAATATAAAAATAAATTTTAGCTAGCGAAGACGCCCTTAAGTCGAACTAGTATTAATATTGGATTACATTTTTAAATTATATAAATGTATATAACGAAAAAAAAATTAAAAAGAATTTAGCAGGTTTACATTCTAAACTCACGATATATATTGTTTTAATTAAAGATATGGTATGTCCTTGGTGTCGTCTGTTATATTGTGTAAATAATTTAAGCACAGAATATAATTTACATACTTTTAGATATCGATGTTGGTTAGTAAATATATGTGAAGGATGATTTAAATTTAGGTCTCAATGTATTTTAACATATTGTTTTTAAATAATAGTTGTTTTGTATACTATAGAAAAAGATTTTTCTAAAAATGTTACAATTAAGTTTTATTGTAAGAAATAAAGATATTTTTGTATTATATTGCATTTTATTTTTGGTCCTTATTTAAGTGAATTTTATATAAAAAAAGTTTTGTTTCTTTCTTTTTTTGATATACATATGTATAATATATAAGCTGTTCACACCATAAATCGATAAATCTGATAGTCTATTTATTTTTAATTAAAATGAACAACTTCATACTGTATCTAACATATAGCAGGGAAGGCAGAGGAAGCCATGTGTTCAAACATTCCGTTTCCCACTTTACTCCGAATTTTACAGGCTTTACGTGCTGAGTGGCAGAACTCAATACATACATAATGTCTAAACGAATAAATTAAAATATTAAAAACTAATTTTTTTTTTCCGTCAAGTGGTAATCGAATCGACAACCGTCCTCGTTACTCCCCTTTTGGCCTCCTGCGCCACGACGGTCAAAAAATAGAGAATTTCCATGACTATGAAATTGCTATTAGAACTTAACTTAACTTAACTTAACTTCACGCTTTATCCCTAGCGGGGTAGTCAGAGAGAACGGAGCGCCAAACGCTACGGTCTCTACATACCTCTTTCGCCTCGTCCACTGTCATCAACCTCTTCATACATGCCCTCCGGGGGATCCTCATGCTTTTTACGTGACCTTCTTCCAGTATCTTTGATACTGTGTTTTCGAAGGTCAACCGAGGTCTCCCCCTACCTCTCTTACCACTCACTTTTCCATCATAAATTTTTTTTGCCATTCTTTCCTCGCTCATTCGTTCGACGTGCCCAAACCAGCTGAGCACGTTCTTCTTCATTCTCACCGTGACATCCTCGCTGGTACCTGCCATTCTGTGTACCTCTTCATTGCGGATTGTTACCGGCAGCAATACGCCTTTCCACATCCATCTCGTATCTTCCATCTCTACTGAACATACTTCCCAAATATACCACTTCATTCACCTGTTCTAATATCTTATCATTTACACTGATCTTGCATTCCGTCCTTTCTTCATCTCGTTCAAAAATCAGAATCATTCTGGCTATTAGAAAATAGCCAGAATTATATATTATGATGCCAGAGTGATGTCTGGTTTTGCATTTTTATTGATTTTTATATTTCGAAACGTACTAATGGTTCAGCTTGAATAACTTCAATGAAACTTGGATAATAGAAAACTTTTCGTTGTGTCGAAACGAAGAGAAGCGGTTAACGGCGCAAAATATAAGGCCATCGAGAACTTATTTAATTTAAATGTAATATTAGACTCATTCAATAAAATATGGAAAGGTTAGTTATAAGGGTAAGCGATAATTATGGATTCGATATCTGGTCTTGATCAGGACTAGAAAATTCAATTTTGAAAGAAAATAAAAATATATTGTAAAGAGAATAATTTAAATAGAACATCCCCGAGCGGGGATCGAATCCACATGTGTGCTGTTTTATTATATTTTATGCACAGCGTGTGGTTGTGTGTGTGGTTGTGGGTTCGATCCTCAGTCGAGGAAATAAAATATTTATTAAAATTTATATTTTCAATTCTTCCCTCTGGTGTCGAGGCAAAGCGCGGCTTTGAGTTCCACCACTCAAAACTCAATGCCTTCAAAATTCAGCGGAAAGTGGTGAGCGGAGAGTCTTAACACTAGGTTCCCTATGCCTACCCTGTTCCTGTGAGATACGGCGTGAAGCTGAAAAAAAAATCCCGTTTTGTATATGTGTTTACATAATTCAAATTTGCTCTTGTTTCACAAAATATTTTTTCTTCATTCTTTGTCTTTGACTTTACAAGGGCACAATAAGATAATATAAAGTATATTATATGCAGTCTTAGTGTGCCATTTTGTATACACTTTTGTATTGTAACTATAACTCAATCATCCTTGACTGAATTTCCTGCCGTTTTTTGTCATGTAAAATTGACTTTATTGACCTTTTGTTTTGTTTGTTAATAAGACAAATAGTATGTGTGTGTGTGTGGGGGTTGATAAATATTGAGTAAAAAGTTAAATCAAAACCTAATAACGTCTAAGAAATGTTTCCCGCATATAGAAAAGGGAACCTAGTGTTAAGACACTCCATTTCTATGAAGACATTTCCTTTTACCATTGCATACCAAATTCTGGAGGTATTGCCTCCTTGAATGCCTCTGGAATTCGGCGGTAAGTGGGAAACGGAGACTCTTAACACTAGGTTCCTTCTGCCTACCCTGCTTTGTGCGGCATACACGGCAGCGTGAAGCTGATTTATTAATTTTTAAGGCCATTTTTCTACAACATACTGTAAATGACACGTTTTCCTTCAAAAAGAGGAATTTAAAAATAAAACGATAATGCAGCACTCTTACGTAGAGTTTTTAATATATTCAAACTATTTGTAACTCAAAAGTTTTAAGCTGAAAGGTACAAATTTATGAACAATTTTTCACTTAGCAAAAAATTATGAACATGAAATATTTCGACTAAATAACAATAGTGACAACAGACAATATAAACTTATTTAAATCGATATTTAAAAAAAATAGTCGTGGGAGAAATAAAAACCAAGTTTTATATTTAATAAATTTATTGGTTTAATTTAAAAATAGTTTATCTGCAATAAAGACGTAGTAGACTATTAAGTACTACGTACATATAACGGTGTTATAAAATAAATAAATGGACCATATATTCTTTCGTCGCAATAGAGACAAAAGACAAATCTACTAGTAAAGTAGTACTTCCTAAATCCTAGTAATTATAATATATTTACGACTAGAATTTTTCAGTTAAATAAGATAGCTTTCGCTTTTAGTTTTCAATTTTTTACACGCAAAATTAAATCATTAATACAACAATAATTTTATTTTATTACATATTATTCTATACAATTAATTTGTTATATATACAACATTTTTTTCCTAAATATTTAGATACAAATTAGAGTATTAATTCAAATTAAATTTAGTCTACAACGATTTTCAATAAATCAAATATTCAAAAACAAATACTACTATAGGTCCCTTCTTTTCTTTATATTTTCCTACGAGCTAATATCTAGTTTGGTGCTTTAAAACTGTAAGTAGATGAATGTTTAGTTTAATTTTAACAATACTATTAGACTTTTCAGTAGCTACATCCAATATCATTAGCGTTTTCACACCGACGAGGACTTGATACTTATCAAGTTCTTGACAGTCTATAGAGTAATATTTGATATGCGTTTTATCACTAACGTAATAAGATTTATTTGCTTTAGCACAAAGTTAGTCATAAATCTTTTATTTTCAATAAATTTTATTGCGTTGAAACATACATTGTATTGGAGACCTTCTACTCTTAACTTACTCTACTTAATTTACAAATACATACAAACAGATGTAAAGACAATAACACGCATTTTGTCATTCTTCACTCAGTTAAAGTCAAACGTCAAAGCAAAAAATAGCATCAGCAAAAAATTATAAATCAATAATCAAATTTTAAAACGCCTCCGAAAAGAGAGTTTGCCTCAAATCGACATCAGATGATTTTTTGATTTGTCCGTTGTTGAAAATGTTATGTCATTTCATCCAGAATTCAATGAGATCCCAACATTAAGAAAATGTGCAAGGTTCGTCCAAAAGCTTGGTTTTAATTTAAATTGGATGAAAATCCTTCAATGAAAATGTTGTTAGTTATATGCAATATAATAAAAATAATATACATACAAATTATGATATTTTTGGATTTATGTACTTAAAAAAGAAATAAATAAAAAAATATGAATATGATTAGTATTGTTTATATATTATTTGTTATAATTTTTTTTGATCTGATCTGATGCTATTTTATGTAATTGTGATTGCCTATTTGTATGTTTTTAAGTTCAGTTTTACATTAGATTGTCCATATTAGAAATATTTAGTAAATGAACGGGTGTCTAAATTATAAGCCGTAGTAATCCGTCATAAATGACTTCGACATTATAATTACAGCCAATCTACTAAACATAATATGCTTAGATTCTCAGTCTAGACATTCATATTGTTTTACTGAAAATGTAAAGAGAATCATATAATTAGATAGAATTTGCTTTAAATTTTAGAATATTGATTTACTAACAAATATACATATACTGTGCTCATATAGGGGGGTGAAGTAAAGAAAAAAAAATCTTAAACTAGACTTACGTGAAGATTGCAACTTAATTACAGAAAAGCCCAGTCGCAGCGCTGGGGCACAATGTGTGAATGTAAAAGCGACTGGTTGTGGGTTCGATCCCCACTCGAGGAGATGAAATATTTACTTAAATTTATATTTCCATTTCTTCGCTTTGGTGTCGAGGCTGAGCGCGGCGTTGAGTTCTGCCGCTAACCACGCAATGCTTCCAGAATTCGGCAGAAAGTGGGGAACGGAGTGTCTTAACACTAGGTTACATACACTAGGATACAGCGTGAAGCTGATAAAAAAAAACAATTAAGTTGTTGTGTCGATCGATCATCATCCGCAAATAAATTGCAAAATTTCTATAAAATGAAAGAAAACAAAACACTTGAAAAAATATGATTCCTTCTTAAGAATATTTATAGATGTTATTCATGTGCCGACACAACGAGATAGTACGGCTTTTATATATTAAAAAGTGACTTTTTTTTATTTCTCATATATATTGATTGATTATTTTTCTTATCAATGCTTTAAAATTTAATATAATATTCTATAATTTTATTATAACAAAACTGAGCACAAATTGTGCAACGATTATACACAACTATTTTAATGTCATTTAGTTAGGCATAGGTGACACAGATCGTCGTGCTTGTAGAGCCCTATTATTACAGTATTGCCTTATATCGTCGATAGGTTGCATTAAAAATACGGGAACGTCGTCATCTCGTTTCTGAAAAAGAAATAATAGTATCAAAGACTATGTTTATTCTCAATTTTTTTATTTAGATTTTATGTAATATTTTACATCGTAATGGCCAGGAAAAAGATTTTTTCATTTACAGCTTCACACACATAGGTATACAGAGAGATCAGAGAACTTGTTGTCAAGATACCAGGACTTCCTTTTAAGACTAATATTATTTAAACGTAATTCCCCTAGTGGATATCTTTGTTCGAATCCACAACCATCACGGCTATTCAGGTTATTTTCTCCTGCGAAACGACGGCCACGAGTAAATTAATTTCTTAATGTAAAATAGGACCTCCACAAATATTACACTGGACCGGTGACCCACTTTCCCTTTTCATCATGAAATAATAAATTATTTTTTCGAATAGTTAGGACAAAGCTATAAATCTTTTTGCTGCGGTGGTTTTATATTTACTTTAGTAGGAGGTACAGTGATTTATAATTGATTATGATATATTTTTTTTTAATTAGTCTGTCGTAGCGCAGAGCGATAGCGTCTGTCTGTAAATGTGGCGATTGTGGGTTTGATCATCGGGGAAATGATTATATTTAAATTACTTTAAATTTATATAAAGTATTGCTTTTAATTCACATTTAGATAAAGTAGGACAATTTTTAGCTAATAAACGCTCAATTTAAAAAAAAAAGGCCAAGGGAAGGAGAGGGGGCAATGTAGGCGAAACGGTAAATAGGAAAAAGGCGCTTTTAATTAATTTTAAAGGTACCTGAGATGCAGTAACCCAATGTAAAAATATTGTCTAAGTAGTAACGTGTCACTTATGTTTTTTATTATTATTATTATTTTATTATTATGAGAAAAATTTAAGCCTTATAAGTAGAATGTCACAATTCAAAGACAATATTTTGTGACAAGAAAATAATTGGATTTTTTTAAGAAATTGATTGCCTCTATTTATAAATAAATGTTTTATTCCTTAGTTTCAAATATAAAAATGTATTACCTGAAAAAGTACTTCGCCTTCGAAAAAAGTCAATTGATGTTTTCTAGTTCGCAGCAAGATGCCGACGAGCTTATCCGAGATTACTGTGTAGATCTGAAAGAAAGTTTTACTTGAAGATTAATGTTCAAGACGCTCATTGCAGTAAAGAAATTTGAAGTAGGTATGTAGGTTAGTTAATTTATTAGCTTTTAAAATAAATAAAAGTATCATTATTATTTAATATGAAGCTGATTTATATTAACCATGAAATTAAATCAAATCAGCTTCACGCACGCATATATCCCACGCACAGCAGGGTAGGCAGAAGGAACCTAGTGTTAAGACACTCCGTTCCCCACTCCGCCGTGTTCTGGAGGCATTGCGTGTTGAATGGCGAAAATCAGCTCCGAACTTTGCCACGATACCGGAGCGAAGAAATGAAAATATAAATATAAATAAATATTTCACTTCCTCGAGTGGGGATCGAACCCACAACTAGTCGATTTTGCACACATTTTTTGCCTCTGCGCCACGATTGGCCCCAATTGCATCCTGATTTATATAAAAATAATTATTATTATTTTTGAAACTACATTGTATAACGCATTTAGCAGTATAGCTGCCTATACTGCTAAATGCTAATAAAGAAACCTAGGTTTAGTATAGTTTTCTACAAGACTTTCCGCCGAATTTTTGAGGCATTGCGTGTTCAGTGGCGGAGCTTAACGCCGCGCTTTACCGTGTTACTAGAGCGAACAAAAAAATATATTCATAAATAATGTTTGTTGTTTGTTTCCTCGAGTGGGAATTGAACCCATAACAACCGCGTTTACTGTAAACACACACATTCACACACGCTTGTACTACTGGGTCACAACGGCCTCAATAAAACAAAAATTTTAGAATAGCGACTGGCTTGGCATTTATACTGTTGTCCTTAATATAGATAATAAAATTAAGCTGACCCTGGTATGGTTTTAACAAAATTATATCAGTACTTGGTAGCGAAAAAAGAAATGATCGAATTAGATATTTATATTATCGTTTTATTATTTTAAACGTGCCAGAAGTTAAAAAGAATATTATATTCTATTTACATTCACAAATAAAACACATTTTAATCAAATTAAAAGTTCACAGACGACTCCAAAAAATATTAATAATCTATATCCGTTCAACCATTTCACAATATCTAAAATTACCGCCAAAAATCAATATTTGTGACATATTAAACGTCAAACGACATTGAACCGGGCTGTCAGTCGTAAGCGGATCGGAAACTCCGCGGGCTTATTTTCGACCGGCCGTTCCCGTTTCCATATTCGGTCGCGTCCATATGTTTATGTTGCTAATTACGAGCGTCGGTCATTAGTATACGAATGCCAAATTTAATTCTTGGCCGACACTGGCTGACTTGGCCGTGACGGCAAGAATGTCGTGACGTAGACGGTAGCGGTTATAATACTCTCGGACAGTTTTATGTTCGTGTTTTGTTAGACGCTGTCCGTTGCACCGGAAGTTGGTCGTTTGATGTCTGTGTATAATGATTTCTTGATTATTTTTTATTTAAGCATTTTTTATTTATAATTTCCAGGGTATGTAATATATCTTATTTAATATCCAATGTTAATTAGTGCTGCTCTTTATGCGATATTATTTTTAATATTTAAAATATAACATTTATTGGTGGTTTTACAACAGCGTAATGCCTAATTTTTTAAAAAAAATATGGCCCATATATAACGCGACATTAGTACTTTTTTAACTTCACACTATATCCTGCATGTAACAGGGTAGAGGAAGAGGGAGTCTAATGTAAAGGTACTCCACTTCCCACTTCCCGTCGAATTCTGGAAGCTGTTAAGTGGCGGAAGCCAGTGCCGCGGTTTGCCACCACCTCCACACAAGAACGAAGATATGAAAATATTAAATACTTATAATACAGTAATATAAATATTCCAATCATGTAGACATACAACTTTTTTACGTGCTTTAAAATTGCATCTAATTTCATTATTTCAGCTAAGAAATTTCTCTTGGAAAAGTTTATAGTCAGCCCTTTTAAAGGTAATATTTGACAGGTGGTAATGGAGCGTTACTTGACGTAATTAGTTTCTACCATTGCTTTAATGTAATTAACATTAATAATGGGGCGGATGAGGAAAGAGTATTTATTCGCTGAGAAAGTCAATTTAAAATTTTGAAGTGGTTTGAATTATAAATTGCTATAATTAGAGACGAATTAGGTTGTATTTTAAAAGAAACTAAAGGGAACGGAATGTATTAACACAAGCTACTTCTACTTACTGTGCTGTGTGCGGGTTTCAGAGTGTAAGTGTGGAAGTTAAAAAAAACTTAAAGTTAACTTAAAAAAGGAAGTATTTAACTAGTTAACACTTGAAAACACTAACTGAACACTAACCTTTGAACACACTAAAATTATAGATTTATTATAAAATAAAATAAAGAGGCCAAGGTCGTGGCGCAGTGGCACAAAGTGTGACTGTAAAACCGACTGGTTGTGGGTTCGATCCCCACTCGAGAAGATGAAATATTTACTTAAATTTATATTTCTATTTCTTCACTGTGCTGTCGAGGCAAAGCGCGGCGTTGAGTTCTGCCACTCAACACGCAATGCCTCTTAAATTCAGCAGAAAGTGTGGAAAGTAGTGTCTTAAGACTAGGTTCCCTCTGCTGTGTACGGGATACAGCGTGAAGCTAATTTAATTTAATTTTCATTATAATAATATAAAATAGCTGACGTAATAAGTTGACTGAATATTAAAGAGAAATGTTTTAAAGTGAATACTCTCTGAAGTTGTCTCCGCGTTCAAACACTTTATGCCTCTTTAAACTTAAATGTCGCGAAACTTATTCAAAATGCTCTTTAAAATAATTGTCCTATAAAATATAAAATATTATAACGTTATTATATTTATAGATTATATATTTCAAAATAAATGATACAGTTTTGTTGCTTAAATTCATAATAGATAAAAATATTACTAAGATTTTTTTAGCTTTACACCGTAAAGTGCATACATTCGTAGCAGGTTACAGAAGGGAATTTAGTGTTAAGACACTCTGTTTCTTGGTTTTCCCTCCAATTTCAAGTGAATTATAACTTGAATTACGGAAGTCAACACTGCAGTTTGTCTTGCTATCAGACCAATGAAACTAAAATAAGTGCTCCAAGTGGGAATCAAACCTACTTTTGTCGTGCTTAAAGTCAGACGCTGAGCCGCTGCGCAATTTTCTTTTACTACTTCGACTGCTAGAATATTTGAAAAATTATCAATGTAAATAATATAATTTGAATAAATTGCATAAACCGTTTGTTATTCGTATTCGTAATTAGGTTAATATATATAAGAAAAGTAACTGAGATAAAATAAAGACTAAGTTTTATATAAATAAATCATCGTAAATATAAAAAAAGTTATATTATTTTCTTATGTAATTTCTTTTTATCTAACATAGTACTTATATTTTTTAGGGTTATATTTTTATATAAAGGGTTTATTTATAATTTTTTTATCATTCGTTTTGCACGAAAAAAAAAATATTTTTTAAACTATGAACCATATTTATTGTGAATGGCACAACTAGTGCGCCAGTTTGTGCCCTCGCCACTAATTCTTTTTAATATAGAAAATATAAGAAAATATAAGGCCGGTCGTGGCGCAGTGGCACGAAGTGTGACTGTAAAACCGACTGGTTGTGGGTTCGATTCCCACTCGAGGAGATGAAATATTTACTTAAATTTATATTTCCATTTCTTCGCTCTGGTGTCGAGGCTAAGCGCGGCGTTGGGTTCTGCCACTCAACACGCAATACCTCCAGAATTCAGCAGAAAGCGGGGAACGGAGGGTCTTAACACTAGGTTCCCTCTGCCTACCCTGCTGTGTGCGGGATATAGCGTGAAGCTAATTTTTTTTAATTTAATTTATAAGGTTTATAAGGCAGCATGATTCATCCTTTAAAAAATGATTTTTATCTTCAAATATCTACCACATTACAGTACGCTTGGGAGAAAAGGCGAGGCTAATGATTTAGACTGAGAGAAATAATATACAATTATATATTAAAGGTTTCTATTTTGGTTTCAACCACATTCATTTATTTTAATGACGCCACTACTCAGTCAATATTTGTATATTAATTTATATTATATTCTTTCCTTCTTTTAAAGGTATCCGTGAATACATTAAATTTTCTTTTAAACTACTATAAAATCACTTATTTAGAAAACGTATAAAAATTTGAACGTAGCGGGACTTGACCGGGTTCCTAAGTATGGAATAACACTTTAAAAATGTTAAAAAAATACTATAAAATTACTTAATCACGTTTCTCATATCAAGGAAATAATGAATAAACTTTTTCTTTTACTAAAAAACGGAATATTAACGAACCAATATAAAATCTAACCTTTATCTGAGCCTAGGATCTGGCCTGACCTATAAGTATCAAAATCCACACTTTATTAAGAAACTTGGCGAAAATTTATATACGTAACATTATTCAAGCGTACAATGTCGCGTTTCGAGACCAGCACGTCTCAGATATTGACAGTCTAATATTATTATTAGAAGACAATGAGCGGTGCTCAGAACTGTCGCGAATTCTGAATATTTCTGACATGTCTCATACGGGCTGGTGCCAAGATATTTATCGTCACACGTATTACATTTATCTTGTTTGTGTTTTATATTCAATAAAAAGAAATAAGTATTTGGCAATTTTTTCCATCATTTTCGCTAGTAATAGTTAAAGAATGGGATGGAGCGTTGAGTTTCTTTTTAGATTAACTTTCAATTTTTGTGTCAAATTGCAAATATTTTTAAAGTTTTTTTTATTATATGTAAGAGTTAAAGAAGTTTATTTAAAAACAAGATTACATTATTTAACAAAATTAATAACGGGTATTATCGTAACACAATAATCATTATCATTGTGTTACAATAATTGATAAGTATTTTATTTCACACGCTGATTTAAGTCTGTTTTTATTTTGTTTTTTTTTTTGCTTCACGCTGTATAACGCACGAATTCTGGAGGCATTGCTTGTTGAGTGGTGGATCTAAGCACCGTGCTTTATCACGGCTACAAATCGAAGGAACAGAAAATATTAAATGTTTAATTTCCACAAATGGGAATCGAACCCACAGCCTGTCACGTTTACACTATCTGTTTAGTTATTGTTTATAATTACAATATAAAGTATTTTTCGTTTTTTCAGCTTTAAGCAATAAAATGACCACTATATTTTCATAGTAACGTTACGTAGCGTTAACTACGTTTTCAGAGGTGCCTTTAGTGGAATCCATTTCAATTAAATTGTATTGAATAAAAAGTAGGACAGCCTTCCATTTCTAAATATAGAGATTTTTTATACATTTCAACCATTTTCTGAAAGGATATTCAACCATGCCCCATTTTTCGTCTCTCATCTTGGTACAGAACCGAAAAGATATTTTTTATTCAACTAGATAAGTAGTGTTAAACATTGACACGGCCTATATAAATATTTGATTTTGGCCATGTTTAAGTGTACAGAATACAGAAAAACGATTCGAAAGGATTTCTTGGCGTTCGTTACTCTAAAAAATATTTTCTTGTTCTATATAATAAAATAATCTATTTTTGTATGTATTTTATATTTTACATAACACGATCGCGCCAATCAACACGCAATGACTCCAGAATTCGGTGGAAAATACGAAACGGAGGGTTTTAACACTAGGTTCCTTTTGCCTACCCTGCCAAGTGCGGGATACAACGTGAAGCTGTATCCCGCACCTAGTGTTAAAACCCTCCGTTTCGTATTTTCCACCGAATTCTGGAGTCATTGCATGTTGATTGGCGCAACTCAAGGCAACATTTTGCCTCGACGGAGCGGAGAATTGAAAACATAGGCCAAGCCAGGTAGGCCCATAGACAGCTCTTGATCTATCGATCGCGTTACATTCTGTACATTTTATTTTATAACCAAAGTATCCATAAATTATGTCTACCATTTAAATAAATATCTGTATATATCTTTAACCGTAAATATCAGATAATATGACAATATTCAATTCAATTTGTGAACAAGAGCATTAAAAAATATACATAATAAATATCTCGATATATCTTTAACCGTAAATATCAGATAATATGACAATATTCAATTCAATTTATGAACAAAAGCATTAAAAAATAAACATAATAATTCTATATGTGTCAACGTAATGTTACGTGACATAAAAATTTTTACACGTTATACATTTTGAAGGCGAGTCATAGAACACGTGTGGTTATTTCATCAAGGTGATGCTTGAAGAATTCCCAACAATTGTTCACGTAGCGTCCTATTATTCTGTCGTATTTTTGCGAAGTCACTAATGCTATTACTAGAAGCTTTTAGTGGTGTTTACAATTTATACTAGATAAAGGTAAATGAAGCTTAACTCGCTGTCATAGTGATGTAAAGGAATTTCATAATTATGCATAATGTTAGCTAGCAAATTCATTTCTTGTTTGCACAGCGGCACGCTGTAAGCACGTCGGTTGTGGATTCGATTGCTACTCTGTTAAATAAACTATTTCTATTTTCTTGCTCTGGTTGCAAGACAAAGCGACAAAGAGTAGAGAATTGAATGTTTTAACAATATGTTTTCTATATGCAGCATATAGCGTGAAAAATTAAATATAGTATCCAAACGGATTTTTTAAGTATAATTATATTAGTACTTTATAGCTATATAGTTAGTATAATTAGTATATTTCTGACATACCGATGGAATTCAACAACAACACAACAACAACAATAAATGTTCAAAAACACAACAACAACAAACATTTATTTAAATATTAGTAAGTAACTTGTTATATCTATGTTGGTATCTTTAACATACCACTGCTTCTAATTTTATTTAGTAACCTAGAAAAACTTACTGTGAAAAGTTCGCCAAAGGAAATAACTTTGGTCGCGTCCTTTAATTCTGGAGGTAAAAGGCTTTTGCAGGGCGATTTTCCGTACTCGTGGATGATCTCGCAAAGCTCTTTCATCTCTGTACATACTCTGGCTTGTGCTTCTGCTCCCCTGTGTTCTGTTTTTGATCCAGGAATTGGTCTTAAATAAAAGAAAAGAATATAATTAACATGTTTTTTTTCTGATGATGCCATTCGTGGCACAGGGATACAAGCGACAGGTTGTGCGTTCTATTCTCGTTTGAGGAAATGAAATATTTGTGGAACGATTGTCTTAACACTAGGTTCCACACAAATACAGTCCCTTCTGTTGCGGTGCGGCCATATGCGGGATACAGAAAGAAGCAAAAACATTTTTATACTCGGATATATTGGTTCTAACTTTTAAAATATTTGATAAGTTTAGCGACAAAAGCTGACTGTTGACATGTTAGCTATGATTTTGAGGGGATCGAACCCACAATAGTCACGTGATAGTCACACTTTCGTAATATTTTAATTTCTTCGCTCTGGTACCTCGTCAAAAATTCGGCGTTGAGTTCCTTCATTCAACGAGCGATACGGCGCACTACACAAAAAAATAAATATATAATATAAACACACACAGACACTTTTTAACATTTTCCCTTAAAGTGGTATTCCACACGTAGGAAAGAAAAATACTATATAATAATACTTTTGATTTAAACCATTTATTTTCGTTTTCGTCGGGGGTTAAATCAGAAAGGTTATTGTTCCAATGTATTAAAATACAATAAATATCCATCTAAATCGAGTATATAACGTTTATATTGTATTACAGCGTATACTTTTTAAAAGTTATTTTGAGAAATCCCTCTAATTTTGCGGTATTTAAATCATTGATTAATGAATTTATATTTCGAGATTTTTTAGATTCATTCACCAGGTTAATTTTCTGTCGAAATTTGAAGTAAATGATTCGTTAGTGCTACGAAACGTTAGTTTTCAATGCAAGAAAATAATTCATTTTGAAAATTAAAGTCATTTTGAAAAAAAAAACGATATCTTTAATTATGCTAAATATTTAAATACGTTACATTTTTTAAGTTTAACGAGCGACGTCCTTTTCAGTCCATTTGATCTGTTTGCAGATGTATCTCTTCAATCAAGATCACGGTGCCTTATATAACTTTTTATTTTTTATATTTCACCTATATGTTTCTAATACAAATGTTTCTGATTTATTTCTTACTTCAACAATTAAGATTTATTATAAGTAGTGGCTCGCCAACGGCTTCGCCCGCTTTGCTCGCATCGCCAAAAACTACATGATAGTTGATTTAATAAGCAGAATTGATGTTTTTTTTATTACTTCAATCTGTAATACTCTAATATGATTTTTAATATTATCGTAATTTCTATAAGAATTTCTGTTTATCGGACTAAAAAATACGACCAATGTTGATATTTGATTTATAAAATATACATAAAGCTAATAATTTATTATACGTATACTATACGTATATTTTTATAACATTACGTTCTTTTTACTTATGTTATGTTTTTTAAAACTCTGTTAAATGTGCTGATGTCAGTTAATAATTTAATTTACTGCTTCACAGCCTTTAATGTTAAATTATTGATTTGGATAATGATTCATAATATTCTTTGTAAAATAACTGTATTAATTGCATATTAACTCCTGTACAGTTTTAAATTAATATATGTAATATTATATGAATGAATCAACCAAAAAATCTTTGTACTTACTTGATATTTCTTTCAAGATCGTTCTTTATCTCTGTGTTGAATTAATTACGGCTTAAACTTAACTGTTATGATTTATGAAGGTAATCTCCATTATTCATTCAATTTTGTTTACTTTATTGTATAAAATATTGCGTAATAGTGCTTTAAAAATATACATTTTTATTAACAGTCGTATAACCAAGACGTTTCGGATGACATTCTTTGGCCAAAAATCTTATCAGCGCGATTGTTATATAATATTCGCAGGCAAACTAATACCTTGAGTTCATTCAAATGACGATCACTTTTTTTTAATGAATTAACCTACTAAATTTTGATGAACCAAACTTTAGTAGTTAAGTTGAGTTAAAACAAAGCAATTGGTGAAATTTTCTGGTAAATCCGTTCAGTACTTTCAGAGAAAAATGTAGACATACATGTCGACAAACAAACAGACAGACAGACAGACAAGAGATTTAAAAAAATCTATTTGCTTTCTTATTATTCTTTTTAAGTGTCCCTCTATCCATTTCAGTCAAAATTACTGAATGTACAGACAAAATATTCTTATTATATATAGAGATAAAGTTATTATGGTAGTATAATCTTTATATCTAGACTAATGTAACAAAGTGGAAAAGTTTGTTTGTTTGTTTAAGCGCTAAAATCTCAGGATCTGAATTTCTTTTTGTTTTGTATGAAAGAGGCATTCGTCAGAATTTCTATCTTTATATAAGTTAGCCTTAAACAATGAAATAACAATGATAAGGAACTCTATCGAATTGCTTTAAGTGTGTGCGCTACATAAATAGTTATAATAGTTATTAATATGTCAGTACGTTGTTCGATAAAAATGTAAATTTTTATATCTAAAATAAGAACGCGACATCATATCTATCTCTTATAAATAAGTGACAATAAGGAATTTTGTGACAAAAATAATTGAAAATTATGAAGTGATATTTCATCGATTTTTATTTTTCATATATTTTGAAACTTACGAGCGAAAGCTATATAATATAATCTTCAACTTTTACAGCATGTAATTTGGACATATACACATATATTTTTTTACTAAACTGGTTTATTTACTTGCTTTTCGAGAAAATGTTAAATTAGATAATTCAATGCTCTGTTTACGGCCGCCGATGACGTCCTATCATACAGCCATTTAGTGTTCATGATTGAATGTATCAATCTGTTGGCAAATGCAGCATAATATATATATATATATATATATATATATATATATATATATATATATATATATATATATATATATATATATATATATATATATATAGTTTTATAACATGCAGCCACTTCCCTTAGAAACTTCACGGAATTTTTGGAGAAATACATTCATCATTAATAGAAGTCAGTCGTGACGCAAGAACACAAGCGTGCCACTGTAAGCGTTACAGTTTGTGGGTTCAATTCTCACTCGAGGATATTAATGACTTTAATAATGAGGCACGCGCGTTGACTACCACCAATCAACATGCAATGACTCCAAAATTTGTCGGCAAGTGAAGAACAGAAGTATCTTAATGAGAATCTAATGTCTTAACACTAGGTTCCCAGGTTCCCTCTGCCTACCTTGCTATGTGCGTAATATTAATATAAAAAACAAATTTCAATCATACTTTGAATTATACACAACGGAATTTAATACAGTTTTCATTAATAGACCGAGTGGTTAAGAGAACGATAAATGAAATATATAAAACACATTTTAATGGGTCTCGTGACAGCGGAAAAAAGAGGAATAGTAGTTAATAATGATATAAAATAAAAATAGTAAAATTACCTTTTAATGTGTTTATACTTGTAAGAATGTTTATATGCAAGAACAGATGGTATATGCAATAGTTATTGCGGAAATGATCAGTACAAAGAAGAAATCTCTGAAGAAATCCAAAATGTTTACATTCACCAACTTATCGTGTTGATTTGGCTATATTTCAATCATAAATTCAAAGTGATCAAAGTGAAAAGTGAAAAGAAAATTAATATAATTATATTAAAAACGTATAAAAATTTGAACGTAGCGGGATTTGACCCACGCCTCTTTGGAAACCGTCCAAGCGCTCTGACCACTAAGCCATACGTTCTCATCGTGTCACAATATGTGGTAAATGGATGTAGCGTGGGTAATAAAAATAAAGTCCACGCAAACGAAGTTGCGGGCCGGCCACAAGTTTGCAGTAAAAGTTTTTAATATTTAATAATTTTTAATAAATGTATCTATATTTTTCGTAACAAAAAGCTTTTCTAATAAAGCAGTAATATAAATGGACAGTATTAACAAAAATGTTTTGCTTTTTTAAGTTAAAACGTATCGCGGCGCTGCAAATATCCAACGTGGAAGTAAATATTTTAAAATGAAATCCGTATGGAGAATTGTTAAATATTTGGACGTGGACGCGGTGTTGAACGAGCATAAAAATACGTTTGTTCTTTTAAATTTGCATTGTTTCACTCTTTTAGCTCTGCTCACTTGTATAGTACCGAGTCTATAAAAGTAATGAAATAAAAAGGATTGGGAACCGGTTGTGGCGCAGATATAGAAGAGAGTGGGTCGATATTCAGTTTTTTAGATAAAAATCGTGAGTAGGTACAAAAGTTGTTTTATGGTGATATGATTATAAGAAAAATATTTTTAAAAATATTCGAAGTATGTTTAAGTTCTCTACTGAAGCTCAAATAATCGAAAAATAGGTGTTTTCTGCGTTTGTTCAAATTCTTCTTCTAATTTCAAAAACTTCAAATCACATTAAAATATTTTCTTTTTTGTTATGAGTTCTTATTTTAATTTGGTATAATAAGTTCATAGATTTTCAATCAGGTATATATATATATACATTATAATATTGACGGTTATGATAGTATTCAGAATAAAACCAATCTTTGTGTTATTATTAATCTAGTTATTTTCACGCTAAATTAAATTAGCTTCACGCTATATCCTGCATACAGCAAGGTATGCAGAGGGAAACACCTAGTGTTAAGACACTTCGTTGTTGAGTGGCAGAACTCAACGCCGCGCTTTGCCTCGACACCAGAGCGAAGAAATGGAAATATAAATTTAGGTAAATATTTCATCTCCTCGAGTGGGGATCGAATCCACAACCAGTCGGTTTTACAGTCTAACTTTGTGCCACTGCGTCACGACTTGCCTCAAACTTTTAGTTATCTTCAACTGGTTATAAAGAAATATTAGCTGGAATATATAAATTTTCCACTTAATTAAATAACCATTTTTAAAACTATGGTTTCTTTTTTAATTCATGAACACTTTAGAGCCCTGGAGCTAAAAAATGTATTAAAGAAAAATAATAAAAAATCAGATTAGAAAATTGAGAATAATTTGTAAAAAACGTCTAAAGTCGACCTACCCTAGTGTACAAGTGTGTGACTGTAGAGGCGACTGGTTGTAGCTTCAATCCCCACTCAAGGAAATTAAATATTTATTTAAATTAATATTTTCATATTTTAGCTGTGGTGTTGAGGCAAAGACCTCCAGAATTCGGTGGAAAGTGGGGAACGGAGTGTCTTAACGAACGAACGAATATAGTGTTCGTATGTCGTGTGCGGGATACAGCGTGAAGCTGTGAATGTGAATGTGTGAATTTTACTTACTTGCCATATTCGTCCTTTGAGAATGTAGGTTTGGAATTCTTATCGAAGTGACCGCTGAACGCAGTTATTTTTTGCAATTCACTGTGAGTTTGAGCTTTGTTGTCAAACGCTGATATTAAGTCTGTTAGCGATGAACTCTGCAAACAAAAAAAAAATCATATTATAATAATAATATTATTATGTTATATAATGTGACCAGGGCCAGTCGTGGCGCGGGGTCACAAAGTGTGATTGTAAAATCGACTGGTTGTGGGTTCGACCACTCGAAGAAATAAAATATTTATTTATATTTTAATTGTTCGCTCTGGTGCCGAGGCATAGCGCGGCGTTGAGTTCCGCCACTCAACACGCAATGAATCTTATACTAGGTCCTCTCTGCCTGCCCTGCTGTGTGCGGGATACAGCGTGAAGCTGATATATATTTTTTTATATAATATAAAATGTTTAAATATCAATAAGTAGAATATATATACTCAAATTATGTATGTAGTCAATAATAATTTTGATTTTAACAATATTAAAGTAAATAAGAATATAAGCTTATTTTAAAAAATGAGTAAGTACATATTAATGCGTGTATGGGGAGAAATAAATATATCTGCCTTAGCTGGGAACAGAACCTATATACCACAGCAACACCACCAACTGCCACATCAATGAACCGCATGACAATAATACATGAAATAGAATTCAGTTTGCTTCTAATTTCTGAATACACAAAAATACGTCAAAGTAATCTCACTCAGACGTAAGGTATGTAGAGACGAGCCAGCAAAAATAGCCAACAATAAAACTAGAAGAACAAAGACGTTCTCGAATATTATTAGCTGTTAAATGTTTTTTAAGCGTGAAAATTCTACACTAAATCGTTCGTATTTCAGAATTTATATTTATGGCTAGTGAATGAGATATAAATAATAAAAAAAAACCGCACAAGCTCGAGTCGGACTCGTCTATCGAGAGTACCTTAAAAATTTTGTTGTTTTCTGAAATTCAGGCGTAGCTGTCACCAGAGCCCTGTCATTTGATATCGGCTTTAATATCAAATGTTTTGAATTAAATTGATTCCCTTTATAGTGTCGTTTTATAGCGGCGTTTTTTGGGATATAAACAACCATATTTTTTTTTAGTAAATGTAGAAATATTTCTTTTTAGGAAATCATGGGCCGTAGATCTGAGTATATGATTAATTTCAACACGATATCTCCAAGAGATTCTGTGATAATGACTCTTGAGAGACAAGCAGACGGACGAATAACAAAGTTCTTTTATAAGGATTCCTTTTCCCCTAAAAATGTACGGAACCCTAATAAATCAGCTTCACGCTGCATTCCACGTACAGCAGAGTAAGCAACGGTGAACTTAGTGTGAAGGCACTCCGATCCATTCCCCATTTCCTACAGAAATTTTCGAGGCATTGCGTGTTGAGTGGTGGAACTCAAGGTCGGGCTTGTGCATTGGTGCCAACGTGAAGAAATAAAAACGTCAATAAATAATAATAAATGAGAAAGAGATGAATGATAGATAAGTATTCAATTCGAGATTGAGATTCAGTCGATACTGACCCCCATTATTATTGTCGATAATATTTTTGTAACATTTATATTAGAGAATGACAAGATATTTAAACTTTTTAAATTTCGTAGATAAATAGATACCTATCATATTGTCTATTTTCGCCCATATTAAAAACGTTGTGTTGAATTTTTACAACGTAAATTAAAACAAAAAAGAAAAGCTAAACTAGCTTCACGCTGTATCCCTAGCGGGGTAGTCAGAGAGAATGAAGCGCCAAACGCTACGGTCTTTACATAGCTCTTTCGCATCGTCCATTGTCATAATGCTCTTGATACATGCCCTTCGTGGAGTCCTTATGCGTTTTACGCGAACTTCCTCCTGTACCTTTTAGCAGCCTAGTTTTAAGATACTCAGCTCCCTATGTTTTGCCGAATTTTGGAATAGTAACTTGAATCATACCCTAGCGATAAAACTTGCGATTGTACCCTTGCGTAATAATTGAACCTATAACCATTGTTTATAATTTTTTCTTTCGCAACATTTTTGTAGTTATACCAGAAATAGTTTCTTAAAATCCATGATATCCGATAAAATTCCTTCCATAATGTGAGGAAAGCATGGAAACGAAGAACGCAGATATGGCTATACTATTATTATCCTTATAAATCCAATGATTACTTCAATTTGAGATAATGATTTACGAAATTCGATATACTTTAACTAAATGAAACAAGATTACAGAGAAAGTATTACATAATATGTGTTATATATATCTAATATTGTATCGTAATTAAATAACTAGGCCAGTAGTGGCGCAGGGGCACAAGTGTGACTGTAAATGCGACTGGTTGTGAGTTCGATCCTTTTTGAGGAAATGAAATATTTATTTAAGTTTATGTTTTTATTATTTTGCTCTGGTGTCGAGGCTAACGTGGCGCAGAGCGGCATTGAGTTTTGCTATTTTAAAGTAAATGTAGAATTTTTTTTTCAGAAAATCAAGCGAACGTAGAGTGTAGTCAAGTGAACGTATGGTGGTTTGAATTTCAATTCGATATTTCCAAGCGTTTTTGATTTTTTTTTTGCTCTTGAGAGACAGACGGACGGACGGATTAACGGACGAACAATAAAGTTATCATATAAGGGAAACATTTTTTTTCCTTATAAGGTAGGGCACCCGTAAAATAAAAAAAAAACATAGTAACCATATACATATAAAGTATAAAATTTTCAGTCGAGTTTTCTTTTTAAATTATGATACATAAACCATATTTAATCCCTTCAATGTCCCTTCTGGGTCTCAGAAAGTAAAAAATGTCTTTAACATCTCGATTATGGCACATATTTTCAGCACAATCATAAATAATGACCCCTTCAGACGTCCTCGCACGTGTTGTCGCGGTTTTCTAATTGTTTTTGTGTGAATATTTTAAAAATAAAATTCCGAGACAACATTTTATTCACTGCTAACACTTTATACGCTTTGATAAATAGTTTAGAAAAGATGTAATATTGTATTTAGTTCGCACGTTTTAAAGTAAATCATAAAGAGAAGATTTGTGGCTTTTTAAATGGTTCTTTTGCGATTTTTAAGTGAGAATGGAAATATATAATATTGTTCAATTTCATGTTTGAACTTAATTCGAGACATTGAATTGCAAAAATCAACGCCACGATTTTTCTCATTTTTTATATTTTCGGTATAAAAGTAAATAAAATTATTTCTCGAAAACGGAAATGTCTTAATGGGAACAAATTGTCTTAACAGTAGGTTCCCAGATTCCCTAAAATGACAAAGTAACATACATATTAGGTAATGTAAATCAATGTAGCAAGAACAGCCAAAAGGTAAATGATGCCTAATAATTAATCAATCCGTACATGCCTAAATTGATCGTTTTTTTTATGGAACAGACACGGCAAACGAGCGTTCAGGTCACCGGATGGTAAGTGATTACCGCCGCCCACGACACCTTGCTACACCAGAGGAGCTACAGGTGCAGGCCTTTAAGGTGGGTTGGGCTCCGGAGCCCGGCATTACCTGATGCGGAACGCAGTGGCATAAAGCCACTACTTCACGCCGGATTTAAATGCCGGGGGTGGTAATGATCCGGTCGAGCCTGCCCATGCGTGTTGCCATTGCTGGCGACGTGACTCTGTACCAGGATGATCCTATTCTAGGTCGGGGTCACACGACCAAAAGAGATTACCATTTGGGGCAATAGCCCCAAATGGTAAATACATGAATACATTTCCACGCTCTGGTAACAAGAAAAAGCACGGCGTTAAGTTACATTACACATCACGAAACGTTTCAAAATTTCGACTGGTTTTCGTTCTTTCTATTATTGAGGCCAGTCGTGGCGCAGTGGCACGAAGTGTGACTGTAAAACCGACTGGTTGTGGGTTCGATCCCCACTCGAGGAGATGAAATATTTACTTAAATTTAAATTTCCATTTTGGCTCTGGTTCGGCAGAAAGTGGGGAATGGAGTGTCTTAACACTAGGTTCCCTCTGTCTACCCTGCTGTGTGCGGGATACAGCGTAAAGCTGATTTAACAGATTTTCAATAAAATTTCACATTCTAGCCACTGGTGTGGTAAAGCTCCACAATTCTACAATCGAATATTAATCTCGGATACAATAAAAAGTAGAAGACCATTGTAAGTAGTATGTCTGTCTTCTGTCTTTATGGAATCATTTTTTTTGGCTTCACAGTGAATCTCACATATAGGAATTTTATCACACATAAAAAAACTGATTAAGTGCGAGTCGGACTAACCCACTGAGGGCTCGTAGTAGGGTCGTTCGGGCGTACGAAACGTAGGTCAACGGGAAGCAACAATAGGTTTTGATTACACGGCGAATACAATACAAAAGGGAGAAAACAATACAATATGCAGCTTGATTTGATATTCAGTAGACTTTAATATTTGATATTAATTATTTTAATTAATTATGGGTGATACCCAGCTAATATCGAATATTAGATTCGATATCAGCTGGATATTTCTTTTATGATTTTGAGGTACCGAACCTTAAAAAATCACCTACCTATTTACCTTAAATTACCTACATAGGTATTTTCTGGATAAGCACAGAATTTATATTTGTAAGATACTCAGTCCTTCTGATATTCTTACAAACAGAAACCTATTTCCAATGCAACCATGAATAGTGAATATATTAAGTGAATGATAAATGAAAAACGTGTGACCTTAGATACGAACGGGATCGAGGTGTGACCTTCTGCGTGCTTTGTACGTATACATTACATTTATTTTTTTCAGATTCACGCTGTATCCCGCATGTGGCAGGGTAGACATACGTCAGTGTGAGACACTCCGCTCCCATTTTCCACCTAATCGTGGAGACTTTTTGCGTTATTGGTAAAGCTCAATGCCGCGCTTTGCTTGACACTAGAGTGCAAAAAATGAAAATATTGAATATTTCATTTCCTCGAGAAGGAATCAAATTCAAAACCTGTCGCGCTTACAAACACACACTTGTGCCTCTGAGCCACTTACTGGTCTCTTTAATGTACATATATATATTTTACTGAATATAATACAGTGGAAATCGAATACGAATGAAAACTGGAGAACGGAGTATCTTGAAACATAATTTCTTTTTATTTTAACGTGACATTTAAAAACTCCATTACAGCTTATAATATACCTTTTAATATCATAATATTGAATACAAATTTTACATTTCGTTACAAATCTTCCTAAAAACAAGAGAAGTTCAGCGTTGAAATTGCTTTACCTGCTTTTGAAATAATTTAAGTAGCAAATGCTACTTACTTAACTTTCACGTCTTTTCAATTATTTAGAAAATGTTCTTTCAAGGCTAGTCATTAGCATATAAGTACCTACTTGTACGCCAAGAAAAATAAACCCTTATTTTTTTATATACGAGTATAATTTATGTTCACAATACACTTTTGATTCATAATGCAAAAAATAAAATTATGATATTTAATTGTTTTGAAACAAAAAACATATCTAGATAGTATAAAATTAAGTCGCCACTGGCGACATAAATATTTCATTATGTGTACATTCTTATGTAAAAAAAATCTAATCCAATCAGCTTCACGAATTCTGGAGGCATTGCGTGTTAAGTGGCAGAACTCAACGCCGCCCTGAGCCTCGACACCAGAGGGAAGAAATGGAAATATAAATTTAAGTAAATATTTCTTCGAGTGGTGATGGAACCCACAACCAGTCGGTTTTACAGTCACACTTCGTGCCACTGCGCCACGACAGGCCTCAAATGGTAAGTACTATATGAAAATAATATACGCAACTATTATTCCCTTTAATAAGATCTATAAAAAAGTCACGTATAGTAAAGTCGGTAAAAAGACCAGCTCTTATTTTTTATATTAAGAGGTGTCTCATAGCGACTTTCAATTTCCCATATAAATAACACGGAGAATATTGTTTTTCTTCTTTTAACGTTTTATTGCGATTAAGCGAATATTCCTGTAGGAATGTAATATATTTTTCTGTTAATTTGACTCATTTAAAAATAATTCAAAGTTAAAGTTGTAAAACAGTCAATATATTTGTTTCATATAATAAAAAAAAAAATACTTAATAGAAAGTGTAAATGAGATTTTTTTACATATATCTAAAGGAATTACATAAATTAATTACATTTCTTTATTACTCAAAGAGATATATAAAAAAATCGAGGCCTACTTGAAAAATAAGTACATAGAGATTTTCATTTTAATAAGTAGCTTAGAAGTTGTAGCACAGATTTAAAATTGTGATACCACAAAACCCTAAAAGACAACGGCTTGCGACCCGCCACGCGTCCCTTTGGACCCCTTGAAGTTCCCGCAGCGCCCGCCTGGCTCCACAAGCAACCACATAGGGACAGAGAGAGACCCCCTATTCAACCTTCTCCACCCAACTCATTAGGGCTAACAGCATTAACCGCAATAAGAATACGTATAAAAAATTTAACGCAGCATATTTGAACCCGCGCCTCTTTGTTAACCGTCCAAAGAGACGTGGGTTCAAATTCCACTACGTCCAAAGTTATACGTATTCTTAATAAGTATTTTTCTTTCCCAAGACACTTTAAAAATTAAAAAAAAAAGCATTAACCTCGAGTTTGTAAGAAAATCCCGCCTGGCTCTATAACAAAGCAGATTAGAAGCGATTGCACGTACTTTAGAGCTCTCAAATAATTGTAATATATTATTTGAGCGCGACATGATTGGTTTCATCTTCGTTTAAGTATTTTTAGTGTAGAGAATAGTAGGTAAACTGTTGCTTATGATTTCTTTCATTTAAGTATTCTGTGGTTTGTGTCGTTGGTGTGTGTTTACTCTTAATATACTGTATATTTTAAATTAAAATTTCTAACAGCCCGTTGAGGTACGTTGACGTCAAAACTAGGCATTTAAAGCTTTATGTTTACTGGAAAATGATGGGAAGTGTTTGGTTTGGTGTGCTTAGATGAAAGTGATTTAGTTTGATCTTCTTATTTCTTGAGGCATCGTGCGCAGCGGCAAGAAGTGTGACTGTAAAACCGACTGGTTTTGGGTTCGATTCCCACTTGAGGAGATGAAATATTTATTTAAATTTATATTTCCATTTCTTTCGATCTGGTTTCGAGGCTAAGCGTGGCGTTGAGTTCTGCCACTCAACACGTAATATCTCCAGAATTCGGCAGAAAGTGGGGAACGGAGTGTCTTAACACTAGGTTCCCTCTGCCTACCCTACTATGCGCGAGATATAGCATGAAGCTATTTTTTTATTTTAAAGTTTGCTTGTATATAGTTTGTAAAATTTGCGGTTGAGCCGTTTCTGAGATTAGCATTAACAAACGCACAGACAAACAGATCAAGTCCTGTTACATTGTTAAACCGATGAGTTACGATTTTATGATAAGCATAGATAAGAAGTTTTTTTTGATTCAAGACAATTTAATATCCTTATGGGAACTACGAAAATGCAACCTAAGGTTTTAATAAGTTTCATATTAGAAATCTTAAGTGCTTTGCAAACATACATATTAAAACAGGAATGGAATTTAGTGTATTAAGTAAATAATTCCGTGGTTTTGCAGGGCGAAACCGGTACTGGTTCGCTAGCACTATAATATAACAGTAAAAAGATCTAAATATATATATAATCAAAAAATAAGTCTGTATATATTTGCGAAAAAAACAATGTAGGGGGCCTAAAATAACTAATAGAACATCTAATCGGCCAGTCCAATTTTTTTTTGTATTCATGTAATATTCATAGAATTGATTTTTCTATCCTTTTCTATATTCTTTTAAGCAGCTTCACGCTGTATCTCGCACATAGCAGGGTAGGCAGAGGGAAACTTGTGTTAAGACACTCCGTTCCCCACTATCTGTTGAATTTTGAAGGCATTGCATGTTGAGTGGCAGAACTCCGCGCTTAGCCCCGACACCAGAGCGAGGAAATGGAAATATAAATTTAAATAAATATTTCATCACCTTGAGTGGGGATCGAACCCACAACCAGTCGGTTTTACAGTCACACTTCGTACCACTGCGCCACGACTGGCCTCAATTATTATATTACAGTGTTTATTATTACATTAAAATGAACTTAATGTTATTTTTTTTTAAATATAAGGACGTGAAGTGTGAAGTGAAGTCTATGGAATAAGATCTTATAAAAAAAGTCTGCTATTTCCATAAAAATGAAACATCCACGTTTCATATGCGTATTTTCATAAAACCAAAAATAATCTATTGAGGAAATACATTTATCTGAAAGTAATAATTGTATACAGAATATATACTTACTTTTCTAATATATATTTCTTTTTCGATTCATAAAACTTAATAATAAAAAAGTTTTCCTTATTAAATAAATAATATATATAAGTATATTTATTATATTTACTTTTATTTGAGGCTGTCGTGGCGCAGGGGCTCAAGGGTGTGATTGCAATATGACGGTTGTGGGTTTGGTCCCAACTCGGGGAATGATTCATTAATTATTTATATTTTGATTTCATTGTTCTGGCACCAAGGCAAAAAACCCTGCGTTGACTTCCGCCACACAACAAGCAACGCCTTGAAAAATTCGGCATTCAGCCTTGAAAGTGGGGAACGAACGGTCTTAACGTTTAGGTTCCCTTTTGCTACCTTGCTGTATGCAGGATACAGAGCGAAGCTGATTTTTTATTTTTCTTATAAGGCCGTCGTATATATTACAGGCCGTCGTGGCACAGGGGCACAAGCAAAAAAAAGCAAAATTGTAAGTGTGACTATTACATTGCTTGAAATGAAATATTTACTATTTTCAACACGCAATGCCTCCAAAAAAAAAATAGAGAAGAAAACGAAAGTGTTTTAATGAAAAGAAATATACGCACACTATTTTTTCTATTATTCTATATCTTCCTGGTGTTTATATGAATTCCTTGACAATAGATGTCTATCAAGACGTTGAACAATAAAAAAATCTTTAAGGAAAATACAAAAATATGGCCGTATACAACCTTTCTTTATTATTTCTTATATTCGATTTTCTTTTCAAATGGTACGAGCTTACAATAACATTTTCAATTAGCTTTCTTCATCTGAATAGGCGTTGTTCACGGTATTTTTTTTAATATTTATATCAGGAAAAAAAATTCGAAGGTCAATATTGAGGCCAGTAGTGGTGCAGAGGCCACAAGCGTTGGACTGTAAACGCGACAGGTTGTAAATTCGATTCCTATTCGAGGAAATATTTAATATTTTAGTTTGCTCGCTCTGAGTGCTTTAATTATTTTTTTAGTTACGGAAATGTTGTAGTTAAAGGATTTTTAAAATTTTAACATTCATCTATGATAAGTACCGACTTACGCGATGTGAACATTCGTTTAGGAGGTATCTAATATTAATTATATTAGAAATAAGAGGCCAGTCGTGGCGCAGAGGCACAAAGTGTGACTGTAAAACCGACTGTTTGTAGGTTCGATACCCACTCGAGGATATGAAATATTTACTTAAATTTATATTTCGAAAAGCACGGCGTTGAATTCTGCTACTCAACACGCAATGCGCCCAGTGGGAAACGGAGTGTCTTAACCTCTAAGGGAACCTAGTGGTTTCCATCTGCCTACCCTGCTGTGGGCGGCTACAGCGCGAAGCTGATTTATTTGTTTATTTCAAAGTTGTATATAAGTAGCTTTATAAAGGAAATAAATTCTAAGGAGTCCAGTAAAATTTTGTCTGGTCGTTATATTTAAGTAGCATTGCAAGACATATTGCGACGTTAAGTCGTTTCCGTTTGTAAATCCTTATTATAATTAGAGAGATTTATTCGACACATGCTGCCAACACCTGCCGACTCTTGGACTAAAATCTCTTAGGTAGTTACCTATCATTAAATATAAATTTAAATGTATTTTCCATATAATATATTTTGCGTGTTACATAGACAGGTATATTTCTTTTTTAAATTTTTTGTTTTTAAAAAACTTAAACAAAAAGGGAAAATCATTAAATATAATTGTTTAATTTATTTTGACTTATTCTTTAATTTTAGCTTACGCAACTATAGTTAGGAAACAATTATAAACCAGAAAATAATAGAGGAGAATGTAATCGAGAAAACGTAATATTACAAGCAGCCCGTTTTCTTATAATTATAGCGTGTTGAGTGTTTGCCACTCAACACTGCTGTACTTCGTTCAGAATACAGAAATGAAAATAATACATTCCACCGATTGGCAATTGAACCCAAAACTACCACGTGTACGATCAGAAGAAAAATAAATACAAAATGCTGAGCGGCGGAGCTCAACGCCACTAAAAATAATATTTATCATATTTCTTTCATATTTCTTGTAGTAATTTTTCAATTCCCATTATAAATTTAAATTTTTAATAATAAAATGTTTCATATCTTAACCGACATTCCTATACATTTATACATCAGGCATACTGTTAAACAAATCGCTTTATGAATAATGAACTAAGGAAATTGACGCACTTCCTGTGTTTGCTCCATAAATGAGATCGATTACGAGAACCTATGTCGGCCTACCCTACATCTTTTGTCTTCTAAAATCTTCTTAAAACATCGTTTACAATTAAACCTTAAGAAACACCTATTGTTATGTTTATATCAGTATTTAAGGCGGTATTAAGTTAACAAAATTATCTTTAAAAGGTAATTCTGCGACGGAATAAATGTAAACAATACTAATTAAGAGTCCAGTCGGGGCACAGGGGCGCAAAGTGTGACTGTAAACGCAATAAGTTGTGAGTTCGATGCCCACTCGAGGATATTAAATATTTAATATTTCAATTTTCTTTGGTCTGGTATTGAGGCAAAGCGCGACGTTGAGCTCCGCTATTCAATACGAAATACCTTCAGAATTCGGCAGAAAATGGAGAACAGAATTATTAACACTATGTTTCGTCTGCCTAGCCTGCTGTGTGCGGAATATAGCGTAACGCTAAAAAAAATAATAATAATTTGAACAATAAATAAATTGATAGTTATTTTTCCAAAGACCGTGGAGAAGATTAATGTATACAAAATATACATATGTATAATAAAATTAACACAAACTGATCACAAAAATATTATTATACATTATTATAGTAATTATTATAATTGTGCTTTGTAATATTTATTACAGAAGTTAGTAGCTGTACGTGGATTTACTTTTCTTCGATTTTAAGAGAACCAGAGCGAAAAATACGATACTAAGACAATCTTAAATTATAGTTAAGTTTATTTACAACTAAATTATAAAGACGTCAATCCAAAATTATTCACAAGCATATACGAACTTAACGATAATTTGCTACTAAGATCTGTGTTTCTTAATAAAAACTGTTAATTTATTATAAATCGTAATATACACTTGTAGCTAATACAATGGAAGACTACAAACATACATAATATAAAAAACGGTATTACTAACAAAATTAAACTTGAGGCCAGTCGTGGCGCAGCGGCACCAAGTGTGACTGTAAAACCGACTGGTTGTGGGTTCGATCCCCACTCGAGGAGATGAAATATTTGCTTACATTTATATTTCCATTTCTTCGCTCTGGTGTCGAGGCAAAACGCGACGTTGAGTTCTGCCACTCAATACGCAATACCTTCAGAATTCGGCAGGAAGTGGGGAACGGAGTGTCTTACACTAGGTTCCCTCTGCCTACCCTGCTGTAGGATATAGCGTGAAGCTGATAAAATTATATAATTCTATTTAAAACATAATTTAGTAAAATTGCCAATATTTGGGTGAATGCTTAATGATTCAGAGTCAGAGAAGGCCTTGGGCGCGATCTTATGGGCGACCGTCGCCGATGACTCAAACTTCCGACACTCGGAGCGCTAACAGGAATGTTTCTGGTATTTACGTGTTAAAATTAGACATCCCGTATAAACATTTATATATCTGGGAAACACTAGCACGTTACGTAAATCGCTTTGTTCGTTTCAACCAATTATCTCAATTAAATCGTAAAATACCGGTACTCGTAGTAGGTAGAAAATATTTAGAAAAAAAAAACCTTCTGTGGAAATTCGGGAGATACTAGAGAGCGGAGTGTCTTAAGGTTTCCTCTACTTCTCATGCTATGTGCAGGATAAAGCGTGAAACTGCCTTTAAGCCTTTAAAATCGGACAAACACGAGTTGGGCTCGCCCACCGAGGGTTCTGGTCACAAATTGGACGTCTCTAGCCCTTTCTGAAATTCAATCTTAATTCAATCTCTTCAATCAATTCAATTAATATTATAAGGTACGGTAGCTCTATAAAAACAATAAATGTAAAGTGGCTAGCAACAGATGGAAGTGAAAGATCGAGCTCAGTGGCGTGCCAATTTAGAGGCCTTTGTCCAGCGTTAGAGGAAGACAGGCTAAAGATAATAACGTAAAACAAACTTACTTTAAACTCAACACGCAATGCCTCCAGAATTCGGCAAAATATGGGGAATGGAGTGTCTTAACACTAGGTTCCCTCTGCCTACCCTGCTGTGTGCGGGATACAACGTGAAGCTAATTTATTATAATTTTTTAACTTACTTTAATAAACTGTATTTAATAATACTGTCTAATTTACTATATACTAGATTATAATTTTACTTTTAAAATGTATTTTTAGAGCTGCCCTCATTAAATGGATGCTTAAAACCGAGATTGAAAATAAAATGAATCGTAAAAAAATAAAATCTAGTTCACGATACGCAGTCGTGAATTGAGAAAATTTGTTGCAAAACAAATGTTATTGGGTTACAGAGACATAAAATATCGTAGCTTGTAATCTTGTAGTATCGTAACACGCTTGTATCAAATTTGGCTGGCCATGATGACTGTGGGTTCAAAGCCTATGTCAGGGAGGTGTTTTATATATTTTTTACATTTCCACACTATGAGTATATCCCACATTTAGCAAGATAGGCAGACAGATCTACGCTTGAATTAAAAAAAATACGTTAGAAGCTTAACACCACATTTGATTAGGGCGGTAAATGAATAAACATTCAAATACATCCGTTTGATTAAATATCGAACCAACAGCTACAACGTTCAAAGCCCGACTATTCAATTGCGCCATGATAGTCTCTATTATGTATCTAGCAGTAATATATACGAATGTCACCATTTGATTAGGAAAATCATGGCAACGTATTCACTAATACTCAATGTCGTCAAGATTCTTAGAAATTGGTAAAAAAAGTGAATTTCGACTAAATTGTTTCTTCTGTATCCGGAATTATATTATATCGAATTTTTATGTTTCATTTAACCTTTAAATTCAGTAATTAAGGCCATTCATGGCATAGGGGCACAAGCGTGTGATGTGGATTCGATCACCACTCGACGAAATCAAATATTTACATTTCTTCGCTCTGGTGTCGAGGCAGAACGCGGCATTGAGTTCCACCACTCAACCCGCATTGCCTCCGCAATTCGGCGGTAACGGGGAAACGTATATTATTATCACACATGGCAAGGTTGGCTGGTAGAGAATGCTCTTTAGCGTTAAGCCCGTCTTTTGTACATTTTTTTTGTAATTACGTTCAATAAAGTATATATATAAATACATAAATAATCGAAACGTCATACTACTTGCGGGATTCAGTGTAAAGCTGAAAAAACAGGAATTCTAAAAATCTTATATTCCGTTTATACATTTTCTTATAATCAAGAGATACGACGCACTCAGCAGCTGTTGGCGACGTTCCACGCGTAGCGACATTGTAACAAATTGTTGTCTAGTTTATAAAAGCACAGGCATGCTGTTATGCAGACTTAAAAAATTCAAAGAAAAACATCACGGATTAATGTAAATCTTAAGTGTCGTTAGTTTAGATTTGATATTTTCGAAATAGATTAGCGTCACGCTGTATCCCGCACACAGCAGCACTCTGTTAACCACTTTCTGCCAAGTTCTGGAGGCATAGCGGAATTCAACGTCCACGTTTTGCCTCGACTACACAGCGAAGAAATGAAAATAAATATTTCATTTCCTCGAGTGGGAATCGAACCCACAACCAGTCGATTTACAGTATATTTACAGGTACACCTCGTACCCCTGCGCTACGACTGGCCTCAATTGTAAATATTTTCAAATAGAGATGTTCCTAATGGTTTACGACTTTGCCTGTGTTGTACAAAAGTCTAAAACTCTAAAAACATACGACGTTAGACGTCGGTTCTGGATTCAATCCTATCCTATTATATTATGCCTTACATCTCCTTTAATAAAGGCATTAAATGAGTAGAATGTAGGGTAACACGTCAATACATTACATATTATATGTACCTTTCTTTTATAGAAAAGAAAGAAAAAAAATGTTTTTTTTTATATATTTATTCGTAATATATATATTTGATGAAAGACAATATTATATATTTTTTTCTTCTTTATTACTACAGAATTCTTTGTAATATCCTGTTCTATTGATAAATATTTTGTATTTTGTTTTCCTTGAAAAAAAAAATATATTGGAGGCCAGTCGTGGCGCAGTCGCACAAAGTGTGACTGTAAAACCAACTGGTTGTGGGTTCGATCCCCACTCGAGGAGATGAAATATTTACTTAAATTTATATTTCCATTTCTTCGCTCTGGTGTCGAGGCTAAACGCGGCGTTGAGTTCTGCCACTCAACACGCAATGCCTCCAAAATTCGGCAGAAAGTGGGGAATGGAGTGTCTTAACACTAGGTTCCCTTTGTGTGCGGGATACAACGTGAAGCTAATTTAATTTATTTTTAATTTTAAAAATATATAGGAAATAGCTAATAACTTTTCATATGTTTCTTGAGAAATTAGTCACATTCAATATATCTATCAAATTATTAATATTTTTTTATTGAAACGTTTTTTTTATATAAATATGTAATTGTATATTTGAAAATTGTTATCATTAGTAATTTAAGAAGACATTAATTCAAACAAAATTATAAATTCCGAAAGTTCTGGATCAGTAGATATTTTATTTCAACATTATACCGTTTTTATTTTTTCGCTTTTCGCTTTATATAAGGATACGCAGAGATGACCTAGTGTCTCAATATTTCATTCCTCATTCTCCGCCGAATTCGAGGCGTTGCATGCTGAGTTGCGGAACTCAACGCCGCGCTTTTTTACCGGAGCAAGGAAATGAAAATATTAAAAATTTCATTCCTCGAATGGGAATTGAATGTACAATCTTAAACATTTCTTTCCTCGAATGGAAATCGAAACTACAACCTTAAATATTTCATTCCTTAAATGGGAATCGAACCCACGTTTGTAATGTCGCAAAATTTAAATAATTTGTTATCCCGTAGTGGTTAAAAAAGTTTAAAGCAAAGGCATGAAGCAGACACGACATAAAACAATTTCTTGTACCAAATGCTTGACGTAAACAGCCAATAAACGCTCATTGACTTTGTTAGTAAAACAAAGAGATTTTTTATAGAAGTGAAGGGGCAATAAACTCTAATTATTTTAGGAAACAAAATAATATAATAAATACTATTAGACATTTAGAAGCTGTTATCGAAAACGCCTACTCAAAGGTAAATATTTTCTTTTCTCCTTAAATATTTTCTTTTCTGAATCTTTTCTCTTTAGACACTTTATTGTTTTAATCTGTTGTAAAATGTACCAATTGATATATTAAGATATGTATAAGGAAATTTTTGTTGTTGGTCCCTATGGTGTTTTAGGTTTCCATATTTTTTAAGAAAAAAAGGAACCCTTATAAGATCAATCTGTTGTTCGTTCGTCAGTCTATCTGTCAAGAGCTTTTATCTCAGGAACGCTTGGAGATATCGAGTTGAAATTCAATTCATATACTTAGATCTACGGTCCCATGATTTTCTGATAAAAAACATATATCTATATTTACTTAGAAAAAAGAAATGGCCGTTTATATTGCAAAACGCGTATTTCGACACTATTAAGGGAATCAAAATTCATAGGGTACTTTCGTTTAACCTAGAATTACGAAATTTGGCAGCTAGCAGACCAGTGGCGCAGTGGGACGAAGTGTGACTGTAAAACTGACAGGTTGTGGGTTCGATCCCCACTCGAGGAGATGAAATATTTACTTAAATTTATATTTCCATTTCTTCGCTCTGGTGTCGAGGCGAAGCGCGGCGTTGAGTTCTGCCACTTATCACGCAATGCCTCCGGAATTCGGCAGAAAGTGGGGAACGGAGTGTCTTTCACTACGTTCCCTCTGCCTACCCTGCACTGTGCGGGATACAGCGTGAAGCTGATTTATATTCCATATTCTAGATATCAATAAAATAATCTGTGTATATTGATAAAGGGAAAAGCGAATTTTATTTTTAGCAAGTAATAAAAATATCTAATATTTAAATTCTTAATTAAATTTTAAAATATATAACATAATCAAGAACCAGTCACAAGGAAAAGTAATATCATTTCAATTATAAATATACATATATATATAGGTTTATTAACATAAGGAGTAAATTTTCACATTCATAATTAACGGACTTTGAATAAAAGGTCGTTAACATTATACCTACTATATATTTTTTTTATAATCTTTTCTAAATTATTAAACGACGGTAATTATATATTTCAACAAGTTAAGCCTCAAAAATCGGCGGAAAGTGGGAAATTGGAGTGTCTTAACACTATCTTTTCTCTTGCTACCCTCCTCTGCTATATGTGGAATACTGCTTGACCCAAACATTTAAGTAAGAATAAAGAAATAACAATTGAATTTTTAATAAGTGTTTATTACCTACATATTGTTATTATTGTATTGAGAGTTAAAAGTTTTGAGAACAAGTAACATCTTAAAGGCTTGTAACACAAAAATATTTGAATTACTACTCTTAGTGCAAAAACCAATCGGATTAATATGATTAATTTAAATTATAAGCGAACATTTATTTCTTTGTAACGGTTAGATTTCACCACCCCAGGTTAGAGGGCAACCTAGTGTTAAAACACTCCGTTCCCCATTTTTTGTCGAATTCTGAAGGCATTACGTGTTAAATGTTAAATGACTTAACACTGCACATAGCTCGACACTGAAGATATTAAATAAGTCATTTCCTCGACGGAATCGAACCTACAACCTATCGCGTTTGAAGTCACACTTTGTGCTCCAACACCACGACATGCCTGTAGTAAATAAATAAGTATAAATAATATCTGACGTCAATAGTAGTGTGTAAAAGTTACTTTTGTTTTTCAATAATATATCGCTCGCAAGTTGTTTAGAATAAACAACTAAATATAGCCCAAGCATTTGAGTGTTGATAGATTTAATATTTTGGACAAATGTTTTAGAGCTATTTCTACTATTTCAATATTTTTGCCTTTTATAATGTAATTTTATAATGCTTTTTTATATTTTTTTGATTCAAACTGTAATAGGTTCGATTCCCACTTGTAGAAATGAATTATTTTTATTTATTGGTTCTGGTAACAAAACAGCGTAGCGTTGAGTTACAAAACTGAATACACAATATCTTAAAAATTGCGCGGAAAATTGAGAATTAAGTGTCTTAATACTGAAAGTGAAGAACTGCAACTACACAAAAATGTGCGTATAAGGAATACGAATGTATCGTATATCTAATAGCCCGGTTAAAATGCGATAAAACTACTTTCAAAATGAGATTAAAATTTCTCTTACTGCTGGGTAAGCCAAAAATATAAGAAACCAAAAGATCAAAGAAATATTTTCTGACAAAAAACAAAAAAAATATTGTGCTCTCAAAGATTTTTTTGTTACCAGTACTCGGCTAAACCAAATTAATTAAATAAAAAATCTTGTACCGTACCGTACATTCAATCATATTTATGTATTAACTTACTGATATTTATTCTAATTCCACTCCAATTCGAGAAATGTTTCTAAAGGAAGTGGTATTATTCATGAGGAAAAGATAAAGTAAAAGTAAAAGCAAGACATTACAATAAATCGTAACGTTTTTTTGATACTCAAGAAAGAAATAACATGACTTACAACTTGAAATATTTTAAATATAAAAATTAAAAATTAAACTGCACACTGTAGGGTAGGCAGAGGGAACGTAGTGAAAGATACTCCGTTCCCCACTTTCTGCTGAATTCCGAAGGCATTGCGTGTTAAGTGGCAGAACTCAACGCCGCGCTTTACCTCGACACCAGAGCGAAGAAATGGAAATATAAATTTAAGTAAATATTTCATCTCCTCGAGTGGGGATCGAACCACAACCAGTCGGTATACAGTTACACTGTGCTGCTGCGCCACGACCGGCCTCTAATACTGCAGCCTAAATATAAAAATAATTTTATAAAAATATTTTTGTATGGACTCTACCCTCCATACAATACAGCTATCATGTTGTTTCTTTTACAAGGTTAGTTGTGTAAACAAAACGTATTGCGATATTAGTATGGTGAATGAAAAAATTAAAAATTTATATTTAAAAAGGATCATCAGCTACTAAATATTTGAAAGAAATATTATTGTTTATTTCAATATCTTTAATAACGCGAAAGTTATATATTATATGTATAATATATGTTATTTATAATATACTGTCATTTTAATAATTATTACAATTAAAATTTTATATACTAATGTATACTCTATTTAATATTTCATTTCATCGCTCTGGGATCAAGGCAAACTGCGGCGTTGACTGCCCCCACCTAATACGCAATGCTTTCAAATTTGGCGGTAAATGGGGGAATAAAAAGTCTTAAAACTAGGTTCCCTCTGCCTACCCCTGCTGCGTGCGAGATACAGCGTGACGCTTAAAAAAAATTCAATCTCAAGCTAAAATTCTAACACACGTAGGTCTAGTTAAAACAACAAGATGTAAACAATCATTTCACACTGTAACAAGTTACAACAAATATTATTATATAAAGAAGCCTTACCCGAGAACGTCTCATACCATCCGAGTCAGGAATAGTGAGGAAATTTCCGCTCATTTTGCACAACACTAGCGAATACTATTGAATAAATGTATTACGTATGTATGTATGTATATAAATAGCACCAGCCGTCTGTATCGCGCGATGGTCAGTCTTGCAGTGAGTCTTTGGTTTATGAATGGGTGACGTGTTTAAATACTTGCCCAGTGCCCGTGACGTCACGTGCCAGTATATGTAGGAGTGTCTACGTTCCAATGAAACCCAAATAGCATATCAGCTGGGTTTCCTTGAAACTTTATTTTGTGAATTCAATGAATTTACTAGTTATTGTGATGGATAATTTTGTGAATGTGGTGTATTTGTACCTGTGATGGTTGTTGTGGGGTAAATTTAGGTGGATTTTGAATATATTATGTTATTTAAGAAACCATACATTTGAACGGAGCGAGTTAGTGGTAATGAAATTCAACAGACCACTTGTGTGGGGGCACCAGCGTGCAACTATAAGCGCGACTGTTGTGGGTTAGATTCCAAACGAAGTGACTATAGAAAATGAAATATTTAGTATTTTAATTTCCTTTCTCTAGTCGACGAGGCAACTCTAAGTACCCAGGTCCCCTCTACCCACCCTGCTATGTGCGGAATACAGCGTGAAGCTATACAAAAATCTTAGGATTGACATTAAATTATATATTTTAATTTATTAAAATCTCAAAACTAATAAGATTAAGCATATCTTCGTATAAGTTACAATTGCATTTATAGTTGAGTAGCTACTGGCTTAAACTACGAAACCTTTTAAGAAAAATAATCTTTTCATATGGTGGTCTATAGAGTAAATTTAAATAACTCCCCGTGTTTGTTGGGATATACATGTAACGAATATCAATTAACCTTACAAGAATTGTATATAATTAAAGGTTATGTGATGTTAGTAGGAAGAATATAATTAAAAAATTGGAAAAATATGACGGAAATAAAGTAATAATTAATTTTAATTTCCAATTGGAAATTTAAAATATATATTTTAATAATCTCAATTAAACATCGAATTTTATCTCCTTTATTAATGAAACATTACGGTTACGAAACTTTGTTTATATTATATAAAATAAAATAAATAAATCAGCTTCACGCTGTATCCCGCACACAGCAGGGTATGCAGAGGGAACCTTGTGTTAAGAATCTCCGTTCCCCACTTTCTGCCGAATTCTGGAGGCATTGAGTGTTGAGTGGCAGAACTCAACGCCGCGCTTAACCTCGATACCAGAGCGAAGAAAATGAAAATATAAATATATTATATCTAATCGAAAATTAATAATCTTTTTTCTATATCTGTATGAAATATTAAAATTTATAATAATGAAATGGAGTTCATAGCATAATTTTATATTAAATGGCATCAAGCCACACATTGAAGCAAAACATATTTGAAATAATGATTTCGTCTCTACAGCATTCATCTTTCTTTAATTCTGCTTCTGTAAAATTGATTAGTAAAAATTAAATATTAATATTTTGCCGTGTGATCCCGGCCTAGAATAGGATCGTCCTGGTACTGGTGGTGTCGTAGGAGGCGACTAAAGTACGTGTGGTAGAGTCACGTCGTCAGCAATGGCAACCATTACCACGCATTTAAAACCAGCGTGAAGTAGTGGATTTATGCCACTGCGTTGTGCACCAGGTAGTCTTTAGTTTTTATGTGATTATAATTTAATGAAAATCAAAAAATTAAGCCAAAAAAAATTAAGGCCAGTCGTGGCGCAGTGGTACAAAGTGTGACTGTATAACCAAGGAACCGAGGAACCGATGAAATATTTACTTAAATTTATATTTCCATTTCTTACTCTGGTGTCGAGGCAAAGCGCGGCGTCGAGTTCTGCCACTCAACACGCAATGCCTCTAAAAATCGGCAGAAAGTGGGGAATGTAGTGTCTTAAAACTAGTTACCCCTGCCTATCCTGCTGTGTTCCGGATACAGCGTGAAGCTAATTTATTTAATTTACTTTAAAAAATTAAGTTTTATTTAAAAGGCAATACTTGCTTTGAATAGAAACAAAGTGCATAAAAAATATAAAGCGTTTAGTAAATAATAAATTTTAATAAAAAGTGACCATTTTGAAAAATATTAGTTATCTTTAGCCTCATATCATAAAACATACACAAATACAAAATAAAAACACCATGTTATATTTGAAATACGGATATTTATTTATTTTTTTTCATAAAAATTCTAAATTCAATAATGTGTTTAAACATGTAACATTTACATATATGCATTTATACAAAGATATATGCAATGTTAGTGATTTTAATACTAGAATTGGAGCGTAAACGTCTTATAACGATGTTGATGTGACATCACATTTTACACTTAAAAATTATATTTACCAAGTATTGTCAAATGGTAAAGGGTTTTTTTAATGTGTTAATGAAGTCTATGTAATAAAATAGTAATGGATTGCTGTGCGCTTTTCTTTATTACTAGCTCGATCGCAATATCTTCATAAACTGGAGTGTAACAAAACTATTATTTTAATATAAAAAAAAAAATGTTTTGAAAAATTTTAAGAGGTCTTACAGATAGACGATCCCATGGCTCGTACAGTCAATGTAATGGACGTTGGGACCTAATTAAAATAATTTATTAATAAAAGTAATTTACTATTATTTATTTTGTTCCGATATTTAGTTGAAGCGACAAAATTTATTAAAACACGAATCACGGTAGCTATATATAGTAAGTGAAGTTTCAAAATAAAAATGTCACTAAAAAAACATCGACTTGTAAAGGTGATAAGATAAACATTGGATACATTATTAACCTGACATCAATACTATCCATTCATTAGGTATATTTTTCTAAAACAATTGCTCTAAACAATTTCTAGTAAAAAAGCACACGAGAAGAATATATCTTTTACAGCGGTGAAACGATAAATTTTTATATTTACTATAATATAATATTTAACTCGATTGTATTATGTGTGCTTCGATATTATATAAAAAAAAACAACAATAATTCGACAATAAAACTACAAACAGATTCTGTCGATTGAAACCACTAAAATCACCCAAGAACCGATATCAATTAGTTAATAAGTAAGACGAGTAAATATATTATCTTTAAATATATTATTGAGATTTGGACTAGACAAACCACATTCTATCTACAGATATGTAATCCATGATAAATACTAATAATATATAGAAAATCTAACTCCCGTGTTTGTTAAGTGATGTGCTTCCTGATTGTGTTTTCAATGCCAACCGAAAATTAAAACAACACGATTCGACGAAAAAATATGGATTCTAAATAAAAATAGCGACCGCGAACAATGTTAATACGTACTGTTGAAACAAACAGATTTAATATGAAAAGAATATTTTGTGAGATAACAAATAAATCGATATTTAATGCTTTGATACAATATGCATCGGTGAATCATTGAAAACACAATTTGTTTTTGTGTGTTTTAACCACACAGTGTATATTGCTAACGTCGACTTTGTATGGATAACCTTTATTAATAGTATTTTGCCATCTCAAACGAGTACATATTATAACACGATACTAACGTTTCAACGAACGAAAAAATATTTGAGCACTGAATGTCTAACATTAGTTTTTATTTAATATTAGAGGCTTTTACGAACAATATTAATAATAATAATAATAATATAGAAAGTGAATCAAGAACGGATACAGAATCGCCGCCGGCGACAAACATATAAGAAGCTTTAACAGTTAGTAACATATATAGTGAACTTTATAAAGCAAGTCCACATAAATATCCACAGTTACGATGTATTTATAACAATATCACAATTTTCAATAATATACAAAAGACAGGAAATAGACAACATGTTTAAACAGGTCAAGCGTAAAGTAATAGCGAAGAGGTGATAAACACTGGATTTCTATATACAATATGGATCACATCGCGGATCACTTAAAACGGGACATAAACGAGTTCTTTTTATATATAAAATTTGATGAGACCATACAATTTATGTTAAATCATACTACCTATATTTATCCAATTTTAGAACACCCATCTCCTAAACGTGCATTAAATCGAGCTCTAACAACAGAAACAAAACTCGCATCACATTTCAACACATTCATATACGTTAATACTTTTACATGTTCCTCGACAGAAGCATATTATATTATGTATACATTACCAACAAACGGGGGAAATCATTTACATAAGGCCATATTATAATTATTTACTGTACACGTATAACGATAAGATGATGGAGTAGATAAATAATGTTGATTTTAATATTATAGGTTAAGGAAATAGGGTAATGTGTCTGTATTAACGACAGTTTGGTCCATACAAGTAGAATTAATACGTAAATCGTGTGTGATGTCCACACACAGTTTTAGGAGTCCAGCAAAATTTTGTAAGATCCTCCACGAGACCGGCCAAAGCGTTTCTGATTGAGATACGTACATATGTATATACAATCATTTTAATTCTGATACTTTTTATTGCGCCTATAAAGATACAATTTTTGTGCTCAACAAAAGGTCCCATGGAGGTCATTTAAATAGATTTCATTTAGCATTGAACTTATTCAAACGATATTTTGCTGAAACCCTAAACATCGGCGGACTAGCGCCCGGCCGCCTACGGTCAGTCTTTTATAAGGGCTAATGATTCGAATTTGTGCAAAATATTCAATATTCTACTATCCGCGTAACTTAACATCGTAAATTTATTTACAAAACGATCTCTCTCGAGAATGTATAAACGTAAACGAGCACTGACCGGTAACCGCCGGAGCGCAGTTGTATCTGTGTGTTTATCTGTATGTTCGTTCAAATAGACTGAACGTTTTGTAATTACTATGATTATAATCACAACCGGTTTATCCCAGTCGTAAGGTTTGGAAGATCCACAAGGATTGGTACTGTCACTCGGTTATTGTTTATGGTTCTCACGACGGTCCTTGGCTACCAGTTGGTGCTTCCGCTCGCATTTCTGATTTGAGCTTGACGAATTCTCTCGCAACTTCGTCGCTGTGCCTTTGGGACAGAATTCTTAGTATCGTCCAACCAGTTTCGTCCATCTTGACGCGAGTGCCCAGAGGAAGCCAGCACGCGCATGATCCCTTAAATTAATAGTATAAAATTAATATGTTATCTTTTAAAAATATATATAATAATATTTTAATTGATTTATATAAAAAATATATGAACATGAATAACTAAGAGTTTTAATTTCAGAGGTATCGAATTTTCTACATAAATAAAAAAAATTTGAAATATTGCACTAAGAAGATAAAAGACATAAATCTACTAAATTAAAAAAATACCTGTTCAGCAATATCAGCGAGGCGCATGACAGCGACCCCAACGAGGCGGTCCTCGCGGGCGAAACAATAGTCCCGCACGCACACGTGCAACTCGAACAGCTCCAGCTGCTCCGTCGCGCTCACCATACTGGAGATATACAAGTTATATAAATATTGCTAGATTATAAAAGTTTTAGGGATGTAAAGTAGTAAATATAAATAAATAAATAACCGTATTGAAAAGTTACAAAAAATATCAAATTTGACGCACAAAGGTGTGACTGTAAGCGCAATAAGTTGTAGACACGGCCGTTAAACGGAGTATCTTAACACTAGGTTCCCTCTGCCTACCCTGCTGTGCTGCTGCTGTGTGTCTAAAAAAATGTTGAAATATAATCGATTTTTTTTACTGTCCCTATTTCCAATAAAAAAAGTCATCAAACTACAAATACATTAAAAATCCAAATAGTCAATTGCATATTAACTTACAAGTGAAAAGTTTCATTGAACTTAGGACTCCAGTTGTTACTCTTTGATTTTGTAGCAAATTTCCTCTTCTTATCGGCGAGATGAGGCCCGATGAGGTTCACATCGATGAAGGGACGGAACATACCGCTGGCGATCACCCACTTCAAGTCGTTGGCTGCTACCACTGGAAAAAGAAATGTAAGGTTTATTCTCTTAATCTTAAAAGAGAAAATATGTTTTATAGAATAATCTATATATTATAACGAATTAATCTTTAAAAAGTTTGTAAAATAAATTTGGAGAAATATCTATATATATATATATATATACAGGATCTACTTTTATATTCTTATTCTATATACTCCTAATAATTAAAAAATATATATTACCTCTATACAATAATATAGTTTTGTTAAGAATTAAATATTTTTTTCTAAATAAATATTGTATAATGAATTTTTGTATCTATATATGAATCTATCTATATAAAAATTGTAGTTTTTTATTTAATAATTAAATTTACCTTTCACAGTGATTTTATGTTCGCCGGTGCCTGGATGCGTGAACAGGTCCACTTGAAGAGATACTTCACCCACACTGCCTTCCTCCGCAACCGCTGCATCTATTGAATATTAAATAAATAAAAACATATTATTAATAATATATTATCAGATTTTTAATTTAAAAAAGTTTAATAAAATATAAAGTGTCAAATTTTTTGTTTGGTTAAAAATATAATATTTTACCTTGATTTTGCTGACTGGTAACAAACGTCCTTATCAACGTGTCAGTTGTCTGTGTGTACAAGCTGAGGGCGTATCGGAGGGACTGGAGTTCCGGACTCTTTTCCAAAAATGTCTTTTTAAGGCCATTACCACCCGCATGGAAGTATAACTTGATGGTATCCAGAGCAGCGTCCAACACTGCACATTGTTTCGGAGTTAAACTCTTCTCAGCTGACAAATGCTGTTAAAAAACATTATATATTTAATTTATTAATTAAAAGAGAAATTTTCCTTGAACATCAATATTAAAACGATTTATTATAGAATTAATAAATTATAATTTATGATACACAAAAAAATATCAATTTCGTAGACGCATTTTCAGCAATGTTAACAATTTTTTAGAATATTTTTATTATTTCTTAAATATTGAAATAACTAAACACATACATATAATATTTATAACACCAGTATTTTAGAACCCATATTTCATTCATAAAGAGAATTTTGAAACATATACAGTGTGTTTAACAGGAATTTGGATGCGATTCGATTATTGTTTATAATTTATTGACACTGACGTCCACAGATTGGTATCATTCCAAGGAGAGTATTGTGAATAAATAAACGGCTATAAATAATTTAGTTTCTAATAAGCATTAGGAGGAGATTTCATTTGGAGTGACTCACCTCTTTCGAAATATCCATGACACCGGAGAGTGCATGCTTGACATCCTGTTTGCCGACCGTGCTCTTGAACAGCTGCGTCATGTCCTCGATCTTTGCGTTCGCGGCCAAATTCTTCGCATTGTTCGTGAGATTCTTTAGCATCATCTGAAATGAGGGCAAATGTTTTGATTATTATTGTTAATTTGTTTTGTTTAGCTCAGTACTACTGTTGTTGAGACCAGTCATGGCGCAGGGGCGCTGGCGTGTTACTAGAAATGCGCCAAGTTATGGGTTTGATTTTCACTCGAGGAAATGAAATATATATTATTTTCATTCACTCTGGTGACCTGGCAAACAGCATGCATTTATTTCTGCGACTACACACAATCTTCCAACAGCGGAAAACGGAGAGTGGAGTGTCTTAACTCTAATCACTCCCTCTGTCTACCTTACTATACGGTAAACTATTTTAAGAGTGAGACACTCGGTTCACCTAGCACTGTACTTTTCAGTGTTATATGGTAGGACCCATCCCATCCATCCGTGCAAAACAGCGAGTGGAAATTGTACCTAGAACCATCATATTTACAGTCGGACATTATTTCACTGCGTCACGAAGGCTTCAAATAAATTCATGTGATGGCACATTATCAAAAATATTAGGTAATTTCTTTAAATCTTTATACATTCGTGTCTTTTAATGAGATATCAAATTATATTATGAAGTACATTCTATATCTACACCTGCACCTGCACCTTCGCCCGCTTAGCCTAATAGATATTACTAATATCAAAATATTTATCAGTTTTATAGAATTGAATAAAGTTGCCTTTATGTTTAAATGTTTTAATTTATTGAAATTCGTTAAATAATAGAGGTAAATAATACTTTCTTTTTATAATTTGCAAATATTGAAAATTTGTTATCAAAACGGATGAGGCCAGTCGAGGCGCAGAGGCACAAAGGGTGAGACTGCGAAATCGACTAGTTGTGTGTTCAATCTCCATTCAAGAACATGAAGTATTTATTAAAATTTATATTTCGCTCCGGTGTCGAGGCATAGCGCGGCGTCGAGTTTCACCATTCCACCCGCAATGTCTCCAGATTTCAGCGGAAAGTGAGGAATGGAGTGTCTTAACATTAGGTTCCTTCTGCATACCCTGCTGAGTGCGGGAAAAGTGTGAGCGTAAAGCTGAAATAAATAGTATATACGTTTAGAAGCAAAGATATCAAAACTACCGTCTTATCCGTCATCGGCGGCAGTACTACAGTCTTTTCAAGAATCTTCATGACAATCTTCCATAGTTCTTTCAAAAGCCTCTTCAAGACTGTCTTCTCACAAGATTCAGCATACATTGTTAACGAGCCGTCCTAGGAAAACAGGAGAAAATTATTATTTTTTTTAATAATTAAACCACAAGAAAAAACATATTTTAATGATGAAATGAGTCGCTAACTCAGGAAGAAATGCTGTCGAGAAAAGCCAGTAAAAAATACAATGGTTAATTTTTTCATCATAATAATTACAATTTAACTAGTACTCGTAGCTATACTACGCGAAATTAAAATATATTATTTACCAATATGTCCATCAAAGGCCTTAGCACCTCGTCGGCCTCGTGGTGCGCGGGCGGCTGCGGCGCGCCCGGCACCGCCGCGCCGCCGCCCACCTTCTGCAGCAACTCTCCTAGCTCTTTCACACTCGCTGTTATGCGGGTTTCCAGGCTGAAATGTATAACATTAGATAAAAAAAAGTAAAAAAAAACAAATTGTTTTCAGGTATTTTAATACAGAAAACACATTAATTTTAAAAGCATAATTTTTTTTTACGGCTATGCGTTCATTCTGTCCTTAGAGTGCAAAATAACAGCTTAAGAAATGTTATAATATATTATTGTCAACAATTTTTAAGTAACCAGTGATGACCTTCTTTTAGTTTCACGCTGTATCCCACAATATATCATAGCAGAGGGAAATAGGGTATTTAGAGTTAAGACTATAATATATTATCAGAAACTAGTTATATATTTTAAAATACAAATAATACCTATTAGCAAACATGGAAGCCAGCTGATCCAACGTGCTGTTGAGGCTCGCCTGCAAATCGTTCAAGATGTCGGCCGCGTCGCGCTCCAACTTCGTACCGCCCATTGCTTCGAACATCTTCTCCAATTGAACTCTAAGCTGCTGGATATTGTTCATGAGGATGCAAGCCTGTTGATAAATATTAAAAATAATATAAATTAGTACGAAAGTTATATAGCACTGCAGAAAAATATTGCTTCTTTTACGGGAATATTTAAAAATCATTTCTCATTTATTGCAAGCAAGTGGCCGCCGCGTACTGTATAATTATTTAATTTCTCATCTTAATATTTTATAATTTTGTGATCTAATAACATAATGGTTCTAAAAACAATATCCATACATAAACACCTAAGCTTCAGAAAAAAAAAAGCACTGACGGAATAGAACATCTCGTTTTGTCTTACCAGAACGGGGAAACATCACTTTTGGGAATCAGACTTACGACCATTATGTTTATGCCAAGTTAAAATTTAATTGAAAACTCTATAACGTATCCAAATTAATATACCACTCTTTCTTCCTTCAAATGTTCCGGGAACTCCTTTTTAACTATATCGGCGTACGCTATGAGCACTTTTACTATGGTTTTGGCGAATCTCTTCATATATCGCTTCCATATTTCCGGATCTGGACACTCCAGTTTGGACACTACGTCGAAACACTGTGTGAGCTGAGTGAAAACATCCACCACGGAGTTACTGAAGAGAGCATGCTCACTCGATTTTTGGAACTAAAAAAGATAGTAATTTAATATTAAAGAAAATATACAGACAATCGAATATTTTTTACTTGGAAATTCTTTACATGTTCATATATATGTTTCAACAATTGTGTAAGTATTAAGACTATTACAATATTTTTTTATATAATATTTTTTTAAATTACTAATTTTCTCATATAAATAAACACAGTCCTTACTCCATCTTTCTTATCTCTATTGAAAGCTCCATTGAGATATTCTAAGGAAACGTCATCGTTCTCATTCAGCCACTGCATTACGAAAGGCTCGAACCACGCCGGGTACTCCGGAACCGCGCCGCAGTACGGAGGAACATCTTTTACGTAGTTTGTATGCAACCATTTCACCTGGGAAGTTAAATACTTTGTTAGTATACTATGTTTTTATAGATTCACGCTGTATCTCGTACATAGCATGGTAGGCAGAGGGAATCTAGGAACCTATTGTTAAGTCATTTTGTTCTCCATTTTCCGCCGAATTATGGAGTGTTGAATGTTGAGTTGATTGCGTGTTGAGTGTCGGAACTCAACGCCGCGTTTAGCTTCGACACCAGAGAGAAGTAATGAAAATATAAATCTAAATAAATATTAAATTCGAGGCCGGCCGTGGCGCAGTGGCACGAAGTGTGACTGTAAAACCGACTGGTTGTGGGTTCGATCCCCACTCGAGGAGATGAAATATTTACTTAAATTTATATTTCCATTTCTTCGCTCTGGTGTCAAGGCAAAGCGCGGCGTTGAATTCTGCCACTCAACACGCAAGTCTTGAATTCTGTCAAAATCGGCAGAAAGTGGGGAACGGAGTGTCTTAACACTAGGTTCCCTCTGCCTACCCTGCTGTGTGCGGGATATAGCGTGAAGCTAATTTAATTTAATTTTTAAATAAATATTTTATTTCCTCTAGTGAAGAATGAACCCATTACCAGTCGCATTACCCAGTACTGGACTCAATAAAAAATAAATCTAAAAAGTGAACAATATAATCCTAATTATCTTGTATAGAAGAAATTTTAATATAAGTTAGCATTTATACAATTTAAAATACCTTAAAGTGTAAGTTCATATAAGCGGAAGACTTGCAAAGCCGATGCTGCTCGTGTTCCTCGAGGGCGTATTTCATGTCCACAGCGAATAGTGACCACATCGTTGCTGCCGATAACTGAAACAAATAATAAAAAAAATAGTTGAATAAAGCATTTACTATCTTTCTTAATTAATGTTTTATTTTAGCGTTCATATCCTGAAAATGTATGATTTTAAACAATATAATATTACATATACACTACATTTCTGGTGTTATTCCGTGTACCAAAGTACATATATATGTACATACATACATACACACATAGATACACACATACAAAACTAATAAAATAGGTCAAAGTCCATACCTGTCCAATATTTAACTCTTGCGGAAACTGGTTCAGTACTGGTGCATAACTGTTTCGATCTTCTTCTATAACGGATACAATAAGAGCAATCAGTTTGTGCCAAAAATCTAGTGAGTCTAATTGAGGGCCGTGGTCTGCTGGGTCACGTTTCGCTTCGTTTGGATCCACCTGGCATAAGAAATAAAATTAATAGTACAGGTATATGCAAGAAAGAAACTCCAATAATTTTTTAAATAAAAACCCAATATATTTTTTTTATAATTTTAAACTGGGGTACACATTATAGGTTATTATAATTCGTGGGCTTAGAAATTGGCATAAATTGGACATTAAAAAAACTTTATATGAATATATAAAAACCATCCTAAATTATTTTTTTCTTCTTTGTATTTAACTACGTTTCTTTAAGCTTGTTTTTTTATATGACTTTCGTATATGAAAGATTAAATTCAATGCTGCCTCCATAAAAAATAAACAAATAAATTTATTATTATTTAATAAAAGGAATTGGTAAAAGTTACGACGTTACGAAGAATTCGTAGGCAAAACACAACGTTCTAACTTATCACAGTATAATTACCTGAAACTCTCGGTTATACAGTTCATAGCAGTTTTCAAATAAGAATTGATATGTAGATCTAAGGCAGGCTTTAACACAGTCTTTGACCACTGTACTGGCTCGAGGTGGACTACTAAGCTCTTGGACCTGAAATTATAGATACATACGTATTAAAACTATGAAATTTCTTTTTTTTTCGTTCGTTCACGTCAACATTTTAATATATTACAATTTATATATTTTGATTTGCTTAAATTTTAAATCAAATAAAAATCAGCTTCACACTGGATCCCGCACAACAGGGTAGACAGAGGGAACCTAGTGTTATGACCCACCGTTCTCCACTTTTCGCCGAGTTCTGGAGGCATTTTTGTTGAATGGCGGAAATCAGCGCCACGCTTTGCCTCGACACCAGAGCGAAGAAATGAAAATATAAATGTAAATAAATATTTCATTCCCTCGAGTGGAGATCGAACCCACAACCAGTCGATTTTACAGTCACACTTTTTGATTATTAATAATTAATACATTGAAACTCTTTCCAAACAGGTTATATGGAAAAAAATATAGTTATATGGAAACTTATATATTTTTTTATATAATAGTCTATGACTTCGTTTTCATTGATTAAGATTTAAAATGATAAATAGGTTACCTTCATCCTGAAGAACGTGATGCTAGTCAGAAGGTCAACAGTTGATTTTAGATCCATAAGTTTTTCAGCGCTGGAAGCGGGGAAGTTGTTGCGGTACATCGACAAGTCGATACGAAGCGAATTGTGCAGCTGGTCGAGTAGCTTAACAAACTTTTCTTTCTGTAAAACAATTTAGGATTAAAATATATCATGTTATATAAGTTCCACATTTGTCTGTTTGTTTACGTTATATTTTTACTGAGATGAATTATTTTTTTTTGTCAAAATATCAATATCATAAGACCTCATAAGACCTCTTTTAGTCAAAATTTATTTTTTTATATCTGTGATTATTTGAAACAGCCATGACTTTTGTAGGCTCTAAAACTGAAAAGAAGAATATTACATTGAACCATTTTGAATATACATATTCCGCCAAAATCCTATAAATAATAAAATAAAACAAAAAATTTGCACGTTCGTATTCGTAAGTCGTAACATCAATATTTTTTGTTCATGTGACGCATGATACTATAGTGTTATGTCGATTTGAGAGATGTTCGATGTGAAATGTGTATTGATATAAAGAAATATAAACTACCCGATTTCTTTATCGATACGACACGTTTACAAGTAATAGGAGTATTTATGTATTGATCGACTTGAGAAAATGAAATATTAAATATTTTCATTTTCCCCGCTCTGATGTCGAGGCAAAGCGCGGAGTTGAGTTCCGCCACTCAATACGCAAAGCCTTCAGAATAAGGCAATAAGTACAGAGCGGAGTGTCTTAACACTACGCTCCCTCTGAATATCTTGCTACATGTAGGATACAGCGTGAAGCTGAAAAAAAAATCTTAATTTACAATTATAAAGGTACCCACTACAATATTAAATGACTCCAGGGCCCACGTTTCATACATCGAGCGATCGCTTCCAGAACGGAATATTAGTACGGAGAATATGCACCAGAATTTATGCTGAAAGCTAGTTAATATTCAGCAAACACGGACGGACTTACGGAGCAACACAATACGTATTCAGGTAACGGTATAAATCTAGTTTCTTAGCATAACAGAACTGAACTGCTCCAAGTACTGAACGATGAACAACTTTGAGGTTCGGATTTGTGGTTTACAGTTATAGAGTATAAGCTGAGAAGTTTATTGGTAAATTGTGATTTAGTTGATGTTAAGAAATTTTTAATAAGTAAATAGTGGCAGGGATGGGTAAATTTACTAGTTAGTAATCAGGTTTCCTTATACAAAAGGTTATGTTGTGGCAACCTAGTGTTAAGACACTCCGTTTCTCGCCTGCCGCCGACTTTTCGAGGTTTCGATTGCGTGTTAAGAGGTAGTTATCGGCGCCGGGCTTTCGCCTTGATACCAGAGCGCAGAAATGAAAATAATAATTAAGTTTTCCGGATTGGGAATCGAACCCACAACCGTCGCGTTACAGTCACACAAGGGTACCTCTGCGCGAAGACAGTCTCAAATTTACGTGTACACACATTCTGCCTATAGGCCTGTCTATGAATACATAAATTTACTCTAATTAAATTTTAATTTAAAACCACAGCAGTCAGTACATAATCTATATCTTTTTATAAAATAAGCAAAAAAACAATCAAAATCAGGTAGAATTTTCATTTCCGTTACAAAGTACAGGCATATAACAACAATAAATTATCATTTTATTGAGCAATAATCTAGATCGTTAGGAAATTAGACAGGTGATACAAGTAGTCGTATATAAAATTAAATTAATATTCAAAGGGTTAGGTTCGTAAAGACCCGTTCCCGTAATAAAACCAACCCTTAACGTGTAATATAATGAACATTCAGATTTATTACTGGAATTCGGGGGTAACAGAATTGATAAATATTGCCTTAATTTAGCATTTTCAATGTGGATGTATTACATAATGAGTATGGTAATTTCAATTTGTTATTATAATCTTATGATTTTATTCAAGTTCCTATGTAGAGGGGCTGTCTGTGGTTTTTGTTGATTTTCATTTCTTTTTTACTACAATGAATATTCTATTATATTATATTATATTGTTTAAGTAACTGGAGCTGCAAACGCGAGAGATTCAGGGTTCGATTGCCACTCGAGGAAATATATTTTTTTAAGCACCACTTTGTATTTTGCATACAGCAGGGTAGGCAGAGGGAATTAAGTGTTGAAGCACTCCGTCCTCATTTTTCCGACGAATTCTGGTAGCATTGCGTATTGAGTGGCGATACTCACCACCGCGCTTTTATCCCGACAACGAAGAAAATGGAAACCTGTCACATTTACATTCACACTTTGTGCTCTTGTACCATAACAGTTCCTCGCACTTGTATTAAGATAAAGAGTCTCGACATCCAATCCTTCTAGAGTTCGATGAAAGCTGCGGTACTGAAGTGTCTTAATGGGAACGAAATGTCTTAACACTAGATTCCCAGATTCCCTCTGCCTCCTCTGTATGAGATATACGGTGGAGGTGTATAATTTTAATTTATTCAAGAAAACACTTTTGACAAAAAAAAAACAAACTTTTGACAAAAGATAAACTATATGTTTCATACATTAAAGTTACTGCTTTACTTCCAAATATATTAACCGTATATGCCTTTGTCAAGGAAGATATAACGAGAACAATTCCTACAGTGATAACATTTATTTACTACCGTCCAGTATCAGTGGACAATAAAATCCCCCAGCTATAAAGACAACAAGATAATTTATAGATACGTATTTTATAGTGTATTGTGTTTCTTTTGATGTCAGTAGGGTTTTTTTTATGTCAATCGCGATATTAACTAATATTGAAAAGTAGAATGTAATAATTTATTATTTTTTTCTTAATCAAAGAATCTAAGACTTAATGTTTGATCATTTTAATTTTACAAAATTGCATTACTTACAATCTATTTTTTATTCATGAACGTCTTTGTTTTCTCCTCTTTTCTTCATTATATTCAACAAAGTACATCACTTAAATTTCTTGAAATAAAATATTAATAGATTTTATAAGCAGAACACAAAATATAAACAGTCCTAATAGTAAATCTTTAATAAAAAAAATTGCCCACTTATACATAAAACCCTAAAATGAATACATCGCGTTTATTATTCCGAATAAAATGTTTCTGAAAACCAAACACTTTAATCGATAATCTATAAATAAAATTAAGTTTTATTTCAAAAAAAAAAATTCTACTCACCCCAAAATTAGAAGCAGCAAATCTATCAGAGGCCGACACGGCGGACGACGCCGTAGTATGGGCGTAGTACGCGTTGATGTTAGCCAGTAAAGTTGACATAACAGCCGGTACTCCCGCACACAAATACTTTGTTGACAGACAGTGGAAATGGCTGAAAAATAAATGTTGCTTTTTATTTTCACATTGAACGGTTTGTTGGCTGTGTTTGAGTGAATTTAATTGTGTAGTGTACGTGGAAATAAGTGTGGGTTCGATGTACAATCGGGGGAATAGTCATATTAATTAATATTCATTTCCACAATGTAGATATCAGTAAGTCAGGCATAGAAGAATAAAATTTGACTGTTAACGCGACAGGTTGTGGGTGTGATTTCCTACTTGAGAAATTAAATATTTAATATTTCCATTTTCTTTATGAAACCAGTAGTAGCGCAGAGGCACAAAATGTGACTGCAAATTCGGCTGATTTGTGGGTTCTATTCCCACTCGAAGACATGAAATGTTTATTTAAAAATATATATATATTCCTTTCTTGGCTCTGGTGTCCAGGCAAAGCGCAGTGTTGAGTTCCGCCACTCTGCAGACCTTTAGAATTCGGCGGAAAGTGGGGAATGGAGTGTCTTAACACCAGATTCTCTCTGCCTACCCTGCTGTGTGCGGGATACAGCGTGAAGATTATTTTTTTTCTATTTTCTTCGCTCTGGTGTCGCACTCGACTTACAGTAACCAGGACTGATACCCAAAAAAAAAAATAACTACCAATTAGTTTCTTTGATACTGTCTTTCATTTAAAACATAAAATAACCAATTAAACACTAATAACAACAACTACAAAACACATACTTCCAACAAAAGACAGACACACGCTTCTGTCAGAAAGTAAATTTAAAACCAAATATTTTACGATATAGTACGAGCACACTCCAAAGCGAAACATAAATCATACATTTTGACACATATTAAAGCAAAAAGTAAACAGAACTCACGTCATAGCCTGATAAATGGCCTCGATGCCGTATCTCATGGCGAACTCATCGACTATTTCCTCAGGGTTCTCATTGAAGTATATCTTCCAGGCGTCGTCACCCCTCGCGGCTGGTAGGGTTACAGCACCACCGTTCTCCTCGCACAGGTAGTGGAATAGGTTCTCGTGAAGGCACGTGTACTGGTAAGAAGAGTTTAATTAAAATTTATATTATTAGAAACAATTAAGTTATTTAGTGTTGGCCAGACGTGGCGCATGAAAATACGCAAGTGACTGTAAATGCGACAGGTTGTGGGTTCGATTTCCACTCGAAGAAATTTAATATATAGTATTTTGATTTGCTTTATTGTCGAGTCAAAGTGCGGCGTTGAGTTCCGCTACTCAACAACCAAATGCCGCCATAATTTGGTGGAAAGTAGGGATGGGACTACATGAGGAATACCGCGTAAAACTGAAGAAGAAGAGATCCATATCTGAAAGTTATTTTTATATACTGTTTAAGCAAAAATATACATATAATTGTTGACTTCCTCATTTATTTATCCTACTCAAAATTATAAAAAAATCTTACTATTCTTCTACATTTTCGTTTTTAATTTAATGCTGTATATCGCGTACACAGTTATAGCCTAATATATCTATAGTACCAGAATATCAAGTCGCACTGTTTTTCGTTTTTCACAATATCAAGACTTCACGCCGCAAAATATTAAATACTTTATTCCCCCGAGTGGGAATCGAAACCGCACTTTTGTTGCTCCCCTAAGCTACGACCTTATAATACTATTATTTGTACAATTCTATCCAGTTAAGCCTCTATAATTTTATTTGCAGTAACTTTTTCATATATTTTTCAATATATCGACAAACATTGAATTCATATGGGAAATCTCATCGCGACGCCAAAAATAAATTGAATTTATTTGCGTTGGCCCCAAATACGTGAAACATGTATGTATGTATGTGTAATATAGTTTATGGTATATTATAAATGCTTCAAATAATTAAAATCTCGTATTAATGGTTTTTAATATTTTTAATTATATTTTACAATCTTTAAAAATTACATTATAAATATAATCTATTGTTTTCTCCCTTAGTTGGTTTTGTTTAGTCCGATTTTTTTTCTTAATTATTTTGAAATTATATTACGGTCAACGAGCTATGGTCCCTTAATTTAGGTTTTCTGTTCACTCAGAAAGAAAATAATCAAAAGTCAATCAATTTTGCAGTTATCTGCATTGTGGCCACGATTCGTCGACTTTACTGTACTGGCTAGTGTATAATGTACTTACACTAGTTTCTCATGATTTTCATAAAGACGGTAAATATTAATGTTTTACAAGATTAGGAGATAGATTTTATGTATAAATTTTGTGGTCATTTCCAATGACTATTTAATATTAGGTGATTCCCCGATAGTTAGATTTTTAATGTGTTTTTTTTATATAAATTGCTTATATAAAAAAAAACTTAAAAAAAACACCGACTACTCTATGACACTAAAATCTACTATTGAATTTAAAAATATCAAAATAAGTGGCTCTATTTCTAATAATAATTTAATTAAATGAAAACTGCGACATGTAAGTTACAGAGAATATTTGGTATATTTAGTTAAAGACATTCATTTAGAAGCAATGCCAAAAGTTATATGCTCATGTCTAGGATTCCAGTCAAGATACGCGTTACGGAACTTACTTTAACTGATGTAAATTAATTAACTTTACAAACAAGTGAGAACGGTTTATTTATCACATAGCTTAATTTGTAAGATATAGATAAAACATAATTTAAATTAAATGAACGTATATAATTTTATTTTTCGAATCTATTTAACATTAAAATTAAATTAAATCAGCTTCTCGCTGTATCCCGCACACATTGGGGTAGGCAGAGGGAACCTAGTGTTAAGACACACCGTCCCCACTTTCCGCTGAGCTCTGAAGGCATTGCATGTTCAATGACGGAACTCAACACCGCGTTTGCCTCGACGCCAGAGTTTAGAAATGAAAATATATTATGGGTTATAATAATAATAATAAAAATCTATATTTCCTCATAAAAAGTAACTACAGAGACAATGAAACATTACATGAAAGAGGTTTGTACAATTTACAGTTATAAAATGGATCCTTACGCATGGTTCAAATATTAAACACGCCAAGTCACTAAACAGGTAACAATCCCATCAACAAGTGGCCTGAGCCCCGAGGTAGCTCAATATTTTTTTACATACAATTATCATATATCAAATTAGGAATAGATAATCTATAGGGATGATACTCGATTCTCCTATTCCAGAAATCGATTCGATTCGAACTGTTCGATTTTCACTCTGGTGAATGAATCATTTAATATTTTCGTTTCTCCTCTCTCGTAATAAAAGCAAAGCGCGGCGTTGAGTTCTGCCACTCGACACGCAATGCAACGAAAAGTAAAGAAACGGAGTGACAATATTGACATAAATTTATTATGGAATCTTCACTATGGATCAACTGCTATGGTTAATTAAGAGTTCAGTTTATATGTTTATACTATATATATTTAGTATTAACGGTGCGTCAAACTGATGACGGGGCAAGAATTCCGCCATTTTATTTCGCTGACTGGCGTTTTATTGAATACGAAACGGTGTTGCCGTCGTTTTACAAATGGGTCACATTTAGGTTAAAAATATTATGCTGTTCACTCTGTGAATAAATATATTCTAATATATTCGTAAACGGTAACGTACACTCCTTTATCCTGTTTATTTTTATAAAATTGGGAAGATTTACGTTTTATACGTTTTATAAGTTTTTACGTTTGTTATATGGAAACTCCCAATAAATATATTTATTTCTATTTTTAATTTTTTTATTGGTATCGCAGCAAGAATATATACATTTTCTGTGAAAATTTCAACTGTCTAATAATTACAGTTCATGAGATTCAGCTGACAGACATACGAACATATAGGCAGACTGACGAACAGATAGTGGAGTCTTAGAAATAGGATCGTTTTACCCTTAGGGTATGGATCACCGCCATGATTTTTAAACGCAAACATAGTGTTAAATAAATTTTACGAACGTACAATAATTTTAAAGAAATTCTATAATACATTTTTATATAAATTATTGTTAGTTATTTATTTTTATCACCTTCACGCAGCAATGTGCGAAGAATAAACCTGGTGTTAAAACACTCCATTCCCAACTTTCTGCCGAATTCTGGGGATTTTGCGTGTTGAATGGAAAAATTCTACGCCGCGCTTTGCCTCACAACACCAGAGCGAAGAAATAAAAAAAAATATTTCAATTCCTCGAGTGGGAATCGAACTTCGAAAACCGCGTTTACAGTTACACTATGTGCCCCTGCGTCACGACTGGTCTCTAGTTCTTTATTTATAAATAATATACGTTATATTTTAGTTTTGTGGAAATCGTTAAATCTGTAATCACTTGAGGTTTATGAATAAAATATGATAAAACCATTAACAAAAGCTTGTTTCCTATCAAACACAAATGACGAAAACTTCGATTAATGATTTTTACAGGGTAGTTCCGGCAACAAAAAAAAATCATCGATTTTCTATCTTAATGTTCTTTATGTTACTTAGTTTTTAAAAGTTGTTAATGACACTTGAAACTATTTTTTTATTTTGGTTTCCCCCATAAAGCAGGATATGCAGAAGGAGTCCAGTATGAAGACACTGTTCTTCACTTTCCACTTAATCCTGGAAGCATTGTGAGTTGAGTGGCGGAACCCTTAAGTTCGACAAATAGTAAATCACCATATTCTATTATATTTTCTATTGGTTTAAAATAAAATGGAGTCTAGTATTGTTAATATAATCGCTAATATACACAGAAATTTTGAGGAGAAGACTTATGTAGAAAATATATACAATTCGTATTTGAAATTGTGTGGTTTAATAAAAAGATTTCCTTATTATTAAAAAAATATAAAAAATTATTAATGATTTGTCAAAATTTTCAAAGATTCCTTTATTTAATCAGCTTCACGCTGTATCTCGCACACGGGGTAAGTGGAGGGAACCTACAGTCACACTTTGTGCCCCTGCACCACGACTGGCCTCAAACATTCCTTCATATTATTTCTAAATCATTAAAGATTACATAAACGAGCTGGATTTAGACTAAAGTGGTAGCGAGAATAGGACGTTAATACATTAAATAAATAATGGACTCCACCATAGCGCAGTTAGAACTTGTCAAACTGACAATATAACTCGCACGCTATGATAAGAGCTTCACATAAATTTATATAATTGTGAAAATAATAAAATATCTAATATTATTTTGTTATTTTTTAGGATGCAATACAGAATTTAATGTGTTCTAAGTGAATGCTGGTAGATAAGAATTTTATTCATCAAGCCTGATCAAACTACCATTTATAATATTTTGGCTATGAACTGATGTAGAAAGCGCGGCGTTGAGCTCCTACATGTTGAATGTAGGAGCTCAACGGCTTAAACTCAGCGGAAACGATAAATAGACTTTCATCAACACAACTCTAGGTTCTGCCTATTTACCCTACTACATGTAAGACAAAATACAAAGCATAAGCATAAGCATAATCTATGCGGATGGAAAATAGCCTGACATTGAAAAGAAAATGAATATAGATCTATATTTATAAACTGTTATATATTAAAATCTTCGTTAAAAAACAATATTGTGCACTCGTCCGAGAATAATTATATAATATATTATAATATTTTCTGTAAAAACAATTTATTTTTAATGTTTCTCGCTCCACCCCGACATAGAAGAGCGGGCTGAAGGAAACTGGGGAAATAGTATTCAGACTCCCTGTTCCCTACTTTCCGTCGAATTCTGGAGACATTTCATGAGTGCCGAAACTCAACGCCGCGCTTTGCTTAGTTACCAGTGCAAGGAAATAAAAAAATATAAATATCTAATTTCCTCGAGTGAGAATCAAGCTCTATCTCGTTCACAGTCCCAGTCTTATGCACATGTGCCACTTCCGGCTTCTAAAATTTTTTTATAATAAAAATCTATTAGTTAACAAAATTTACATGATTAATAACTAACATAAAAGATAACGAGCTTTTCGCTCTCGTAATTACCTAAAATATAAGTATTCGTGATCATATTAATTAATAATTTAATTTTGCAAATTGAAATCTGATTATAATCTGAATTAAATAATATTTAGTTTGTGAAGCAATTAATATATGTAATAGAAATTGATAGTCATTTTGATACAGACGGAAATTTTACCTTATAGAGTCCCTGATGGTAAAACAATCCTATCTCAATTAACTACAGCATTTAAGTAGGGTAAGAACTAAAGTGGTATGGGAAGGTCGTTTTAATAATAAATTGTAGATGTGAGCTTCCTTCAAAAGTTACTTAGATGTGGAAATTACAGAACTTTATTAAAGCAAGAATTTCGTTTAAATTAAAATACCTATGAGAAAAATGTTATATGTTTATTTTATAAAAGAAAGGTGAAACCTACAATTTTTTAAATTATAAAAAGACGCATAGCCTCAATAAATACTTTCTCTTTGTAATATAAAGGTTTTCGTTACATAAATGCATATAGAAAAATTGTTAAAAATACACAAATATTTGTCTCAAATAGGAATCGAATTCACAATATGCCCCTCATCAGTTAGCCTCCTCCCACTCCTGTTCCTACAAACGAGTAATACCAAATTTATAACTTGGCTGTCTAAATTAAAAATAGCAACCAATTTCTTTTACTTAAAGACTCTAGTAATTATCGTAGGACATTTAGTCGATTTATAATGTAAGCGACAGTTTGAAAAGGACTATTCCCTTTTATAACTATTTTTCTACTGATATAACGGAAAATTAGCAGCTATTTCCGTCGTATCTTGCTTAATTGCTCTACATACGAGGTTCGCTAAGAATTTTTACTGTCGCAATTTTTACATTTCGTTTTTTATTAACGTTTCATGGTTACATCTAGGACGTTTTAGATTAGAATAAAATGCATGTGAATGTAAAAAATATATTAACTTTTATAGTTTTAAAACTAAAATAAACTTCAATTTAAAAGTGAAACATTAGGTACATATTAGGTACCTAATCCAGCAACTTGAAAGATTAAACATGTGAACAAAATGAATGTTATAAGAAAAAATCTTAAAAAAAATATAAATTTTCTATTAAAAAAATATAAAGTTCTTTTTATGTTGATCAAAGGCACAGTACGCATCAGCTCAGAAAGCCAACCCGGAGACTGAAGCTTAAAATTCTATCAAACGGAACCTTGCCACAGCCGTTTTCAGTAATTGAGATATGCTTAAAATTACGCTTCGTCGAAAGTATTTTTACATATAAATGTAATACATTTATTTCATCGCTTCGTGGCCTCCAAATATATTAAGAATACGTGATCTTATATTGTTTCAGTGAATAAAAAATTGAAAGGCATAGTTCACTGTAACGAATTTTTACTTATTTCTTAGCTTCACGCTTTGTCCCGCACACAGCTGGGTAGACAGAGGGAAATTAGTGTTAAGATATTTCGTTCTCCACTTCCGCCGAATTTTGGAGGCACAGCGTATTGAGTGGCGGAACTCAACGCCGCACTTGACTCGACTCCAGAGCGAAAGAATGGAAATACACATTTAAATAAATAGTCGTTTTCGACACGGATCGAACCCACAACGAGTAGCGCTTACAGTTACACTTTGTGCAGCCACGCCACTAGTTTCGACTAGACTAGACCTTTTTATTTTATTTTACATAAAATGAATCTAGTCAGACACTTCGTTCTCGCATTTTTAGCCGAATTAAAGTGGCAGAACTCAACGCCAGAGCCCAATAATTCCCCCGAGTAGGGATTGAATGCACAACCGTCGCATTTCAGTAATATCCTTATGCCCCTACGCCACGATGATTTTTGTTTTACTTTGGATTTTTATTATTGTAACCTGATAAAGTAACAAAATGAAGAGTGAGGATCTCTTTTAATAGTAAAATAACAATGGAGTGTTGATCTCTAGGTACTTTATAATATATATTTGAAAGTAGGTCAAAAATATCTTTCTTTTTTTTTTTTTATGGAAAAGACACGGCAAACGAGCGTGCGGGTCACCTGATGGTAAGTGATTACCGCCGCCCACGACCCCGTGCAACCCCAGAGGAGCTACAGGTGCGTTGCCGGCCTTTAAGATGGGTTGGGCGCCGGGGCCCGGCATTACCTGATGCGAAACGCAGTGGCACAAAGCCACTACTTCACGCCGGTTTTAAATGCCGGGGGTGGTAATGATCCGGTCGAGTCTGCCCATGCGTGTTGCCATTGCTGGCGACTTTCTTTAAGATTATCTTTAAACTCTCACAATGAATAAACATCAGTATTGAGGTTCTTGTAATAGTAGTAAAATAGAATAGATTGGAACAGAAATTGAAAAAAAATATTTTAATTTGTATCTCTATTATCCATGTAAACGTAAATCTTTTTTTTTATTCAGTTTAACGTATAAAAAGATATTACAAAGTACTAAGCAATATATATTTTTTATTTTTACCAATAAAAAAAGGAACTTAATCGAAACGTGTTTTTAATTTGATTTTCAATTCGTTCTTGATATATTGTATTAAAAAATAACAATACAAAATATATTCAATGTTAAATGATCACTTAACAAGTGTCTCTAAGGACTAATATGAACAATCGGATTGTGGTTTGCGGTGTGGTGAGACAGTAAGTTAAGCGTAGCGCTTCACATCAATTTCTCCAGAGTACATACGGTTCGGGATAAATCATATTTTATTGCAGCTTCACGCTATATCACGCACGCAGCAGGGTAGGCAGAGGGAACTTAGTGTTATGACACTCCGTTCTGGAGTGAGTGGCGGAACTCAACGCCGCACTTTGCCTCGACACCAGAGCGAAGAAACGAAAATATAAATGTAAATAAATATTTTATTTCCTGGAGTGATTATCAAATTCAAAAAAAACCACTCGTCGTTTTAGTAGTAACTGTACATTAATATATATTTACAAACTAGTACATTAATTCGAAAGAGCAAACAAGAATTATTTTCTGGTAAAAGATTCGTATCCCAGAAAACTCCAGTCTATTTCAGTCCAGTCTAATAAGTAAATATTAATCTGGTAACGATTGGTTCTTCTAGGGTGTGTCAACAATAACCATAGTGAACGGGTGGTAAATTAATAAGTTAAAAAATGAATTTAAGACATCGTGGCGCAGACAATGTAAATCTAAATAAAACAGGTTGTAGGTTCGATTCACACTCGAGAAAATAAAATATTTAATATTTCATTTCCTTCGCGTCTGTGTTGAGGCACAGAGCGGCGTTCAATTCCGCCACTCGATACGTAACCTTCAGAATTATGCGGAAAATGGGGAAACGAAGTGTCTTAACATTAAGTTCCCTCTGCCTGTCCTGCTATATGCGAGATACAGCGTAACGTTAAAAAAATTTAAGCTTAGAACTTCTTAATAAAAATTTACATTTTTCAATTAAAGAAAATTTTTTGACTTCGATTTTATATACAGCAAATGTATTTGTCTATAAGCAATTTCTGGAGTTTTTTGAATTTTAAGTAAATGAATCGAAACTTTTTAAACATAAGTATAAGATCGTGACTCATATAGTTTAAAGGGTTTTTTAGGCTTCACGATGTAGCCTGCGCACAGCAGGGATAGGCGGAATAAAACCTAGTGTACAGGCACTCCATTGCCCATTTTCCGCCAAATTCTGGAAGTGGCGTAATTCAACAGCGCGTTTGCCTCAATGTCAGAGAGAAAACATTAATAATTTCATTTCCTCGAGTGGGAATTGAACCCACAACCTGTGGCGTTTATAGTCACACAGTTTAGTAGGTATAACGTAGTCTATAGCCCGTAAGAAGCAATTAGAGAGGCCAGTGTAACCGTCGTGCTCTTAATTCGTATAATTTCCTCTGAGGAGTGCTGCCGATATTTTGCCTCAATTTAATTACGGAACCTTTATAAATCAACGGGAGATAAATTAGTTTGAATGTGACCCGTCTAGTGGGTGGAATAGGGTATTTTAAAATATATTATGTACATTGCGGATGGTTTAAGGTGTATGTAATAATTGAACATGGTTCTTGTGTTTAAAATTTAATTTAAATTGTTGTTTTTATTGTTTTCCTTAAAATTTCTTTAATTTTTTTATGTTTCAGTGATAAACATAGCGACGAACCTTACAAAGTCCTTTTATTTTTTGTGGATTTATGAATTAAATTTATTATTTACAAACTAACTTTACTTTAAAAAAATTACCGATTCATTGTATATTTTTATAGAGATTTTTATCAAATATAAAATAATGAAGTCATTTAATTTAATTTATTCAGTAATATATTTAATACAATAGTATAAAAAGAAATCAACAGAAGAAAGCCGACATTTTTATTTTCTTCTAGTAATTTAAGCGAAACTGGCTAGGTTGGTCTAAAAATTTTATCTTGCGATAAATCACTTCGCTATTAATTTTCCGCCCATTCTCATTTAGAGAGTTATAAAAGTAAGCCCTACTTTGGCTTACTCACGTAAACTTTTCACGTAAAATTTCATAACATAAGAAAAATTTATTCAGGTTCACGTTATATTCCGTACACAGCAGGGTAGACAGATGGAAGCTAGTGTTAAGATACTCCATTCTCCACTTTCCGTTGAATTCAGGAAGCATTGCGTGTTGATTTGCGGAGCTCAACGTCGCGCTTTGTCTCGACACCAGAGCGAAGAAATGAAAATATAAATTTAAATTAATATTTTACTTCCTCGGGTGGGGATCGAACCCACAACCAGTCTCGTTTACATTAACACCCTGCGCCACGACTGACCTAAAAAAATTTACCCCTTATTATACATTTAACATCACACTGCATCCCACACTGAGCAGAGCAGACAGACACACTCAATGTCGAGACATTCCGTTCCACATTTTCCGCCGATCTCTGAAAGCATTGCATATTGAGTGCAGGAACTCAACGCCAAATTTTACCTCAGTAACAGAGCGAAGAAATGAAAATATATATTTCATTTGTTCGCATGAATATCGAACCTACAACCTGCCGTTAATTATATCATTCATACGCTTGTACCTATGCGCCACGACTGGCATTAATTATTACAATATATTTAAAATAATCTATATAAAACTCCTGATTTAACATTGTCCGAATAATAACGAAAAAAAGAACCAGTGCACGAGAAAGTTAAAACGGTTCAAGGATAAGGGGAGATCAAACAAACGTAATTGACCTACTTCACTTGAAATATAAAGATTGAAAGTTTCTGAATCGACGAGATCCCATTAAGTAATTGATACTCAGATTATATAGCATCGTATACTAATATCCACGTATATATTTTCCATATATTATCGTTTATTTAGTAGTATATTTACTTATGGGAATATATATTTATTAGTTGTTTTTTTTATCATTACACGCTGTATCCCGCATGGAGCAGGATAGGCTGAGGGAGACTAGTGTTATGACACTACTTTTTCTACTGTCCGCCATATTCTGGGGGAACATGGAACTCAGCACGGCGTATGGCCTCTATATTTATCAGAACGAAGAAATGAAAGTATGATATATTTCATTTCCTCGAGCGGAAATCGAACTCACAACCTGTCGCGTTTATAGTCAAGGTGTGAAATTGCTTGCTATTTAATATTAGAATTACATATTCATCTTTCATTCATTTACGGCTCCAAAAAATTTAACCTTTTTCAACGGAATCGCCTATAATTACTTATTATAGTATAGAAATAGAGATGGTTGAGGCCAGTCGTGGCGCAGCGGCACGAAATGTGACTGTGAAACCGACTGGTTGTAAGTTCGATCCCCACTCTAGGAGATGAAATATTTACTTAAATTTATATTTCCATTTCTTCGTTCTGGTGTCAAGGCTAAGCGCGGCGTTGAATTCTGCCACTCAACACGCACTGCCACTTAACACTAGGTTCCCTCTGCCAACATTGCTGTGTGCGGGATACAGTGTGAAGAAAAAAAAATAGTATGAAAATATGTGTTCAATTTGTTGTCTATTCAAGTATTAAGTAAATCTAGAATATACTTTAGAAACGCTGTGATCCCCGGATCAATCTTTGCAAATCCGTCGACACGTCAAAAATATTTTTGTAGAGTTGCGAATATATAGGAGGCAATCTTAGAATCTAGATCGTATGGGGACATCGAAAAAATTCCGATAACTTTTGTACGCGTAAAATGTTATCTGATTATATTATTATATTGCGTAACAACTTCGTCCTAATATAATAGTTTGTTAATGTGGAGAAACACGTTGTATCCCGCACAAAGTGATAGGCAAAGGGAACCTAGTGTTAAGATACTCCGTTATCCTTTTTGCAGCGAATTCTGGAGGTGTTATAGTGGTGGAACTCAACGCCGCGCTTTGTCTCAAATGAAGCCACTAAGGCTATTTTTCATCTTGATTATGTTTCTTTGAGAAGGCTATGAAAATTAATATTTTAGGCTGAATCGACGTTTAAACTCCGTCACCATCACTTTATGTTAATTTTATTGTATAAAATATTTTACAAAATATATGCATTCCACTAGAACAAAATAATGATGACGGTGTAGAAGAATGAAATATACCATTAGCTTTTTCCCACCTACCGTTAAAATATAGGTAGATAAAAAATATATATGGCATTTAAAAATAATGTAGAGGTACGAGGTATCTAAACGACGACACATTACATGTAAACAAATAAAAAATCAAATTCACACTCTATCCCGCACACAGCCGAGTAGGCAGAGGAAACCTTATGTGAGAGAACGGAGCGTAAGACACTCCGTTCTCCTCCTTCTGCAAAATTCTAGAGGCATTGCGTGTTGAGTTGTGGAACTCAACGCCTTGCTTAGCCTCCACGCCAGAGCGAATAAATGGAAAAAGAAATTCAAATAATACTTATTTAGAAAAATATACAATATAATAAAAAAAATACGTATCTTTCTCGGCGGAGAACGTGGATTTCTGAAAAAATGATCTAATTATATCCCGAAAAAATAAAATAAAATAAAGCAACAAAACTGTTTTCGTACTATAAAGGCGAAATATTATTTTGATATTGAAAATGAAACATAATTCTTTTATATACAAACAAAATGTATCCCTCGGGAAACATTTTATTAAGTAACAATTCAAAATCTTATATGCTGCAAAACTTCGGCTTAACTTCCATTAACTCTAAATTTTTCTTGGTAATAAAAATGCTGGTAAAATAATATATATTTACGAAAGCATGAATTTGATGATAAAATGTCTTTTTTCGTATATTACTACTATATTGTATTATAGACCATCGTAACACAGTAACACAGTGTCTGAATGTAAACGCGCAAGTTGTAGGTTCGAGTTCAAGGGAAAAAACTTAATTTTAACGCTATCTACCATGCTATATATGAGATACGGCGTGAAGTTAAACAAAAAAAAATATTTCTTCATTATTTAACATTAAATTTATTGTCATTTATATTAATACAATATATATGTATTAGTAATAAAAAGGGTATTATTTGAAAATTTATTATTATTTATTTTTATTTATTTATTATTTTTGTATTTGAAAATTTCAATTTATTGCGCGCAGTAATTGAAAATACTACGTACATTCACAAAAAGCAACACTTTGGAAGCTTAAGTCTGTACAGCACAGCCTCATTCTTGATGATCCTACTAATATTATAAATATGAAAGTTTATGAGGTTGTATATTTGTTCCACTTTTACACAAAACCTATGAACGAATTTACATGAAACTTTACACTAACAAAACTCATACATCAGAATAACCGATCGATTACAATTTACGTAATGTTTTATCTATAACTCAGCTTCACGCTGTATCCCGCACACAACAGGGTAGGCAGAGGGAACCTAGTGTTAAGATACTCCGTTCCCCACTTTCCGCCGAATTCTGGAGGCACTGCGAGCTGAGTGGTGGACCTCAACGCCGCGCTTTGCCTCGACACCAGAGCGAATAAATGAAAATATAAATATATATAAACATTTCACCTTCTCGAATGGGGATCGAACCCACAATCAGTCGATTCGACCGTCACACTTTGGGCCTCTGCGCCACGACCGGCCATGTTCTATCTATAATTTCACAAAAACTCTAAGTAGGCAAAGATTCGTATAGACCGCTAATATTATAAACGAGAACGCTTATGAGGGTGGATGTTCTTTCATTTTCACTCACACTACAATTGAAGTAAGTATTTCAGAAAGTTTGATTATAATAAAACAATAAATTCAAAGCGGGCGAAGCCTTTTCACTACTCCAGTCAATAATATATTGGCTATAAAACCAAGCGGCTGTCAGCTCCGGCGATGGCTCCGAGCCAATAACGTCACGCAATTTCGGCAACTTCAAAAACGTTGCAAGCGTGACGTTTCAAGGGGCTTTGTGTGACATGAATTTTCCACCCCAGTGGACGCTGCCAGCACCTCGGAATCGAGTGTCGCGAACTAGCATGTCAGGCACACTCTCATCTGGAATACCTGATATATTCACAGGATATTGGCTATCGTGAGACGTAAAATGAATATAAATGTTAAAGTTTGTTGAATTTTCAATTTTCGATGATTTTGATTAGTGAGCAGATATTTGTTGAGGAATATAGACTCGAAATCTACGATTTTATTTTGTAAAATTTTGCGCGATAACGCTGGCCTAAACTAGCGGTAAATGCCATCAATTAAGGACTTATTTGAGGATGACGTTCACATTGCCGTTTGACGTTAGGCGACAGATCAGGTGGTGGTACATCAAAGAAATTAACATATTGTCAAGGTATCATGAAGAAATTAACGAGAATTAATGCATTTACACTATGGATCTTCCCTTTTTCTTTATTCTGTAATGATAAAGTATATTTATATAATAAAAAATTACACTCGTCTAATACACCCTAGCATTGTTAGTATCTTGTTTGAAATTAAAGGAACATTAGCGCCAAGAATGGTGATGCGAGTCGACCGCAAATGTAGCGACTCTATATTAACGCAATATTTATCGTAATAGGTTTCAACGTTTGTTGGGGAATGGCTTAAGCATAATAAAATAACAATTCTTGAGGCAGCAAGGATTGTATTTTAAAGAGAATTTTTGAGAAAAATTGCTACTAATTTAGTATATTTTTTTTAAAACACAATTTATTATATACATTGACTAACAATCGAGGCGCGGCTTCGCTCGCTCAAACTTATTGATATATTTTGCTTTCGTATTGTTATTGTACAAAATCTTTGCAGAAATTGTAGTTCATGTGTTATTCTTATGTATATGCTATATTATTGTAAAGATTAATCTGTTTACTAGTTTTTGCGTAATAGTAGAACAAACATCCAATCAGGCAAGCTTTTACATTTATAATACTACTACGTACTTGTAAGCACATAATAGACACACAGGTGTATATATAATGTACTCAGAGCAAAAAAAACATATAAAAATAATAAAATGACCTAATTACCATTATAAGTTCAATAAAATAAAATAAATAAATCAGCTTCACGCTGTATCCCGCACACTGCAGGGTAGGCAGAGGGAACGTAGTGAAGGACATTCCGTTCCCCACTTTCTGCCAAATTCCGGAGGCATTGCGTCTTAAGTGGCAGAACTCAACGCCGCGCTTTGCCTCGACACCAGAGCGAAGAAATGGAAATATAAATTTAAGTAAATATTTCATCTCCTCGTGTGGGGATCGAACCCACAACCAGTCGGGTTACAGTCACACTTTGTGCCGCTGCGCCACGACCGGCCTCAAGTTAAGTTAAGTTCAATAAGACCTCATAAATCTTAGTAATAATAAAAAAAAAACCATTAGTACCTAAATTTAAGCCACAGATAAATGTATATTACAACAAGAACGAGCTGTCAGTCATTTATTACGTTTTTATGTCACACGATTGTTACATTCGTCTTCCTTCACTAGACACGAGCGAAAGCTGAAAGCGCGATTTTTGGAATGTAAAAAAAGCCCAATTTCTTTTGTCGAGATATGTTTCACTGAACCCCTGACAGTCGGCATGTTCACCAAGATTTATGTGGATGCTTAAAGTAAAAAAAAAATATGTTGTCATATTTCTCTCCGTCCAATTTCCTTTTATTGTCCTGCTCCATTATTATATGGGATAATTAAATTCTTGTCCTGGGTGCAATTTCTGCAATGTTTTCTTTGTTAAATGTTGGCTGTCATATTTGAGGTTCGTCTAAGTCATTTTCTATGTACCGTTACAGGAAGTTAATAATTAATTCAAATTATTGTTTTTATTTATTGTTTTTTAATAGTTTTAACTAAAAATTTAAGTATAAAAAAATCTGAAGCTAAAAAAATTACAAGTATCGTTAAAATTTGTTCCATGTGTTCCCCATTTTCCTCTGAATTTGTTTTGCCACCAAAGAGAAAAAAAAATCAATTCCTCGACTGGGAATCGAACCCAAAACCTATCTCGTTTACAATCACAAGGTTGTGTCCGCACGTCACGGCTGGCTTCAATAACACCCTATAAATCCGTTTTAGGAACAATCGTTATAAAATATATAATGTTTACTGTCTTGTCCCGTTTAATTTTATTAAAACAAGAAACATTCAGGTTCAGGCCATAATTATGTCAAATAATATTGAAAAAAAAATCATAAAATATCATACTGAATTTAATATAACATTTCATTAATACCAAAGAGGTATTTGCTCATTATATCAATTATTATTTATTCAATACATTCTCTTCGGTTTCAATAAAAAAATATTAAAAATTCTTCACTTGAAATTAATATTGCCTCGTTGATGAGGATTCGGTGAAAATGAAACTTGGCTGTTATTTTTACGTTATAAAAGTTATGTGATGTCCATTGTACTTGGCATTCTTTTGTTTTTTGGGACTTGAGCTTTGTGCTCGTCGTTGTCATTTTCAAACATTATAATTTTTTGGAAATGAAATATTAAATTTTCAATATGTTTGTTGGTGTCTTTTTGAGAAAATATTCGGATTGATATTAAAATGGTATTTTTTTTATTATTTCTTTTTGAGTACAGATTACTTTCAACGTAGATTTTAAATATGCGTAGAAAAGCGGAATAATGTTGCGGCTATGGTGGTGGCGGTGGCGCAATCAAAGTACCTCATCCCCTCGAGTGGCAATCGAACTATTACCTTAACAGTCTGATATTGTGCTACTGCACCCCAACGGTGTATCGCTTTCATTTTTTAATCATAAAAAAAAACATCGCATAATAATTGTAACAAAATGCAGAAAAGTGAAAAAAACACATAAAAAGCCAAGCTTTCATTAAGTAATTAAACTTTTTTATAATTTTCCATATTAAACTTATTATTTCTGTTTATTCTCTCGCGGGGAGCTTAATAAGCTCTCTGAGACGGTAATTACGGTAATGGGGTCGTGAGTATCACACGCTACCAACTTTTTAATTGCGTCAGTTCTTACCTTTAAGACAGCGGTTATTTTATATGCTTATGCTTTTATATGCTTTTTTTTAAATTATAATGGTAGTAATAGTATCTTTAATTTATTTTAATTATTACTGGTGTTGAGATAAAATTGTAAAGGTTGTTTCTTTTTTTATTACAATTATGGGAATTCAATGTAAATCAAATTAGCTTCTCGTTGTGTTCCGTACACACAGCAGGATAGGTGTAAAGTACCTAGAGTTAAGATACTCCGTTACCCACTTTCCACCAAATTCTTTAGGCATTGCGGGTTGAGTGGCGGAATTCAACGCCGCGCATTCCCCCGATACCAGAGCCAAGAAATTAAAACATAAATTACAATTTATATTTCATCATTTCTCGAGTGGGGATCGAAACTTATTTTTTGTGTTAAGTAACATTTAATTTTAACTTTTAAGCAATTTCAATATGAAGTAATGAGACGCTCAATTATATATCATATAAAAATATACATACAAAGACGATGATTTTTTTTATAAGTTATATTGAGAAGTTAGATATTTCTATTTCAACAACAGTAAGTAACAACAACAAACATATTTAAATTATTTAAACTCGTTTTCCGGTTTCTTATATTTTTAAAGATTTTATATTTATTAGTTTCACGCTGTTACCCGCACACAGGAGGGTAGGCAAAGGGAACCTAGTGTTAAGACACTCCGTTCCCCACTTTGTGCCGAAATGGTAATGGAAATATAAATTTAAGTAAATATTTCATCTCATCGAGTGGGGATCGAACCGACAACCAGTCGGTTTTACGGTCACACTTTATGCCCAAGCGCCACGACTGGCCTCAAGATTTTATATTTATCTACATTAATAAAAAAGTAATTTATCTCTTATAGCAAGATCAGAGAAAATATATATGATAGAATGGTGATATTAAGTCATTCAGAAAAAAATCCGACTAACCTACTTTTTACAGCATATATTGAGTTGAAATCTCAACGAATAATGTGTTTTGAACAAAATTAAAGTTCATTTGCATATAATTAGGACGACATAGAAAACATCTCGCTTCCCTATTTACTGATGGAAGAGTCTTAACTTAAAAAGGTGTACTTTTGTTTTTTCTAGGTTAGGTAGGGTTCTATTTTACAAATGACTCTATTGACCTAGTGGATGATAACCGTAGTATTTTAGTATAATTTTAGTCTTATCTCCTACGGATAGAAATCTTTAGACTTTAGGCTTTTTAATTAGTTATACGCTTTATTATGCACATGGTGCAATGCGAAACTAGTGTCGAGGCACTCTTTGTTTTTGGTTCTTTGTGCGTGAGTGTCGAACTAACTACTATATCGCTTACAGTCATACGCTGTGCCATTGCACCATGATGGTCTTATTTTTTCTTCATTTTTAAATGTTTAGTTATTCATTCATTATATCAACCATGAAATCCCCAGCCCCATAGGGCAGTAAGCAATTCTCTTCTGCAAAATAGAATTATATACCCACTGAAAAAAAAAATGTAGGCTGAATTTTGCATAAAGCAAAAAGTTTTATTACCTTGTAAATAAAATAAAAAAATCGCCCATATTTATGTACTCAAATCCCGCGGGCGGTAAAAGTTTTGTTCGCATCCGTAACTGTGGCATCAAAATGAAATATTTCTATAAATCGAATTGGATTTTCAATTCTCAAGATTAGATTATTGTAAAGTACAGTAATGTTGTTTACATTGTAGTATAACTTGTGAAAGTAGGCGGCTTTTGGATCTAATCTGAAGATGTTGGAAAACTTGATACATAAATTTGTGAGTGGTATACAAAACCACATTGAATATAATAGGTCGGGGGCAAAAGTATTTCGTATGAATGTTGAATTTCTTATTAGTAATCAAACCTCTTTGGCTGTGCTGAATGTAACTGGCTGGTCTTAATACTATTAAATGGTAGACATTCTGAAGATGCAATAAATAAAAAAAAAACTACTTCCCGCTTGCATTTTTCAATTGTTTTTCAAGCAAGCAAACTGAACGTATATAGCCTATAGCCACGCAGCCAAAATTGAGAGGGCTTGGCTGGGATGTGTTGATACATCCTCCGTATAGCTCTGACCTTGCTCCATCACATTTCCACCTGTTTCGGTCATTGCAGAACTCTTTAGGAAGCATAAAGCTAACCTCAAAAGAACACTGTGAAGTCAGACTGTTTTTTAATCAAAAATCTTAATATTTCTACAGAAATGCTACAGAATACAGAACTTCTATATAATAAAACAACAGCGGTAAGTATATAATACAAGATTGTACCTGCTACGACCCCTCTAATGAAAATGACTAGCTGGATTTATGTATGACACATATTTTCTAAATGCCCGAGGCAACTCTGAGTCCGGCCACATTTACATCAAAATAATTAACATGTAATATAGCTCATAACTTGCTTCGATAAAAGAACCATCCAACACAAATTTTTTTTCACAAAATTTTATTTTTTCAATTCGAACCAGTAGTTCCTGAGCGCATTCGAATAAAAATACATATGTTTCAGATTACTAATATTTTGTATTGTGTAACTCTGTATCCCAAACATGCAAAGATATACAGAGGGGATTGCGTGTTGAGTGGAGGAACTCAACGCCGCGATTTGCCTCGACGCCAAAGCGAAGATATGGAAATATTTTATATTTCATTTTCTCGAATAGGAATCGTACATATAACCTATCGCGTTTAAAATCATGCTTTATGCCTCTGCCCCGAGACTAGCCTTAGTTTTATAATATACCGATAATCCGTATAACATAATATTTGGTAAGTATAAGTTCAAGTGTGCGTTTTTATACTACATTATTTTTTGTTGAGTTTTTGTTAAGTTGCGTGGTGTTATAAAGTGGTTTTTATACCAATATCCGTATCAGATCGGTAATGAAGATCAAAGGGTTAAAAGGTTACTCGTGTAAAATGCCGTTTGAATTTGGGTTAGTTTGATATTATGTTACATGATATAAAAGTAAATGAATATCTTCTGTGTCCTTTTTAAACTTGGACTCCGTGTGTATGTCTGTTTATGGTATCGTAGCTCCCAAACAGGTAGACAGATTATGATTTTTAATTTTAATTTTGAAAGTTGACTCCATTAGGAAATGCTTAGCAATGGTCCAAGTAAATATGTTCAGCTGTGTTAAAATTCAGCTTCTTTTTGGTTGGATGTTTACTTTTTAGAGCTTTTTAAATTATTTTTTTTAATAAGATAATATTTTTGTATAAAATTGAGCAATTTAGATTTTTAAATAATATGGAAGGCGAATTCTTTATTAAATAAGTGAAACTTGTGTGAACATATGTGATTGAAGTGAACATATGTGATTGAATTTTGCTATTTCGAAAATATACTTTATGGGAACTTTTCAAATTATTATAATAATAAGTATTTGGCACAAGGTATCTTTTAAAAAAACAAAATACTAAACTATTTTAAAGGAATTTAGCTTGTAATTTCATATTTTTCATATCGTAAATATAACAAAAGTTTGTGTAAAGAAATAGGCATTTTATAATATCGAATCAAACTACAATATCCTATCGTTGCATTTATCTTTACGCGTTTCGATCTAGTTCAGTAAGAATTTTAGCGTTTTTTTTATACCTAGGACTGTTGCATTTTTGCGGACTTCGAAATATACTACATATTGTGTGAATGTGATATAGAAGAGAGAAATATTAAATGTAGCAATGACCTGTGGAACTCAGTTGTTAAGTTATGGTATTTGTAGGTTCAAATACCCATTTATTTAGAAAGTTTATTCTGAACTAACCTATTAATATTAACAAAGATTATAATGTGTTCAAGACATTTAACTTTTTACTTTTACAATGCTTCCCGCGTAGGTCAGGTAGAGGCTGGGAAGGCTTTCCGCCCAATTTTGAGATATTCCATATTGAGTAGCGAAACTCAACACCACCAACTTTATTTTTTATACTGTTACCAGAACGAATAAATAAAAATAATATATTCCCCTGAATGGACCCACAACTGTCGCGTTTCCATCGTTTTCTGTCGGTCATGAACAATGTTTAATAGGAAAATATTAATACGAAATAATACGATAGTGGATTAATTTTCGTAAATAAAATTAAAAAATAAATCAAATTAAATAAGTCAGGATCGGAGTGACTTAACACTAGGTTCCCTCTGGCTACCCTACTGTGTGCGGGATACGTGAAGCTGATTTGAATTTTGTATATACAAAATAATACAAAAACATATGTTGTTCGTAAATTAGACTCTTATATGGTATTCTATGAAATAATTACGTATGTCACGATTGTAGGTCGGTATTTATTGGTTTTCGATTAAATGCTGTCATCATGTATAATAATAGAACATTGTGTACTCAAGATATAATAACTCAATAGATGAATAGATTGATAGAAACGAGCTTTGCATTCGAATAAACATTGAGGCCGGCCGTGGCGCAGTGGCACGAAGTGTGACTGTAAAACCGACTGGTTGTGGGTTCGATCCCCACTCGAGGAGATGAAATATTTACTTAAATTTATATTTCCATTTCTTCGCTCTGGTGTCAAGGCAAAGCGCGGCGTTGAATTCTGCCACTCAACACGCAAGGCCTTCAAAATCGGCAGAAAGTGGGGAACGGAATGTCTTAACACAAGGTTCCCTCTGCCTACCCTGCTGTGTGCGGGATATAGCGTGAAGCTAATTTAATTTAATTTTAATTTTTATTTTTAAACATTTTTTTAAAATTTTAATATTTGACTTACCTTTAATATCGAAAGCCACAATGAAGAAAGGGCACAACCGTGTGACTGTAATCGCGCTAGGTTTTGAGTTCGATTCTGACTTATAGAGAATATAGGGTAAAAGCCGGATAGTTGCCCCACTTTTTGAAAAGGCTCTTTTATTAAAAATTTATACCACTACATTACGTAATCAAAGTGAATTTTCAAATATAGTGTATTAATCTTCTAACTTAGCCTATTTTTTCAAATATAAATATTATTAGTTTTGAGTTTATCCTGTTTTATGTTACCTCTAAAAAAGGGGATAGTTGCCTACTATGGCGGATATTAGCCTAACGTTAAAAATGGTTCGGGGGATACTTGCCTGTCTGTTTTTTTTTTCTTAGGTATTTTTTTTTATGAAAAACATATGGCAAAAAAATATTAACAAAACGGTAAATGTCCCCGCGTCATTCCCTGATAATTATAAGTTGCAAAATCAATCAAAGAACAAAAGCCTAATAGAATAGTAGATTATTGAAAAGTTGCCGACAGAAGATTAATCGTGTTTGACTGAGCCAGACTTTTCGTGTAATTTTCGAAGCAACAATCCGTAAAAAAGATGAAGGAAAACTTAAGAAAGCCCCCAGTTGGTGTAAGTTTTAATAATATTGGATTTTCTTGAGCGTGAGCTTCGAGTGCATATCTATAGATAAGGAAGATATAGATAGGTTTTTACCTAGTTTTTCATTTAATAAGTCAATAAATCGGCCGTTTATATAATAAAATTACTTAATATCATTATACTTAGGTGTTAATGATCTATTATAATTATATATTGTATCAATATACAATATATGTGAATAAATAAAGAACCCATTTTATAAAAATGCATACTGCTATGTATAAAAATAATTTCTTACTCGCTATTATTTACTTTTAATAGTAGATATTGTTACATAATTTTTATTATTATATATAAAAGATATAAAAAAATAATACATGCTCATATTCTATGAGAAAACATTCCGTTAATCCCTACAAAAGAAGCTTAACATCATTCCCTACTAGAAAATTTATCAAAACAATCACACACCGCCACCGCCGTCTAAACCCAAAAATGTAATAAAAAAAAACGGCAATACTTCCACTCAATCGATACCTCTTTGTCCAGTCTAAAATACAGTTGAAAAATTGAACTTCCAAGTCTTGCCTAGCAAAGCGACTTACACAAAAGCTTTTAGTACAAGCAGAACTAAGTAATGGAGATCTTATGTTGCGCACAAAAGTTGCACGTATTCCAACCCCAATGGCGCAGTGGAAAACGAATATCGGCTAGTTATGCGTTTTTCTTGATTCGTAGTTCCCTTTCCGTTTATCGTGAAATTGGATCTGAGAAAGGTAAAATATGAATTGACATTCTATGTCTATGTGAAGTTTCTATGTGAAGTTTTGATCTGGTACGAATATAAAAGGTATTGTTATATGTGTAATTTAAATGTTTTATAAAAGGTATTGTTATATGTGTAATTTAAATATTTTATAAAAGGTATTTTTATATGTGTAATTTAAATATTTTGGTTCAATATTATCAATGATATAATATTTGTTGAGGCTAGGCGTGGCGCAGGACGACTGCAAATGCGATAGGTCGCGGGATCGATTTCTACTCGAGAATGTGAAATATTTCCTCTAATATTTTTATTTCTATGCTTCAGCGTCGGGATAATACGGGGCGTTGAGCTCCGCCACTTAACACGCAATTTCTCCCGAATTCAGCGAAATTGGGAAGCTGAGTGTCTTCACACTAAGCTCTCCCTACCTTCCCTGCTGCAAGCAGGATACAGCGTGAAGCGGAACCTAAGCTCACTCATTTAAAGAAATAAAATGTGTTTAAAAATAAGATTTGCACCCAAAGCAGTCAAGTTTATAATTAAATAATTCCCAATGGTGCCGCGATGGCTTTTTAATTTTCATAAGCTTGCAATTTGGCATTTAAAACTAAAATTTGAAAACATATCAAACATTTTAATATTTTAATTAAAATATCCATTTTAAAGCAAAATATCGTAAGCCTTTTAAATAACTTATTTCGACTGGAGTATTACGCAACAAGCTCTTACGTAACACATATCACCCGTGGGCATAATAAAGTCTTATGCAGATGGAGAAATTCCAGCCCATTCCATACAAATATCCAGCACAGCTTTTAGGAAAGCTAAACGTGAAAGTTACACAAGTTCTACTTCATACTGTCTCGAACTTTACAGCCACCCGTTTAATATTTGCTACCGGAATTGACAGTGAAACGTATACAAACAATGTGATTTTATGAATATTATAAAAGTACGTCCAAAAGCTTTTGGTGTAGTTTAATTGAAAATTACATATTCGTAACATTATATGTATGTGGGATTATATTTATATGGATGATAGAATAAAATAAACGAAATACGCGCGACGGTTTGTGGGTTCGATTCCTACGCGAGGGAATGAATTAATTAATGTTTTCATTTTGTCGAGTTGAGTTCCGTCACTTAACACATAATGCTTCCAGAATTCGGCCTATATTAAAAAATATAGGGAACTTAAAAGGAACGGGGTATCTTAATATGAGGTTCCCACGAATATGTCAAACCAACCGGTTTTAGTCGGAATCGGAAGTGACAGAACTCAATACTGCATTCTGTCTTGCGCCGGAGAAATTGAAAAATAATCTATTGCTCTGAGTTGGAATGGAACCGAAAAAGCCTTGAGAGTCAGATTCTATTCCAATGTACTATTATTGATTGTTTTAGCCTTAAAAAAAACTTAAAATTAACTTTAAAGTTACTAGTAAGCACTGTAGTTATTATTATGTTTAAGATACACAAGCCATTCTTAAAATGTGCATTGAAATATCTCTAAATGCGGGGATGAAATTATACTTAAATAGCCTCCTGCCAGTTTGGGGTGGTTAGTGGTTTCCTCTAACTATCCACATTTATACTAAAATTACCTCATCAAACTATGTTATCAGCCTCGTCTACGATTATGGAGGCGCGGAACATTATCACGTTCCAGAAATTCCATATAAAATTGCTTAATATTTTTATATATTTTAATACGGACAGCGCCATTCATAACAATCTTCTAGTCTTAGTAATACTCAAATAAAATAGAGAAAGAAGATGATTTTTTTACGCTGCACCTGCGCTTAGTCGGGTAAAAGGAACCTGGGAACCTAATGTTAAAACACCTCATTGTCATTAAGACACTTTCGTACCCTACTTTTTGTCGAATTCTCGAGGTATTGCGTGTTGAGTGGCGGAACTCAATGCCAATATTAACACTGGTATTATTTCAACTAACAACACCTCATAGCCAATTTTCTCAATATCTATAAGACAATTTCCTGTTATTGTAACACGCGTAGCGCATTTTAATAGAGAATTCCTTTCTTTTTTCCTTTATTAGAGTGCTAACGTGGAGCTAGCAGAGAATGGAATCATATATGATTATAATCTTTCCTTTTGTATTGCTAGAGACGAATGAATATCAAAAAATCGCATAAGTGCGGACTGTCGAACTCGCTCGCTGAAGCTTCCGTACCAATTTCAGAGTTGTAGGTCAACAGGAAATGCAACTTATAAAAGTTGACAAACATCAATTTATGGGCACATTTTGCTTGAAAATACCTACAAATTTAAGTTTAACTATAATCGGACTGTAATCGGATGCTTCTACTGACTATTCAGATTTTTTTCTTTATTTGTTTGTTTCAGGAAACATCCTATAGGTTTTGATTTACGGCGAATTTAATACAAAATGCATTTTTATCATAGATTTGTTCTATGCTTTGTTTTATCAGTTTCACGCTGTATCCCGCACACAGCAGGGTAGGCAGTGGGAACCTAGTGTTAAGACACTCCGTTCCCCACTTTTTGCCGAATTCTGGAGGCATTGCGTGTTGAGTGGCAGAACTCAAGACCGCGCTTAGCCTCGACACCAGAGCGAATAAATGGAAATATAAATTTAAGTAAATATTTTATCTCCTCGAGTGAGGATCGAACCCACAACCACTCGGTTTTACAGTTACACTTAGTGCCACTGCGCCACGACTGGTCTCTTCTATGCTTCAAGGGATCATATTTCCTATATGATATGAATTTCAACTTGAAACCTCCATGCGATCTCGAAGTAAATGGTCCTGACATACAGAGACGAACAAGAAAGTGATGCTATAAAAATTGCGTTTATACCTTTTGAGATACGGAGCCCTAAAAATATATATGCATATCAACGCAAATCACACCATGTTCACAAGCCAAGGGAATTAACGTATGCGGTTCGGATTATTGTTCACTTTATTCAGTATTCCAGCTATTCGGCTAAGTTAGTAATTGCTGCACTAACGCAATGATTACCGAGGCGTTGGCTTTTGGCCAAAAGGCATGGTGCCAATATATAAAAACCTGTTGAATTTCCCATATGGAGTGTGAAAAGGTTGGACGAATACCTACTTGAAAGAAACTTATTATGGCTCAACAGTAAAATGAAAATTAATTTAGTTAAGTATAAGTTTAATTAATAAATTTACAAAAGAATATGTAATAAACATTTAATTTTTTTTATTTATATTAAATTTATATATCCATAATTTGATTGATTTATAAATGATTATACTAATTGATTATTATTATGATTAACTTCACTTTATTTTGTGTTGAATACGTAGGTATTCGAGTTGAGATTTTATCTAATAAATTTTTTCATTGCATTTTTAATTTCGTATTTTATAACAATTATTATAATAAACTTTTAAATATCACTCAGCTAGAACGATTTTTTTTTATTATCTACACTTACCTGGACATGATATGGCGCCACCTTCTCCTCTCCCTTTATTTCAACGTTGATATGCAACCTGATGGCCCCCGAAACTGCTGACTTGTCTGTCCGCTTCTCCAGATTATACCATACGTCCATTTCACCTGATAGTGTCCGCACCTAAATCAGAAAACCAATGAAATATAAGCTGGCTCTGTATTAAATGACACAATAACAACTAAGAAAAAGTAGGCCAAATTGTAAAAAGTACAATCATGAAAATCAATACTTGCGTGTTGAAAAACATGTGGTATGTTGAACATAAATTAACAATAATTACTTTAAAAATGGGAGCAGTCGTGTTGGTTATAGAATATTTTATTATATAATATATTATTTTTATTGTTCAAATTCCATTAGAAGCATTTGCATTTTTATTATTCACCTCAATGATTGTTTGACCCAAGAAATCGTCCGACTCCCTCGTCAACTTTTGCCGAAGTTTCGACTTCAAGTCGTTGTCTTCATCCCAGACTCTTACTTTTATCCGATCGGATGAATTGTGGCATTCGCTATAACAAAATAAGCAATTTTGAAGGATTTTATTTTATAACTTTCTAAATTTTCCTGTGTTGTAACTTTTGCTTACATTTTTGTTATGTCAGAAATAACTGTAACTGTTATGCGTATTTTAAAACAAAGAAAATATTCAATCTGAAATCATGAAAAAAATTACAAGTGATACAGATTAAAGTTTGACTATAAATGCGACAGGTTATGGGTTCAATTTCCACTGGAGGAAAAGAAATATTTAATATTTCCATTTCTTTAGCTCTGGTGTCGAGGCAATGTGCGACATTGAGTTTCACCACTCAACATGCAATGCCTCCAGAATTCAGCGGAAAATGGAGACCGGAGTGTATTAGCAACAGGTGACATAAAAAAAACAAGTTGATGAAATAACACTTACAAGTAAAACTTCTCGTTCCAGACTGGGTTGAGTTCCTGAGGCATTGTTCTGGTTCTCTTCTTCACTTTGCTTACTTGGACGGTTACATATGGGTCAGATGTTCCGCTTTTATCTTTAGCTATCAACCCCTGAGCGCAGATGACTGTATACGAAAAACTCGTTTTTAATAAATAGGTTAACATTATTCATCCTTTTCATATCAATTATTTTGTTTAATAACATTTATTTTGCTTAATCTAAAATTAAAATGATCTATTTTTCAAAATACTTCTTTTACTTGGGTTATGATTAAGCTTAGGTTTCGGCGTTGCAAAACAATTTTATAGGCAATTGCTTTTACATGAAACAACAAAATTTTATACAAATTAATACATTTATTTTACTCTGTCATCATAACTATCAATCATGAGATGATTTGCAATATACTTAGTAACATATGCCTTTAATATAAATATGATCCTAGCCAGTTTAACTTACCTTTCACAATTGTAACGTTACCTCGATGATTCGTAGCTTAATGCAGGTTCCCTGTGGTATGTTGGAATGGGGGTAGGAAGACGCTAGCTTCAAATCTACCAGAATTTTATCTATGTATAGGCCCAAACTCGAGTCTAAAACAACTTGAATATAGCGACTACATTCGCAACTCTAATGCAAACTTGGTCAAGGTAAATTTCAAAATATGAATTAAAATTATGTACGGATATGAAATCTAAAGTGGAATTTTCACGAATCGAAAGTTTCAGAATAGAAGATACAGATAGCAGAAGGAAGAAGAGAAAAGGATATTCGTCTTACAGGTTTTATATCCTGCATGCGTTTGCTTCGCTAATTTTATGCATTCACCTATTCAGGTCTACTAGGGGTTTTAAATTTGGATAATTTCGAGTGAATCCATCCAATCGATATATTGTCCGCATAACAGTGTCGGGTCTGGAAGTGAGTGACAGTAACAAATTATTAATAGTAATTCGTGATATTCATGCAAGTGTTCATTTAACAAACGTGTTACTGGATCATTGTTTGCACTTATTATATATTGTGTACAGTGTTAACATAATATGTAGTTCAAATAGTAGCAATTGAATTTGTGTGCACAAATTGTTTAAATTATTATTTTCTGTAAGTGTTAGATTCGTGGAATTTCCTTGTGTAATGATTGTAAAAAGCTACGTTTTGTCAATAGAAGTGATTTGAGGCGGTGCACTAACGACCGTGAATGGATTGGGTTAGTAAAGTAAAGTAAGGTAAAGTAAAGTTGCAAAGAAGTTTTTGATATCTGCTAAAATGTTCGGTTTGTCCAAAAATACTGGTAAATTAGTTTTTAAATTTATTAATAAATTTTAACACATATCAAAAAGTGGTATAGAGAAAATAGGCGAAGTCATTTCTAATAGAATCAAATTTTGCGAGCGTGCGGTTCGGAGCCGCAAAAGACCACTGCAAACCTGTAATGGCGATTTTGCAGGACCATTTCGAAGTCCCTTCTATAGTGATTTGCTCGGCCTGTTCGAGGCTGTCTATGTGAGTATCAGGGTCGACGTTAAAAGTCCGCCTGGCCGCCACATGAAACGAAAATTACTAGTAAATTAAGTGTTTGTGTTGTGTTGGTGATGTCCGGAGCGGCGCCTCTGGAATCCTGGATATCTGCAACGAGATCTGTAAAAAAGATCACGACACATCTCCGAACCTGTGATGGCGATCTTCGCGCTCCACTTTGAGGTGCCATCTAGGACGGACTGCTTCACGGTGCTCATGTGTGCCGAATGCCCCTCTGATTCAATGCTGAACACCTGTCTGTTGCATATACATAAAGGTCAAAAATTTTAACGCATTTTATGGTAAGTTTTACAAAAATGCATTTATCTTGAGGTGTAGATACATTCAGTTTTATTTTTAAACCTGTTCATTGTTATCTCCGAATATAATATACATTGAGGAAACAAATCTTAGATATAAGAAATCATAAATTCATAATTATGCAGTTTTGAGAGTAAAATATAGGTACATAGTAAAAAATATTTGTTTTATTTATTGCCGTAGTTGTACTTCCCGAAAATTACCTGATAAGTTCGAAAATTTCTGGCTTATCTCGTTCTCGCTGTTTCATTCTCTCCTTCATAGCAGTTATGATCGAATTCGCTTTGTCCTCAGCTCCATGCTTGGAAGATTTTTCGGCAGCCCCTGCGAAACACACTGCTCAGGCGGTGCCAATACTGTTCTTGGTCAGTGCGGGCTGCGCCGGGATGGCCCCCCCGCCCTGCAGTCAGGCCTGCCACGACCACTCAACAGACACAACCTAACCAGATTCTAACTTACAACTGCAATTTTAATATTTTAATGAACTGTCAGATCTGATTAAGTCGAAAACCTTGAGCGGCGCCAGCCGGAGCAAACCTGAGCACGGCGCCATTTTTTTAAAAACGTATCTCAATGCTATTTATGCACTAAATATTATAATTATTTAGCGTTAGCCTTATGAAAAAATCAATTGGCAATTAAAATAGCGTCAAGATAATCAAGAGTGGTATGTCCCTTGTGTATTAGTATAGTGTAGTGTTTATAGCAATTATATTTTTTTATTATTTTATATTATTTATTTGTTTTAACACTTTTACCATTTAGTTTATAATATTTGAGGATATAGATAATAAAAAGTATAAATAATAAAAAAAAATACATAAACGCGGAAGACTATAAATTAAAACATTTAAGAAAAATAAACTAAGACCACATATAATATCGAAGTGGACAGATACTTGGACTGCGTGCACACATTGCTAAACAGGCACATCTGGAATTCATTTCATTGGGGCGCTTGTGTTTTGAAGCTTTAGGCGTCTTTTAACAGTGATGTAACAGAAAATGCGGAATGTTTTGAAAGATAACTGAACAGAAAGTTTCACGTTAATTTTGTTTAAGGGCTCTTGACAAGTTTCGGCGCTGGGCGGGGTAACCTGTGAGGAACAGGGTCGGTATTCCTATCTAATTGAACAAGTGCCTACATTTCAAAAACATTGCCAAAATATCGTATAAATAATCATATTCGTTAGATCTAAAAATATAGTATACATATAATTTATACATAATACGATACATTTATAACTACATATTTTTAAAAAATATGAGAATATATAGAAAACTAATATTAACAAGAATCAAAGCTATGATAATTTAAATTAACATAAATCATGGAATATTAAAAAAAGAGGAAAAAAATAAGAAAAATATAATGAAGAAAATAAAACGAATGGAGAATATAATTTATATGTTTAATATATTATCAATGCTTTTAAAATGTAGACTAACGTATGGTGTTGACGTGCAGTCGACTATTTATCATTATTTTGAAAGAAACATTTAGAAATGGACTACTTATATACCGACTGCCCGCCTGGATGATATTTCGAGTATGAGTCTAGTCGAATATATAAGAGGTTGAATTTTGAAAAAATGTAATGTCAATTTCACACCGATAGCCATGCACACCGATAAAGCGAAAAGGATTGTATTGGAAGAAGGTTTCATGCTGTATTATATGAGGTCACACATAAAAATAAGGAAAGAGTAAAATCAAAATACAACGTTGAGAAGAAAATATATGATATTTTATGAAAAATAAATATATGATTCGAGTTTACTATTGACTTGTTTACAATGTTGTATACAAACTCCTTTATGATGCAAGGGCTCAGTATCATTTTTATGTTAGCCCATTGATATACGTGTTCTCAGCGAATGACGACCATGCAAGAATTTCATATATCAATAATCATGCATATTTTGGTTTTTAAAGAAGTTTTGTCTACAACAATTTTATAATATTGATTTAGCCAATTAATATTACCTACCACAGCAACGGATATGAATGTTACCTTAGGTTTGGATGTCATCTACGTCACTAAATCTATTCAATTATGTGGAAACTATACTCTTGAAATATGACGATCGTTATATCATTTCGTATAGATAAAAAATAATTAAAATTAAATCAGATATTATTTAATTGGCATATCAAAAATTTATCTCATTCTGAAGAACGTCTTTAAAGCGGTAGAACCCAAATGGGCGCTTTCCATAGGCTGACCGTCTATGCAAAGCTATTATGATGGAAAAGTTGAAATTTTCTCTATTCGAGGATAAGCCCACAATCATCAGACATACATATAGGTACTAATTATGCCATAATACGTAGCTCATAATAATACTATTCTATGTAAACATTTCATCTAATTTATCAAATCCAACTGATCGGTGATCTTAACCGATGTAAATCGTTAAGGACAGAAAACTTGAGAAGCCGGATGACCTATTAAGTGCTTTTCAAACTCCATGAGATCAGAAGACTTAGGAATATTCTTTGAACATCCGCTCTATCTCCATACACTTGTGTGTCAAAATGATGTCAAGTGTTATATTATTATAATATAATCTCAAAATAGAATATTAATTTGCATTACACAAGATCACAATGTATTAATAGTGATTTAACCAACGATAAAATCTATTTTTAGATAAATTTCAAAAGTTTTTCACAGCTAAGTTTCTTGGTTCAGTGCAGTAGAACCGAAGAAACCATTTGCTGTATGGTAACCTAACGGCTATTAAGCTTTTTGTAGAATGTTAGAATAAACATGATTGCCTTCGGCGTCGTTGTGCAACAAAGATCTTGTCTACTATGTGACCCACTACAAGTGCATCTTGACACTACTTCAACTTAATAAGGAGAACGGCGCTTTGCCGCTGCCAGAAAAGTAGAAAACATGGAAGACGTAAGCATGGATATATCTTTATGATGTAACGATCGTCGTATTGAGGACGTGACCGTGACTTCACACGTGTTTATAGTTTTTCATAGAGTATCTAGATTTGTGTGTTCTATTGGATTGTAACTATCATAATATGTTTAGTAATAATCTAAATGTTTTCAATGGGAGTTTAATGTATAGCTATAGCTAGTACTATTATCTTCTTATCAGATTTAACAATTGACTTAATGATTATAATTAAATATCGTGGGCGTTTCACTATATTTTTAATAATTTCAATGTATTCTCTAAATATAAAACGTTTCTAACAGGCATAATTGTATTAAGCCAATTGTTTTTAGTGTAAGAAACTGAATCTGTCACAAATATGAACCGAAACTTACTCTGCAGACAATCAGCGTTGAGCAAATCCTTGCATTTTTCGTGACATTTGACGCCACACTCTGTACACCTAACACCTTGCCGTGCGATGCCCCACAGTAAGCCTTCACATTCGTAGCAATAAGTCGGCGACGTCGCTGTCCATAGCACGAAATTATGAGGCGTTGTTGATGATATTGGATAAATAAGAGCTTGCAAAGTCTTCTTGTATACGTGCATTTTCTGTAACATACTCGATTATCAAATTATGTATATAAAAATTATAAATATCCGCGTTTCATGAGTATCCTCATTTGATGGCGTAATTAGTATCGTCAACCATATGTGTATTTTCTATTATCATATAAATATTATAACTATTTTGTTAATCAATAGACTTACCAATTCTTCATCATTCAATGTTGCTCGATGAACAGCAGATGTCAAACCTGCGTTCCTTTTAGTAGCAGCCATCGTCTATATCGTGAAAGAATGTAAATTAGCTAAAGTGTTTAAAAGAGCGTCCAGAGTTTCTATCCGACTCATATTTTACAAAATTTATTTTAACTGTTCTACATAAAATAATATTATGAAAATCCTAAGTTTCATTCTATTTTATGATTATTTTTTACTACTCATGCTATAACTTCAAGCTGTTCTTTAAGCCCGTCCTATTAAAATCTAGTTTTTACACTACTTTGATTCGAAAATTTTAACTCCCATTTTAAAATTATAAAAAATAATTTAAGAATTTCATATGTAAAATATGAAATGATAAAAATGTTACTATGTTAGTGCGGATTTTAAATTAAATAAAAATGATGCCAGTATAACACAACACTGTATATGAATCCCCATTGTATACAGGTTTCATTTTATCTCTTAGCAAAGAAACTAAAAATAATAAAAGTAAACATTACACTAAGCTCGTGCAATTATTTTGCGGTTACCTTCTTGGTAGATTAAATTTTATTATAACAGGTACATTAACATAACAAAACCGGTAAAATTAGTAGCGAGGTAGCGGTCTCATGCAAATGCTTAGGCAGTTACTTTACGAGTAAGTAGGTAAACTAATTACAAGTCAAAATTAAAATCAGCCGAATCTAGAAATTTCAAAATAAACCAATTGCATATCAAAAGCATTAATATAATTATATGATAGATATCCATGCAGAGAAGAAAGTGTAATTGGGAGAGATATACCTTGAGAACCTGCGGGTCCACGGTAAGGGGTAAAATGCAATAAGATTATTAATTTTAATTAGGAATAGCCAGTTGCATAATTTTGGTTCTGCTACATTATGATTAAGTTTCAGGTGACCCCTATATCCACTATACGTTGCAGGTGATTGGTGTTGGAAGGCCCTCTAAAATCAGGTAGGTAAAGACCACCTACACAAGTAGCATTAGAAGGGAGACACATATATCACAGATATAACAAAATACATCAAGAAAAGAGAAGGCTTTGTAGACTGCTCGAAAGTCTTTAACACAAAATAAATTATTAAATATAAATAACTCATATGGAGATGATATTGATTTTGTATTAATAGTTTCAATAGTTATAGCATATGTATATGATCTCCACATGAATTATTTGTTGAAGTATTATACAGAAATTTCCCGTTCAGAAGAAAACATTTATTACGCGCCTAATGTTACTAAGCATCAGGAAGCGCACGTCGAGCTGTAAACATTAAGGACCTGTTCCAAGTATCTACCTTTGAAATATATTGATATATATTATAAATACAAGGTAGTCAGTTGAAACGAGTCTAAAAAGAAAGAGAACTAGCTCCATTTTATTTTAAGAGAAATTAATAACACATAATAATAAAAATATTACTTACAAGTTCCGATACGAGGGGAATTGATTTCCTCCTCGGCCTGATATCAGGCATACTGTCGATATTGCTGTAAAACGGATTATCCCCAGGATGTCTGTCGATAAAATAAAAAAAATGTTTATTATTTCTTCATTAATTCATTTGTGACATTAAAGGCATATAAAACAATAATTATTTAAATCATACCCATTTCCGCGACCGCCTTGATCATTAAATCCTCCGGTTCCATTCTAAAAATAAAAAAAATTAACAATTAATAACAAAAAAATAAAAGAAAATAAAAATAAAACATTTATTGATAACAAAAAAGAACAACATTAAGTTTAACATTGGGCCAGATGAAATTTTCATAAAATTTGCTCAATATAACATAATTAAAGCCTCTCATTTCTAAATATATCAACTAGTGGCAGTATCATAAAAAATATAATAGACAATTATTAGACAATAAACGAGTCACTGATACTTGTATATTTATATGAAAATTTCATCCTTTTTATAAACAATTCAATACTTAACATTGCAAATGGAGAACTAATATATACTAGTAACGTAGATTCACTAATTAACAAATCCTAATAATAATCTAATAGTTACGAATATTATCGTGAAATGGTAGTAGCTGTAGTTCTATTATTCGTTAGATTCCCCAATATTCATTAGTTTAAAAGCATAGATTTGATTAATGTATGTATTTATTAGATAATGGGCCGAGGCTGGATAGATTATACTTCCATGCGTGAATAGTAATATAAAAGCGTTTGAATAAATGCATAGCTTGAGTCCTGCCCATACATATAATTAAAGTCTAATTTGTCTACAAATATAAGAATTTCATAATATATTTTTAGTGCCTTCTAATTTTTTATAGGTGTCAAGAGCTATACGTTGAACATCCTATAAAATATTAACCCTATGCTAAGGTACATAATATAATTTTTGTTAATTGATGATAGTAATCGACACCCATCACATCAAAACGCTACGTAATGTTTAGCTAAGTCATCGTCATCTATCAAAGTGTATAGCAATGAATAGACAACAAAGTCTATATTTTTTTTAAGTAAACTAACATTTAAATACAAATATATATATATATATATATATTTATAGACATTTAAAGCATTTTTTGTGTAATGATCATAAATTAAGTAAATTTAAATATTACTAAAATGGTTATAAATATCAATGAGTAAATATATCTTCGATGAAAGCTACAATTTCCCAATTTTGGTTATAAAAAAAAATCTGCTAACGATATGACGTGATATGACGGCGAATAATTTTGTACCTTTAAATTTACTCGTATAACATGAAGCTACATCACGTTAGAAGTTAACTTTAATGGAAAAGTATGAATAAGGTTTAGCGCTTTGCACTAAACCACTAAAATCATTAATTAACCAATTATGTTACTTTTTATAATACTGAAAATCTTATAATTAATATTAAATTTATACGATTACTTTAAGCAATGTATAATCACGCATTATTGTAAAAACAAGTTGGATTCTAAAGCATTTATAAAAATCCAATATTATATTATGTATATAATCAATTGCGTAGGTAAGTGGTCTATTTATTGCCTTAATCATTCTCAGTTATAATGAATTTTTAAATAATATATTATAAAATACATAATAACAATATGGTAACCTAGTCATCTTATCTAAGTTATTCATTATATTGCTCTGCACACTCATCTATTTAAAGGCAGGAACATTTGAAATTTCTTTAGTCGTTTATTATTCGTCTTTTCATTCTTCTTAATTTTATAAGCATATTATTATTATTTTAAAATACAAAGTGAATTTTCCAATTATTTTAATATTATCTTCGAATTTAAATGGGTATATATTGGTTGAATTATAAAATCAATCACAACCTTTGCATTTTTGGTTCCTATGTTTCTAGGAAAATTCGAATTTTGCAGTCAAACAGATACATATATGATAATCAAGCTATAATCATTCATTATTAATAATTTAATTGATTAATTATTTTTAAAATTATCTTTTTATGAGTACCACGAAATGCCAAAAAACGTCTACGGTAATTATTATTGTTATTTTATTTATAGACTAAAGCAATTAGTAATTCAGCTACACATTAAGATCTAACTTATTAAACTATAAATATTTTACGAATGTCTCATTGGTAACGAAATAAGCTAACGAGTTTTATTTCTTTTAAAATAATATTTAACTTTTTACTCTAATTTCATGAAATTTTTGCATTAGGTAACTTACACCAGCGCTAACTTTATCCTTTTCGGTTGATGGCGTTGTAGCAGCAGGTGTTTCTGTTGTTTTCTCTTCAGCTTTTCTATCTTTAAGAGCCTTCAGAAGCTTCCATTTACTTCCAACGGGGGCGTCTTGCTGAGGTGGTGGCTCTGCTTGCGGAGGTTTCTGCGTTTGTTGAGGTGCTTCATAATCTTCTTCAAATTCATCACCACTTTGCACTGGACTATCTGGTCCAGATGTTTCTCCTGAACCTGAATCCGCATATGACTTATCTTCATCTGTTTCTTCTTCTGTAGCTAAATCGTCATCAATCTTCTCATCCATTACTGGAAATGTTGTCACTTCTTTCCATGTTTCTTCATGTGGTGTTTCATCACACTTTACTTTGATTGTAGCAGTTTTAAGTTTTAGTTCACGTAAAACAAACGACATCTTTTCTTTTAAATCTTCTTGTGTTTCATTGGATTCTTCTTCCATTTCAGGCTCTTCTTCCAGTGTTTGTTCTCTTTCAGCTTCAAGCTGGGACTGATGTTCCATTTCTTCTAGTTTTCTTAACTCATAACAATACCATTCATCTTCTGAATCAATACTATCTTCCGTACTTTGACGTCTTGATGATACTCTAGAACCACTTCGCCAAGAATGTGTACTCTTACTATCATCGTCTTCGTGCTTATTCGGTATGTCCAAGCTCTGTTGCTGTCGAGGTTGAAATTTGTTTGGTAAACCACGTGCACTTTGAATTGATGGACTACGCTCTGTAAAAGAGGTAGATTCTTCAGGCACTGAACTGCTGATTATTTCAGGTGGACTGGATTTTGTTGGCTTTTTAGATTTTGCAATCGGTGGATGTGCTGGTTCTTCTGGAATGTGTTGTTCAACTTTGGGCGGAGATGTGTCTGAAATTTGATCATCTGACACAGAAGATGATTTTCGTAAGCGATATTTGCCTAATGCTCTAGATACAGCAAATTCTTGAGAACTCCCATTATAAGATGTGTTATTCTCCACCATTCCTTCGTCTAGAGAGGTGGATGCTTTTTTAACGTCTCCGATAGTTGCAAATAGTGAAGCAGGTGAACGATTGTCTTCTTTAATCTCTTCTTCAAAAGGGTCAATATTGGATATATCGGTATCAATATCTAATTTTTCAAGTTCAGTTATATTATCCTTTTTCATTTGACTGACACGGGCAAAATGAAAATCAATGTCATCACTTTTATCTCGAGGTATAACATTACTTTGAAATTTTTCAGTTTCTTCCATGATGCGCTCACTTTCACCATCATCGTGAAATTCCACACCTTGTTTTTGTAATTCTTGGATCATTTGCTGCTGTTCAATTATTTCCTGATGATTCATTTTTCTCTTATTAGGTTTTGCTGGTACCTTTGCAAAAACGTTTCCCTCATGCGTAGAGTCAGAAAACACACTGTCTGAATCTTCTGATTGAGCGCTAGATCGACCGCCAGACCATTCTGTTTCTGATGTTTCAGGGTCAGATAAAGATTGATGACTTGCTTGTTGTTTTCTACGAGCTTTTTGCAATAGTCCTGACATGGATGCAACTAAATGGTATTTTTTCTTTCTTCTTTGAGCTGATAATATTCTTTCTTTCAAGGATTTCTCTTGTTGAGCTTGTTCTACTGTATCTACTCCAGAAGGTAATGAATGTGACCTATATTTTTTTGGTAAATGCAAATCTGGGAGCCAATGACTCACGGATGACATGGCAGATTTTAATGATGATGTACGTTTCGGTTTCTTAGACTGCTTGTCTTGACCTTTTCCTTTTAGATTAGATGAAATAGATAAGTACCCTGATTCTGACACTAGCACTCCACTGGAATCAACATATTGCTCTTTTCGCACAACTGAGTGTTCGGACATTTGTTTATCGTATCCTTGAATATCATTAATTACATTACCGTTTCTTTGATCATATTGCTGTTGCTTAAAATATTCTTGTTGCAATTGATTTTGAAATTGTTTTCTTTCTGTTATATTTAGAGAGTGAGATTTCAAGCTAGATGTTTCCATAGAACTAGTCGGAGATCGGTTTCCTTGCCACGCTATGCGATCTTCCATTGGCATTCTTTTAGGCGAATCGTATCTACTAGATGTTGGATAGTAAGATAACGCATCCGTAAGATTTCCCGGTGGATATCCAGAACGATGATTATTACTTTTAAAACCATTTTGATGAAAATGTACATCACTACCACTTACTGTGTTTGCCCTCGTAAGTGATTTTTTACTTAAATTTGCACCAGACATTACAACAGTTTGCGCATGATAACTAGGTTCTGGTGGATAAGAATCAATCGTTTGCTTAGGAACCGTTTCCGTAATTTCATTTCTATCTAATAACTCGGAAAAATGTGCATCTTCAGTAAGCATGCCTCGAGGCGTACTATAAACAGTAGTAAAAATTGGTTGTCTATTTCCAGCAACGGAATATATTGAGGGTGCTTCATTTTGATAATAATATTCTATATTGTTTAAAGTATTTTGACTAGGCATTGAATATGAAATATCACTTTTTAAAAAACTAGAATCCATTTTTTCCTGTAACCTATTTATATCTATAGAAGAGTCTTTAAAGCTGTCACCTTTACGTAGGCTATATTCTCTTTTGGTACTTTTATCCTCATACGGATATGAATCCACTAAAGTTTCTAAATAAGGTTTGGAATCTATATCATATGTTACTTTTTGCACAGATTGTGGGGAAGGAATTCTTATCTTATGACTTTCATGAACAGAATGAGTAATTCTTCCTGTTTTTGGTGAACCTGGACTTTTCTCTAAACTAGACCAACCACTCATTGATGATAATCCTGAATCAGACTTGGCTGCCACAATATTTGCACTGTCTCTTTTTAAATGTTTTGGTGATGTTTTTGGTGACTTTGGCGATCGAGGGCTTAGACGCAAGCTATCTCCTGGAATTGTAGTACTTGTTGATAGCATTGATTGATGTGCTGATAATAACTCGTTATTATTCTGAATTGTTGAAAATAATTCTGCCCCGTTTGGAGGTGCAGGCGGAGGGGGACTGGGGGACTTTCGCAATCTATTTTCCTCATAATTTATATCCATTCTATCATCGGCTGTTTCATTATACATTTCATGGACAGATAAAGGAGAATGTTGTTCTGATGTTTTATACATGTCATTTAAGATTTGCGGTGTACTTTTCGTAGAAAAATAATTTTGTCTCGATGGATCTACAACATATGGTGAGGTATAATCAAATCTTTCTCTGGATATTGCACTAGGCGATTTAGATGATTTCGCTGCTATTTCAGCATTAGCCACTGCTGAACTGTACGCTAATCTACCTGTTACAGTTGTATAAGGTTCTGTTGTCGTTCTTTCAGGTACAAATTTTCGTCTAGGAGATAAAGTAGGTGGAAGATATTCTAAGCTCCTGTCTGGTACGTTATGTTCCGTAAGTGATAATCTTGATGGTGACTTATCACGCATAGTATTTTCCTTTGGTAATGTTAGAATAAAGTCATCAAAACTTTTCATCATATCATTAATACCCCAATTTTCTCCTCCTGCGTACATACTTTTTAATTGTTCATTTATAATGTTTCCATCTTCTACAAGTGTTTTTGCTTCTATTTCTCTATCATGTTTTGCGGTTAATTTTGCTTCTGGACTAAGGAGTCTTGTTTTCAAGTCTTTTAACTCTCTCGAATCTTTATGTAATTGGGTTGTCAGTCTATCTAATTCATGTAATTTATCTACTGTTATTTGATCTATTGTACTTAAGGTAGATAGATGGACTATATCTCTTTCACTTATTCCAGGTCCCCCTTGTATTCCACAGTAGTTTTTATAATCACTGGCACTATAAATTTGTCGTGAAGTAGTTGGAATAATTTCTACATCAGTTTCCTCAGGTGCTTCCCATATCATATCTAATTGTGAAGGTGGTCTAGATGTTTCCTCACAAACTAGATCATCTCTATACGCTTGATTTAAGCTTCTATAAAAGGCCTCATTAGATTCCATTGCTTCGTCTTGAGGATCTAATAACACTGCGCTGCGTCCAATATCTAAACCTTCTTCAATGCCATCCTCAACCGTACCATTTCCCAATATTTCTCTTATAACTTCTAATCTAGACATAGGGTCTCTAGAAGTTACAGTACGACATGCATAGAAATCAAGAAGAGTTGATATAACACCCTGTTGATCAGCGAGCAGTGCTTCTAGTCTTTCTAATCTATCCCACATTCTCACATATTCTTGGCTTAGTAGATCGAGCGCTCGCCATGCATACTTTAATTCAGTTTCTAGAATGTTAAGACGTGTGCCAAGTCGTTCCATATAGTCACTGATAATGTAGTCGCCTGAATAAGGTGGAAGATCAGGAGGTAAAGAGAGGGAGCCTACGTCGTCCATATCGACCTCGGCATCCCCACTCCCACCGCCCTCGTTTTCCTCCATCACATCGTTTGCATCTGCCCCAGCATTGTCGTGAATTTCGTGCATCATCTTCGACGTGGATAGTAGGTCGGATATAACATCTTTCACTATGACTCATACCATATCGTTTTTATTTTTACAATTTTGACACTAAACTGTTCCACGCTGCAGTCAGTTCTGAGTTTGGTCATTTTATAATACACACTTTAACACATACTGTATATTCTAATTCACTTTTATAGCTATTAGTACGATTTAACACTTTATGTATACTTTGTACTTAGACGGATTTAAATTTATTTGCACTTCATCAAAAATATATTTTAAAATATTTAATATTATAAATCACTTTTCTGAAAAAAGAACAAAATATTAGAATTGGTTGTTAATATACTAATTTGCTCATAAGCTTGTTATGCGCAAACCAGTAATGGAAGGGAGTAAACCTCAAATAAACATGTGAACTCAAATATCACGTTAATATGATTATCATTTAATTATTAATGAAATTTACTTGTAAACTGTCAGCTTTTTATATATATTATATTGACGTAAGAGATTTTGTATTAATAAGAATAACAAATACGCAAATGAATGTAGACATTAAATGTAAGAAAAAAATACTTATACATCACAAAATTGCTTATACAACTCTTTTATACATCACAAAATTGCTTATACAACTCTTACTTAATATAATATAATATAAGTATATATGTAAAAAAAATTAAGTTAACATGTTATTTTGTTGAGGCAGCTAAGCGGCTCGTACTCGATCCCACGTGAGCATACGACAGAGGTGGAAGGCTATATCCAGTTCAGGATAGGGATGGAAGGATTAAGAAGGAAACCAGATTCAGCCACCGCTTCACTAAATTATAGGTATGGAGTTTGGAAAGGCTGAAAAAGATTTTTTTTTTAAATTTGTAATACGCCATTTTCAGAAGTTTTAAATATTTTAAAATTATTGATTAAAAAAATTATAGATATATATATTTTTTTATTTTTGATTTTGTAATGTTTCCAGAAAAGACTACTTCCAAGTTTTGAAACGATATGTTAAGTTAAATATATAGCTTTTACAATGATATGTATGTATATGTATGATATTTAATATAGTAAAAATAAAATAAATGAATCAGCTACACGCTGTATCCTGCCAGTAAAACTAACTAGTTGTGGGTTCGATCCCCACTCGAGGAGATGAAATATTTACTTAAATTTATTTTTCCATTTCTTCGCTCTGGTGTCGAGGCGAAACGTGGCATTGACTTCTGCCACTCAACACGCAATATCTCCAGAATTCGGTAGAAAGTGGGGAACACTGGCGAAGTGGGGAACAAGTGGGGAAGTGTCTTAACACTAGATTCCTTCTGCTGCCTCCCTCTGCTGTGTGCGGGATACAGCGTGAAGCTGATTTGGTTTGATTTGATTTGATTTGATTACAATATTTAATATCACCAAATTTATTTGATGTATAATTATTAATCTATGGTATTAAAACTGCGGTCATATCATATAATGATATTAAAACACAAAGTAAAAGTAAAATGCTAAATTATTGAGCAATCAAATAGATTCCAGTTTAAAGTGCTTAAATAAAATTGAGTTTAACTACACTCTACACTCGTGACTCGATGCAGAACTCTTTTACGAGGGATGCAAAGTGATAGCGAAGTAATCGTCTTTCGTCTCACGACACCAAACTAGATTAATAGCAATGTACTGAGGGTATAAAGTTTCTTGAAATAGCAATCTTCAATTGAAATGGCTGGAGACTGGCCAAAACTCACTTGAAGTTTTACTCAACACTAATTGGATTTGTAGCCTACTTCAGGGAAAACGTATAAAAAAGATCTAACTTTGCGCAAAGTATATAATATTAGCACAATTTCTATTTGGTGAGGGTTCTGGTATAGAGTTACTTACTATTGTACGGATTTAATTGAATAAACTAACTGATTTATACAAGAGGATGGTTTTGGGTACAATTCTTACTCGGTAAATGTAAATATATAGTTAGTTAGTTGAAATGCTCCAAAAAGAAATAACTGTTTGATTATATCATGTTATAAATATTTCAGAAACAGAACAATTTTTATAAACAAGGAATATTTTTCATCAATGCAGATTTAATACTACGTATTATAAATTTTGGATCATGGATTCGATTCCCACTAATGGTTCTAGCTAAAGCGTGGTGCTGAGTTCCTCTAGGCAACGTGCACTCACAAGCTCAACATCTGTCATCTGAGAACAGAACAGCTGCTACTGCAGTTAAAGCGTTATAATTATATATTTTATAAAGCAATCAATATATCAAATTTATGAACCACGACATACGGATATATTTAAAAAGTTGAGTTCTTTCACTTAACACGCAATGTCTCCAGAACTCGGCGGAAAGTGGGGAACGGAGTGTCTTAACACTAGGTTCCCTCTGCCTACCCTGCTGAGTGCAGGATACAGCACACATACAGAGTGAAGCTGACGTATTTGATTTATATACTACAAAGTAGTTCACGTTCACCAAAATATAATAATACTAATGGAAGGGTAAACCGCAGTTTATTAATTAAATAATACAGAACGCTATTTCTGCAATGTTATATTTGCTTGGATGCAGAACTGTCTCTTTACGAGCCAATTTTAGCTGTCAGAAGGGAACGTTGTGATTTTAATAGAATGCAGGTACGTAGTCGTTATATTTTATGCAATTTACAATAACGCCGAAATAATACATTTTGAAAGTAGTATTTTAAGTTTGTTTTTAGTTTTTATATTTTAATATCTTGGAACTTGCTGGGAAAGAGAGAAAGTAAAGAGATCTACCTAGAGTCTCCTTCTAGGCTTTTCTTTGTAGACATTTGGAATCATAGTTACCTCAACGCCGACTCGTTAACTTAACATTTACTGAAAATATTCACTCAAATAAGACCGTAATATTTTTATAATTTATGTCCTTCATTTACACACTTTCATACTCTACAAATTAGTATACATTATTATTTATAAAAACATTATGGAGAGTAATATTGCGACCGCGGTCAACATGATTCCAATTAATTTATTCAATTTAAGTAAATATAGCTTTAAGTGATATGTTTGTATTGCAAATTGAACGTTTAAATTATATAGCAAATACTGAGCGTTAGCGTCATTTATATTATATTTACAAGAGAATACTAGTATTCAGTCGCTATCCTCACTCGTATGGACTACTCACATTATAAAAAAAATATAACGTTACAATTCGAATTTAGCAAGGTTCAAAATTCTCGTTTTTAATTTAAAGTTTATATGTATTCTTCTACTCGAACCACACTCTTGAATTGTGAAAACCACATTAAAATATGTTGTGTAGTTTATAGTTCAAGCGATATATATATATAACACCGTAAGCTTATGTGATATATTGTCATTTTATTTAATACAACTTAATCTAAAATAAATGTATATTAGAATTAGCTTATACACATTTATGAATAATGGATTTTTTCTTAATAATGTTTTATTATAAAATTAACGAAGCTGTGAGTTATGAAATGTAAAACTTTAGCTGCGATCAGCCAGTGATATTATGATGTTCTCTTAATAATAATTTAATATTGAAATGTGTATAAAACAGAATTAAACAGTTTTAATATATTTTTTAAATTAAATAATTATTTTTTAAAATTTTATTCATCCGCCATTTGATTTTTGTCATAAGCCATTGTTAAACAATACGTGAGGCGGCTAACTTTAATGTTTTTTGAATAATGTATTGAATATAACATTTTAAAATATAGAAAGTTAAAACTTTTATGTGTTTCTTTATAATATAAATTACTATAAAAACACCGGTTATAGGTACTTCATAGAAGTTGGTCTAAAACTGCACGAAGAAGTTTGGACGTGTTCAATTTTAACACAAAATTCTCTCTGCCTACATCGCTAGCTGCAGAATTTATATAAAATTATAAAAGAAACTAACATTATAAAGTTAACTATACTTGATGAACTCAAAATAAATTTAAATGAATCTAATCGTTTAGCGTCTACCTTTAATTTGGTTGGTGAAAGTATAATTCAATCACCATCAAAAATAAAATCAAGAGGACTCCATCAAAATATATTTAATACAAAATATAGTGAAGAGAGCAACAATCACATAACAAACGAAGACGTTTCTTGCCAAGTTTGGCCACATCACTGGCGTACAAATGGAGTTCAGATTATTATGGAAGAACTGTAAGAAAGAAAATGCAGCTGCTGGCAAGCGTTCAAACATGGCACCAGATGTTGTAAAGTCGAAGACTGGATTGTTTCATAACTCCGGTTTAATGAACCCCAACCGTTTGACGTTTCACCCTACATTCGCCCTTTGTATACGAAATACCTCCCTTGAATAGACATTCATATTTTTAAAGTGAAATTTTGAGCGCACTTTTTCTATTGTTGTGTTTTTTTTGCTTACTTTTTTACCTGTCGCAGAATATGAAATTAAAAAGTATCCTCTTTTCCTTAGGAAAGACTAAAATTTGTTTCAAATGTATATAAATGTAATTTTTTATATAAGCATGTATTGAAGATATTTTTTTATTAAAAAAACTACACCAAATCCATATATTATAATAATTAGGTATATTTTTTAATTAGTTTCAAGCTGTATGCTGTATATGTCAGAGTAGGCAGAGGGACCTAGTAACGAATAATAAATAATTCATTTCCCCGAGTAGTAAAGAACTCACAACCGTCGCGTTTACAGTAAGTAGCACGATTGTGCCACTACGCTACGACGGTCCCATCATATATATGAAAATATAAGTCATTGTTGAAACAGGACGATGATTCTTTTTTAAATATGTTTTTTTTTAATTTTAATAGTGTTTTAACTATACGAAAATAACAAAAAAGATAAATTAGTTATTGTTATATAGTTTAATATTACATACTTGGTCAATAGCAACTGTACTGTATTCCATAGTCTGTAAGCTGAGCTTTAGTCATTGATTAGGCACTAACAAGCTACTCTGAAAGTTAACTAGATTACTACTATTACTAGTTTTTTTATAATATTGTAATAAAAAATCAGCTTCATGCTATATCCCGCACACAGCAGGGTAGGCAAAGGGAACCTAGTGCTAAGATACCCCGTTCCTCATTATCCGCCGAAATTAGGAGGCATTGCGTGTTAAGTGGCGCGAAGTACTTTTCAAATGTAACAGAGTGAAGAAATAAAAATATTAAATATTTAATCCTCGAGCGGGAATCGAACCCACAATCAGTCACGTTAACAATACAACACCGATGCCCCTACACGACTGGTTTCAACGAACTAGATTACTACTATAACTAGAATATTGTGATATTCTAGATAACAAAGCTTTCCATTCGTGACGGCAACAGCTTAACAAAGTAACAGGTTTCTTGGAAACTTATGAGGAAACAATTAGAACAATGATTAAGATTTAAAAAACTCTAGCTACAGTACTGAACCAATTAGTTAACCAACAATATATTTTAATTTCTTCTTTCTGGTGTCGTGGTAAAGTGCGGCGGTGAGTTCCGCCATTCCACACGCAATGAAGACCGGAGTGTTTTAACACTATGTTCCCTCTACCTATCCTACTGTGTGCGGGATACAATGTGAAGATGATTTAATTTATGTTCAGTACCGAACCAGTTAGTTAGCTTGTGCGTGCTACACAAAACAACTTGACCTACAGTTGATGTTTACATTCCCTATTCACTTCTACGGTTTCGTATGTAGCGACTTATATTCAAGCAATATATGAATAGATATTATGAAAATTAAAGGTTGACCGAAATTTTCAATTACAATGTCTCTTTTGCTTCTCTCTTAAATATTATTTATGCCTACATTAATATTAAACAAAATCATGGCGAGGCCAGTCGTGGTCTAAACGTGACAAGATGTGGCTTTTATTCCCACTCGAGGAAGTGAAATATTTAATATTTTTATTTATTCGCTCTAGCCTATAGGCAAAACGCGTTGAGTTGAGTCAAAGCGTAATGCCTCTAAAATTCGGATGAGAATTGGAGACGGAGTGTCTTAACACTAAGCTCTGCCTACTCTACTAAATGCGGGATACAGCGTGAAGCCGATAAAAAACATTCGGTACATACATATACACTGTAAAACGTCAACGCAATAGCTTTGTTTAAGGTTTGTTTTGTATTGAAAAATCCCGTATATATAGAGAACGCAATACGTTTCACGATAACAATAACCGAGTGTAAAGAAAATTGAATGTCATACCATTCTAATGCAAAGTGCAGGGTGGAACGGAGTCCAATCACAACTAGATATGAGGACGCGATACGTAAATCTCGCGCCTCGACGGCAGCATATTGAAGTAGTCTAAGAAATTTCTCAGACAAATACTTCAATTTTATGAGACTTTCTTCAATTTTCATTTTGCTATCTGATTTCTATACAGGGCGATGGTTTTTTTTATATTATATTTTTTCATTGAAAGTTGAATTCTTCGTTGAAGTCTTCAACAATATGTGAATTATAAAGTATATAATTACGCTAGCATAAGAGAGAATCTTACATTTATAGACGTCCAAAACAGAACCACAAATATGTCCAAAGTTACACGAGATGCCGTCGTGGAGTAGAATTAATCTAACGCGACGGTTGTGGGTTTTATTCTCACTCAAGGGAATGATTTAATATTTTCATTTATTCGCTCTGCTATTAAGGCAAAAGCGTGTCTTTGTGTCTCACCACTTAACACATTATGCGTTGAAGATTCAACGGAAAGTAAGGATCGGAGAATCTAAGTACTAGGTTCCCTTTGTCTACCTAGTTGGACCCAACAAAAAAGAAAAGTAGACGACGAGTAAGAGAAGAGCGACAAAAAAATTGTCAATGGACTGATACCAACAAAGCAGCAAAACGCCTTAAGCGATTACGTTAAGTTTCCAACCACCTGCTCTAACAGTTGATATGCGTTAAAATATAAAAAAATACAAACAGAAACAAAAGAACTAGTCGAGGTTGCTTGTACAGTCGGGAAAAAGCTGCGAAACAGCTGGAAACACGATATATAAAAACACTATTTTCCAGTTGGATTTTAATCAACGAGAGTTTCCGAACTTCATTCAGTTTCAGATGCGTTTGAACAGATTGTAGAGTGAGATGGAAAAATGAGATTTGAATTCCATTCGTATAGCTTATTTTTTATATATAGTTCTTTAACTATATATAAAAAATAAGCTATACGAGTTAGCTCTTAGAGTTTGACATAAAAAGGCTAGTTAATAATCACATTTATACAGTCCTTTGTTTTCTATTATATTGACATCGAATATACATAATTAGAAAGATACCTTCATCCATTAGAACATATAATATATATATTTTTTATTTATTTAGAGGCCAGTCAGCCAGACTGTTAGATCGACTGGTTGTGGGCTCGATCCCTACTCGATAAAATTAAATATTTATTCAAATTCATATTTTCATTTCTTCGCTCTGGTGTCGAAACAAACTGCGGCGTTGAGTTCTGACATACAACCCGCATTGCCTCCAGATTTCGGCTAGAAGTGGGAAACGGAGTGTCTGTGCGGTATACAGCGTGAAGCTGATTTAGTGTTTTTAATATTTTTATACTTGTATAATAAAAAATGTAAATTAAAATTAATGTAGTTTCATTAATTAATTATTAATATATATGATAAAATGGGGAAAATTATCTTAGTTTTCTACTATTTACTGTTTCATGTAGGACTTTAATCTACGAACATCGTGCACAGTAAACATTTCCAATAACATATATCTAATTGATATAACTACATATATTAAAACAAGCACAAAAATAAAAATAATATCTGGAAAGATGAATATTTAGTAAAAACATTATAATATCATACATAGTCAGTTTCACGTTGAATCACGCATAAATCAGCGATTTTCGCCGATTTTTTCAGAACATTGCGAGATGAGCGGAGGATCTCAAAGCAGGGATTTTCCTTGGTACCAGAGCGACGAAATAAAAACATTAATAAATAATTATTCATTCCCTCGACTGAGAATCGAACCTACAACCTAGTGCCGATAAAAGCTTGTCGTAAAATCTTTATACGAAAGTTTAATATAGATATAGAAATAGGTATAGATAAGATAGCCTTCACGGTAAGCGGAGGTGTGACATAAACATAAGAATATCGAGCGCGAGCTCATCACGATGCGCGTTCCACTCAGTTCCGTTTTGAGCGTTTTTCCACTGATTTAACGCGAAATATCAGCGACATAGGCAGAATATTTCTTTTTCATATTTAATTTCGTATCAATTTTTGTATCAATTTCGCCATGTATTACAAAACAATATTGGTTTTTCTCGTTATGTCGAAAAATGTTATATTATTATTAAATGTATATTATTACGTGTTGAGTAAAAAAAGACACCAGAGCGAAGAAAAGGAAAATAATAAATATTTCATTTTCTCATATTCGAATCGAACCCACAACTCGTCACGCTTACAGTCACACTTTGTGGTTCTGCGCCACATCTGGCCCCGATAATATAATATGTAATAATAGAAAAAATATGGAGTTACAATATTTAAGTTATAATTTTCGACGTTTAGTGAAAATTCGAAAATGGGGCAGCTCAACTCATTGAAACTTGTTAAGTTGCGACATCGTTTTAAAACATTCTCTAATTAAATTTTTGCAGAGCTTTTGAAATAACTAAATATATATTATTTTTGTTATTTTCCATTATTTTTTTTTACAATAATATATATAATATAATATGTTTAAAATTATTATTCGTTTTAGTTAATTTCGTTTATATATTGGTCATTGATCTCAACATAAGTAAAAATCCTTTTAAAGCAACGAAATTAAAACGTAAAATATCGGTTCCACCCATCCTGTCAAATCATTATCTAGACCCTGAATCCCTATGACCCTTAAAAAACCCTTTCTGTTATTTGCCGTTAAAGAAACTGTCGTCCGTCCGTTTGTCTGTGTCAACATGAAAACCAAGTATAAATAAGACACTAGTGGAAAATTAACACACTTTTGTTACCAATGTATATAAAGGAATAAATTCATTCATATAACTTTTTGTGTCAACAACAACAGAAATAAAAAATAAGACTGGATAAGCCGTCACGATGTGGGATTTGCAGGAATTTTCTCGTTTTATATTAGTTTTTTTTTTTTTTTTAAGTTTTATTTTTTAAAGGTGCATATTGGTTAGGTTAAGTCGAATGTCTGACTGTTTAATGTGTTTTTTTATGCTTCGTGTATGGTGTATATATCAGAGTACGTAGAAAGGATTTGGAAACATAGTATGAAGATAGTGGCAAGATACTATCCGCTGAATTCTTGAGGTATTTCGTGTTGGGTAGCTGAACTAAACGCCGCGCTTTGTCTCTGTATTTGAGCGAAGGAATTAAAATATTCATTATTTCGTTATCGGGAGGAATCGAACCTACAATCGTCGCGCCTCCAGTATCACGATTGCGACGACTCACTCCTGGCTCCAAGAACTGGCCACGACTGGCTCCAAGAACTGGCGTATATATTATTAAATAATTAGCGTATATTTATTTTATATGTTGTATTTATTTAAGTTTTTCAAATTCAAGACACGGAAATATATGTAAAATGTGCCTAGAATCGAAATAAAAATATTTAACACTTTTGCTAAGTTGGCTTTGAATATTTAGAAAGTAAATAAATCAAAACGCTTAAATCCATGCTACATATAATATATTTAAATTTTACTATATTATGTTCGATATAATATTATAATATATTAAATAATATTTAATTATTGTTAACATTTTATCGTTTCTATTATTTATTGTTTTCTATTGTACATAAAAACATAGGTTAAAATAATTAAAAGATAATAAAAAAAAGAATTAAAAAAATATCTAAATTATTAAGATACTACAGCAGCCAGATTAAAAATTCAAACACTAAGGAGTCAAAAGTAAAGCTAAAAACTCCTATTCAATACAACACTCGACTAGATTAAAGCCAGAGTACAAAGACGGCGGCTGATAAATAAAATTAGAGCACTAACACGAATGCCAGACTTAAGAGATTCCTTTATGGTTAAGTTAAATATATGTTAAATGACTTTCGTTTGTTGTACTGTGTTACTGGTATTTTTATTATCAGTTACATATGGATAGTAATAAAAAATTATATTAAGTTTTTTTTACAGCTTCACGCTATATCCCGCACACAGCAGGGTAGGCAGAGGGAACCTAGTGTTAAGACACTCCGTTCCCCACTTTCTGCCGAATTCTGGAGGCATCGCGTGTTTGCTTCGATACCAGAGCGAAGAAATGGAAATATAAATTTAAATAAATATTTTATCTCCTTGAGTGGGGATCGAACCCACAACCAGTCGGTTTTACAGTCACACTTTGTGCCGGTGCGCCACGACTAGCCTCATGATATTAAGTAAGAGTTTCACGCTGTATCCCGCATGCAGCGGGGTAGGCAGAGAAAACCGAGTGTGAAGACACTCCGCACCCTACTTTCTGCCGAATTCTGGAGACGTTGCGTATGGCGGAACTCAACGCGCTTTGCCAAGACACTTGAGCGAAAAAATGAAAATATGAAGTATTTCATTTCCTCGGTTGGGAATCGAAACCACAACCTGTCGAATTTACATGCCCATGCGCCACAACTGGCCTCAAATAATTTATAAATTTTATAGAAAATTTTCTTTAGTATAATTTTTTTTATATTAAATCGCCTCGTGGCCTCCAAGATATCCATGTAAGTTTAAAATACATACATATTTTAAAATGTCAATGTGCTAAATATAAGAGATGAAGCTTCTCTATCGTGCAATCAATAACGTTCTCAAGATAGCATTTATCCCTAGTGGCAAGTGTCTGGCAGTTTGTTTCTAGAAGCTATTAAATTATAGTCTTCTATTATATGCTTCGGTAGCGGCGTAAAATGATTTATGTTTTATAATAGAGTTGAGGCCGTTGTCGCTCAGGAGCTTGCATTTGTGTGACTGTAAGCTTTACAGTTGTGAGGTCGATTTTCATTCGGTGGATTGGAATATTTTAATATTTTCGTTAACCTAGCTCTGATAAGGAGGCAAAGCGCGGGTGTTCCGCCTCTCAACGCACAAGGCCTGGGGAATTCGGCAGCAATTAGGGGACGGAACAGTCTTAATGGGAACGGAGTGTTTTATCACTATATTCCCAGGTTTCTTCTACCTACCATGACGTGCGCGGGATACAGCGTGGAGCAAATGAATACACTATTACTGATTTTTGCTTTTGTTTATAAAGTTACTATTTTATAAATAATATTAAATTAAAAAAAAACCTGTATCGAAAATTATAGTATCACTTTGTTGTCTGTCTATCTATATGTTTGCGTTAAGACCATTTATCTCAAGATCGCGTGGAAGTATCAGGTGGAATTTTTAAATATCGATGTCTATGCCCTTGCACATCTAAAACAAGAATTGTTTTGATTCTTTATCGATTTGAATTTGCATAGAGTATATCGTATTTCGTAATCAAAACTGTGGATATATAATTATGAAATTAATAATCACGACTGAAATTACAATACAAATAAACACAAAAATCCTGAAAATAAAAAAGAAATAACAGAAATCTCGTTATTAAACAAAATATCAAACAAAAAACATCCAATATTTTAAAATAAAAATTATGCACCCATATGTATATATAGTATATTATTAACTCTGCATTTTCATATGCAGGATTTTCAAGAAAGCTGAAATTCAGAATCCAGAAAACTAAAGAGTTGCAAATAAAGCTAAAAAGTCGTGACGTGAATATGAATAAATATCAACGCGATGAGTTCGCGTTTTCCACATAACCGGTGGTAGGTAACGTATTATGTTTTTTATGTATTCTGAGTATATTTGACAGTGATATCATCATATATCATATACGGCTTCATCAAGCGGCTCGGAAATAATAATCAGCTATCATTTTTTTGTTTCCTTTATGAAATGTGCTTTGGAAATTCGCTAAAGATCGAACTCGGTCTGGTTCTTTGGAAAAATGTAAAAAAAAATATACTGCTAAGTACATGGTGTAAGTATTAATATTCAAAAAATTTTGCTTATATGTATACATATATGTAATTTGAATGAAATCTCAATTATTTAATATTTCCTTTGCTCGAGTGGGAATCGAATTCACAACACGTCGCGTTTACAGTCACAGTGTTTATTCAATGTATATACAAATTATTAAATTTTAAGTTTTCTTAAAAATCCTAGCATTATATTTACAATTTTAACACGCTCATATTTTATTAGATCGACATAGTTAGTGAAACTGACGCTGTAACTTATATTACGTGCTAACGCGGGAAATAAAATTCTCTTTTAAAAGTTATAAAACTGCTTCGAATATTTTTATCGCGTAGAGCTAAGAGCGAGTCGTATTACGCACGCAAACTTTTGGTGTTACCATATTTTATTTAAATCATTTTCTTTATCACGTACAACATCGTTAAATATCATTAATATTCAAGGCGAGCATTCGTTTACTTAATGCTTAATACATTATGGTAAAAATATATGCATGTAAATGGATCAACTTTTCTTTTACAGACGGAACCTAGTGTTAAGACACTCCGCTTCACTCCACTTTCGCGTTCGCACTCCACTTTCAGTCAAATTCTTGAGACATTGTGTGCTGAGTGGCAGAACTCAATGCCGCGCTTTGCCCCAACATCAGAATTTAAAATATTAAATATTGCATTTCCTCGTGTGGGAATCGAACCCTCAACGAGTCGCCACGCCTGATATGCAGATTAATACTGATTTAAGCACTTCCCACAGGCTTCATAACAAAATATAATTATCACACCTCTTTAACCTAATGCTAGTTAATAACAGTTAAACAGCCAGTTAATTCATTCGAGCGGTTAAATATTACATATTATATCTACGATAATATATGGTTCTAGGTTGCTTTCCAAACAATATTATGTCATTAGACTTGTAATTCTATTAGTATTAAGTTATTCTTGAACATTTAACTAAGAACCATGTAACGTGGAGCGTGTACAGTTACAATGTCAGGCAGTCGATGGATTAGAAAGAAAAAGAAAAAAAACTGTTTAGAAAAATAAAGTTTTAATTCCTAGCTAACTAAATGAGGTTATTTGTTTGTTTTATTGTTCTTCAAGCACACACTTAAGCAGGCACATACATACATACACACACACACACACACACATATTCATATCACACACAGACAAAATGTATGTTACATTTATATATTTATATATTTATTATTTTATCTAAATATATTACATCCTTTATTATTATTTTTTATTTTATTACTATTATTTTTTATTATTAATATTATTTGTCATGGTTTTGTTATATTTTCTCAATTTTTTCTTATGTATAATAATTTGCTTTGTATTATGCAATTAAGTTTAATTTTTAATTAATTTATTTTTTTTGATTAATTGATGTAACTTTTGAAAGGACGCTTGTGAGGCGGGCGTTGATAACTGCGACACAGTTTCAAACTACTGTAGTTATTATCGTCTTAAACTGTTTTTGTCTGCACGAATTTTTTGAAATAAATGAAATATAAATTAAATTAAAAAATTAAATTGGCTTCACGCTGTATACCGCACACAGCAATCTAGTCAGAGTAAACCTAGTGTTAAGACACTCCTTTCACCATCCATCCCGTATATAAATTTCTATTTTATTTTCATATGAATCTTTCAAATGGTTACGTCTTATTTACGCGGTGTACCGGCTACGCCTATTTTTGTCACCCAAACGTCTGAACAAACACTATATTCGGGTCAACGTTAAGGTTAGGTCAGGTCAACATAAATTCGTGTCAAGTTGTTAAAACTCATTATTGCGTCGGATCGAATAAATATATATTTGATGAATTTATATTATTTGTTTTATATGAAACTATTTTAACCGGATTAGCAGATCCAGCAGTGACCGAGGACTACTGCAAAGTGTTATTTTATTATTTGTATGTTGGGTAATTGTTATTTCTTTTTATGAACGAAAGCTATGACTTAATCATCAGCTTCACGCTATATCCCGTATATAGCAGGACAGGTAAAGGGAACCTAGTGTTAAGATACTCTGTTCCCCACCTTCCGCCTAATTTTTCGAAGCATTGCGTGTTGAGTGGCGGAACTCAACGTCAGGCTTTTGCCTTGATGCCATGCAAATATTAATGAATAATAATTCATTTTTCCGAGTGGGAATCGAACCCACAATCATCGGGTTATAGAAACATCCTTGCACCACTACGGCCTCAAAAAAATACATTGCGATTCCGAATTTATTTTACAAGATTTTAAAACAGTGCAGTTTCATCAAATCCAGAATGGTAGCTGAGTGTCGGTTGAATGGAACTTCCATTATGGAAGAAAGTACTACATTATTACTTGAAGCTGCTAGCTTCGCGATATTGAAAATGAATTCTGCGTCCTATAACATTGGAATAAGATAGATATCTATCCGTATTGGTATTATTATCCGGATTTCTTATTAACAGATGCCCGGAGGTGGGTTTTGTTGAGAAAAGCGGAAATCGTTGGAAGGCATTGTGTGATAACCGGTTCACTTTTTTCCTACTAATGAGGCGAAGTCGCGAACAACTTCGTAGTTGTGACTTCAGCTTTACATTGACCTCAATCTGTGGAGCGAACGAAAATTTATTACCATGTTTCGTCGAATACTTTTTCGAAATGACAAATATGATATATTTGTAGCAAAAAATTGGCGTTAAAAAGCCCCATAAGTTCAACCAGCAGCGTAGTTACAAGCGTATATAAAATAATAAATATTATTTTTAATAGTAGAATAACTTAATAACGTTTTTATTAAAAATCTAGAAATAGACATGAAAAATGCATGAAATAAGAACACGGAATCTTTATCTATGTACAAGGTTTTAATATATCCCTTGTTCGCCAATGGGGTATATCCCTTCAGTTACTCAGGGAACATTTCCTTACTTATCTGTTACATGGAACTATGCTACCGTAACTACTCTCGTGTTACGTAAGCGTGATAAAAAACCTAATATGGCGGAACGAGAGTGATGATATACCAAAATGGCTTTTTTAAACAATATTTAAGTTTTATATGAAACTATTTTAACCGGATTAGCAGATCCAGCAGTGACCGAGGACTACTGCAAAGTGTTATTTTATTATTTGTATGTTGGGTAATTGTTATTTCTTTTTATGAACGAAAGCTATGACTTAATCATCAGCTTCACGCTATATCCCGTATATAACAGGGCAGGTAAAGGGAACCTAGTGTTAAGATACTCTGTTCCCCACCTTCCGCCTAATTTTTCGAAGCATTGCGTGCTGAGTGGCGGAAATCAACGTCAGGCTTTTGCCTTGATGCCATGCAAATATTAATGAATAATAATTCATTTTTCCGAGTGGGGATCGAACCCACAATTATCTTTGCACCACTACGGTCTCAAAAAAATACATTGCGATTCCGAATTTATTTTACAAGATTTTAAAACAGTGCAGTTTCATCAAATCCAGAATGGTAGCTGAGTGTCGGTTGAATGGAACTTCCATTATGGAAGAAAGTACTACATTATTACTTGAAGCTGCTAGCTTCGCGATATTGAAAATGAATTCTGCGTCCTATAACATTGGAATAAGATAGATATCTATCTGTATTGGTATTATTATCCGGATTTCTCATTAACAGATGCCCGGAGGTGGGTTTTGTTGAGAAAAGCGGAAATCGTTGGAAGGCATTGTGTGATAACCGGTTCACTTTTTTCCTACTAATGAGGCGAAGTTGCGAACAACTTCGTAGTTGTGACTTCAGCTTTACATTGACCTCAATCTGTGGAGCGAACGAAAATTTATTACCATGTTTCGTCGAATACTTTTTCGAAATGACAAATATGATATATTTGTAGCAAAAAATTGGGGTTAAAAAGCCCCATAAGTTCAACCAGCAGCGTAGTTACAAGCGTATATAAAATAATAAATATTATTTTTAATAGTAGAATAACATAATAACGTTTCTATTAAAAATCTAGAAATAGACATGAAAAATGCATGAAATAAGAACACGGAATCTTTATCTATGTACAAGGTTTTAATATATCCCTTGTTCGCCAATGGGGTATATCCCTTCAGTTACTCAGGGAACATTTCCTTACTTATCTGTTACATGGAACTATGCTACCGTAACTACTCTCGTGTTACGTAAGCGTGATAAAAAACCTAATATGGCGGAACGAGAGTGATGATATACCAAAATGGCTTTTTTAAACAATATTTAAGTTTTATATGAAACTATTTTAACCGGATTAGCAGATCCAGCAGTGACCGAGGACTACTGCAAAGTGTTATTTTATTATTTGTATGTTGGGTAATTGTTATTTCTTTTTATGAACGAAAGCTATGACTTAATCATCAGCTTCACGCTATATCCCGTATATAACAGGGCAGGTAAAGGGAACCTAGTGTTAAGATACTCTGTTCCCCACCTTCCGCCTAATTTTTCGAAGCATTGCGTGCTGAGTGGCGGAAATCAACGTCAGGCTTTTGCCTTGATGCCATGCAAATATTAATGAATAATAATTCATTTTTCCGAGTGGGGATCGAACCCACAATTATCTTTGCACCACTACGGTCTCAAAAAAATACATTGCGATTCCGAATTTATTTTACAAGATTTTAAAACAGTGCAGTTTCATCAAATCCAGAATGGTAGCTGAGTGTCGGTTGAATGGAACTTCCATTATGGAAGAAAGTACTACATTATTACTTGAAGCTGCTAGCTTCGCGATATTGAAAATGAATTCTGCGTCCTATAACATTGGAATAAGATAGATATCTATCTGTATTGGTATTATTATCCGGATTTCTCATTAACAGATGCCCGGAGGTGGGTTTTGTTGAGAAAAGCGGAAATCGTTGGAAGGCATTGTGTGATAACCGGTTCACTTTTTTCCTACTAATGAGGCGAAGTTGCGAACAACTTCGTAGTTGTGACTTCAGCTTTACATTGACCTCAATCTGTGGAGCGAACGAAAATTTATTACCATGTTTCGTCGAATACTTTTTCGAAATGACAAATATGATATATTTGTAGCAAAAAATTGGGGTTAAAAAGCCCCATAAGTTCAACCAGCAGCGTAGTTACAAGCGTATATAAAATAATAAATATTATTTTTAATAGTAGAATAACATAATAACGTTTCTATTAAAAATCTAGAAATAGACATGAAAAATGCATGAAATAAGAACACGGAATCTTTATCTATGTACAAGGTTTTAATATATCCCTTGTTCGCCAATGGGGTATATCCCTTCAGTTACTCAGGGAACATTTCCTTACTTATCTGTTACATGGAACTATGCTACCGTAACTACTCTCGTGTTACGTAAGCGTGATAAAAAACCTAATATGGCGGAACGAGAGTGATGATATACCAAAATGGCTTTTTTAAACAATATTTAAGTTTTAACTTAGTATTTTCAGCTTATGTAACTTAAGGCCAGTCGTGGTTCAGGTGTACAAAGCGTGTCTGTAAAATCGACTGGTTGTGAGTTCGATCCCCACTCGACGAGATGAAATATAAATCAAATCGTTTTGGTTTCAAAGGCAAAGTGCGGCGTTGAGTTCCGCCACTCAACATGCAATACCTCCAGAACTCAGCGGAAAGTGGGGAACGGAGTGTTTAAAACCATTCCCTCCCCTGCCTACCCTGCTGTGTGCGGGATACAGCGTGAAGCTAATTGATTTTCATTTTCTAATAATTATAAACCTATTTTAAAATGACATATATTTTCTACAAACACCAGTTTAGTTAGATGAAAGTTATTATTAGCTCGCTATTATCAAAATCGGTGTTGAGTATAATCTATATTTATTTTGTATTATAAACTAGTTTCTTTAAAATTATATATAATTAAGAAATCAGGAAAAATGTAACAAAAATTACATTAGATAAGCGTAAAGAGAAGTTAGATTTCTCTTATTCTCGGAGTGACTGAGTTAAGTATCGCATCGATCATCAATCAACTGCTGGTCCACCCTCTTCCGTCCAGCCCTTGAAATTACGATTAGTGGCAATTTAATCATCTTAAGACCGAGGTCAGCGTTAGATTGAGTATTTAATGCCTTTTATTTTGTGGCTCACCTTTATTTTTATTGTTATTTGTATAGACAAATGGTATTAACGCAATATATTTGTAACAATTCAATCAAAGACTCAAGGATAAAAAATGTAGTAAAAATAATTTTGTTCTGCTGTTATTTGATAACTCTAAAACTATTATTTGTATTGTTCATGACGTTGTTACTTATAAAAATTTAACATACCGGGATTTGAACCCGCGCCTCTTACATCATTTCTTATGAAAAGATTTTTTTTTTATTATAAAACTTCACCAGGAGCTCAAGTATCCATTCGTGGACAGAATGTCTATTGATATGTATCAAAAGATCAGTGATCAAAAGATCAATGGGCCATAAAGAAATTACATATAGAATTTTTTTTTGAATATAAAAATCGAGCTCAAAATCCTTTCGGTCGCGCACTTCCCAACTGTACCGCAACGGTATCCACTGCCACTCTTATGATAACTAAGCATGACATTTTGAGTTATCATATAAAGTCATCACGTTTTCATGATATCTGACATTCCACGTCCCAACTGGCAGTTTTTTCAACTACATAAATATCATGAATACTTTACGAGTTGAAAAGGGTTCGTTGTAAAAAACACTTGGGTGAAACAGGACGTTGAGTTATGTAAATTGAAATAATTGCATTCTTGCTTTTAACTTTACAGTCTAATCTAGTTTTGTACGTGTATATTAAAAGTCTAGTGACCTACAAACTTGTACGGTATTTTTTAATTTGAAATTTGATATGATTTCGTTTGTTTTCTTTTAATTGTTAGTTTGTTCGTCTTTGTAGCCTCAAGTTAATAGAGAGAAGGGGTGGTCTAAATATTATATATCAAATGTTTCATGAGATAGAGCCAGAGGCACATAGTGAGACTTTAAACGCGACTGGTTGTGGGCTTGATCTCCACTCGAGGAAATTAGATATATATTTGAATTTATATTTCTGTTTCTTCGCTCTGGTGTCGGGACAAAGGGCGTCGTTGAGTTCCGCCACTCAACACGCAACGCCTCCGGAATTCGGTAAAAAGTGTGGAATGGAGTGTCTTAACACTAAGTTTCCTCTGCCTACCCTGCTGTGTGCGGGATACAGCGTGAAGCTGAAATGCTTCATCTTGTTCAAGATGTTACTTACGACGATACTATATAACTGTTTTACAGCATAAAATCGACTTATTAATTTAGAAACTTGATTTTACATTTATTAATTTAAATAATATGTTCAATATTGTTTCCAATATACTCAAATAATTCGAAAGTTGAAAATTCCTCGCCCCAATGCGACATGGAGAGGCTCTTGGCTATCGATAATATTTCATCTCAAATCCACGCGATTCCAGTGTAGCCGCGGAAAACCGTATTTATGGTGGCTGCTATAAACAGGTTTTACTGTTTCATTTTTATAAAATACGATCTCCTATTTCCTAGGCCAATATATTCTAGAGCTATATTGATAGAATTGACTGACGGTCGAAAAAGCGTTAAAATATATTCTGTTTGGAATGTGTTAGTTTATTCATTTCCATAAATTTATTTAAAATAAATATATATAAATAAATAAATATCTCTCTTATTTTTTTTTTGGTTTCATGTGATAGTATTGGTACTTAACCCATTGTGTTCCTAAGCTTACACCATGGTCGACAGCACCTAAGCCCGTATTTATAAATCGCTCTCGAGTCTGACATCGATTTTGAGACGTAGTTTAATAGATATGTAATTTATGAATAAAAATGGCATTTCAAGATCTATTTCAGACTTGAGAGCGATTTATTAACACGAGCTCTACTGTAAGAAAATTTCGTTCTGCACTTTCAGCTCGAATTCGAGATCTTACTCACTTAACGGAATATAAATTTGATACTTTCGCCTCAATTGGTAACTTTCAAAGATACATGAACAATAAAAAAATATGCTTTTGGTAACAACCCGTTCGAAAGTGACAAAAAAGTCACAAATATAAAAACTAAGAGGCTAGTACATTGTGATGTTCCCGTGGCTCCGGGCGCGCTAGGCGTGTAACGATCTGTAAACGTTCACATTATTCAACACTTTTTTCGATAAAACGTTTTTATCAAAGACTTTGAAAGTATAGAAATAAAAACATGCTCGTTAATTTATATTTAATTATCGCGTATCAATTGACTCTTCTTTTTTTCATTGACCTAGATGAAAAATGTAATATTTGCAAAGTACTTTTTAATGAATACTTCGTAGACTAGTCTATATATAACCTGTTGACACCATAATATATATTATTAAATTATATGAATTAACTTCTGTTTTTCATTTATTAATATTAATCAATAACTATATGTATTTATAAAATAAGATGTAAATTAAATGAAATTAAATAGATGAATTTATGGTTTAAAGTAATTAGTTAAGCGGATGGCTTTGGTTAACTAAAGGGTAGGTGTTATTAATTATTCATATCGTTCAAATATATATATATATATATATAATAATATATATATATATATATATATATATATATATATATATATATATATATATATATATATATATATATATATATATATATATATATATATATATATATATAATGTACAGTAAGCGCAATGTTACTTGGAAGTAGTCTGTCTTTCATGAATTTTTGCCTGCTCATAATATACGAAAAGTTAAAGTAAATACTTTTTATTTCATTATATTTTAGTCTTAATTTTTCTTTTTCATAAATTAAGTTATTGATATTAAATTACTTTATTGTGATAAATTAAAAATGACAACATAAGTACATTAGTTTTCAAATTTATAATTATTTTTTCAAAAAATAAAACCAAAGACACTCGAAATACTGAGGTAATTATTAAATAAACGGCCATTAAATTTTTTTTCTGCAATATCTTTTATAAATATAAATTTACATATAATATTTATTATTATTATTATTATTATTATTATATATGGGAAACTCTCCGTTCACACAATAATTATATCGCATATATAATTACAACGACCTACATGTGGCTACGCGCGTAGCATCCGACCATACCAGATGCTACGGACCTACAAGAATCATCAATGAAACATTGGCGTAGCACGATCATCGATGATCTCAAAGATTTATAATCACATCTTAGTTTTTTATTGAGATAAAATTAAAAAGTGGGATATTTGTGTGTTAAATATTTGATCACTATACACAAAACTTCACAACAGAAACACATGGGCTCGTGATTACGGTGGGTTGCTCGGTCGGTCGGTCGGCGACCGGTGATGGCGCGCGACTAAGCGGCCGGGGTGCTCGCCGGTGCGCGCGCCGTCGCCGCCGCTCGATACGCGCCGCGCCCCACGACCCCACGTCCACCTGTACGCTGGCCACAACAGGATCCCACCACGACACCACGATTGTAAACAGTACCATTCAAAGTATTAACGTTTCCATTAATAGTATTGATGCTGTGGAGCAGAGAGTGTGACTGTGAACGCGATAGGTTGTGGGCTCGATTTTCAATCAAATAAATGAAATATTTTAAATTTTCATTTCTTCGCTCTAGATTTGAGGCAAAGCGTAGCGTTGCCGTTCACCAGTCAACAGGCGATACCTACAAAATTCGATCTAAAAGGGCAACGGAGTGTTTTATCACTAGGTTCCCTCTACCTACCCTGCTGTGTGCGGGATACAGCGTGTTACTAAAGAAAATCGCTAATTTATTAATAATATTCTAAGCATCTTATCCTATAATTAATCATCTAAAGTGTTAATCTTAGCATCTCAACGATATTCACACATAATAATGTATGTAATATGTATTTCCGTAACCGCGTTACCGCCACCAGGAACCACCATTTAAATTTAATTGAAATTATTAATTAACAGAGAGATCGTGAGATTTATTTTCGAATTTATATTTATGTCAACAGTCAAAATGTAACAGCATGTGCCGAAATAGCTGAGCTAAACTGATTTTAATGAATACGAATAGAATATAAATGGAATATGTTTTTTATTAAATTAGAGCTAAATTTAATTTAATTATTTTTGTGCTTTTATTTTTGGTATACATACTATTGTTAGAGGCCAGCGTGGCGTAGCCCAAGCGTATGATGGTAAACACGGCAGGTTGTGGGTTCGGACTCCGCTCGAGGAAATGAAATGTTTATTTTCATTTCTGGGGTTGAGGTAAAGGGCGGCGTTGAGCACCGCCACTCTGTTAAGTGGCAAAGTTTGTCGAGTGATATAGCGTGTTACATTAATTTGTTAACACTAGATTCCCTCTGCCTGTTCTGGTGGGTATTGGATACAACGTGAAGCTAAAAAATAATAAAAGCAACATTATACGTGAGGGAAAGAGACGTGGGAATATATGACACAAATACTTAATTAAGTTAAAGTATGCCACGCTTTTTATTATATGTTAAGTACAATTCAATTAATCATTTTGTTTACATTATCAATCCGCATATATGGTTATATGATGTACCAAAAATATGCAATTATCAATTGAACTCTACAAACTGGTTTTTAAGGTCAACAAAAAAAAGAAATAACAACTTTATGAACGCATTTGAACCTAGAGTTATCTATTTAATTACGTTAAATTATTAGTTTTGGGGCTATAACAAGATCCCAAGATACTAATAGTGACTAATAACTATTTGGAAAGCGAACATCGTTGTATTAGTTGACATACTATATGTTTTGTATTATATTATAAATATCTATGAAGAGGCCATTCGTGGCGCAGTGGTACAAATGTGATTGTAAAACCGACTGGTTATGGGTTCGATCCCCACTCGAGGAGATGAAATATTTACTTAAATTTATATTTCCATTTCTTCGCTCTGGAGTCGAGGCAAAGCGCGGCCTGTTCCGCCGCTCAACACGCAATGCCTCCGAAATTCGGCAGAAAGTGAGGAACGAAGTGTCTTAACACTAGGTACCCTCTGCCTACCCTGCTGTGTGCGGGATACAGCGTGAAGCTAATTTAATTTTTATTTTATCTATGTATCAATTTATTGTTATATAGTTAACTGTATGTAGGGTACTGGCATCAGTAGTCAGCCCCACACCAGTAGTCAGCCTTTTCCAGCTTATAACCTATAGGAATAACGTTCTATTGCAAATTAACCAACTGAGTAACTGTTAAAAAAAGCTTTGCCTTCTAATTGGTCGGTTCGGAACATCACAATGACGCTATGTGGCTGAATAAAATAGTAATATGAGTTTATATCGACATTGTCACCTGTCGAGACCAGACACGGCGCGCGCGCCAAAGTTTTCTTAGTGGGAAGTGTCTGAGAAAAAGATGAAATATTGCAATTTCTTATTAACTTTAATGCCATGTTTTATAAAAATATAGTGTAATTACATTTTTCACATCAAAATCAAATAAATAATAGAACAGTTTCTTTATAGTTATTTAAATAACGAGTTGGCCGACTACTGGGTATGCGTTTCTTGTACATAATCCAGTGTTCGGCCCTCCCCGGCTGAGTACTGGATTCTATGCTTTTTTTGATATCGAAGTCTTATTAGTGTCATTTTAATGCTGGAAATTTAGCCTTTTATTTAGTATAGCCATGTCATACATAATTACATGAAAAAACCAGTAGTCGGCCGCCTAACTAGATGCGTTCGAACCACGGCTGAGTACTGGTGAGGATGGACCCAGTGCTCAGCCAGTCAGTAACTTACGCTGCTTAATTTACTAATTTATTTAATTAGCACCCACCTACCGATTAATTTCTTAGTTTTTGGCATTTTTTATTTGTTTATTTTTTGTATGTCTATTTTGAGGCCCATACAATAACCTGAATACCCTGAAGACAAACTAACCCAAGCTTTAGACGCTATCAGAAATGGCATGCCAATTAAAGAAGCTAGTAGAACCTCAAAGGTTCCTCGATGGCTGAAAGACATTGCCACTTGTGGTTTTGGAAAGAAACCTGACAATGTATTTAATACTTGACATGATGATTGAAGACGGCAGGCCCAATCCCTTTCTAAATGGAAAACCATTGATAGATCTTCAGGTGTTCTTATTGAAAATAAATAAGAACACCTGAAGATCTATCAAAGGCAAGAGCAATAAATCAAGCACTCGACGTGTTAGAAGACCCTAAAAGAATACTTAACGGTGACGAAACATGCTTTGCCCAAAAACTTGAAAAGATATAGCATCCCAAGAATATAAAAATGTATACCAAATAGTAAAGGGCAAAGAGCAGGAATCTGTCACCGTTTTAGCTTTTTTTTCCCTTATAGGCGATATTCCTCCTTGTGTAGTTTTCCCGTACACCAGACCCTTCAAAGATGTTATAAATAGGCTGATAGTTGGTTCCTCGGTAAATCTGACACTGGATAGATGAAGGCAGATATTTTCTACGATTATATTTCTGGATGCCTATCCAAGTGGATAGATGAAAACAAAGTGAAAAACTAGTGCTTGTTTTTGTCGACGGCCACAAAACTCACATGACAATGAAGCTTAGTAAAAACTGCCACGACAGTAACATAATTTTGTACGCACTTTTGCAACCAGCAGATGTTAGCGTTTTTAAACCAGTAAAAATTGAATGGGCGAAAACTTTTCATAATTGGTGGTCAGCCACAAAACGCTAAAACTATTGACAAAATCTTCTCTGTTCATTGTTGAAAAAAGTACTAAGTCAGGAATCTATGAAAGAAGTCGTCAAAAATGGATTTCGTAAGTGTTGCCTTTTCCATTTGACCCTAGTGCAGTAGATTATTCAAAATGCGTGCAAAAAACCTTAGAGAAAAAGAATGCATCTACCAGCAAGATAACTTTACCGAGTACCCTCAAAAAAGAGTTTTTGACACTCATTAAGTTATAAGACATATAGTTGTGGAAAAACCTAGGTGAAACCTTTAGAAATGAAGAACTTGAGAATTTTTAAATTGTGATTTTAATGAAGAATAAGTAAATTTAGTTTTTTATGATATTAGTGTACTTACTAAAGTCTTATTATTTAATTAAATTTATTAAGTTCCTAGATAATTAAGCTTTAAACTATTGATCTCCGGAGAGGCTGATTACTGGTACCAATATGGCTGAATACTGGGTTGTGACGGCTGAGTACTGGGGAAATATGCCTTATTTTGATAAATAATTTATTTTTAATACTTATTGAAAAAATATATAATATCTGTTACTTTTATAACAAAGTATAATAAATGATTAAGTGAATGAGTAAATAAAGTTTTTGATTACTATTTTTAATAATTTTCTATACATATTTAAACTTGCGCTTTCCACTAAAAGGCTGACTACTGGTGGCTTTACCCTATGTATACATAAGTATAAAGGTATACGTACTATTTTTTTTTATTTTTCTGTTTGTATATTATACATATTTTTAAATACCACCTACCTACCAGCTCTAAAGATTGTCTGGAAGAGGTGGCTAGTTAGCCATAAGACCGCCTTTTGTTAATTTTGTTTTTATTATATATCTTTCTCTTGTGGTGTACAAATAAAGAAATAATAATAATAATAACGGTAATATCAAAGTGGATTACACTACGCTTTTAAAGACTAAATTCACCTATAGGCTGAATTTAGTAAGTGCTGGTCTAGCTATAGAACGCCTTAGTGGATAAAGCGGACGCTTAAAAGTTTTCTTGTGTCCGACGCTTGAATCTATTTATGCATCTTTCGGAATAAATAATGTTTGTAATATTTGGAAGAGTATGTTGCTAAAGCTAGTAATAAATAGTATTTATTTTCAGTTTCATGCTGTATCCCGCATTTAGCTGGGTAGGTAGCAGGAACCAAGTGTTAAAACTATCCGCCCTTCACTTTCTATCGAATTCAGGGGGCATTACGTGTTGGACTGCGGAGCTCAACGCCACGCTTTGTTTCTACATCAAAGCGAAGAAAATGTACATTTTATAATTCGATATTAAATTTCATATAATGTTACAATGAGAAACCATTAATATAATCATTTTCAACATCACATGTTCCAATATTACTAGAAATTAGAAAAAAAATCATTCCTCAGGGATATCTTTACATAAATCTTTAACATTTTTTTCGAGATATTATTAGTTCATGAAAGGCATTATAAGGGCAGAAACCTAAATCGAGTGAAATAACAATGTAATATTTTATTGTTTCGAAAAATAAAGGAGCATTTTCCACGCGATAGAATGCGCGAATAGGACTTCTTTATAGTATTATTGTGCTTATTTGGAAGCCATTGTTTTAAAATGAATGTAATAAGTTAAGAATGGTTTGGTATTTATATAAATAGTAGAAACGAATCAAAAGAATCAAAATAATTCAGCTTCACGTTGTATTCCACACTCAGCAGGGTAGGCAGAGGGAACATAGTGTTAACACACTCCGTTCCCCAATTTCTGCCGAATTCTGGAGACATTGTGTGGTGAGCGACGGAACTCAACGCCTCGCTTTGCCTCGACACCAGAGCGAAGAAATGAAAATATTTCATTTTTCCGACTGTTAATCGAACCCACAACCTGTCGCGTCTAATGGCTACAAGAAATATTCGTCGTTTTACAAAAACGTCTATGACACCGGAACAGCTCTCGACCCTTGGTTACTGTAACTACTAAATTAGTTAAATGAGTACCTTGTAATATGGTAATAGGAAGTGGCTTCGTGACGGCGCATTTCTTATAGTTTCTTGAAAAAAAACTTAAACAGCGTTTAATTGCTAGGCAATAAACTGCTGATAATATCGTTAAATATTTAAATATCTCTCTCTATAAGGATTATTAACTTATTGTATAAATATAGGTATATTTTGGTTATTTAGATTAACCAAGTTTATTAAAAAAATATATATAATATATGGTCCGAGAAAATTCAAAATTTTTAGTTCTTAAGAAATATTGAGTTTAGCTATCCTTTTGATATTGTAGCCTGAAATATATATTATATACATAAGTAATGCTACTCATATTATAAAATTGAAAAATTTGAGGATGAATGCTCGTTTTACTTTCACGCGAAAAGTACTAAACGGATTTAGATAGAACTTTTCAGTAATATAGCTTATACATCAGAATAACACATAGGCTACGGCTACAATTTATTTAGAGATTTTTTGTATATTATGGCTATAATCATACAGTAACTTCAAGCGGGCGAAGCCGCGTGTGGATTACTAGTAGATAATAATTAGATATAATTTCTATTAGAAGCCGCCATGGCGCAACGGCTCAACGTCTGACTTGAACTCGACGATTTTGAGTTAAAATTTTTAAAAGGACGTGTGGGTTTTTTCAATAAAATAACCATCAATCACACATCCATACACAATGTGAAAAAAAAATGTATAAAATTAATTTCTCCTCTCTCAACAAGTTAATTACATATATTTGATATTTAACTTATCTGTGTATTTTGAAATATAATGTTTCCATTATACAAATAAAGTTGGAACAGTATTAAATAATTAAAGTATAGGGGCCGATAAATACCTCGTTATATATGATAATAAGGATTGAGGGTCTGTTTGTTCATCTCATATGCATATTTGTTAGTCCTTCGCTCTGTAAGCAGATTACCCTAAAACTCAGCCCCGGCTAGACGTCGAGGTTTTGGTATTTTTGCTATTTATTATTCTATTACCAGTCGTCGTCGTCGAACCCGTAGTGGTACAATGACACAATCGTGTGACTGTAAACGCGACGATGGTGTGTTCGATTCCCGAAATTAATTATTAATTATTAACATTTTTGATTGTTCGCTCTGATAATGAGGCAATGCGTGTCGTTGATTTCCGTAATTGAGCTCCAATCAAACAGTTAAAATGTGGGGGAGTTGAGTGTCTCAACACTATGTGTAATGTCTAACCTGATGTATGCGGGATACAGCGTGATGTTGAAAAAAAAATCCTATTACCGAACGATGGTATTAAACATAAAAGCGAATAAGTCCTGTAGGTTTAACATAAGCTTATTAACTATATAGTAAAATATGTTATTTTATATAGTTCACATACAGATTTTATATCGATATATAGATATAGAAACAATATCATAAAAAATAGATGGAACTAAAAATGTAGTTGAAATGTAAAACCAGACCATGTTTGAAGCATCTCGTTTGCATTTACTTAACATTGTTAAGTAGAACGAAGATAGATGCTATTATATACATATATTTAAAATAAAATGTTATCTATAGTTATGTTATGTAATATATAAAAATAATAATAAAATGTATAAAAGCTTCACTGGCATTGGGAGCTTAGTGTTAAGACACTCCACTCCCTATTTTCCGCCGAATTCTAGAGACATTCCCTGTTAAGTTGCGGAACTCAACGACGCGTTTTGCCTCGACACCAGAGAAAAAAATTGAAATTTGATGTCCTCAAGTAGGAATTGAACTCACAAGCTGTCGCTTATACACACTTGTGCCCCTACACTCCGTTGACCTCTATAATGTATAAGATAATACACAAGCCAATCATTGGAAAAATCAATAGATTCTCCTTCAACGGGAAATGAAATCTGTAACTAATGAAAGAGTACTTTTTCATGTCGGCCACTCAAAGCCTCTTGACGTTCGCTAATAAATATATCTATATATCAACTAGTGGCCCCCGCCCCGGTTTCGCCCGTTGGTACAACACATTTTTTATTTTGTCATCTGAATTAACTTTGAGATCTAATAACATTATCATTTTATAGACAATATCCATTGAAAGTTAAAGTCATTAGCCAATTCTATTTAGATATTCTATTTTCTAGCTATATACTCGCATAACACTTTCATTATTTAATATTTTTTTTAAGTGTTATTCTACACTTAGGAAAACAAAAACTTATTTAGATAAGACAATAGTCTAAATATATATTTTTTTAATTTATGAACAGATTAAAAAAGGAAAAAACACTAAATATAAGATTCATTCAAATCGATTACGCCTTTCCTGAAATCAGCGTCAACACACGTACAGACAAATATAGAAACATTGTCTGTTTCTATACATTTAAAAAACTTTTTTTATGACCTAATAATTTATTTTCTCATACTTACATCTGTACATACAGACACCGATCCGATACAATTATACTATATATCTATAATATGCAGATATATGTATATAGACAAATAATAAATAAACGAGAGATGGGTTGCACGTTTCTCATAAGGCTTATAAACTTTTCCATCGCCGTAACCAGAGATCGTTGAGATGAAAACTTATAGGTTAAGGTAGCTCTTAAAACATAGACTATAGTGTTAATTTCCATAATATCTACATACTTTTAAGGAAGTCTAGTTAAAAACGACTCGGCTGTGTAATAATGGGTGAAACTTTTAATATTATTTTGTATATTACGGTAAATTTTCCTATACGTTCATAGCGTGTCTTAGTAACGGCTTCTGCATGCGACGGTCAATGGATTAAATATTCTTAAGTTATTGTCGAGAAAAAGTATAACAGTGATTTCGTTACTGTATTTCTTCATTGTATTAAACATCTTAGCCAATATGAATTTATTATTGAAACTTAATTAGATATACATACACACAGTAGGGTAGGCAGAGGGAACCTAGTGTTAAGACATCTCATCCCCCTTTTTCCACCGTATTCTAAAGTCATTGCGTGTAGAGTATTAGAACTCAACTATAAAATACTTAATTTCTTCAAGTAGAAATCGAACCTATATCGTTAACAGTCACACTTCGTGCGCCAAGACCAATCTCAAGATATTTACACGAACAATTAATATTAATAGTAAACATTAAGTACTTAACTTAAGTTGTATAATTTCCACAATAGTTTCCAGTCCCGCAAAGTGACTGGAAGCGTATATAATCCACGAAGCTAAAGCTAACGCCCACAGGATCGAAGCGTTTGAGTCGGATTTGCGTCCTCTGGGACGCGCTAATACCAGTTACAAACACGTTTCATTTCTAACTCTAGATTTTTTTCTGAAAGTACTAATAATACTTGAAATTTAAAATGTGCCTGTTATTCAATGAAGAAGTAAACTGCCTTATTGAATAGGCATTATTTGTTTTCAGTAATTAGTATAATATATGTATTGAAAATTGGTTTAAAAAAGCAATAAACGTTAATATATTTTTTCTACTATTTAATATAAAAGCTTTATATTTTTTTTCAGCCTTATGCTCTATTCCACACATAGCAGGGTAAGCTGAAGCAACCTGAAAACCTAGTGCTAGGACACTCCGCGCCCATTAAGACGCTTCTGTTTCCTACTTGGGGACTGCAGACACTGAGCCAATATTTCGTTTACTCGAATTGAAATCGAACCCACAGCCTATCGCGTTTGTAGACACACGTGTATGCCCCTGCGCCACGACTAGCTTCAAATAAAAGCATTATATATACTTACATCAGCATTAATGTTAGTAAATATAAAACAAAGTTGCTGTATCTCATTAAATAAAATGATTTACTGCTGCACTGCCTCTCGTTGTATTGAAACATACACAGAAACAGCGTTTCATACGTTAAGTTCAAACAATACTTGTAGAGCGAATGAAAAGATTTCTATAAATATAATATAATTTATGTTGTTATAACGTTAGTTATAATTATACTATAAAATTTATTATATTTTAAAGAATATTTTATTATAATTTGAATTATGTAATGAATTTTACTATCTATGCGTATAGAGCGATAGCGATAGAGGCCTCCCTCTATCGTTATCGTTTACTGTGACTGTAAACGTGACGGGTTGTATGGTTTGATTCCCACTCGAGGATTTTAATTTTTTATTTTCTTCGCTTTGTCAATGCGAGAAAGCGCTGCGTTAAGCTCTGCCATTCAACACAAAATGCCTCTTCGCTCTGCCTTTCTTGTATACATGTATATGTGCTCTTCTTTCTTAGATTTCTGTTGTATATATTGTATATTTTTACATATACTAAATATAATATTGTATATACATATATACAGTGTGGTAAAAAGTATTAAAAGTATACTAAGCCGAACTAAAGTAAAATGGAATTCGATAATGTAAAATTGGATTCAGAGTAATCTAAAATTGTGTGAATTAATATAATTGAAATATTACACAATTTATATGTAACTATTTATGCCACTTTCATTCAAAATTACTCATTAATTTTAATGCCGATTTAAGACCTTCGTAGGGCAGTGGCACACGCGTGTAAATGTATGTGGGTTCGATTCCCACACGAGGGAATGAATTATTTATGAATATTTTCATTTGCAGAGTGAAGCCGAATTGATTTTTAACTTTTATCAAAATATTTATTTCTAATACAAAATAACACTTTGTTTTCCAGTATACGAAAGACTTCTTTCAGCTCGAATAAGAGCCCTCGAACCTATTGCGAATACTCTCCGTTCTCCGCTGCCGCCCGCATTCGAGACAAAGCATATAAAAAGAAAGCACAATAACATAAAATGAATCCACGTACAAAATACATAACTATTTACGAATAAGATAAACCAATTAAAAGTAGCAAACGTGAACATCTCGAGAGCAATGCTAGAGGCGTGTAGCGTATATTGTGGGATTTATCTTTCCCTGGAGCATCGAACTCTGCATTATCCATACTTTATCGCAACTTGTAGGCCTTATTAATGTGAACCTAGTTAAGGTTTAGATTACCAAGTTGTATCTAGGTTTGTGAAAGTTTATTTGAACGTACTTAATAAGTGCTTATTACGTAACCATCTTCGATCACGGAATTTGTTTTTTTTTTCTCTCTCTCTCTCTCTCTCTATTATGTAACTCTAGTTGTTATGGAATATCGTAGTGGTAGCTGGCTCGGGTTAGTCATTAGATATTCAATTTTTTTTATTTGGTCCATTTCAAAAATTTAAATTGAAATGATAAAATATTAGTATATTACGTTTTGCTTGACGTCTGGAAGGTATATGGGCATGACTAAATTGTTTAATATATGATTCAATATCTCCTGAACATCGATAGTTGCCTCAACATTAGGGCGAAAAAATTTAAATATTAAATATTTCCATTTCCTCGAGTGAGGATCGAACCCATAACCTGTCTTGTTTGCAGTCACACGTTCGTGCCTCTGCACCAAGACTGGGCTCCACTACGACGTGAATATAAAATATCGGCTTTCCTTATATAATAACCACCAAGTCCATATAACATCAAAAGAGATTAATCGTGTGTTCAGCAAATGGTATGAAGCTGAACTTTAGTCCACATGTCGGTTTAATCTGCAGATCGATGCGGATGTAGCGTTTAGGTTGCCTAGGTCATGCTCGATCTATTTTGTATTGGCTTCTGGTTTCGGATATCTCAGAAAAAAAAATGGTGTCATTTTTTTATTTAAATCAAAACCATTTTTATTTTTTTACTTATTATATACTTGTACAAGCGATATGCAAAAAAATATTTTTTTATGTAATTTTTTTTATTATATCGGAATCGAGAATTCTCAAAAGTACGTAAGTTTCAACCATACTGAAAAATATATATTTCTAACTAAACAATCAAATTGCAAAATAATTCAACTAAGTATGGTCAATAAATTACACGAAAAGCTTAAGTAAAAAAATATATATTTGGTTCTGAAACTGAAATAAAGTGAAATATGTGAAATTTTAAGTTAATTTGTTAAAAATTTTAATGAGCATGTCACTGAAATATAAAATTCATGATTATAAGATTAAAAACCCTAAAAATATGAGTGAAGTAAATTTAAATGTTTGCTGTTATAAATGATATTAATTTTGTTCGTAACACGCAATACGATGTAAGCTGTGGTATTATTGTATATTTTTAAGTGAAAATATTTTCGAGTGTTCAAGAGAACTCAATATATCACGCGAAATTACGTTTTTGACGTAATTCCAGGTTTAGTATTTACGTAACAGTGCTACCTGCACTGTATTTATTTTAACAAGGAGAGCCAAAAAGAAATATGTAGAATCTACTAGTCGCTCGTATTTCATAGTGAAAATAATTTCTGCTACTACAATATAATTATTGCTACAATTAAACGTACATTTACATATGTACATTTGTATGAAAAACCATATTAATTGTTTTAGCAATTTCTTAGAAGGTCACCGCAGTTAATGTTACTAGTTTTTTTTTTATTTTAGCTTCCTGATGTATCCCGGATAGAAGAGGAGACAAGGGAACCTAGGGACCTAGTGTTAAGACATTCCGTTCTCATTAACAACATTTTGTTATATACTTTTGTTCTCCACTTTCGATCGAATTCTGGAAGCATTGCGTGTTACGTAAAGCCGTGCTTTATTAATGTCGTTGCCAAAACGATTAGATAAAAATATTAAATATATCATATCCTTGAGTGGGAATCGAATCCACGACAGTCACACATTTGTGCCCCTGCACCACGACTGACGTCGACTAATTTATACAGCCAATCTTACAGAGTCTTCCCCAAGAAGACATGTAAAGCGACTACCACCAACAGTCAGTTAAAATAAAACTACACACAAACAAAATTAACAATAAAATATAATAAATATATTCTATAATTCCAATCTTATTTTTTGCCAAAAAACATGAAAAATACAAGTTCCAATTAGGGGTTCCGTAAAGCACCCTTATCGGGGCAGACACTCGTGGGGTTACGGCTGTAATTATCGACCCCTAACATTAATAAAATGTAAACACACGAACACGTATAGCATGGTTTTGTTTTTTTTTAAATTGTTCACCGTGATAATGTACATCGTGCATACTGTGTACCAAATGAAAATATGAAGTGTTGTATGTGCGTGTGTTAAAATAACATTTTTATTTTACGTTGACATAGAAAATGTATGTTATTTATTTTTTATTATAATTTTTGTGAGCTTTGGTATGGACTTTTTTATTATTTACAAGAAATGTAATAAATAATAAAAAAAATAAAAACTACAATAGGCTACTTTTTGGTTTTTGTTTTCAAAATCCATATATCAATGTTGTATAAAATATTGTTTAAGCGTTTCAGCTTAACCCTGTGTTTCGAATATCACAGAGTAGGCAGCGTAGGGTAACGTAGTATTAAGACTCTCCGTTCCCCAATCGCCGACAAATTTTCGAGGTATTGCGAGTTGTGGATTTCGGCAAAATTTCGACAGAGAGTACGGAATAGAGTGGCTTAACACTAGGTTCCCTCTACCTGTCCTGCGGAATACAGCGTGAAGCTGATACATTGTGAAAATTGTAAAGAATATATATATATATATATATATATATATATATATATATATATATATATATATATATATATATATATATATATATATATATATATATATATATATATTTATATATATATATATATATATAATAAAGTAATTTTCGCCAACAAAGTAGAAGCTGTAAATGATTTCTTATGACTATTGCGTGGTTATGTGACCTTAGCTGAGGTTATATATAGAGAATATGTAAGCACGTATTATACTGCTCGTAGCTCGTAACTTCAAGTAATAATGCTAGTACCTGAAATAGCTGAGAACTAAGTGAAATACTCAAAATAAAACACATTTATCGGCAATATGTTGTAATGGATAGTGTTATCTTTTAATTCTTTCTAGATTTAAAAGAAAATTAATAAAAATTCCATTCCACTCTGTTCTCCCGTTTTCAGAAAAAGTTCGAGTATCCAGGAACCTATTCACCTGTTCCATATAGTTAGTCTGTCTGTATGTCCTCCATTAATCAGGACAACAACCGAGTTGAGGTATCAAGCTGTAATTAATATGAGATATCCTAGTCTTCATTCTTGGAGCACAGACATTTCAATCCAAGAGTACGAGCGTTTTTTTTTACTTTATTTGCAGTATACTTTTTTTGCCATTACTGTAACTAACTATAGCAACGTATGTTGGAGTTTTTTTTTCAATTTTTCAAAAGAATGTCAGTGCTAGTGCTCTTCCTCACTCCCCAAGGAACCTACCTGCCACATGTCAGCTTCCTACATTCAGTAGTTTCGGCTGCGCGTTTTCAGTATATCACTTAGAGAGCAACGAACGAGATTTTATATACCTATATATTTTCTATTTACTCTCAGATCTCTTCAAGATCCACACAAAAAAAGAAATTACTATAAAGTATAATTTTTTCTTTTAATATTGGCTTAACTTAACAAAATTAAAAAAAGAAACGTGCCCCAGGTAGCTTAAGGAATCATGAGGTCCAATTGACCTCATAATAAATTAATATAATTCCATGTAAATTGAGTTAAATTAAGCTGAATTCAAGCAGAACTATTCAGAATACATTGAAACCTACAATTGCGAGGATAATGAACAAATTGGAAATTCACTTTATACGAAGAACAATCAATCAGTTACTATTCACATGTTTCCGTTGAAGGTTATTGGCGATGATACAGTTGTGTGTACATTTTGCTTTAAAATATTAATGGTAAATTATGTTATAAAGAGTGGCGTTGAGTTCCGCCACTCAACACGCAATGCCTCCAGATTTCGGCGAAAAGTGGGGAATAGAGTGTCTTAACACTAGATTCCTTCTGCCTACCCTGCTATGTGCGAGATACAGCATGAAACTGATAATAATAATAATAATAAACCCCCAGGGCAGCTTGTGGCGAGCTGTTAGGGAGTGGCGACCCCATGAACCTGAGTCCTCCGGAGGGGAATTGTAGTCCCCAGCCTCTGGATTGCCTTTATTGGCCGGCAGAGTGGAGCGCAAGAGCTATATGCTCGAAAGGGTGGAAGTGCTCAATCTGCGTAATAACGGGGAAACCCCAGCTCCTCCAGATGGTGAAACCGGTGCACACCTCTCTACACCCTTAGTCGACCACGCCGATGTTGCGCCCAAGGCACTACGTCGCTTTGTGGGGGCTCATCTAGTGGGAGGCGAATTACCGTCCGCCAATTTGAGACTATTGTAAAGGCGGATCCATTATTTATTATTATTTGCCCATATATGACATCAGAGAAGAAATGAAACTATTTATTTCATTTCCAGAGAAGAAATAAGAATATTTCATTACCTCGAGTGAGAATCCAGCCCATAACCTGTCGCGTTTACCACGACTGGCCTCATGTACTACAATGTTAATATAGGCTTTTAACCTAATCTAGGAATTAACAGTTAAGTTAATAGTTGTATGTATGTATGATGAGCAGTTTACGCTGTCTCTATTATTGTATCAAATATTCAAGTAAAATATAAAGTGCTTAATAATCAAATCTAAATATCTAGCTACTTGCATCATTTAATTGCTCAGACAAATTTTATATATTTTTTATTTATTAAAACTGTACTGAGTAGTTACTTCAAGATCTCACAATGTGATGTCATACCATGCCATGGCATTTTAAATAATGTTTTTGGCACAACTGTAGCAGCAACAAGCGTTGCTTTGCGATTTATTGTAAAGGTGCCAACCGTAAGATTTTTTTAATAAATAATAAATTTACATATATACATCTGTTACATCTGGGATAGATTTAATACTTTCTTCCAGACGTGGCGCAAACTGCAAAATCAACATCGTTATGGGTTCGATCACCACTCGAGGAAATGAGGAAATTTTTATTAACATTTATATTTTCATTTCTGCGCTCTGGCAAGGCAGAGTGTGGCGTTCAGTTCCGCCACTCGACACGCATTGCTTCTAGAACTCTGAGGAACGAAGTGTCTTAATATTAGGTTCTATCTGCCTACCCGTTATACAACGTGAAGCTGATATTTCCTTCTCTTTTGCTCTGCTTAGATACAGAATCTATAGGGCGGTAAATCACAATATCACATGTTCTGTAATGCTCTCTCTTAGTACTTAGTATTATTATTCCAAAATAAAATTTATAAAATTTGCCAAATTCATTGTAATAGAGATCAAATGCCAATTATGCGAACAAATATTGATTGAGCCATTTCTTAATAAGATTAGTATATTTACGTTAAAATAAAACCAACTTTTTCAACAAAATTGTTTGTGCAGATCTTTAAAGTAAGTTCAAGATATTTCGTTTTACTGTCCCTTTCGTTTTACACCTTCTAGTTGAAAACTGTAATATCGATCTTTTCATGTAAAATGCATTACTTTCCTTAATATACGAGTACAAAAGAGTTTAGCATTTTCAAACTCATACATTCATAATAAAGTTGCAGATACTTGTAAAACTGCCTTTTTCTTATTTCCATATTCTATAGTAAAATTCTTATATTTATGAAATTAAAAAAAATTGCTTTACGCTGTAAGCTATACCAGGGTAGGCAGGACTTTGTGTCGATACCAGGGAAATGAAAATATAAATCTCAATAAATATTTTATTTCTTTGAGTGGTGATCGAACCCACAACCAGTCGATTTTACAGTCACACACTGACCCTACGCCACGACTGGCCCCTGAAGTTGCACATAAAACTGCCAGTTTTCTTATCTTTATATTTTATATTAGAAATTCATATACTTGAGTTTTGATAAATTTATATATTTTTTCAACGGGCAATAATAAAAACCCATACATCAATTACAAAACAATAAAGTATTACCTAGAAATTGTTTCCACATTTTTGGCAACACTAACCAAGCAACAAGTGCTGGTCCGTGCCAGCTAATAGAAGCCAAATTTAACCTTCCAAAGGTTTTTTATTGTCAGTGACTATTAACGACTCCGTTAACTTGCGTGGGGTTAACGACAACATATTGTAAAAGGCAAGAGTTACTTTTCCGGTCAGATAAGACAGTTTTATTTGACATCAATAAATTTGTTTGTTTGTATGACCCAGGTTGAAACATCTATATTATTGAGGTCGTGCCGCAAGGGACTTTTAATACTATAGGTTATGGGTTCACTTCCCACTCGAGGAAATGAAATGTAATGTTTTCATTTTCTCGCTCTGATAACTAGGCTTTTGCTTTTCCCACTCAATACGCAATGCCTCCAGATTTGGGTGGTAAGTGAGGACCTGAAGTGACTTAATCAGAACAAAATGTCATAAAACCAGGTTCCCACGTTCCCTCTGCCTAAACTGTGCGGGATTCAGCGTGAAGATTAAAAAAATCTATACTAGCTTAAAGATATATACTATTCTTTAGGAGATATTTAGGGAGCTTTCTCTATTACTTTTATGTATTTTTGTATAAATGTATATGTTTGACTGAAATAAACAACAATTTTTCATGTAACTTTTATAGTTTTATTTAACATCTCTTATCATTTGTTGATAGAAAGAAATCCCGTACAAACAACAATACTGTAATAAACACAATGTCTTAACTAGGTTAAAAGCGTTAAAAACAAAACAATAAAAACATTGTATTCCAGCTAATCTTTCCAAACTCACATGTTTGTGACTGTAACAAATAAAGTGAGACCTACCAGTATCTGTAGTTACGTGTTGTTCAAATTAGAAACGCGGTTTCGACGCGTCGAGCGAATTATTGTCCCATTTGGTCGGACACCTGGGAAGCTGTTGAAGCCGTTTTAGGTGTATCTTAGAGAGAAAATAAAAGAAATAATAAATTAACTTCTCGTTGTATCCCGCAGAGAGCAGGTTAGGCAAAGGGAACCTAGTCTTAAAACACTTCGTACCCCAATTTCCACCGAGTTTTGGTGGTATTGCGTGGCGAAACTGAACGCTGCGTTTTGACACAAGACCAGTTGTTCGACACCAGAGCGAAGAAATGAAAATATTAATGTAAATAAATATTTATATTTATAAATGAGAACTAGGACAGATGTAGATTTTGTATTGTGATTTAGTATATAGTATGAAAAACACGGTTTGAGAAAGGTGATGAAGAACCCAAAAAGAATTTTATTTTGAAGTATTTTGACATCGACGTGTCTGTTCCAAACATAGTTCGTTAAAATTGTGCTAACTATGTTTATATTTACTCGTATAGAAAAATGTAGAGGTATTTATTATTCTTCGAATTTTTTTTATACAGGACATAAAATAAAATCAGCTTCACACTGCACACACAGCTACACTGCTAGTCTTCACCGAATTCTGGAGGGCGTTGTCTGTTGAGTAGCGGAACTCAACGCCACGCTTTTTGCCTAGACAGTAGAGTAAAGAAATAAATATTAAATTTCCTTGACTAAAGATCGAACCCACAACCAGTCGTTTACATATACACTTTGCTCCACGGCTGATCTCTTGAACATGAAATTATAATAGTTTAAACGGCAAAGTCACATAGTTTAATAAAATTTGTATGGCGTTTATTATAGTTAATATTACAACTTACGGTAAATTAATTACCTATACATAGTTCCTCCACTTCTCTACTAGTTCGTTCGTTACACTTTGTTATCGATGAGTACGCAGCAAATTATTATTAAATAAACTGGCTATCTAAGACGAGCATGAAACGAGGTTACGTCTAGAGAAGACAATCTATTCCGACCTTTAGTAAGCTTCTATTAAGTTGTCAATTAATATGGGGAAGTACCAAGTTGGGAAACTTAGTGAAAGCAAAGCTAGGTTGACTTCAAAGGGTCCCTTCGAGAATTGTCGAGTTGTAAAGATGTTTATCTAATATGTAAGTATTTTAGGTACAATATAAATACAAGTCTGTTTTATGACGTAGTGGTAAAGATTGAAGTCAATATTTATGGATTCGAAATCTACTGCCTAAATGACAGTTATGTAAAATTATAAGACAATTTTTTTTATCAGCTTCATTTTACACAAAGCTGAGTAGGCAGAGGGAACCTTTTAGTAAGACACTCCGTTCTCCATTTTCCCTCGAATTTTCGAAGTATTGTAATGTGTTGAGTGACGAAACTTAACGCCGCGCTATTTCTTTGGCACCAAAGCGAAGAAATGAAAATATTAATAAATAATAATTAATTCCCCTGAGTTGCAATTGAACCCACAATCGTCACGTTTACAGTCACAAGCTTGTGCCTCTACGCCACGACTGGCTTCTTATTTTTTTTGTATAATACATACATCCTATCAAATATATAAAATAAGACTCATGAAAAAAATATTGAAAGAATAATAATTATTTTCTTAATAGATTTAAATCGCCTAAGTACGGTGCAACCGGAATTCCGTCGCGTGACGTAGCAGCGATTGATCGAGCCCGCCCCGAGTAAGCCATTTAAAGGTGATCGTTGAATAGATTAAGCACTACTACGTTTCTAGCTATAAAACTTTATAGTTATTAGTAACAATGAGTTATTTTTACTGGTATTTGTGGTACATGTTCATTGATCAAATAAACAATCATTTTCCACCATATAAGCCGATATTCGTTTTTGTAGCGCGCTGTATGCGTCCCACACACAGCAGGGAAGGCACAGGTATCTTAGTTTAAAAAACACTTCGCTTACCATTTTCCGCCGAATTCTAGGCCATTGCATGTTGAATGGCGTAACTTAACGCCGCGCTTTGTCTAGACACCAGAGCGAGGTAATGAAATATTTAATATTTTCATGTGATGACGTAGAAATGATTGATCGAGCCCGCCCCGAGTAAGATATTCAAAGGTGGTCGTTAAGTATATTAAGTACTACTACGTTTGTAACTAAAAAACTTTATAGTAACAATAAGTTAGTCCGACTGATATTTGTGTTACGTGTACAAATATAGTTGAACTTGCGTCATATTATGACTAAGTACTATAAATTTTAAGTACTAAGTACGTATAAATTTTAAAAATAATCAACAATAAATCAACTTCACGCTGACTCCTGCAGGTAGGCAAAGAAAATCTAGTGTTAAAGCACTCTGCTTCGCACTTTCCGCCGATTTATGGAGGCATTCCTGATCGAGTAGCGGATCTCAACGCCGCGTTTTACCTAATAAAATATAATTTCATCGTGTAGACTACTACAAGTAGTAGTAGTGATTACATTACAACCTGTCGTGTTTACAATCACATGCTTGTACGCCTGTAACAAAAGGAGGTTATCCATTCCACTGTATTTTTTTTATGTTTGTTACCTCAGAACTTTTGACTGGGTGAACCGATTTTGAGGATTTTTTTTTATTTGAATACTAGTGCTTCCCGTGTGGTCCCATTTTTTTTCAAAAATTTAAAATCTTTTTTTAATTTTTTTTATTGACATCATACTACATATCTTAGATATTGGTACTGTTATAACTACAATTAAAGAAGTGGCTTAGTCTTTTACTATGTTTAATTGTGTTTAATTTAAAATTTATTTATGTTTAATTTAAACTTGAGAATAAAACACAAGTTAAATTAATAAAATCTTTATATCTTTATATTTTAACTCCTCTCTACTACCAAAAAGCGTTTGTAAATTGTCCTTTTTGTACCGTACAAAGAAATGAAAGAACAGAGGTCAAAGAAGCTTTACCAAAGTCTAAGAACAAGTAATAAGTAATATAAAGAGATTACATTTATTTACATAATCTGAAATAACCTTAATAAAAAAACTGTCAAGAATATTATTTGTATTTGAATAAAAATGTTTCTCTGCTAGCTAAGCTTATGCAAATATTTTTTTATAATAAAAATGGCCTTATCTAATTTATCATTTTGTTTATAAATTATGTTTGGATAAGCAAAACGGTTGCCTCAATTAAGAAATTGAAGTAAGTATAAAAGTAAATGTTCTTTATATACAATAGGAGACAAATTTGCCTACAGCTTTTCAATTTGCTTTGTTTCTTTTGAGATATACAATATACATGTTTATTCGTATTATGAAAACATTATAAATAGAACTTGTCTTTTTCAGTGTCACATTGTATCGCACTTATTGCAAAGGAGGCAGAGGGTATCTAGTGTTAAGACATTTCGTTCCCCACATTGCATTGCGTGTTGGGTGGCGGAACTCAACGCCGCGCAGTGCCCTGCCAGACCGAGGAAATTTTCATATAGCTTTATACATGTACATATGTTAATTAATACAATCCAATATAAACTTAAATATATCAAGTTCACGTTGTATCCCGCACATAGCAGAGTAGGCAGACAGAAACTAGTGCTAACACACTCCGTTCCCCACAATATGCCGAATTCTGGATGCATTACGCGTTGAGTTCTAAACTTAAATGAATAAATATAATTAAATGAAACTTTTAAAATCATGAAAATACTTATGAGTTGTGAGGGTAATTAAAAGGGAAACGGTAACTGTTTGAAATTCACAGTAATTCTATAGAAACGAGTGTTGCTACATTTAGGACCTTTCCATTTGTCTGTATCACATTTGTATTCAACAACTTGTTATTGTAGTTTAGCTGATATTTACAAAGAAATGACAATAAATCTATAAATAACAAGGAATATAATGTTCTATAATTATAATAGGCTTTACTGTGATTGTGGTAATGAAGACAACATATATTTGTAAAGTGTATAATGTAATTTAATAAGTATATTTTAAGTACGTATCTTGTACGAGGTCTAAACGATCTCAAACTATGAAAAATAAAATACAAAAGGCCTCCAAAGCTGATAGCGTACACGAAACACAGATTCTGTCACCACTACATAAGCAACAGGCTCTAAGAAATACTGATGTATATAGATAAATGATATTTACACAAAAAAAGGGACAAAAATTTTTACATTTCTGTTTCTACAATAGAAATAGAAAATCCTTTCAGTTATTTATTCAGCTGAAACTGAATAAAACTTATATCATTAATCTATGTCACATCTTGAAATGTGCCTAACTCTTCAGGAATTGCGGGTAGTTTCTAGTACCTAAGTACAAAGTAAAATCCATGTACAGCTTCTGGTGAGCGTGCTCTTGCGGTTACCGTAACCGTTTGTGGACCACTTACAGAGCGTTACTCTAAGGAACCTTATTCTAAGGAGTTGTAAAGCCATTATTACGGTTCTTATGTTTTATTAGTGATGATGAAACTAAAACGGTTAAGTTAACCGTCAAACATAAAACTAAGGTTTTATTCACTGAGTTAAGTGGAATTTGGAGTACTAAAAACACATATTCTCTTATGTGCAGGAACTTTTGTTAGTGAGAGATATACACAATATTATAAATCGACCTCATACTGTATAGTATAAAATTTCAAGGTCAGTCATGGCGCAGGGGCACGAAATATGACTGTAAAAGCTACAGGTTATGGGGTTAATTCTCTACGTGGAAACGAAATATTTTAATTTCTTCGCTCTAGTGTCGAGGCAAAACGCGGTATTAAATTCTGTCATTCAACACACGATGCTTCAGAATTCGGTGGAAAATGGGGAGCGGAGTATTTTATCACTAGATTCCCTCCACTTAACTTGCAATAAGAGAGGTATAACATGAATCTGAATATTATTTATCTAAATCACTCATACTTTTCAATCTTAATTAAACAAATAAAGCGTACTCGTAGAGCATCATCCGTTGTACTTATACAAAACAAAAGGCCAACCAGAGTGGATCGCGGTGGAACAATAGAGAAAAAAAGCATAGTCAGACCTCTAAAAACGTTCAATAACTGCTACGATCGTTAATTAACCCAGCTCAGTTGCAGACGAATCGTTCAATGGTTACATATACATACAAAGATACTCTCTATAGCTAGCTCTACCGAAATTGACCCTTCGAGCCACTTTGTAACTTTGACATGCTCTCGTATGTCGAACGTGAAGCGTAGTATAATTATATATTTATTAGTCGACAGTCGTTAGCGAAAGTGAATTTTGATTTGGAAACTATTTCCTTATATATTTATTAAAACTATCATTTGTTGTTGTTAATTAATATAAAACTTGATCTATTTCGGAATGAATCCTGAATTTCTTATAAATCAAATCAGCTTCACGCTGTGTCCTGCTCACAGCAGGGTACCCAGGGTACCTAGGCAGAGGCACACAAGACACTCCGTTCACCATTTTCCGACAAATTATAGAAGCTTTATATGTTGAGTGGCAGGACTCAATGCGCGCTTTCGTCTTGACACCAGAACGAAGAAATAAAAATATTTTTTCATTTCCTTGAGTGAGAATCGAACTTACCACCTATTTCCTTATATATCGATTTGAAAACTATCACTAGTCACGTGAATACGTTAACTAAAGTAGTAAAGTACTAATCATCGAGACGGGTAGCGGTCGAGCGTGTCTAGTACTGCGGTGACCGAATAATTTAGCCAGCTCAATATGTCCATACTGGCGCGTCACTTTCCGCTCGATTTCCATAGCTCTATAGGCAATATCCGGTAGCTTTATTGCGGTTTACATTTAGGACCTTTTCCATTGTCTGTATCAACATTTGTATTCAACAACTTGTTAATGAGTTTAGCTGATATTTACAAAGAATGACAAAATCTATAAATAACAAGGAATATAATGTTCTATAATTATAATAGGCTTTACTGTGAAATGTCGTATGAGACACATAATTTGTAAAGTGGTATAATCGTAATTTAATAAGTATATTTTAAGTACGTGATCTTGATACAGTCTAAAACGATCTCAACTATGAAAAATAAAATACAAAAGGCCTCAAAGCTGATAGCGTACACGAAACACAGATTTGGTCACCACGTACATAAGCAACAGGCTCTAAGAAATACTGATGTATATGATATAATGATATTTACACAAAAAAAAGGACAAAAATTTTTACATTTCTGTTTCTACAATAGAAACAAAAATCCTTTCAGTTATTTATTCAGCTGAAACTGAATATAAAACTTATATCATTAATCTATGTCAATCTTGAAATGTGCCTAACTCTTCGAGGAATGCGGGTATTTCTAGTACCTAAGTACAAAGTAAAATCCATGTACAGCTTTGGTGAGCGTGCTCTTGCGGTTTACCGTAACCGTTTGGTGGACCACTTACAGAGCGTTTTACTTAAGGAACCTTATTCTAATGGAGTTGTAAAGCCCATTATTACGGTTCCGCGTTGGCTTATTGTACCCCCAATTTTGATTTTTTACATAGGTTGGACAAAGGGGTGACGGTTTCACTAAAGATATTAAAAATTTTTTTGAAAATGAGATTCTATTTGGGGTTTTGAAGAATTGAAAGTATGAGTTTAAATTTAATTTTGGAAACCATTTCTACCTTTCATTATTATTGTTAAAAAGGAAAAAAATCCGCGGGAAAAGGGGAAACGTTATTTTTCCCCCCGAAAGGAAAAAAAAAGCAACCCTTTTTTGGTCCCCTTTGTTTGGCCGTCAGCCCCGGGCTCCCATCGTTAAATCGCAAAACGGTGTAATACCACACGATCAGGTTTATAAATAAACAGTACGGAAAACCCTAGTGGATGACCCCAACTCGCCCCTTATCCCCTTTTTTTTTTTATTTTTACTAGTGTCTTATTACGAAAAAAATTTTAAAATTTTTTAAAAATAAAAAAACAAAAAAGATTCCTTAATTTAAAGGAAAAATGTGGAAGTTTTTGGTTTTTTTTTGGGCTTTATTTTTTAGATAAAATTCTTTATAATTTATAACCATAATATTTATATTAAAAATTCTAAAAATACATAATTTATTTAAAAAAAACCCCAAAATCCTAAAAGATATTTAATTTTATTTTTATTTAAAATAAAACGGGGGGAAAATTATACTACAACATTAGGGCAGGGGTCGGCTTATCTAAAATTTGGGGTTAATTTCTGATGTTTCCCTTGATTTAAAAGTTGTAGTCGAGGTCCGAAAAAGATCCCAAAAAAACGGGACTGAAAAAATTCAGGGGAATATAAATATAATGGGAGCAATTTTAAAACGGTAGCTTTATTGCGGTTTCCTCGTTGGCTATTGTACTAATTTTGATATACATAGCTTGGACAAATGAGTGACGGTGCTACTATAATGATATTAATAATTTATTTGAAACATGAGACTTCTATTGGTTTAGAAGAATTGAAAGTATGAGTTAAGTTAATTTGGAACCATTTCTACCTTTCATTATTATTGTTAAAAAGGAAAAAATCCGCGCCAGAGAGAAACGTTATATTCCTCGAAAGGAAAAAATGCAACCTTTATAGGATCACTTAGTTGGCCGTCAGCCAGGACTCTATCGTTAACTCGCAATCGCGTGTAATACCACACGATCAGGTTTATAGTAAACAGTACGGAACCATCAGTGGATGACTCCAACTCGCACTTATCCATATTTTTTTTATTTTTACTAGTGTCTTATACTAAAAAAATATAAAATTTAAAACTAAAAAAACAATAGATTCCTTAATTTAAGGAAACTGTGGAAGCTTGTGTTTTTTTTTGTGCTTTATTTATGTAGATAAAATTCTTCATAATATTATGACATAATATTATGATATTAAAAATTCAATAATAAATACATAATTTATTTAAAAAATAACAAATCTTAAATGACATGAATGTATTGTTATTTAAAATATAACGTGGAAAATTATACTACAACATATAGGGCAGGTGTCGAGCTTATCTAAAGATAGGTTAATGCTGATGTTGGCATTGATAAATGTTGTAGTCGAGGTCCGAAAATGATCAACAACGGACTGAAAACTTCAGTGAATATAAATATAATGGGAGCAATTTTAAAATATGTTAAAATTACTCAAATACCAGGAGTATTAAAAAAAATCAGCTTCACGCTGCATTGCGGGATGCACAGCACGATAACCTAGTGTTAAGACACTTCGTACCCCACTTTCTGCGAAATTATTGAGGCATTGCGTGTTGAGTTGCAGAACTCAACGCCGCGCTCATGACTCGACCAGAGCGTAGAAATGGAAATATAAATTTAAATAAGTATTTCATCTCCTCGAGTGGGGATCGAACTCACAACCAGTCCAGGTTGTACGGTCACACTTTGTGCCTCTACGCCACGACTTACCTCAAACAGATATATGGTTTTTATATTTATTTATAATAAAACGATACAACATGTATTTCTTATCTTTTATTATTTTTATACCACAGTGAAAAAATCTAACAAAACGAAATAAAAAATATTATTTTTGTAAGACAAAAATATTCGTTCTTTGAACAACTTACAAAGCCGTGTCATCCACAATATTATTATTCTTAGAGCTTAAATCGTCCCACTTTGTAAAGTAACATCGTGTAGGTCAACGTAAAGAGCATTATAAACAGAGTCTGAGCGACAAAGAGATTGCCTCAGTGGGCTTTACCAGTCAAACTTAGCTCTTTGTCGAGACATTCTAAGATTTTTAAATATTTATACTGCTTGATGGTTTTTGTGGACGGTACATATTACTATTGAAAATGTAGTATTTTTTTTGGTTTAAAGAAATATCTTAATAGTAAGTGAGACCAACTTATTGTTAAGATATTTAATTTTTTGCCTAATGTTAATGGCACAACTGGTTCACGCTGTATCCCGCACATAGTAATATAGGCAGAGTGAACATCCACTTTTCGCCAATTTTTCGAAGACTTTTTAATTTACTAACACTACTATAATTAAATTTAAAACAATTACAAAGCAATTAATTTAGAATAATTCAATTCTAATTACAGTAATACATCAAGATTAAATGAAAACAATGTTTCATAGATAATCATCCAATCAATCACATTGATGGACCGGTTTAGAATAATCATATTTTAAACGTTTGTAATACACAGCGGTTGACAATGTTACAATAATGTAACATTGTCAACCACTGTGCAACTAGCAACTATAAAGTTGCTTCTTCAATTCCTAGTAATAAAAATAACTAATTGAAAATAGTTGCATTCAAAAGCGTCCCGTATATTTACGGTTAGTTTTCAATTGACACTTTGTTTTACACCAACGTAAAATGGAAATCGGGGTTTGTGTTCTACTTTAGTCGTAAAGCAAATTTCAAAATACACTTCTGATTGACCTACTTATTATCAATATTATTTTCAGTTTCACGCTATATTCCGCACACAGCAGGATAGACAGATCAAGCCTTGGAAGCTAGTATTAAGATACTGCGTCCTCATTAAAACACATTTCCGTTCCCCCACTTCCTCCAAATTCTGGAGGCATAGCGTGTTGAGTGGCGAAACTCAACGCCGCGCTATGCCTCGTAATCTCTTATTATATAAATACCTTAATCGATCCTGTACAAGAGTTCCAAAACAAATAACTGGGTCACGCTCCACAAAATTAGCTAAAACTAAATTAATAACTTAAGAGAAGGGGAAGCAAGATGCTTTCATTATCATTTGTTAAGGCTTAAATCAATCCCTAGCGATCTATACTCCGATAACACGGCTCGTGTCTACAATTTATAACATATCACAATACGCTTCCCGAAGCGTACGTGTTGTGTCACAGCTAATCAAATATGGTTTGAAATCAATATATATATTTTCTAACTTCACGATGTATCCTGCACATAGCAGGGTAGGCAGAGGGAACCTGGGAACCTAGTGTTAAGATACCCAGTTCAAATAAAAAATATTAAATATATAATTTAAGCGTTGTGTAGAATTAACATATGGATAGTATACTGTAACCTAACATAGTTTTATAAGTTACAAAATAACAATATAAGTATACTGAATAAAGTTCCTTTTTTTGAAAAAAAAAAAACAATTTCACGATTTTTCCCGCATAGACTGCGAGACCCTAGTTTCAAGACATTCCGTTGCCCACTCTCCGCCCAATTTCCTAAACATTGCGTGATGACGGAATTAAATGTCATGTTTTTTTAATTTTAAGATAATTTTTTCATAATTTCCACTCGCTTAGTGTAACATTACCCTAATCTGCATATACTTTGCGTATTCCACACGCTATACATACATACAAAGATATATATAGATATATATACAGTTTTAACTCCTTCCACAATGGGGACGTACACCAGTGACGTGTCACCGTCTATCTTAGTCTGATTCATATTGATGATAAGATAGCTCGTGTTGGTGTTAGTAAACGTATGTATCCATATAGATTTTCTAGTAAGATATAAATAATTACTATTGTTGTTAATGTGTTTTACATTTTTAAAGTGATATTACACTTGGGCGGTTTTAAGGGTCGCGGGTTCAATTCCCGCTACGCTCAATGTTTTTTTTCTTAAAAATATTTTACTATATTATATTTTATTTGTATATTTCGGTTAGCAATAAGCTTTGTATATGCCTTTGTGAGTATTCTTATGAAATTAAGGACTTAAATGAGGTGAATAAGTGGATATTCGTAATATCAAAAATAAATGGTAATTATTTTTGAGCTAGTCGAGCTAGTAAACTTGACAGATTGTGGGTTTGATTCACGAGGAAATTTAATATTTAATATTACCCATTCCTCTCTTTGGTAATTTCCACCACTCAACAAGTAATGCATTTAAAAAATACGACGGAAAGTGTGGAACGGAAGTGTTTAAATCCGAACGAAGTATCTTAACACTAGGTTCCCACATTCCCTCTGCATTTGCCTTGCCTATTGATATCTTGTTATAGTGAAAAGACAGCAAATTTATATATGATTTGTTTCGGCGTTTATGAAGTAACAACAAACTAAAACGTCAAATGATTGGCAAAAGCCAGTCTATTGGTCAACTTTAGTAATATTAAGTAAAATAAACGTGCCATGTTGCTTAATATGCACCTAAACACAAGCTTAAAATCTTTTAGCTTAGATTTATTTTTCATTTCTTTCCTTTTCCTTGTAGCTGAGCAAAAAGTTCTGCTACTAGCTGTAAATTCTTTGTTATGTAGGGCGAGTAATTGAGTGGTAAATAGTATAAAACGATCTCTGTACACGACAGGATCGTAAACCGCTTTATTGTAACTATTTAACATTTTAAATGGAGTTTTGTAATAACTTCAACGATCAAACTTAAAATTAAGGAAACATTTAATAATCAAAGATTGTTTTACTTAAAAATATTAGTATGGCAGATAAGACCAACATTGAATACAAACTACGTTCGTAAATGGATTATTGAATACGGTGTTCTTTGTCAGAATACACAAAGAACACCGTATTCGCTAATTCCGAATTCGCCATTTACGAATATACATATTTAAGTTAAATTAAGAAAAATATAGATAATTTATAATGTCTCGGTGTTGAGTTACACCACCAGCCACTCAAGCAGCATTGCCCAAGAATCCGGCAGAAAATTCGAAACAAAACGTGCGGAATATAGCATAAAATAATAATAATAAGAACGTGAAAAGTTTGGTACATAAGTAAGTTAAAAATTAACGCATAACAAGATATATAGGAATTAATAGGTTTTTTGATTTTTACGATTATTACACATTTAAAATGAAAATATTTTAAACGGATTAATCGCGTATATTTAAGATTATACAGTTTTGGAAACCTGACGTTTCGAACACTTTGCAGTAATCCGTGGTCACGGGTAGACACCGGTCCGGTTAAAAAAGTTTCATTTAAAATATAAAGGATAGTACAGCGTGATGCTGATTTATATAGGAATTGTAAATTAGTTCGAATATCAAAATCTTTCTACAATTTTTTTTATAAAAATATAAAATTTAATAATCAAAATGACAGCTTGATGCGGTATCACAAAAAGCAATTATTATGATGAATGATGACAAGCGTTAATATTTACAACAATGGACTTAGGAGCCCATCAATTTTCATATATATTTTTTACAAAAGGCCAGTTGTGAGAGGCCCAAAATATAACTGTAAACGCGACAAGTTGTGGGTTCGACTTCCATTCGAGGAAATTAAATATTTTCATATCTTTGCACGGTGTCAAGAGAAAAGTGTGACGTTGAGTTCCACCATTTAACTGTCTCCAGAAATCAGCGAAAAGTGGGCACCACAATGTCTTAACACTACGCTCCGCTGTATGATTGTTTTCCAAAAAAAAAAAACTGACGCCATTGAACAAACTGACCTTCCAGTACGCCTTATTAAGTAAAATGTTTCGTGATTAATTGAAAATGATCATTGCCTTGGGAAAAATTAAGCCAATTAAAACTTTGCTACAGAGATACGAAAGAAGCGAACACTAAAGTAACACAACTAAAGTGTTTTTCTTCAAGGAAACAAGGCACGGCACGGCTTTCGTTTTGAAATACAAGAAATAGGAAATATTATTTTCTTTTCTTTAATGATTTAACTTAACGCTGTATCTCGAATACTGCTATCCAGAGAAACTAGCCATCCACCCGTTTCTGCTTTAACTGCACACTATTTTTTACTACAGAAATTTAACATAATTAATTCTTCAAAGTTGGTCCCTCGAACCCACGACCACCACGTTTACAAACAGATTTTAACCCAACTACGCTGCGGCCTCGATTAATGTATACTATATACATACTACTAAGTAAAATAACTTATTTAATATTTTTCTTTATTCATTTATTTTATAAGTTGATTCATTTTTTTTAAATAAAAATGTATTATAAGTATATATTATATTCGATCATAAGCAATCATTAAATCTCGATCACGCCTGAGGTGATTTTAATAATAAATGCGTTTCGTTTTAATTAATGTCCGAATACTAGGTCTCCAGGTTCCCTCTGCCTACCTAAGTAAGTAAAGCTAAAAAATATATTTATAAAGCTATCAAGTCTAATATTGTAAAATCAAATTAAAATATGTAAATGCAATATTTTAAAATTTATAGATAGTAGTCACAGAGGATAAATACTGAGAGATTACAAAGTGTCAATGAATAATTTATATAAAACATCCTTGATAACAAAATAATTTTTTTAAAGATACTAACTATTCTTTTTCAGAATACAATACAACGCCATTTCATTAATTAAAAAGACTGGAAAGTTTGGAGGCTATTCGCCCTGCATCGGTGATTTTTTAAAAGTCGAAATGACGTTTACGTGACTTTTAAATCTATACTAATATTATAAAGAGGTAAGAGGAGAGGTATTTTTGTATGTATGTGTGTATGTTTGTAAAGTTTTCACACAAAAGCTACTGGACCGATTTCAATATTTTTTTCACTATTAGAAAGCTGCATCTTCACTGACCAGCATAGGCTATATTACATTTTCAAAAAAAATAGAGATCCCTAATAAAAATGCAATAATGTAACGCAAGGTGAGAAGAAATTGATCTTAACAATTCTATCATCGCATGCGCTGCGAAAACTATTAATGATAGAACAAAACAATGGTCTACAGTATTATAGAGCGCATCAATATCTATATAAAAGTCCGTGATAGCATATGACCAACTACTGTACTTATGACAATATAACAATTTTTTTATATTTTATAAGTTAACAATAGTGCCGACAATAATCAAATCATATTATTCATACCTCTGCATTAATGCTTATCCTGTTAAATGATATTTTATTAAAGATAATTTCAATATCTGTAAAGTACTTTTTAAATTAATAAAATCGGATATCCAATTCAAAAGATATAACGAATTTAAAAATATCAATCTAAAGAAAATCATGTAATAATAAAAATGGCGGAGTGTGTGTCGTGTGGCCTCGCGCACCGTGGCGAGTAACTCTGCGGAGGTGAGGGGGAGGTGCATCGATATCACTAAAATTATTAAGACAATCGATAAGATTTTTTGTTTCTTTATTTGATTTGAATAGGCCCCGAAACTACGAGACCGATTTGGAAAATTCTTTTACAATTAGACGATAAAGGTGTAAAAAAATACCAAAAAAAAACCTCATGCGATATAAGGTTTTTTACGTGTACGCTGTGGAAATTATTGACAATAGAGAAAAGTGATATACTTCAATTTTATAGAATACATCAATATCTACAAAAAGTTGACGATGCCATGTGTAACTGTTAGAGTTATGTTACAATAACTAATTTTCAAAGGAAAATGTGCAAACTAGAACAGAGTTGCCATCGTAGTACAGAGGGACATCTAAAATATATATACTTTATATTCTGTCATAATGAATAGCTTTAAACTTTACATACAAAGGTATCCCGTAAGTAGTATATAATTTTTTTTCATTTATTATTACCAATACAACAGTATCGATACTATTGTGGTATCTATATTTTTATATATATTTAATATTTTTTCTTCCTTTAGTGTTTTTCAGGTGGAAAACACAGACAATATTTTATTTGATAAAATATTTTATTCACCATAAAAATGATCCATCCCAAAAACGAAAAAGTTATTTTTTTATACAAAATAAATTATATATTATCGTGGATATTAAAATAAAACGCTATTTGTCATTAAACACGCAAACAGACATAGGCCTATCAAAGGGAAACCGAAAATACGAGTCGTAGGTATTGGCGGCAAAGTTCAAAGTTCCATTCTGTATAAATATTAAAGGCTGTCGTGGCGTAGGGGCACAAAATTGTGCCTGTAACGTGACGTTATGGGTTCGATTCCCACTTGGAGGATTGAATTGTAATTTAATTATATTTTCATTTCGCACGTCAGTCATATATCATACGCAGTATCTTAACACTTAAGTTCCCTCTACCTACCCTGCTATAGGCTGGATACAGCGTGAATCTGGTTTTAATTTTGTGTGACCCGATTAAAACAAAACTAATACTAAATATTTAAAGTAAGTTAACCAAATTTCAAAACTGCACTTAAATCGGTTCGGCTCTTTCTGAGATTATCGTGAACGCACAGATAAGCAGACAAACTGACCAAGTTCTATTATATTGTTAAATGTCCGTAGAAACAATTTTTCTAATATATCTTCCACGTACAGACACCGATGAGTTAGGATTTTATTGTAAGTATCGATATAACTATAACTATATAGCTATAACCATAACTTAGACCCTAAAGACTCCTTAAGGAAAAAGTTTAAAGAAATTAATATATTGACAGTTGCATCTCTCTTATTGGGGGTACGAAAATGCGACCTAAGGTTTTAATAATTTTCACATTAGAAATCTTAAGTGCGTTGGAAATATACATCATAGGTATATTAAAACATGAATATAATTTTAGTGTTTTAAGTAAATAATTCTGTGGTTAAAGCGGGCGAAGCCGCGAGCGGGTCGCTAGTATAAAATATATATGTAGAGTGGAGTTCCGTTCGCGGCTTCGCCCGCGTGAACCACACAGCTATAGATTTTATATATTTAATTTTATAAATATAGTTATTTGGTAAAGAATATAAAATAAAAGCATTATAATTTAAATTATAATATATAATATTTAAAAAGAAAAGAGACAGAAACCTTAAAATGCATTTAGTGTAAGTTTTAAATATGTAAAAGTGGTTTATATTTTGAGTTTTATATTTTATTTATATAAAATAAAGAGCTAAATGTAATGTAATAAAAGTTATATTTATTCTGTATTATATTTTAAGCCTACATCAATATTACATTCATTAATTTTCGGATGTTTTAGTAAATACGATATAGTTCAAATTCTTCATTTTTTTTGCACATTTGACAGACCGTGAATTGAAAGATATTGAAATATAAATAATAATTCGCCGAATCGGGATAAAACATACACTCATCATTTTAGCATAGGGTAATAAGCGAGCGATTAAACGCGACAAGCTTAGATTCGAAATCTATTCGAGAAAAAGAAATATTTCATAACTTTCTCGTTTAGAGCAAATCGCGGCGTTGAGTTCAGTCTCAGAACAGTCAACAGAAATCTAAGATGAAACGGAGTGTCTTAACACTGCATTCCCTCCGCCCACACTGCTATGTGCGGGATACAAAATGAAGCTAAGAAAAAAATACCCACTAATATAAAACAATAAGAACTAAACGAATTCATTCACACTAAGATCTACACAAGAATGTGCAATATCTCTCATTATTACTTTATTTATATTTTCATAAAGGTCCTTTTGTTCACAACAACGCATGGCGACGGCGTTATTGCTAGGATCGTGGAAAATGTGTGATATTTGTAGTTATGCGACTTACATTCGTATTGAATTATATTACCAATGCTGTATTTTCTTTTGCTATTCATTTCTTATATGGTTGGTTGTATAGTTTATACTAATAAAAACGTACCTACAAAAATTAAATTTTTATAGGAAAATTATGGTTGCCCTAAATATTATAAGAATAGATAAAGAAATTAATAAATCTATCGTGTATATTATTTTTGGTTTGTTATGAATTATTTTTCATTTTTCATCTTTACAAAATATTTTAGAGCTACAAAATGTTAAGGCCGACATCGGAGGCTAACCCTGATGCTAGTTTACGTGACGCAGAGGCGTAAGCGTGCTACTATAAACAAAACAGATTGTGAGTTCAATTCCCACTCGAAATAATAAAGTTCTTCTTTCCTCGCTCTGCAAACATGACAAAGCGCGGTGTTAAGTTCCACCACTCAACAGGCCTTTGGATTTGGCGGAAAATGTTGAACGTAACTATGTTAATGGGGATGGAATGACATCTCATTAGGTTCCCAATTCCCTTCTGCCTATGCTACTTGTGCGAAAAAAGAAATACAAATATAAGAAATATACCGCATAATAGGTACAATACAAAAATAACCCAAAGTAAGTTTGATCCTTATAAATGTATACGTTACATATTGCTAAGGCGTCTCCAGTATCACGACATTATTCTTCGTTCCATTTTACGAGACTGCATTCGCGTTACAGTTAAATAACAAATAGTTTTCTCTAGACAAGCTAAGGGTAGGTATCAGCTGTTCTAACAACCCTCTTATTACGTAAATCTTACTTGCGAAGCAAATTAGATCAGAACAAGAACAGTGTATATTAAATTGTAGTTTATTATTCAGAGCAATTTCATATATTCTTTTCTTATTTTATTTAGAATATGAAAATGAAGAAAATGAAAAGTATCATCCTTCATAGGTCTTTTAAATAAAAAAAAAACTAGATTTTTTTTAGCTTCGGGCCTTATCTCGCATATAAAGCAGGGCTAGGCAGCTAGTCTTAAAGATATTCCATTCTCTACTTTCCTTTTAAATTCGAGACACTGTATCTTGAGTGGTGGTACTCAAAGCCACACTTTTTTCTTAGCAGAGTGAAGAAATGAAAATATCCCACTCCTCCAAGTGGAACTCGAACCCATATCTGTTTTGTTTACAATCAGACGCTACGCACTTAGCCGCGTTAATTGTTGGTTAGAGAAATACTAAATTACATTTTGCGTTATTTTATTTTAAATAAAACTTATTCCTTCTTCTTTACCCACTTACTAAAAATATTTACTATAAACACCAACTAATCAATAATTTACATTATATAATACAACAATCCAATAACACAACAAGAACAAAACAAAATTGATATCATTATATTGTAAAAAAATCTTTATTCTCGGTGACCATAAAATCACAAAGGAGTTTCATACTGACAGTTCAATAATGAAACCTTTTGTGTCTTTAATAAAATAATATGATACAATCCAGTTTAGAAAATCGTTTTCTATCAAAAAAAAATTTTTCGGAGTAATTCAATAAAATTGTCAGAATAGAATGGAATTTTATGTTTTACATATCTGAAATTAAGCCGACCTTTTTTAAAAAAGTAAAAGGAAAGAGATTTTGTTTCTTGATACATCCCACAGTCCAGTCCAGTGAGATCGTAGTACGGGGGCACATGCGTGTGGACTGTAAACGCGATAGGTTATGGGTTGGATTCTCAGTCGAGGAAATTAAATATTTTATATTTTCGATTTTCTTCGCTCTGGTTTCGTAGCAAAGCGCGGCGTTGTGTTCCACAACTCCACACACAATGCTTCTAGAGTTTTGCGGAAAATTAAGAATGCCTTAACACTATGGTACTGTCTAACCTACTATGTGCAGGATACAGCGTGACGCTGAAAAATCTACATACCGCTTTAATTCAACTATCGATTTCAGATTGCTTTTCTTCCGTAAGAGTCACTCATACGAATCATTTGAATTCGAATTAAAACAAATTGTCTGAAACCAAACTTATTATAGCACAAGTTTCCAATTTTTTGAAAACTGTCACTATTTTTGAATATTTAGAAAACTTATTAGAGATCATTACATATGAAACGGAAATATCGAATATGAGATACCTGACGCATAATACAAAGTGATTAATGTTTACACATTTAGAAAGCGAAACAACTAAACACCAATCTTAATCTCTTTCCACCTATACAATATATACAAAATATATTAAGTACATTTTCGTATATCAGAACATTTTATTTACTTTGTATATTCTATATCGATGTGAATTTGCTGGAGTACTAAAAAACATGACCGCAATGCCATTTCTGAACGTCTAAGTCAATTGCAAAGTGGGGAATAGAGTGCAGTGCGTTACGTGATACGAAATCGATATCTCTTTACATTCACAAACTCAACGCTCAATTTTACAATTTTTATCGTACACTTTTATAAAGGGAAAACTTCTTACTGAAAATAAAGACTTATCTTAACATAAAAGACAATTTTTATTTCTTACTCTACTAGTAGGTATTATTACGTAATTGTAAAATTTGTAAAAAAATATTGTGTAAATCCTATTGTATGGGCTACCTAGATTTCTTGTTACTCCGTCATAATTGAAAGGCAACTCATATTTCACATTAAGATTGAGTAAGACCTTTTGAATGATTGAAGTGAATTTATTCCGGCTTTCTGAATTTAAATTAATATTTTGAACAGGTGAATGCGCCTATGTTGTATATATCAAATACGTTACAATTATGTTATAAGATTCAATGCATTTTTTTTAGCTTCACGCTGTATTCCGCATATATGTAGCAGGGAGAGGGAACGCAGTGTTTGGTACCTCCGATCCCCACTTTCCCGAAGCCACCCGAGTTTTCGAGGCATTGCGTGATGACTGGCGGAAATCAACACCGCTCTTTTTTGGTACCAGAGCGAAAAAACGAAAATATTAAATATTTAATTTCTTTGAGTGGGAATCGAACCTACAATCTATGGTGTGTGCTTGTGCCTCTTCGCCACGACTTAACGCCAGTCGTGGCGAAGAGGCACACACATGTTAGTTATGCCTCAATAATATATCCAAATTATTCTTTCATTCATTTTATAAATATAATTTCAACGATATGAATAGAAAGGACGCAACATTTAAGAGGACTTGCGATTTTGCTTAAGCCTAACTTCTACTGAAAGGCTAAAATCTTGTATCACGCTAGAGGAATTTCGTATACGTACACAATAATGTAGGGTACGTACACTATGTTATGAGAGAGTTATAAGGGATTATAACATAATACTTGTGGAACTTTCTAGAACTTTATATTATTTTATTAAGTAAAAGCCAGTTTTGTACACAAATTTGTGCGAAGGGAAAGATAATATAATTTCGTAAAAGTTGCCACAAGCTAAGGCGTAGTAAGAAAAGTTTACTATGGACGAGTCATACTTTTAAATGTATAAGCAGATAAAAAATATATTTAATACAATAAAAAGTAAAAATAAATTTATATCGACAACCGTTAACGTTGATTAAACTCTAACTTATATTTCTGAGTGTGACTTACACTATCCCCTTAAAATATATGTATATACTATATTCAAATAAAAATTAAAAACACCTGTATAAGATTAAAGCAAAAGAAAGATACTTTTGAAGCCGGTTATACAGCGATTGCATAATGGGAAAGCTCAACGAAATTACATTGAAACCGAGTAGAGAGAGATAGAGACAGAAATTAAAAAAATGAACTCTAGAAACAATTTTCACTAAGCTAGCAGCAGGTACTTTATTCGGACAAATTGAGCAAATGTCAAAGGTGAGACACAAAGGAACCGATTTTATTACTCCAGCCATTGTCCAATGGCAAGGGGCTGACAATACAGTTTTATGTATAAAAATTGAGTATTTAGGGTAAAAGTTACACTTCAATTTTTATAGCTAAACAGCGTTTTGTACTCGATTCCCTATTTGCTCAGATTGAATTTTAAAAATTTTTCTTTATTTTATTTTAACGAATATGAATAATATTTTTAACTTACTAACATGCCTCCCAAATTCAGCAGAAAGTGGGAAACGGAGTGTCTTAACACTAGGTTCTCTCGGCCTACCCTGCTGTGTGAGGGATACAGCGGGCAGCTAATGTAATTTTTTTTTTATCATACATACTATAAACTCCTTTTGATATCCTATTTCCTATTAATATCATAAATTGGAATTTTTGTGATGATTGATGTTTGATTAACTTTAACGCAAAAACTACTTAATAGATTTAAATGTAACTTTGCAGTAATATACTTCATACATCAGAATAATACATAGCCTACAATTTACATACAAAATTTTCATTATTTGGCTATAATGTGAGAATAAGATTAAGCTGGCGAAGCCGCGTTCGAGCCGCTAGTTGATTAATAAAATTAAATTAAATCAACTTCACGCTGTATCACTCACAGGAGGCTTAACAGGGAACCTATTGTTAAGTCACTCCGTTCCCCATTTTTAGTTGAATTATAATACTATTATTTATAATATTATGATTAATGAATACTGTATCCTCTTCATATATTGTGAGACTATTAATTATCACTATAAATAAATTATGGTACCATTACAAACTACGCGAACTAATTACTTACGAAGCAACCTTAACTTAAGCTTCGCATTTGATTAAATGATTATATTATATATTATACACATATAAATTAATATATCAACAAACTACTTTGAAATTGAATTGTTAATATTAATAAACCGATCTTTGTAAAATAAAATTTGCCAGAGACAAAATTAATTTAATTTCATCTCAAATAACGATTCAAAAAAACGCAACGCCTAAAAAATTCGGCAGAAGATTGGAAAGGGAGTGTCTTAACACTAGGTTCCCTCTGTCTACCCTGCTGTGTGCGGGATACAGCGTGAAGGTAATTTATAATAGTATAAAGTTTCTGTGATACAAGTCTAAACAACAAGAAACGAGGAGTACGCGACATGACAGATAGCTCGGAGCGTTCTAGTTGGATTAAAAGACAAAATCCATCGGACATTTGCTTCTAACATTTCCAACAGTATTATATGGATATGTCTAACATGTTGTATTCTGCAATATATCATGTAAATGTGAGACTAAATTACGTATCATTGAGGGCCGTCGTAGCGCAGTGCCCGTAAACACGATGGTTATGGGTTCGATTGCCAATCGGAGAAATGTCTGAAATCTCATTAATTCGACGGAAAGTAACTGAGTGTCCTAACACTAGGTTCCCTCTGCCTTCCCTTGTATATATAGGGTACATCGTGAAGAAGTATATATATATATATATATACATATATATATGTGTGTGTGTCATGTCTGTAGAGGTAATAGAACTTATTCATCATCACTATATAAACGACTATACGATATGTTGTCAATAGTAACAAAATATATCACGATATTCGTAGCATTACATTTAAAAAAAATCTTAAAATAGAAAAAGCTAATATGGTTCATTTTAAACTTAAGATTTCATATAATTAAATATAAAGCTTTAAAAGAACACAGTAAACCCGTCTGTTATTTTTATACAACTAAATACGCTTTTCAAAGTTAATATATTAATTAAATATAAAAGATTTTCATTTTAAGCGAAAAATCTGGGAAGAAATTTTAAAGAAATTCTAAGTTGTCATTAAAACTTAACCCCACTTCATCATCTATTTGAACCATTGAAACCGTACTATTTGAACCATTTGAACTATTGAAACCGTAGAAACTATTCATAAGGAGTTTCTTATGTATTTGTCAAGATGTTTCGAGTGAACGTCCCATTCTCGCTGCTATCTTGAAAAATTTTGGTCGAAAAGATTTCTAAATGCAAAGCGTATTTCCTGAGAGTATTTGAAATTTTTATTGAAAATTGAGATAAAACTTATGCTAGTGTATATTTTATTTGTTCATATTTTATATGAGAATATTTTTGTTTTGTTCATATTTTAGGCAGGTGGTGAAGAGGGTGTTTTATATTGTTATGTAAATAAGCTTATGCAAAAAATCCATTAATGTACTATTTACTCAGAATAGATATTTTTACCTATTGTTTTTAGAAAAAAAAATAGGTAATTTTTGTAGTTTCACGCTGTATCCTAGTATGAAGACACATATTATTGCATGTTGTATGGCGGAATTCAACAATGCACATTACAGAGGCAACTGAAGCCAGAATCGAAACGAATATTTTATATAATTATATAAAGTATTCAATTTATTAACTAACGATCTAATTTGAAGTCAAAATGACTAAATGTTAACCACGTTAATCGATCGGCGTTGAGTTTCGCCACTTGATACACAATGCCCCCAGAATTTGGCGGAAAGTAGAGAGCAAAATGTCTAAGCACTAGGAAAATGTGAGTTTGCTTACGTAAAATCGTTCATGGTTCCCTATGCTTACCCTACTATTTGCACAGGCACAAAGTAAAACTAACAAATAAATTTCAACGAATTATTTATAACTTCTTACTTTATTAATGTAAATTTAATATAAGTGAACGCATTTCTTGTTATCATAATTTATTTAGATATAAATATCTTGACTTTAACCTTATTTAAATTAAAAATAATAGATATAAGAGCGGTGCACGGTAGATAGTCAACGACAAAAGCTTTCGAATGCAAACTACTGCAGCTCCGGTCTGAAGGTGCATTATAATTCACACCGAGTCGTCCTGGGAGCTTTAAGTAAGAAATTCAAGGGACAGAATAGTACTCTATGAATTAAATTAACTGTTTATGTTATTAGAGAACAAAGGACAATTGTTGTGTTCTAGTTATTTTTGTGTATGTGTATTTTTAACTTCTCGCTGTATTCCGCATGAGGTAATGGGAGGGGAAGCCTAGAGTTAAGACACTCCGTTACCTATTTTCCAGAAAATTCTGAGAGCATTGAAAGAGGCGACACTCAATGCCGCGCTGCGCCTCGACACCAGAGCGAAGAAATGAAAATATTAAATATTTAATTTCTTCGCGTCAAAATCGAACCCATAGCCGTTGGATGTGCAGTTGTACACACGCTTGTGCTCCTGCGCCACAACTGGCCTCATTTATAGAAACAGTATATCATATATTTTGTAATACACTCTATACTTTTTCTCTATGTATAACATATACATGTAAACGAAGCCGTTATAGAAAATGGATTTTCAATAATATTCTATGAAATATGAATTGAAATTTCTAAGAATGATCTCACTATTCAAATATATTATTTGTATATAGATGCCCTAGTTATCGCTGAGGCCTTATTTCACTTAAATAATAAATCGCTAAACAGGCAATACGTATTCTGTTCTATTTTACTAACTTCTATACCAAACCACGGAACAAAATTTATCAGATTCCCGTTGTGTCTCGTATATAGCAGGCTAGGCAGAGGCAACCTAGTGTTGGGAGACTCCATTCTCCACTTACTGCCGAATTTTTCGAGGCATTGCGTTTTGAACGGCGGAATTCAACGTCGGGTACCTTGATGTCAGATCGAAGAAATTAAAATATTTATAAATAATAATTCTTTCCCCCGTGTGAGCATTGAATCCACAACCGCCGCGTTACATTCACACACAGCGCCACGACGGCCTCACACACAAAATTTCTCAATACCTCTAAAAATATTATGGTTTTCTTTATATAGAATTCAAAGATAGTACGAAATGGCATCCCTTTAGATTTATTTATTTAATGACAGTGTCTATCGCAGCTTAGATATAAAAGGGTTTCGCATTTATGTTTTCACAATGACAAGATTTTCCATAAACTAAAGTACTTTTCTATTTATTTTAAAATAAAATTTTTCATCAACTTATCCGAGGTAACATGTAAAATAATGTAAGCATGTAAAGAGATGCAAAACTAAATTGAACATTAATATGCCGTTTTAAAATGTAAATTTACTAAAAATAAGAAAAGTTTGTGTTTAGCGCAGGGGTACAAAGTGTGACTATAAAATCGACTAGTTGTGGGTTCGATCCTCACTCGAGAAAATGTAATATTTATTTACATTTATATATACATTTCTTTTTCTGGTGTTGTAGTAAAGCGCGGCGTTGAGTTCCGCAATTCAACTCGCAATGCCTCCAGAACACTAGGTTCCCTGCTGGTTGTGGGATACAACGTGAAGCTGATTTAATTTTGATTTAATTAAAAATAGATCATAGAAATTATATAATGAAATATACATTATATTATGAAATATACTGTAAATGTAGCCAGCTACATTTACAGTTTCTGTAATATCTATATAATTTAGACGGATCGATTGATACTCTACTTCTTAAAATAGCCGAGGCTAGAGTTGATTATAGAAGGTCATGATATTATGGATTATTAACATGAAGCCTCCTTTCTCCACTCAAAGATTGTATAAAAAATTATATCACCTTTGAGGAGTGAGAGAACATTTAGCATAACATTTATTGTAAAAAAAAACATATTTCTTACACATATTAAATGAAACTAATTTAACCGGATTAATCGCGTATATTTAAGATTTTTACATTTTGGAAACCCGACGTTTCGAACACTACAGTAGTCCGTGATCACGGGTAGACACTACCCGTAATCTTAAATATACGCGATTAATCCGGTTAAATTAGTTTCATTTAATAATAATAATAATTCATGTAATTTTAACATTTAATTATATTAATTTTAATAAATATTTAAAAAAATCTAATTAATATTAACTAGCTTACTTAAGTATGGTAACATTGTATACATGAGGTCAGTTGTGGCGCATATACATAAGCGTGGCTATAAATGCGACTGGTTGTGGGTTCAATCCTCACTTGAGGAAATAAAATATTTAATATTGAATATTTTCATTTCTCTGGCGTCAAAGCAAAGCGCAGCGTTGAACTCTGCCACTCAATATGCCTGCAGAATTCGGTGGAAAATGGATAGAGGAGTCTCGTAACACTCCTTCTGCCTACAATACAGGGTAAAGCTAAAAAAATACATAAAATGTTCATAATATTTGACTTTTGTTTAGTTTAGAAACTCCATAAAGCCTCCCCAAAGAGTGAGAGGTCCAGAAGGGAACGTATCCTTTTCGGAAGTAGTATAAGCTCGTCGTTATAATAATGTTAGTCCCCTACGTACACCCTCAGTTGACACAACCAGGCTTATTGTTATAAAGTAAATATTTTCCCTATTCCTTTATATATCCTAGTTCCTATTATTTGATAAGAATTTATAAATATGTTTTTTCATAGATTTCGAGTAGCTTTTGTTACACGTGTATACACTTATCAATGGATTTCTAATAATTTCTATAAAAAAAACTTTTAAAATAATTATATAGTATAGTATATTTAATAGATTACGTAAGATTTTCGTTACTTGACTAAGATGCAGTAAGCATAAATCGTCATACGATTGCGTCATGCGAGTATGAAGTCCCTGTTATGTCTATGGCCAGTCGTGGCGCATGGGAATAAGAGTATGACTATAAACGCCGTAAGTTATGTGTTCGATTCCCACTCCAGAAGATGAAATATTTAATATTTTATGTTTTCACTCTGGTAACGACGCAAAGCGCAACGTTGACTTCCACCACTCAACACTCAAAGCCTATATAATTCAGCAAAAAGTGGGGTATGAAAGTTTCTTGATGGAAAAGCAGTGTCCTAACACTAGGTTCTCAGATTCTCTCTGCCTACCCTGATATGTGCGGGATACAGCGTGAAGCTTATAATTGTATGAATTCCCGATCATCATTTCGCATTACAAGAAAATATTTCATAAAACTTCTACGTTTATAATTTTGGCAACAAACACTACACGCTGTATAAAATTTAATAATATTCTGCGAGAACAATGCAATTTGCAAAATTACTTTATAAATGAAATTGTAAAAATATGAAAATGTAATTTATGCTATTGCACGCTTCAAAAGATTTAACATTTTAACACTTAATACTGTTCAACATAATATGATTTTTTTTCAACATGGAACTTTACGCTGTAAGATAGGCAAAAGGAACTTAACTCTCCCTCTCTCCGCTTTTCATTTGAATTCAAAACTTTGAGTATTCTATATTTAAATGGTCGTACTCAATACCGCGGTTTACCTCACCCAAGTCGGTGAATTTAATCTAAATATAATATTCCTTCGACTGAGCATTGAACCAGCAACTAACGAGTTTACAGTCGCTGTCCCCCGAGCGTTGATCAATTGATCATTAATTAATTTAGCTATATATAATTACTAACTAACTAATTTAGCTAGCAAATACACAGCCCGTGGGTTTGATTCTCAACCAAGATAAGCAATCGTTTTGTTCTATGTAGGTTATGCGTTATTTTGAGTTTTAGTTTCACAGTAACAATATTTATATCGTGAGAAACGTGCTGACAAATAAATATACCCAAATAAATGCCGTCGTGGTGCAAGCGCACAAGGTTACGACTATAAATGGGGTGGTTGTGGGTTCGATTCCCAGCTGGGAAATTTCCATTTCGTCGCTCACATGCAATGCCTCAAGATTACGGTGTAAAGTGAGGAAAGGAAGTGTTTTAATAGAGAACAAAGTGTCGTAACACTATGTTCTGTATTTGCCGGAACGGTGTACGGAATTTAGAGTGAACCGAAAAAAGTTATTCTCTTGAAACATTTTAAATTCACTTCAATATTTCACAATAATTTATCTATTCCGCCAAATTCTTTCGTAGTCGACAAACTTTCAAATAATGAAAATTTCAAAATTTTCCATTTCAGAATCGCAGGATCTGATTCAGAATTTCAATTAACACAAATGTTTTGGCAAAATTTTATTCGATGTTGTTAAAGATTTGTTCAGTTAAAATTTTGTTGCCCGATTAAACAGTTTAACACAGTTTATTGCTTGAACCTATTAACAGAATATCAATTCTAAAATAGAAACTTATAATTCAAGACGAAGTAAATTGATTTCCTTATTCGCTTAAACAATTGATTTTCCTATAAATTTAAGTTGCAATGGCTTTTTGATTTAACAAAGTGAACTAACTTGACGCAAGGTTAAATTTAAGATAATATTTCTATGTTCTGTCGTTGCGCAGGGGCTGGGTTCGAGCCCCACTTGAGGAAATGATATATGTATTTATTTAAATGTACATTTTCATTTCTACGCTCTATTGTCAAAGTGCGGCGTTGAGTTCCGCCAGTCATAGTAATCATATTTAGTAAATAAAATAAAATACTTTCCTCATTAATAATAGCGTTTATAAGAACATACCTAGTTATGATGTACACATAGCCTATGATTTTCCTAATAAATTTCACTATAATTAATATTTGAAAAATTAATAACATTTCCGAATCAGAACCGAGTGCGTGTTACGTAGAATGACATAATAAAAATTATAACGTGACTAAGCACGTTTTGTTTATATGGGTCAAATTTTATTATTTGAACTAACCATAAGAAAACAATATAAGGAAATAGTAAAGGAGTTCAACATAAAAGCAATATATCAATGTAGAAAGCGAATATTTTTTTATTATTAAATATATATTTCAGAAGATATCAAAAATATACTTTTATGATTAGATGTAGTATGGGTTAAATTTTGAAAAATAATACTTTGAAATTTCAATTGAAAACAGAAGTTGCCGAGATTTAGGTATTCGACCAAACATATACTTTTTCAGCTTGATGAGCTATTTAGTTATAGAAAGCAGATATATCTCAAGCATAAATTTAAATAATTTGTAAAAAGAAACTAGTTTAATGCATTAAGAGCTACGAGACCGAATATTATATTTATAAAACTATTGTAATTTACTTCCACAATAATAAGAGGCAAAAGATAAAAAATGAGTGCTATCGAGGCGCAGTGGCGTATACGTGTGACTGTAAAAGCGACAGGTTGTGGATTTGATTACCACTCGAGGAAATGAAATATTAAATATTTTCCTCTGGTATCGAGGCAAAGCGCGGCTTAATGGAAAGGAAGTATCTTAACAGTGGGTTCCCTGGTTCCCTCTGCCTTGCTATATGTAATATATATTATACATACAAAATTACTAAGTTTATTATATTTATATTAATTATTTTATTTTTAAATATTTAGTTTAATATTTAATAAGATTTCTTATTTACTGTTTTACAGTATTATTACAGGAACTCCGGGCATAATTAACAAAGTTCAACTGCAAAGTGAACTCTTACTCTTATATATCACCACCGTCGTGATTCACGTCTTGAACTTGTTTCGCTTTGATTAAGAAACTTTTATGATATAGGTAATATTTTAATTTTGTACTTATATTTATTTAATATTTTTATTAAAAATCATATGATAAATTTAACGTAGCGTTACTTGAACCCGCGCCTTTTGGAAACCGTCCATAAGCGCGGGTTCAAATTCCACTAAGTTCAAAACGTTGTTTGTTTTCGTTGGTGTTGAAGGTTTTCTAAAATATATTATTCTTTCCTAACTGTGGAATGACATTTCAAGAAAGGAAAAAAATCAAAATTTCTTTCTTTTAGAAGATGAACTTAAGCAACTTTTGTTAACAATTCTTTTTATTTAATAGCAACATTTATGAAAATGTTGTTATTTTAAAATTTTTACATATGATATGTACAATGATTTCTTGACACTTTTGGTTTTTTATGGGTAAATTCGTATGTGACAATAGTAATCGATCATGTTGTGTCTTGAAAATTGATTTAAATTAATTCTAAAAAAAAATGAGGCCAGTCGTAGCGCAGGGTGGCAAACACGCGACAGGTTCGATTCTCACTCGAGGAAAACATTAAACATTTAATATTATTTTCATTTCTTCGCACTGGTGTCGAGGTTAAGCGCGGCGTTAAGTTCCGCCACTCAGCACGCAATACTTCCAGAATTCAGCGAAAAAAAGTGGCGGGATACACGTGAAGCTAAAAAATATCTTATAAATGATTACTACTAGTCTAATTCAGAATATGTAATAACCGTGCAATATACGTTTTTAAATTTAATAGAACACAATTTCTTGTACAAGCATTGACTTGACATTCGAGAAAACAACAGCAAAGGGCTGTTAACACTTGACACCCTTGTTGTATCTTTTATTATCTTCGTTGTTTTCATAGAAATTTCGTAAGTTACCCTCAAACTTTTATTGGACAGACTGTATAATATGTTTATATATATATATATATATATATAAACATCCTAATAAAATTCTTAATATGAAATTTTATGAGATTGTATGTCTGTTCTTTCACGCAAAAACTACTAAACAAATTAAGATAAAATTTTAGTTATATAGTTATATATATAATAACAAATAGGCTAAAATGTAGGTAAAGATTTAATATTATTTTGCTATAATAACTTTGCACGGACGAAGCCGCATTTGCATCAGTATTATACATAATAGATATGTTATTGAAATTATTCTTGAAATCACTCTTTTTTTCTCTGGTTTTAAATTATTATTTTTATTGTCCAATATTTCTTTCCATTATTTATGTGATAAAGAGTTTTATCTGTTTATCTATCTATCTAACCTAAGATCAAGTACTTTAAAGTAAATAAAATTTTAACATAATCTAAAAAATCAATTCAATGTTAATTTGGCGTCTTCCTTGGCTAATTGCTCGTCGGGCATCAGCTGGCGTCCTCGCTGGGCTAATCTCTAAAGCAAAAACTTTATAAACACAAACTTTTAGAATCATGATTACATTATTTAATTTAGTAAACACTTGGATTACTAAAATTATTGGATTAGAATTAATATTTACTGCTATTTCCTTTTTCGAGGGAACCTAGTCTTAAGACACTCCGTTCCCAAGTTTCTGTCGAATTTTCGAGGCATTGCGTGCTTAACCCAGAACTCAACGCCGCATTTTGCCCCAACACCAGAGCGAAAAAAATGGAAATATAAATTTAAGTAAGTAAATATCTCCTCGGGTGGGGAACGAACCCGCAAGCAGTCGGTTTTACAGTCACATTTTGTGTCCCTGCGCCACGACTGGCCTAAAGACTAAAAATAAATTTAAAAAAAATATAACATTTTAAGAACTCGTAGTACTTGTAGCTCTTAAGCGATCGGGTAATTTACAAAGTGCGGTATCTTCAAATAAATCATTTACTTAAAAACTGCTTTTAGCGTACAAACGTTCTTTTCGGTTATTTTGAATCTAGCAGTTTTTCTGAGCTGGGATTTTACTTTAAAATTATATATATTGTTATTGAAAAGAAACATTAACTCGATCCAATAGCTAAATTGGTACAGTAGGCTTTTGTTTGATGCTTAATAAAAAAAAATGCGGTATATTATGTATATTCATTTATATTTTTAACCTTAAACAAGAGTTTATATTTAGAAAACGTATAAAGTTTGAACGTAGCGGGATTCGAACCCGCCCCTCCTGGAAATCGATCAGGCGTTCTAACCACTAAGCCATACGTTCAAATATATTTTCCGAAAAATGATGTAAAATTGATATTTTAGACCAAACTCCTCTCATCGATCAATAACGCGAGTTGAACATTGAACATGTTTGCTAAAACTTAACACCATACATTTTAGCATACATTAATGCTATTTGTAAAGAGGCTTATCTATTTACAATATCGATAATCGTATTAAAGTAACCTTCGCTGGCATCCAGTTAAATAAATTAACACCTATCTATGATGCATGTGTTAAACACTAATTTCTATTATATATATACCTATATATATATATATATGTTTGTATATATAATTAAGCGCGGCGTTAAGTTCTGCCACTCAACGCGCAGTGCCTCCAGAATTCGGCAGAAAATGGAGAACAGAGTGCGAGATATAGCGTGAAGCTGTAAGAATATAATATGGTAAGCCCTATTTACTGTGATCAATGCCTAAAAAATAAGATTAATTTAAGTGCAATTAACAAATTAGACTTTTAACCTAATTGTTCATCCATCTGGATACACGGTGGCTATCTGATACGTCATTTTACTATCGAAATACTAAGAGGCTTTTACTCACAAAAAAAAACTCACAAAAAAAATTAAATAAATCTTTGCAACGATGTTTCGGTGCATTTTACTTTAAAAATAAATAAACACAAGGACAACGTGTTATGACGCAATACGTAATAATAATTTTATATAATAGAAGGAAACACAATTTAATTTTTTAATATTTCGGAGGAAAGCCAAAACATGAAAGCAATTTTAAGTATATTTTCGGTATTGTTTACGATTTTCATATTACGCAAAATAATTAAATATACAAAAAAAATATTGAAATATTAGCTAAACATATTTTTTGCGTACAAAAAATTTAAAAAAAAAACAAAAATCAGCTTCACGCTGTATCCCGCACACAGCAGGGTAGGCAGAGGGAACCTAGTGTTAAGATAAAATATTTTCATATAAATATACAACGAATTTGTTATTCATCGAGTTTAAAAATTCTTTATAAACATTAAATAGGTTATATCATAAAAAAAGAAAATTGAATGAGTTTTTTTTTTACGATACACTTTGTTTCCATTCAGATTTTATAGCATCGTTTGTTTTAAGAGATTATTTGCTTATTTGAAAATGCTAACAAAAGACGTCAGTTAAATAAATCGAGAGAAAAGTAGGTCAAGGATTTGATTTAAAACATTTAAGAAACACTTTTGGAGTCGTTCTTTCGTATTACAAATAACAATTACAGGAAGAGGAAATATCAAGCATCATTTTAGGTAAGCGTTAATGGACATTTAAAGGGGATTCTTAAACATGTGCTTAGGTTGTGAGGTTCCAAGCATTGCTTTGAGCTTCACATCCTGCCCGTCATCCCCGCGGGAAAACCACGGAATGCTACGAGGAAGTATTGACTTTATCAATAAGCAATTTAACTATAATAAAAGTATGACCCTCATTCACTTTCCTTATTTCATTTCGTTAACAATACGTTCTAAACTAATATTTTTAATAAAAAATCTTTTTAATCAATCATCGTTGTGGCGCAGGGGTACGACTTAGATATAAATATGACTGTAACTCGACGGTTGTGGGTTCGATCCGCACTCGAAGAAATGAATTATCATTTATTAATATTTTCATTTCTTCGCTCCAAGGCATAAGCAAGGCAAAGGCTAACCAAGACAAAAGCTCGGCGTTGTGTCCCGCCGTTTAACATGCAAATGCCTCGAAACATTCGAAGTAGACGGAGTGTCTTAACACTAGGTTCCCTCTGCTGCACCCTGTTGTGTGTGGTATACAGCGTAAAGCTGATTTAATTTTGATTTCAACTATAAAGGATACACAAAAACAAATGGCACCCATACTAACATAGCAATAATAAGAACTTATGCAAAGACCGTCTTTTGCTGCAGGGGAAATGTTTAGCTTTAGAATATTAAAGTAATGAATACAAATTAGTTTTCTTACTAAACTGTATTCCAGACAAATGAACGACAATGGGTTCTTTGAAAGAATCGTCTAAATAATTCCATTATAATACATTCTTCATTTTTGTTGTCTGCTTCATGCTGTATTCCTCATGGAGGGTGCCTAGTGTTCATACACTTCGCTTTTCACTTTTAACTGAATTTTGGAGAATTCGCGTATTGAGTAGCGCAACTCAACACCACACTTTGCCTCGACACCAGAGAGAGCGAAAAATGAAAATATAACATATTTCATTAGCTCGAGTGGAAATCGAAGCCACAACCAGTCACGTTTACAGTCACACGCCTATGTCCCTGCGCCATGACTGGTCTATATTTTATATTAGATTAGATTAAAATGCTTCCAACATTTTCCTTATAGGTAAACAGGTAAAAAGGGTAACACACGCGAGTCGCACGACACGAGATAAACGCGAACTCCCAGAATATTGAGGAAAAATTTTTTTTTGTAGATGAATACGCACTATTTGAAAAAAGGACGCTGACATGAAAAGCTTCGTATGAAAGAGCCTGCAGACAGTTACATGTAATGAGGTAAAAAGATAATATTGTGTGGTATAGTAAAAAATCTTTTCATATAAAAGGAGGCCAGTCGTGGCGCAAAGGCTGTCTGCCAGTAAACGGATTGTGGGTTTCGATTCTCATTTGATTAAATGAGATATTTAATATCTTCTTTTATTCGCTCTGGTGTCGAGGCAAAGTGCCGCGTTGAGTTCCACGTTCAGATTTGGCAGAAAATGGGGAGCGGAGTGTCCTACACCTAGGTTCCCCCTGCAAAATGGTGAAAAACCATGGACACACAAAAATAAACTTCATGTTCAACACCCATCTCTACATATTCTCGAAATAAAAAGATAGATGTAGGTTTATATTTATATAAAGTTTCATAATATATACTAATAATAACATTATAATATAACAGAGTTGCTTTTGTTTTTATTTTAACAAAAATTTAACACGAAATATTTGAAACTGCAAAATTATATTATAACGCTATATGTTCCATATCCGCATCCATTATTTTACATACTGGCTGAGTGCACATAAAAAGAGAATAAAATAGAAAAAAACTGAAAACCATTTTTCGTTGTAAATAGCACAATATATGTGAAAATAGCATAAATCATAACCTATTCTTTGGGAGTATATAAATAATAATAATAAAAGCAGCTTTTATTTATTTAATGAAACAGTAAGGCCGTTGTGGCACACAGGCACAAAGTGTGACAGTAAAACCGACAGGTTGTGGGTTCGATCCCCACTCAAGGAGATGAATCGCTCTGGTGTCGAGGCAAAGCTCGTCGTTGAGTTCTGCCATTCAACACCCAATACCTCCAGAATTAGGCAGAAAATGGGGAACATAGTGTCTTCACACTAGGTTCCCTATGCCGACGCTGCTGTGTGCGGGATGCAACGTAAAGTTTTAAAATAAAAAATAAAATTGAATTTTAATTTCTTCAATCTAGCACTTAAAGTCGGCGTCGAATTTCCCAACTCAAAACACAATGCCTCGAAAACATCAATTGGGAAACGAAGTATCTTAATACAAGGTTCCTTTTGTTTATCCTAAATACGGGATACATATAAAATAAAACAATGGTTGATTTTAAATTTAAGCTTACTGTGATATATTTCATAATTATATTAGCAAGGACATTATACCAATTAACTCATGCGAAAAGGTTCCGACCGACTTGGCACACGGTACGACTTGTTCAATTTAAAATGTCAATAGCATGAAAATGTTATAAGAATATCATTTCATACGGTATACTGTAATTATTTAAATAAATTTTGTTATCTACAAATTCAAAATATTCTTTAAAAAAATATTTTATTTGCTGGAGTGGGAATCGAACCTACAATCAGCCGCACTACTACACCACGACTGGCATCAATCTTTATTATATTTGCTTTTATTTGCGATATCATAAATACAAGATGTAATAAGCCAAGTTCACAAGCTTTGACGATACTCTTAGTAATATCATAAAAAGATATAAATGAAGAGCAAAATTTTTCATTGTCTTTTTACAACAAGAGTTTCTTTATGAATTTAAATGAACTGTGCCTTATAAATATAGAAATTTATGCACATAAACAAAACTATTGGTCGACCAAATGAGAAACCAATAGTTACTTAGATTATTTTCATATCGAATTTAAATGGAATGTGGGGATATATTTACATTTAAATTTCGCGGTTGAGTTCCGCCACTCAACACGCAATGTATTCAGAGTCCGGTGGACATGCGGAACGGTGTTTCTTAACACTAAATTCCCTCTTCCCATCATTCTGTGTGCGGGGTACAACGTGAAGCTAAATAATATAGATTTTGAGATTTCTTGAGCGTGAGTAATATATGTAAAATAAAGAAAGACATTTCAATATTCTCTCATGTGTTTAAAAAGAACACTTTAAAGACTAGTAGGAAGGGAATCTGGAAACCAAATTTCAAATTCAATTTTAAATATGTTGAAGTACTCCTATCTCATTAAGATACTTCCCTTATCCATTTTCCGCCAAATTCTGAAGGCATTGCGTGATGAGCGGCGTAACTCAACGCCGAAATTAAATAGAAATACAACAATGGAACATGAAATACTAAGTAATTTTAAAACAATTACACTAACTATACGAATATTGTACTGATTTAAACGCAACAAGCATAAATTATAGACCAACGTATTCACCAAATATGGAAACATATTACCGCTGTATATGATTTACAATCTGAATGAAATAATATATATTTCATGCAAAAATTTCTGAATTAATAACTCTATTTTGAATTTCAAATTTAATTATAAGCTTGACAATAAGGTAATTGCTGATTCGATATATTATATTATTAAATGTTACATTGTGAAAAAATGCTGCAAATAAATTGCAACGTGTAAGTATTATGATATTATGACTTTCTTAACTGTAAAATAATTAAAGAAAATGTTGTTTTAGCTTCACGCTATAGCCTAAAAATAGCTAGGTACGCACAAGGAACCTAGGAATCCAGTTAAGGTCCTCCATTCCCATTAGGACACTTCCGTTCCCCATTTCCCGCCGAATTCTAGAGTAATTATGTGTTGAGTGGCGGAATCCATAAAAGCAAAATGATATCATAATGACTTTCTTATATCAACTTAATTTAATATTAGATATTTTTTATTTTTATTAATATAGGATTTTTTGTTTATTAAATTGGAAAAGATTTAAATAAATCACTTTCGTAATAATTACAATAAACAATTCTTAAAACATAATTCCATAAAATTCGAGTAACTATTCCCGATTTAAGCTAACACTGTGCAATCGATATACCAAAGAGCTACCCTAAGTATTGAAACGCGTCGATCCATTCAAATTGGACCAGCAATTGGTTGAACAGACAGTGTAATAAGGAGGTGCTTTTGTATATCACTTCACATTAGATGCGGAATATCCGGTCAACATTAGGATTGTTCAAAATAATCTTCAATTGTCCGCATCGTTATTTTACTTTCTGATAAAGACTTTTCTTATAAGCGTAACACCTATTGTTATTGCTAAAAGGATTTTTTTCCTAGCTAAAAATACAAAATATTTATATATAAAATTTTATAGAAAGAAAGCTAAAATAAATTAAACAACCATTTTATTAATGTTTCAATGTATTTTTATGCATGCATTTTGTGAAGAGGACAGAGTTATAAATATTACTGTTTTTATTTCTTTTCCTGTTTTCAACATCACGTTTTATATCCCAGTTTACAGGCAAAGGGAGTCTAGTGTTAAGAAACTCTACTCTCCACTTTCAAATTCTGGAGTCGTATTGAGTAGCGGAACTCAACTTCTCGCTTTGCCTCCACACCAGTGCGAAGAAATAAAATATTAAATATTTCATTTTCACAAGTGGGAATCGAACCCACAACTAGTTGAGTTTACAGCACAACGCTCAAATTGCACAATATTGCACTTGACTTACGTAAATATTCAAAACATCGATATAATCAATTTTTCATTTCTTCCAGGTGTAACCACAACCAGAGTTTTAAGCCAAATACACAATACAATAAAAGCAACATTAGAATACATTAAATATAACCGTATAAAAATAAAAATTTAGTATTTTCTTCAAAACATTGCAACACCAGAAACACTGATCAAAAATAAAATCTTAGCATTCTGAATATGAAAATGTAGTATGTAGTATTTTTGTCACGTGTATCGTAACAAAATCAGATGATATCCCCCAGTACGGTACTTATTATAATTTTACGGTTCTCTCGCCAGCACTCTTAGTGGGCAAACTCCAAAGATCTATCCGAGTCCCGGTATTATTCCAACTTTCAAAGTAAACATTTACTTGCCCCTCCGCTGGAAACAACCGAGGGAAAATTTTAAATATGATGATTTTAGAAAAGATTTTTTAGTCCCTCGGTGCTGTGAAGAAACGCTTTTGCCTTATAACTTTTCTTCATACTTATACTCTTGCATTTTTTAGTCCCGGTATAACTAGAACCATATTTCAGTTTTGAAATAAATTGTAATATTCAAAACAATTTTAAGGTTTGTTATATATATCTTTTTAGTTAGCGCGTATTAGCGACAATCGCTTTATGCATTTTTCGACGTTGGAACCTTTGATAAAAGACTTCACTACTAAATCAATATAATATTTATTTTAATATCTACTTTTTATTTTATTTTAATATTTGAATTACATATAAATTGTAACTTATTTTTTGGAGTCAAGAAACATTTTTAGAGATAGAGCGCACGTGTGAATTTTGTCCGGGTGACAATAAATTCTTTTTCATTCAACCTTTCGAGACTACGTGCACTTTCTATGACAGTGACGAATTTTCTTGCATTCTTTAAGATAGATCTCGAGGAGACTGTCCACACAAAATGCACCGATGCATTTTTTTCAATTTCTAAAAATGAATTGATAAGCTGATAAGTAGAAAGAACTACATCATATTTGCCAATCCTTTATACATGCCCAGATAAACCAAGGTACAGTCTACAGCAAAACGTTTATCATATAGAGATTTTCCGTTGTTGCCAATTTACATTAAAAAAAATAAAACGTCACAGTGACAAAGATGACATCACAGTCTCTTAAAGAAATTGAAGCAACAAGTTCGAGAATTGTAAGAAAAGAATCGTTTCGAAGTTTAGTATTGTTGTAAAATGAAACGCTTTTATTCACATTCAAATTCAAATTTCTTCATTCATTCAATATTCTTCATTCAAATAGACTATTGTAAGCATATTTGAATCGTTCAATGAACATATAAAAAAGCTATCACCGGTTCGGAAGGCAGTTCTGTTGAGAAGACAAGAAACTCAACAGCTTCTTTTCAATGTCAAAGGTATAGGCGGAACTCAAAGCCGCGCTTTAGCAGCGCGTAGAAATGAAAATACAAATGTAAGATACATATACGAAGAAAAGTAAAATATAAATATAAGATAAGAATTTATACAAATTAATGAATAATAGGAATTTTATCTCTTTGGAAATAATAGTTTTACAATAATATTAGAAATATAGACCACAAACATTAAATCTTTAAAAAAATTTCTTTTGTAATTCAGCAAAGAATATTAAAATTACTGAAACAGTACTAAAAAAATATTAAAAGCGGAAATCTCACGTATCACAAAATGCGAAATTTCATTGAATCAATTAAATGAAATGAAACGTTATTATTAAAAATTGTAATAGGAAAAGTATTTATTCTTTATAATTTATGAATAAGACTTTTTCTTTGGGAGTATATAAATAATAATAATAAAAGCAGCTTTTATTTATTTAATGAAACAGTAAGGCCGTTGTGGCACACAGGCACAAAGTGTGACAGTAAAACCGACAGGTTGTGGGTTCGATCCCCACTCAAGGAGATGAATCGCTCTGGTGTCGAGGCAAAGCTCGTCGTTGAGTTCTGCCATTCAACACCCAATACCTCCAGAATTAGGCAGAAAATGGGGAACATAGTGACTTCACACTAGGTTCCCTATGCCGACGCTGCTGTATGCGGGATGCAACGTAAAGTTTTAAAATATAAAATAAAATTGAATTTTAGTTTCTTCAATCTAGCACTAAAGTCGGCGTCGAATATCCCAACTCAAAACGCAATGCCTCGAAAACATCAATTGGGGAACGAAGTGTCTTAATACAAGGTTCCTTTTGTGTATCCTAAATCCGGGATACATATAAAATAAAACAATGGTAGATTTTAAATTTAAGCTTACTGTGATATATTTCATAATTATTTTAGCAAGGACATTATACCAATTAACTCGTGCGAAAAGGTTCCGCCCCACTTGGCACCCGGTACGACTTGTTCAATTTAAAATGTCAATAGTATGAAAATGTTATAAGAATATCGTTTCATACGGTATACTGTAATTATTTAAATAAATTTTGTTATTTACAAATTAATTATTATTAATTTGAGGCCGGTCGTGGCGCAGCGGCACAAAGTGTGACTGTAAAACCGACTAGTTGTGGGTTCGATCCCCACTCGAGGAGATGAAATATTTACTTAAATTTATATTTCCGTTTCTTCGCTCTGGTGTTGAGGACAAGCGCGGCGTTGAGTTCTGCCACTTAACACGCAATGCCTCCAGAATTCGGCAAAAAGTGGGGAACGGAGTGTCTTTCACTAAGTTCCCTCTGCCTACCCTGCTGTGTGCGGGATACAGCGTGAAGCTGATTTTTTTTTTTTTGTTATTTACAAATAAAAGTAAATAATTTTTCAAATATCAATAAAATGTTTATATTTTATGGTAGATAGAGTTTAGTATTAGACGCTCCGCTGCCCGCTTTTCTCGAAATTCTGAATTCAATACGTGTTAAGTAGCGGGATTCAACGCCGCCAGATTTCGACAGGATTCAAAATATTCTTTAAAAAAATATTTTATTTCCTGCAGTGGGAATCGAACCTGCAATCAGTCGCGTTTGCAGCCGCACTACTACACCACGACTGGCATCAATCTTTATTATATGTGCTTCTATTTGCGCTATCATAAATACAAAATGTAATAAGCCAAGTTCACAAGCTTTGACGATACTCTAAGTAATATCATAAAAAGATATGAATGAAGAGCAAAATTTTTCAGGGTCTTTTTACAACAAGAGTTTCTTCATGAAATTTAATGAATTGTGCCTTTAATATAGAAATTTATGCACATAAACAAAACTATTGGTCGATCAAATGAGAAACCAATAGTTACTTAGATTATTTTCACATTATTATTACTTAGATTATTTTCATATAGTTCCGTCACTCAACACGCAATGTATTCAGAGTCCGGTAGACATGCGGAACGGTGTTTCTTAACACTAAATTCTCTCTCCCCATCATTCTGTGTGCGGGGTACAATGTGAAGCTAAATAATATAGATTTCGAGATTTCTTGAGCGTGAGTAATACATGTAAAATGAAAAAAAGACATTTCAATATTTTCTCATATATTTAAAAAAACACTATAAAAGACTAGTAGGAAGGGAATCTGGAAACCTAATTTCAAATTCAAGTTTAAATATGTTGAGGTACTCCGTTCTCATTAAGATACTTCCCTTATCCATTTTCCGCCGAATTCTGAAGGCATTGCGTGATGAGCGGCGTAACTCAACGCCGAAAACATATTGAAATGGAACAATGGAACATGAAATACTTAGTAATTTTAAAACAATTACACTAACTACACGAATATTGTACTGATTTAAACGCAACAAGCATAAATTATAGACCAACGTATTGACCAAATATGGAAACATATTACCGCTGTATATGATTTACAATCTGAATGAAATAATATATATTTCATGCAAAAATTTCTGAATTAATAACTCTATTTGGAATTTCAAATTTAATTATAAGCTTGACAATAAGGTAATTGCTGATTCGATATATTATATTATTAAATGTTACATTGTGAAAATATGCTGCAAATAAATTGTAAAGTATTATGACTTTCTTAACTGTAAAATAATTACAGAAAATGTTGTTTTAGCTTCACGTTATAGCCTGAAAATAGCTAGGTACGCACAAGGAACCTAGGAATCCAGTTAAGGTCCTCCATTCCCATTAGGACACTTCCGTTCCCCATTTCCCGCCGAATTCTAGAGTAATTATGTGTTGAGTGGCGGAATCCATAAAAGCAAAATGATATCATAATGACTTTCTTATATCAACTTAATTTAATATTAGATATTTTTTATTTTTATTAATATAGGATTTTTTGTTTATTAAATTGGAAAAGATTTAAATAAATCACTTTCGTAATAATTACAATAAACAATTCTTAAAACATAATTCCATAAAATTCGAGTAACTATTCCCGATTTAAGCTAACACTGTGCAATCGATATACCAAAGAGCTACCCTAAGTATTGAAACGCGTCGATCCATTCAAATTGGACCAGCAATTGGTTGAACAGACAGTGTAATAAGGAGGTGCTTTTGTATATCACTTCACATTAGATGCGGAATATCCGGTCAACATTAGGATTGTTCAAAATAATCTTCAATTGTCCGCATCGTTATTTTACTTTCTGATAAAGACTCTTCTTATAAGCGTAACACCTATTGTTATTGCTAAAAGGATTTTTTTCCTAGCTAAAAACAAAAAAATATTTATATATAAAATTTTATAGAAAGAAAGCTAAAATAAATTAAACAACCATTTTATTAATGTTTCAATGTATTTTTATGCATGCATTTTGTGAAGAGGACAGAGTTATAAATATTACTGTTTTTATTTCTTTTCCTGTTTTCAACATCACGTTTTATATCCCAGTTTACAGGCAAAGGGAGTCTAGTGTTAAGAAACTCTACTCTCCACTTTCAAATTCTGGAGTCGTATTGAGTAGCGGAACTCAACTTCTCGCTTTGCCTCCACACCAGTGCGAAGAAATAAAATATTAAATATTTCATTTTCACAAGTGGGAATCGAACCCACAACTAGTTGAGTTTACAGCACAACGCTCAAATTGCACAATATTGCACTTGACTTACGTAAATATTCAAAACATCGATATAATCAATTTTTCATTTCTTCCAGGTGTAACCACAACCAGAGTTTTAAGCCAAATACACAATACAATAAAAGCAACATTAGAATACATTAAATATAACCGTATAAAAATAAAAATTTAGTATTTTCTTCAAAACATTGCAACACCAGAAACACTGATCAAAAATAAAATCTTAGCATTCTGAATATGAAAATGTAGTATGTAGTATTTTTGTCACGTGTATCGTAACAAAATCAGATGATATCCCCCAGTACGGTACTTATTATAATTTTACGGTTCTCTCGCCAGCACTCTTAGTGGGCAAACTCCAAAGATCTATCCGAGTCCCGGTATTATTCCAACTTTCAAAGTAAACATTTACTTGCCCCTCCGCTGGAAACAACCGAGGGAAAATTTTAAATATGATGATTTTAGAAAAGATTTTTTAGTCCCTCGGTGCTGTGAAGAAACGCTTTTGCCTTATAACTTTTCTTCATACTTATACTCTTGCATTTTTTAGTCCCGGTATAACTAGAACCATATTTCAGTTTTGAAATAAATTGTAATATTCAAAACAATTTTAAGGTTTGTTATATATATCTTTTTAGTTAGCGCGTATTAGCGACAATCGCTTTATGCATTTTTCGACGTTGGAACCTTTGATAAAAGACTTCACTACTAAATCAATATAATATTTATTTTAATATCTACTTTTTATTTTATTTTAATATTTGAATTACATATAAATTGTAACTTATTTTTTGGAGTCAAGAAACATTTTTAGAGATAGAGCGCACGTGTGAATTTTGTCCGGGTGACAATAAATTCTTTTTCATTCAACCTTTCGAGACTACGTGCACTTTCTATGACAGTGACGAATTTTCTTGCATTCTTTAAGATAGATCTCGAGGAGACTGTCCACACAAAATGCACCGATGCATTTTTTTCAATTTCTAAAAATGAATTGATAAGCTGATAAGTAGAAAGAACTACATCATATTTGCCAATCCTTTATACATGCCCAGATAAACCAAGGTACAGTCTACAGCAAAACGTTTATCATATAGAGATTTTCCGTTGTTGCCAATTTACATTAAAAAAAATAAAACGTCACAGTGACAAAGATGACATCACAGTCTCTTAAAGAAATTGAAGCAACAAGTTCGAGAATTGTAAGAAAAGAATCGTTTCGAAGTTTAGTATTGTTGTAAAATGAAACGCTTTTATTCACATTCAAATTCAAATTTCTTCATTCATTCAATATTCTTCATTCAAATAGACTATTGTAAGCATATTTGAATCGTTCAATGAACATATAAAAAAGCTATCACCGGTTCGGAAGGCAGTTCTGTTGAGAAGACAAGAAACTCAACAGCTTCTTTTCAATGTCAAAGGTATAGGCGGAACTCAAAGCCGCGCTTTAGCAGCGCGTAGAAATGAAAATACAAATGTAAGATACATATACGAAGAAAAGTAAAATATAAATATTAGGTAAGAATTTATACAAATTAATGAATAATAGGAATTTTATCTCTTTGGAAATAATAGTTTTACAATAATATTAGAAATATAGACCACAAACATTAAATCTATAAATTTCTTTTGTAATTCAGCAAAGAATATTAAAATTACTGAAACAGTACTAAAAAAATATTAAAAGCGGAAATCTCACGTATCACAAAATGCGAAATTTCATTGAATCAATTAAATGAAATGAAACGTTATTATTAAAAATTGTAATAGGAAAAGTATTTATTCTTTATAATTTATGAATAAGACTTTTTTGATTTTACGTCCAAATCTCAGTTACGAAACCTAAATATTAATATAAGAAAAATTTCAACAATGTGTTCCATAGAAAACATGTGTTATAAAAGGCTTAGCACAAATTAAAGTACCACACAAGATAACATTTAGAAATATCATCTTGAAATATTATTTGAAGCCAGATGTGGCTTGTGTCCCACAAGCGTGGAACTGTAAGCGCCACAGGTTGTGAGTTCAATTCCCACTCGGGGAAAAATGAATATAATATATTTTAAAAGTCAGCAATATTTCATTCAAGTGAGCTAAACAACTAAAAGTATACTACCAGCGTATATAATACCTCCGGATACAGAGTGAAGCTGAAAAAAATGTATAATTGTATACACTAACATTTGAAGCCAGTTGTGGTGCAGCGGCACGAAGTGTGACTGTGAACCGACTGGTTGTAGGTTCGATCCCCACTCGAGAAAATGAAATATTTACTTAAATTTATATTTCCATTTTCGATCGGTGTCGAGGTTAAGAGCGGCTTTGAGTTCTGCCACACAACACGCAAGCCTCCAGAATTCGACAGAAAGTTGGGAACGGAGTTACTTAACACTAGATTCGTTCTGCCTACCCTGCTGTGTGCGGGATACAGCGTGAAGCTGATTTATATATTTATTTATATATTTTACTAACATTTTTCTTAGAATCGTATACATATGTATATATTAAATCAGAAGACGCATTTTAGTTTAATAGAACAGTATATTAGTCGAACAATGGCCCAACTTACAGGTATAACGTTATCGTAAAACTTTTAGGAGGTAAAGGGCAATTTTCAAACTGTGAAGGATTTCTTAACTTCGTTATTACTTCGTTGGTTTAAAATATGTGGATAATAATTATTTAGCTAACTTAGTGGGATCTATCAATAATATTACAATATTTATTTTTTAATTAATATATTTAATAAATATTTGAGACTGTAATGGCGACAGGTCGTGGGTTCGATTCCCATTCTAGGTAATGAAATATTTAGTATTTTCAGTTCCGCGTTCTGGTAAAGAGGTGAAGCGCGACGTTGAATTCCACTACACCACAAGCAATTGTTCAGCGGAAAACGGAGAAGGAAAGTGTCTTAATGAGAACGGAGTGCCTTAGCACTATTTCCCCAGGTTCCCGTTACATATTTTGCTACGTGCTACAGCGTGCAAATAAAAAAAACAATAATGAATTATGCGTGCGAACTTTCAGAACATTGCGTTTACTAATTAACCCTTAGTATGAGTTAACCTTTATAAATACAAGAGAGTGTAAAGTATTATATTTGCCGAAATTAATATTAGCTTATGAGATGAAAAGTTAATTTATTTTATACATTAAGTCATACCTTTGCGAGAAATTATTATACAAGCAATCTGTTTTCGAGGTAATTTACTTAGTGCTATAATTCACATTTTTCAGCCTCACACTTAGCCGGGTAGGTAGAGGGAACCTAGGAACCTAATGTTAAGATTATACTACGCTCTCATTATGTCACTTTTATTCCTCACTTTCAGCCAAATTCTGGAGGCCATTGCGCATGAATGAATTGTGGAACAAAATCACGCTTTGTATTTCAACATAAATTTATTATAACGGAATTAAATGGACATCTCACATATTTTGTGACACAGGAAGTAAAATGTTTAGAGAAAAATATGCAGGTTTCGCTCATACTGAAGCTACTGAAGCTCATAGAAAATTATAATAATGAAAAAGCAAAAAATAAATAGACATTTATTTACTTTTAATCCAGAAAACAATTTTCTCGAGCACTCCTTTGCACTCCATAGCAAAATATGAAGCTAGCAATCAAATAAATTACGAATGTATACGGAAATTGATTATTATATATTGATTATGATATTTTTTAAGTTGGATTTTAGATATGATCTTGTCGTTAATGTATAATTGTATTTTGATACGCGACTTGATTTCTGTGTACTTTTGAATTGGACAAGACAAAAATAAAATATACGTATTTTTAAAAGATCATCTTATAATAAAAATTTTTTTGAATATTTTCTAAAGTGTTATTCCACATTTAGGAAAGAAAAACTCTTTTAGAAATGTATATATTTTTTTAACGTAGCCGGATGTTTTTAACATATTTTGGACCTACGCCTCTTGGAACTCTCCCTGACCTCTAAGCCAAACGTTCTTAACAACCTACGTTGAATTTAGCAAGATAAAAATTATGAAATATTTTATTTTTTTTGTTTTAAATATATACGCTTCTATATAAATGCAAAACATGTTTTACAAAAATCTTTAAATCCAGCTATGTTGTCGAGCAGATTTCAGCTTCACGCTGTATCCCGCACACAGCAGGGTAGGCAGAGGGAACTTAGTGAAAGACACTCCGTTCCCCACTTTCTGCCGAATTCTGGAGGCATTGCGTGTTAAGTGGCAGAATTCAGCAGCAGATTTCTATTCTTTATTTCACGTACAATTATATTTATTTATTAAGAGACGAAAATTTTGTTTACTATTATCACAAGTAACTATAATATAATTCAAAGTCACAAACAATATACCAGTAGAAATCCTAGAAGAGTTCCTGTTCCGTGCATTTATTGTTAGAGTAGTTCGTATGTATTCATTCTTATTACGTATATTTTATATCTTTGTTGGAATTTCTGTACAAATTTTATATTGTGTCAGTACCATTTTGACTTACCTACACATACCATTTGGAACATTTCATATGTTTTCTTCGCTTTTACATATTGCGACCGTAACTCTTCTTATATAATATGGAAGTTAGAAAGAAACATATATTGTATAAATTTTATTGAATTGTATGTTGAAGTGATTTAAGCTTAAATAGCCTACAAAGTTTAGCTATTATTTATTGTTACTACTACAGACCTACTTGCTTTGCCCAATAGAAGTATAGAATTCCTACTACTACGGTCACGCTTTATTCGTAACGGGGTAGCGGGTCAGAGAGAATGGAGCGCTAAACGCTACGGTATACGCTACTTTCCTCCGGGGGGTCCCGGGGGGTTTTACATGATCTCCCTCCAGTATCTTTGATACTGTGTTTTTTACGAAGGTCAAGTATACAATTATTTATTTATTAATATGAATTACGTTATGTATAGCTTTTTTATGCTATATATAGCTTTTTTTATTTATAAATACGAAACAAACAATAAATCTTAAGGGTTACAATAGTGAAAACTACACTTCAATCAGCTAAGCTGATTCTTATGTTGGCGTGAACGAACGCAAAGACAAACAGACAAAAAAAATTGTTTTGGGTCCCCTATTACATTGATAAATGTCCCCATGGACCAACAAAGATTAGTTACAATTTTTTCATAAGTATATATATATATATATATATATATATATATATATATATATATATATATATATATATATATATATATATATATATATATATATATATATATATAAGTATAGACAGATTATGAAAATATAGAGTTCATAAGCTTAAAAAAGCATTAATACAAGCACCACAGCAAGCTATATATATTATAATTAAATCAGGTATCCCGCACACAACAGAGTAGGCTGAGTGAACCTAGTCTTAAGACACTCCGTTCCCCACTTTCTGCCGAATGTTTTGAATGCGTGCATTCTGTTCAAGTTCAAGTACTGGAGGCATTGCGTGTTGAGTGGTGGAACTAAACGTCGCACTTTGCTCCGACACCAGAGCGAAGAAATGAAAATAAATTCAATCATAATTCATTACATCGAATAACAAACAGCACTTAACTCCACAATAACGTACTCAACACCACGTAGGGTATGTTGTTTGTCGCTATACAGCCAATACATAGTCAACCTCTTTGCCGCAGTGTTCTCAAGAGGTTGGTTCAGTTCAATGACGTTAGATGCATTCCGCCGCACCTCGTGTCACGTGAAAGTGTCTTTGGAACTATTGACTTTTGAATCCATTCACGTTTCTCCGTATTTACTGTGTAAGTTCTGATATATCACTATTTCCTTTTATTTATTTTTTGTTATGGGGAGAAGCACTTGACATAGACAAGTAAACTGAACCACTTCTTTGATTTTTCTATAAGATTTTTGGCATTATTTTTTTATTTATTGGTTTATGTAAGTTGAAAAAAATAATTTAAAATTTAAATTATAATTAATTTAGTTAAAAACTAAACTCTAAAATTTAAAATCTTCAAAATCGAAAATTATTAATCCTTATCTTTAAAAACTATTATAGATAAGACACTATCATAATCTTTCTTTACAAAGTTTTTTGGTACCATCCACAAATACCTTTACTGTATTAGATACAATAAATAGAAATATAGAATTTATATAAATAAAAAAAAAACATACAACTTTACATTAAAAAAGAAAACAGATTTTTCTTTTGCTTTATCGAGTTGATGTTAGACGGTATCGCAGTGAAAGAAATTACAAGAGATACCATTGCAATTTTATTTCTTTCTGTTTTTCTTTAACTGACATGGAGTGTTGGGAATGTAGCAATATTGTGTTTATTTATATATACTTTGAAATCGATAATTGAACTGTGAATGAAGTGAAATGAATAAGAAAATTATAATATATTTATATTTGTAACCTTTATTCGTTGGTGTAAATAACAAAGTACTTTTTTTTAATCCTGTTTTCACATAATAAACGGCGTCTTTATTAATATGTAAATAATAACAAAAATAAAACTTCACGCTGTATCCCGCACACAGTGCTCTGCTGTGGAAGTAGTACACTAGTGAGGGAATAACTGGGAAAATATATATATTTTTGGGGATATTATATGTAAGATTAGGGCTTGCTAATATAAATAAATAAATCAGCTTCACGCTGTATCCCGCACACAGCAGGGTAGGCAGAGGGAACCTAGTGTTAAGGTACTCCGTTTCCCATGTTCCGTCGAGTTCTGGAGGCATTACGTATTGAATAGTGGAACTCAACGCCGCGCTTTACCTCGAAACCAGAGCGAAATATATATGTAAATAAATATTTCAACACCTCGAGTAGGGATCGAACCCACAATCAGTCGAATTTACAGTCACACTTTGTGCCCCTACGCCACGACTGGACTCCGAAATTTCGTAAATAATAAATATATGACAATTGGCTTTCTATATTCTTAATAAACACATTTTATAACTTAAAAATGACTTTTTACCCAAAATATTTTTAGGCCAGTCGTGGCGCAGCAGCACGAAGTGTAGCTATAAAACCGACTCAAGGAGATGAAATATTTACTTAAATTTATATTTCCATTTCCTTCGCTCCGGTGTCGAGGCTAATAGCGGCGTTGAGTTCTGCCACTCAACACGCAATGCCTCCAGAATTCGGCAGAAAGTGGGGAACGAAGTGTCTTAACACTAGGTTCCCTCTGACTACCCTGTTGTGTGCGGGATACAGCGTGAAGCTATTTTTTAAATATTTTTATGTCTATTTCCTATAGAAATATGAATCGTTAATATATATAACTTTTAACCACTGTTTTACGGCTAAATAAGAAATTAGTCTGAAGCTAAAAGTTTTTTTTCTTCCCAATAACAAAAGTTATTAGGAAGAAAAAAATGTTAACAATGAACATAAAAGATAAAAGAGTTTCCATTGCGCTCGATTTAATATTGAAATTCTTTCCTAATTGCTTGTTAACAAATGTTTTGATAAAACACAAACGGTCTACAGTACTGCCTGTTTCTTAAATTTGGTTCATTAAATTTACAAACAAAAAATAAGTGGTCAGTCGTGGCCCAGGAGCACAAGCGAGCGATTGTAAACGCGACAGGCGGTGGGTTTGGTTTCCACTCATTGAAATATTTAAAATGTCTATTCTTTTTCTTTCTTTCTTCGGTCTATTAAGGCAACGCTCAGAGTTGAGTTCCGCCACTCAATGTGCAATGCCTCCAGAATTCGACGAAGAGTGAGGAAGCGAAGTGTCTTGAGGGGAATAAAGTATTTTAACATTAAGCACCCAGGTTCCCTCTGTATACCTTGCTACATGTGTGTAACAGCCCGAACCTAAAAAAATACGTAAAAATCACAATAAGAAATAATGATAAAATTTATTTGCACGTTATATTCTGTATCTGAATCATTTTATTTTAAAATAAATGTAATTCTCCAATTCCGCTCCTTTGTTACGGTCCACTAAGTTTCGTAAGAACAGTTGAAATATCAAAAAAATCCGTACTTCTTCCACCATAAAACATCATCAAAAATTTACAATTTCTCCATAATTTTTATTTGTCAAGATATAATCCCAATATAAATTGAAAAAGAAATTAAATTAGCTTCACGTTGTATTCCGCACACAACAGGATAGGCAGACGGAACCTCGTGTTAAGACACTCCGTTCCCCACTTTCTGCCGACTTTTGGAGGTATTGCATGTTGAGTGGCAGAACTCAACGCTGCGCTTTTGCCTCGATATCCGAGCGAAGAAATGGAAATATAAATTTAAGTAAATATTTTATATCTCCTCGAGTGGGGATCGAACCCACAACCAGTCGGTTTTACAGTTACATTATGTGCTACTGCGCCACGACTTGCGACTTGTATATATATATATATATATATATATATATAAAAATAAATATATATAAAAATCTTCGTAATTTATATTGTCTGCAAATAAGTAGAAGAAAACTACTTTAAAATGAGATTACACGTACGGCCGCTTCCGTTTATGCTCGGGATGGACATAAATTATTCACTGGCCAGGCCTTATTCGAAGGTACTAACTTTAACCCCGATCGATCCTAACCGTAGTATGGTATGAAAAGATTTTCATTTGATTCACAGTGAGTTCGGTGAATCGGAAATAAAATATATATTATGAAAATGTACTGGAAACTTTCTTTTAGTAATAATTATTATAACGTTTCAACTTTCTTTTAATACTTTCACATTCCAAATTAATGTAATTGAACGAAAAATAACAAAAACATATTAAAATAAATTAATACTTATAATTAAAGAAATATTTAATGTTCTTTAAGTGCTTTACAACTGTGAAATTATTAAAGACAAAATATATAAAACCTAGACACCAGAGAGGAGTAAAGAGACAAGAGAGCAGAGAAGAGACGAGAGATGATGAGCTATATTTATTATATATAAGTGATTTTTTTATTTTATTTGCATAACCCTTTATTAACCCGAAATCTCATGATGTGAAAAATGTTAGAAACGTCAAGATAGGTGGATGTTTTGGCCGGGGGTGGGGGCTGTATTGATTTTGCCCGCCCCCGCCCCTCACGCAACTCAACTGTTGCTTGGGCACAGCTGAAATAGGCAGGGCCATGGACAAACAATTATTATTTTTATATAATTTTGTAATAGTCGTACCGATAGTAGGTAGAATGTACGTAGTATTATTACTAGATAGTTAATGTTATAAAGCTTACATCATTTTTAATTAGGCGAAAAGTGGACTTGGAACTTCATGTTAGATTCCTTCTTCCTACAGTATGAAGCTGATTTAATATACGACTCTTTATTTTAAAACTTATCAAAACGAAATTTAAAGAGAAAATACTATACTCAATAAAATAAGTTATTTTAATTTTTTTATTAACATATAAACCATATAAACCAACAGCAACCACTTTATCCAATCAAAAATAAAAAAGGGAAGGGCAACAAATTCTGTGCCACCTAACAACTCATATTAAAAAAAAAATTATGCTATAGATAAACTTTAAAATTTTACATGACACGAATGACATTTCCTTGGCCACTTGGTGCCCAAGACTAAGGAAAAAAACCCACTCCCTAGAGATTGCATTTTATTTTCTGGCTCGTGGTAATTGAGTGGTTTATTAAGCTGAAAATATATAAATGTCATAGTTCGGTAATATTTGGCAGTTCTGCTACTACAGTTTCAAAACCAACTTCAACCAACCAACAAAAAAAAATTATATGTATTTAAGTATTTTTGTACAATATAAGTATTTTTCCAGTATCGGTTTCCAAAATGTTTGCAATGTGTGATGGGTACTTCACAATTGCGAAAAGAGTAGAAAGAAAGAACAGAGAGAGTAAGAGAGAGAGAGAGACAGATACTTTTGCACGAGTATCCCGCAAATATCAATGATCAATGCCAATAGCGAAAAACTGAAGTACGTGAAAATAAAAGAAGCAATATTTAAAAAGCAACATTAATTTTAAACTACTTTGTTGAAATAGTGCAGAATAGCGTCAAAATATATGCTATAAGAAGACAGTACTTTCTTTTATCGTATGTATTATTGAAATAAATTGTAGTGTTGGTTTATAAGTATGAGGAGGAGGAGGACGTGGCGTAAATTGAACAACCTCCACTTTCTTTTATTATCGATAATATTAGTAAAGAGACAACGTAGAACAAAGGCAGAATTCTTTTAAAACATATATTTCAACATTATAATATAGGTATAGATAATTTAGTCATAAATAACATATATATATATATCGAATAGGTAACGAAAAATTAAGTGGCTTTACGTTGTATCCACACACTAGGGACATTTTTGAGCTCTTCACAACCGATAAACTACTATTATTTTATATATAAAATTTGGTATATTTATTAAATCCTAAAAGGATTATATATAGTATATAACTACAAACTACTGTGACTATAAATATTTCATATGTGAAAATAACTCAATATAAATGATATACCCAACTTCTTTCCGCAACGCTTCCATTAACAAAAAACTGTTCAATTAATTCTGCAGCTGTAGTTTCTAATAGAGATATAACATTTAAAATACATAAAAATGAAACTCAAATGTAGCGTAATATTAAAGTAATTTCAGTTTTAGATCAAAGAGAAAGCTTTTAAATGGGAAGAAATAAAATACGAGACCTAGTTTTTTGTACTCTCCGAGATGGGCCATAGCCTAGTTACAAATGCAGAGAATTGAGCTAACTTCATTCAAGTTCAATTGGAATACTATTCAACAGATGTATAATATGTGTATAATGTTAAAGTAGTACTATATTAGCACTTCTCCGTACAAAGTTGATATCCAGAATTATGTAGAAAAACAGTCGAGGCAAAGCGCGGCGTTGAGTTCTGCCACTCAACACGCAATGACTCAAAATTTCGGCGTAGCGTGGGGAATGGAGTGTCTGAACGCTAGGTTCCCTCTGCCTAGCCTGCTGTGTGCGGGATACAGCGTGAGCAGTTTTTTTTTTGTTGATTTTTCTAAATAACACTAGAAAATCATTAAATAGATAGATAGAATAAAACGATGAGTTAAAATAACTAACATTTATACATAAAATAATATTTAAATTTGTGTATGTGTACATTTTCATATAGGATTTGTACATTAAAAGCTCTTTACCAACAACCTGTACCTCTCAAAATACTATCACCATTAGAACTTAGGCTATTATCCCAACAATTTGAAAACTTTATGATGGATGACTTAAAAGCACAAATTAAGTCTACGTAATACACTAACAGGAAAGAATATAATTAAAAGTATTTAGGGTACATTTATGGAACCTAGTGTAAAAACATTCCGTTCTCCACTTTCCGCCGATTTTTCGAATCACTACGTAGTGAGTGGCGAAATCAGATCAGAGCGAAGAAATGAAAATGTTAAATAATTCATTTCCTTGAGTGGGAATCGAATCCACAACCTGTTGCGTTTACAGCCACACGCTTGGGCGCTACGACTGGCCTCTGTATAATAGACATTATTTACTAACAAAAAAACTTTTATTATAAAATTAAATATATATTATTTGATAATATAATTAATTCAATTCTTGAAGATTTCATAGCGAATGTATAACAACAATATTTTACCGAACAAGAGAAAATAATTGAATCATATGTACAAAAGCCACGAGAATATCTTTTTGTTCATTAACTAATGGAAAATGTAACGAACTAAAGATAAGAGAACATTTTTATTATTCGATGAGTATTTTAATATATATTCTATATAGGTCACTAAATATACGTATATAAGCTTATAAAACATATATAAATAAAATTAAATCAGCTTCATAGTGTATCCCGCATACAACAGGGTATTCAGAGGGAACCTAGGGAACCTAGAGGGAATCTACAACCGTTGCGTTACAGTTACACCCTTGTTCCCCTGCCCCACGACAGCCTACCTGCCAGCCCTGCGTAACTATCGAATGACATATATTTATCATTCAGATATTTCCTAATATATTGTGCAAAGAAATGCAGAAAGACTGCCTTTTTTTCATTTTTAATCATAATGAAAAACGAAAAATTGATAGGTTTTCTCAATTTACTACTCAATTTTCAAAAATCTAGTTTTTTAAAAGAAAACAAATGAGTTTTAGATATTTAGTTTTCGCAAGCACTAAATATTATCAAAATGTGATCTACTATACACGAAAACACTATACAGTCAGTAATGGGTACATATATACACCGTACTCGCGTATCTGATATTTCCAAACTGTTTGTAAATCCATCCTCATATTTCCATCAGAGTTCAATACATCAATCAAAACGAATGACTTTTACTGATTACACCACGTTTCATGAGATACTGGATGAACTGACTTCATTTATGAAAACGAAGCTGTCGCGTCAATATTGTTTCAGGTTTGGTGCATTTTTGTATTATTATTCGTAATTACATTTTTTTTATCAGGTTCACGCTGTATCTCGCACACAACAGGGTAAGACGAGGGAACCTAAGACACGCCGTTACCGTTATTTCCACAGACTTTTTCGAGGTTTTGCATGTTGAGTGGCAGAATTCAATGCCGTGCTTTTCAGCAGTCTCGACAGCAGAGCGAATAAAAAGAAATACAAATTTAACGTCATATCATCATTTTAGTGTCAACCTGCTAACATCCTATTCAATAAGTTATTAAGACAGACAACGTCTTTAAAATAATATATGAAAATACTCTATTATATGAAATAAAAATGAAGGTTTTTTATTTTTGATTTTGATATTGTCGAATGGTATAAATATATACATAACGGAGTCAGCAGGCTTAAACTCAAAACAAACGAGATATCTATACTAACATCGTCGTGGTGGAGGGTAACTATCGTTGAATCGCGGTCATGCAGGATAACGTGTGTGAGGGCTGCTGATGAATTTGATTTCCACTCGGATATATATTTTTTGTATATATTTCGTATACCTTTTTATAAATCTGGTTTTACTGGATAAAGTGTAGTACGTGATTCGACCACAACATATCCTTAACTTACTTATTAAGATAACGTATAAACATTTTGAATACAGCGGTATTTGAACCCGCACTTTTTTGGAAACCGTTCAAGTATGAAGTGAAAGTATGGATTAGTTGGTCAGAGTGCTCGGACGGTTTCCAAGAAGGCGCGGGTTCAAATCCTGCTACGTTCAATATATATTCTTAATAAGTATTATTATTTTCTCAGTGTGAAATAACACTCTAAAAACATGTTAAAAACAATAAATACTTACATAATGACAAACCTATAATACATAAATCACCAGTTAAACTACCTTAAAATGTAAAAAAAATGTTGATTAAAATTTAGGTATCCATAAGGATAAATAAAAAATCATATTAGGCAAGTTCAACCAACCATCTTATCTGTTATAAAAGCATAATACTAAAAATTTATAAAATAATAACCACTGAGCTACTAAGAATAAAACTAGCTTAAAAACGACTTCAATTTTTATTAAGAATTTAAGTAACTTAATAAACGACGTCAATTTTTGTAGTCATAATCAAATAAAACAACACGTTCTTGTTACACGACCCACTAATTTGAACCAACATAACTTTACAATATGACCAAAATTATAGGCTATAATTGCCTGCACAACTTACAATTAAAAAATAAATCAGCTTCACGCTGTATCCCGCACACAGGAAGCTGGGCAGAGGGAGCCTAGTGTTGAGACACTCCGTTCCCCAATTTCCGATGAATTCTGGAGGCATTGCGTGTTGAGTGGAGGAATTCAACGCCGGATTTTCGCTTTGGTGCCAGTGCGAAGACATGAAAACATTAATAAACAATAATTTATTCCCTCGAGTGTCGTTCGAACCCACAAACATCGCGTTTCAGCCACACTCTTGTGCTTCTGCACCACGACGGCCTACTAACGTAATAAACATATCAATTTTTATACCCAAATATAATCAAATAAAATAAACACGTTCTCGTTCTTGTTACACGGTCCACCAATTTGAACCATCGTAACTTAACAATATAACCAAAATTATATGCTGTAATCGCTTGCATAACTTGACTTAATAATATACAATTTGAAACTTTCATTTTGACCCTTTTCTTTTAATTACGCAGCCTTTACGCCGCTACGTTATTACCGTTTCTTTTCATATCTATCTTTATATATATACATATGTATCTTTTATCATATATATCTTATAACGCTATAAAAAGTGATATAATCTGGCGAAAAATTGAGGTTATGTCCATTTTATTATTTTAGTACATTGTATTAATTTTATAAAATAATATTTTGTGAATAAGACAATTTTAAAATTAAGTACTATTTGTTTTTCATCAGCTTTACGTTATATCTCGCATATCAGGGTAGAACCACCGAATTTTGGAAGCATTGCGTGTTGATCAACAGAACTCAACCAACCGCGTATCAGCTTTATGCTGTATCCCGCACAGAGCAGGCAGACGGTAACTAGTATCAAGACACACCGTTCCCCATTTTCCAACGAGTTCTGGCGGCATTGCATGTTGAGTGGCGAAAGTTAACGCCGCGTTTTGCCTCAATACCAGAGCGAAGAAATGAAAATATAAATGTTAGTAAAAATTTTATCCCATCGAGTGGGGATCGAACCCACAACCAGTCGATTTTATAGTGACACTTGGAATGCAGATAGTTATCTCGTGAACTTCATCAACGTAAAATTAAAACTTTTTAAAATAAATAGTAAGTTGAAAAAAAATGGAATGTTTATAGTGGCACAATACATTATAAATTTTTACTTATAAATCTTATATAATTCAATTTCCAATTGCCTTTTTCTCTCTGTAAGTCCTAAGAGACTTTAGAGCATGGGCGTATCTAGAGATATTGTCTGACGGAGTGCAGAACTTAACCCTTGAACAAATATATTCGTATAAATGTTTATTTTTTGGTTAATATAATTTATGGGGTAGGCACAAGACTACTCTGGGGTGGGCACGGACCGACCTATTCCTACACCCATACTTTAGTACGAGCAAACCTACGTCAATTTAACTAGCGTTAATCATTTTGAAAGAAAGATAAGCATATTAACACTGATTATGATAATGCATATTTATGTTACAAAAAATATAATTAGTAAGTATATTATAACGATTTTCTAGTTAAAAGAAGTAGGTGAGTTGAGTTATTGCAATAAAAACATAAACATTTCTTATTCTATTTTGATCCATATTTTTAAATCAAAACAGCAAAAATCAAAACATTTATTTTAACATAAAAAGTATATACAGCATACAAGTATAGTATCTATATATACTTACAGAGTATAAAACTAAAATGCATCTCTAAAATTCGCTAAGTTGTTACTTGAGCGTAATGTTCGCAGTCGATACATGTTGAAAGTCGTAAAAATCTTTTATCGCGCCATGTGCTCATTTTACTCGTACATTATCATTTTCAACTATTTTGTATCGGATGTAATTTCGAGTGCAGCGTTGCATGCGTTGAGAGTTTGTAATTTATTTTCAATATTGCATTATCGGTATTCTATACGTAATAACAAGGGGCCGTCGTGACCCAGTGGCACCAGGGTGTGGCTGAAACGCGACGGTCGTGAGTTCGATCATACGAGGATATGAATTATTATTTCTTAATATTTTCTTTTATTCGCTCTGGCACCAAGGCAAAAGTCCGGCGTTGAAATCGCAACTTAACACGCAATGCCTTAAAAAATTTGGCGGAACATGGGGAACGGATATCTTATCACTATGTTCCCTGTGCCTACATCGTGAAGCTGATTTAATCTGATTTATACGTATTCACTGTTAGATGTTGTTTGTTTTTATTTGATCGATGTGAAAACTGTGGTATTTTTATATCTCTTCAATATTATTAGTACATTTTTGTTTCATTATATGGCCTATATTCATTTAATATTAAATACTTTACTATATTAAATAATAAGTTCTTTGATTTTCCCGATTATTCCACATATTAAATAATTTAAATTTAAGAAATCTTATTAATAATAGTGTTTAATAGAAATATTTTATATTTTCATACCTTCTCTGTGACGGCAAAGCGCTACCTACCCTGCTGTGTTCGGGATAAAATGGGTGAAGATAAAAAAACTTACTATTTGATAAGCCCCCGTTGTCTTTTACGGGAAACACGACTGAATATCAATTACATTTTTATTTTGCTTACAACTGAGATCTATCATTTTGGCGATACAGTACTCAGTTAGCTATTCAATTGTGTGACCTAAACTTTTAATATTAACTTTCTATTTACAATATCATAATTTCAAAAAAAAAATTGCCTTCTTACGATCTATCCATTTTCGGCGAATGATTCTCAAAACGTAAAGCTAAAATCAAGAACATAGACACATATAATTAGGCTTTCTTACCTAAAACTAATGCCAAAATATATGAAAAGAAAATGTAAATATCAATAAATAACAAAAGAACAATCTAACATAATTGAGATCGCCTATATAATTTGTTTAGCAGAAGCGAGGCAAATGGCAGCTATTGTAGTTGACCTGACAGCGACGTGTATGTGAAATTGAGCGGAAAATATCAATGAAAACAGCGGATTTAATTAACGCACCGTCCCGTGATAATATTTATATTCATATTGCTAATATATAAGACCAGATCTGGCACAGCGGCTCAAAGTGTGACTTTGTGGTTGTGGGTTGTGGGTTCGATCCACGTTCGAGGAGATGAAATATTTAATTAAATTTATATTTGAGTTCTGCCACTCAACACGCAATGCCTCCAGAATTCGGCAGAAAGTGGGAAACGGAGTGTCTTAACACTGGGTTCCCTCTGCCTACCCAGCTGTGTGCGGGATACAGCGTGATGCTGATATAAATAACATGAATACATTATATCTATTACCACTTTTACTATAACATAGTACTTCTAAGAAGTAGGTAAATCAAAAGAATAAATTTTAACGGGTTTGATTTTAATTTTATATTCAAGTACCTACATAGACAGAAAGGCCAATGTATATTATTCGATACTATTAACGATTAGAGACTAGTGCCGAGGCAAAGCGCTGCGTTGGGTTCCGGCACTCAACATGTAATTCCCCAAAATGGGGACCTAAAGTGTTAACCCTAGATTTCCTGTGCCTACACTGCAGTGTGCTGCGTGCTGCTGCTGATGTAGCAAGAAGCTAAAAAATATATCGATCGTAACTTTATGGAGTATTTAATAAAAAATCAATTTCACAAATAACAAAACAATACTAAAATATAGAGTTGAAAATAAAAAAAAAGAATATAAAATTATATATCTGTGTTACTATATATGATAATGTAATGTAAAGAGCACGGAATAAATAAAATAGAGCTATCGCTGCTCCATTTATTTATGAGTAAGAGTATAATTGAGTTCACGGTGCTTTATAACATTGTATACAGCAGTACTAACGTTTGATGGTAAGTATTTGAAATAAGTTATTTTTAGGAATAATAGAACATTATGTTTAGTTTCTAAATGAAATTATTGGCTTAGATTTAACTGCTAGGTAGTAGTGAGTTCAATGACATGATTATGTAGAGAAAGTGGGGAACAGAAATGTCTTAATTTTAGTGTCTTAATGGAAATCCTTAACACTTTATTCGTAGCTGATAGATTATCTTGTGTGGTTTTAAGGACATTATTTGTAAATTATTATTCCATTTTTATCTCAATATAAGAAGGTCTCGTCTCATCCTACTTGACCTAACGATCTCAATAGATCAACAAAGTTAAGTGCAAAGATCGCCATTTACATGAGTAAAGTTACTTCGTGACTAAAATTGGGTTTTCCAAAGTATTAAGTAGGGATCTCTATAAAATCTTAAATTTAAAAAGATTTATATAGTATTAGGAATCGGAAGCGGTTAACGTTTTGAAAAAAACACAATAATAACACACATCGTCTATATGTTTCTGAACTATTTGGAAAGCTTTTATAGTTATTTTTTTACTGTTTTTATAGTTATTTTTACCTAAATCTATCCTCTTTTACACGAGCTTTTCGCTAACAATCGTAAATTATGATTGAATAGAAATAATAATAATTTACAAAATATAAATAGCCAGTGCTGCGTTAAATTCCGCTACTTAACACGCAATTCTTAAAAAAATTGTCGTAAAGTGGGAAACGGAGTGCCTTAACACTATGTTCCTTCTGCCGATCCTGCTATATACGGGATACAGCGTGAATCTAAAAAAAACATAAATAGTAATGGGATCCGAAACTTAACCATGGCAATTTGGTAATTTTGCTTCTTTTTGTTACTATTGTTGATTTCAAATTCCAAATTCTAATCAAACCTACTTACTACCATCGGCATCATGCATTCTTATATATTACCTGAAACACTGTTTTAGAATTTAATCCAATAATATTAGAGTAAAAAGGTTATCTTTAACGTTCTAGATGCTCGCGCTAAATTACTTTCAAAAGGAATTAGGTCGGTAACTAAATTTTTACTGTTAATGTTATCGGAATACTCATTTTAATGAAAATGCCTTTAGTTAGCATTTGTTATGTTAACGAGAACGTTGGATGTTTTCTTAATAATAAACGAGATTGTGCTAAAATATTATTTAAATATAAAGAATTTAATACTACAATAATATTTTAGTATTATATATTAATGTCATTTTGAATAATGATTTTATAAACAAGAGACTGGTTGTGGGTTCGATTCCCATTCGAAGAAATGAAATATTGAGCAAAGCGCAGCATTGAGTTCCGCCAATCCACAGGCGATGCCTGTAAAATTAGGTGAAAAATGGGGAGCGGAGTGTCTTCGCACTAGTCTCCCTATGCCTTGAAAAAAATTATTACTAAAATGTTAAAACATGCGTAAATACAAAATAATTGTATAATATAATATATAATACGGGTGCATATTGATTACTTCTAGTTCATCCCCTTAACCTCTGCAGACATTTCTATGTTGTCTCTTACTTGCAGTATAATAAACACACGAACAACCTTTATTTAGTAAATATAGCAAACATATATTTTCATGAGCTGTTACCTGCAGATATCTTTCAGAAGTAATGAGGTGAACAACAGTAGGTATTTCATTTAAATTTTCTAAATAAGAATGTTATATATACATATATATATATATATATATATATATTTTTCCAAAACCGTTTTTTTTAACATATCCCTCGTAACCGATAGGCATAGAAAACCTAGTGTCAACTCAGAAAAGAAAGTTAGAATATTGACATTGAAACGCGTTTTTATAAATCACCCTTAAATCTGGCATCGATTTTGAGATGCCATTTTCATTCATAAAACTAAAACTTATGAGAGAAGACGGCATCTTAAAATCAATCTCAGATTTAAGATCAGTTTATAAATATAGGCCTAAGAAGTCTCGAATGTAATGTACATGCTATAACAAAAACATCCGGTCAAGTGTGAATCGCACTCGCTCATTGAGACTTCCGTATAAGTTTCAGGATTGTAGGTCAACGAGGAATCACAAAAATTGGCAAACATAAGTTTGCGGCCATATGCACTCATTTTGTAACAAATGAACCACAAATATTTACAAATTATCACTTTTTAGATTGATTCCTTTATTTATATTGTTAGTTCTGACTATGTACTAACTATTCTACTTCATAATTATAAGTACTCGAGAAGTACCCTGTAGATTTTGATTATACGGGAAATTTTATACAAAATGCAGCTTAAATGATGCATAAATTATCCGCGTTGACTTAGAAGCTTGATTTTCTATATGCTTCAAAAAATAGATTTTAATATTTTATATTAATGTCAGCTTAGTACCTCCGCGGGATCTTGAGATAAATAAAATTGACAGACAGACGGACAACAAACTGATTCTATAAGAATACCGTTTTTACCTATTGAGGCACGGAACCCTAAAAGCAAATAAAAAGTAAAAATCAAAAAGAGTTGACTATACTGACACATGAAAGGTTCACGCGGTGACGTAGGTTCAAACTGAGGCCGCGAGTGCTATGAAGTCAAGTAAACAATGTTTCTTGTTTTTATATGAAAGCGATGTCAGAAAATATGTACACATTTCTATTTTAGAATCGGAATATTGTGAATCCCGTTTGTGGAGAATTACAGATGAAATGGAAAAAACGGTTTAATGATACTTTAGTTACTCGATAACGGCTCTTAAACGAAGGGTAATGTGTTTAACAAATTTCGAGTGGCTTCGTTGTGGTGAATGTGTAAATATTAGACTGTAAAACTGACTGGTTGTGGGTTCGATCGAGGAGATGAAATATTTACTTAAATTTATATTTCCAATTCTTTGCTCTGGTGTAGAGACAAAGCGCGGCGTTGAGTTCTGCCACTCAACACGCAATGCCTCCAAAATTCGGCAGAAAGTGGGGAACGGAGTGTCTTAACACTAGGTTCCTTCTGCCTACCCTGCTGTGTGCGGGATACAGCGTGAAGATAATTCAATTTAATTTAATTTTAATTTATACAGCTATATATTAAAAATACATGTGTGTTTTTTTTTAATATGATATTTCTATTAAGGTAGATTTTGCCAAAAGAAAATAGAGCAAACGATTATTAAAACAATGGTTTTAAAACACAAAAATTTTATATTATTTTGTAAACATAAAAATCTTGATAATTGATCTAATTAAGGAGAAATCTGTGGCGCCTAACAACTATTAAAAAAATATAAGAACAATTAAAATCAAGAGTATTACTTAAATGTTTATTGCCTATTAGCTAAACAGTACTTGAACGCTTTTCAAGAGTTGCAGGTTCAAGTCCCGCTCCCGTCCCGAAAATCCTATACAATTTGCTTATTTAATATTAAAAATAGACTTATTAATAAGCGATATGGTAGATTTACTTAGAAACTAAATCTTAAACTATATTCAAATTAAACTTAAACTCAACTCGTAATTCAATTCCCTCTACTGAGATTAAATTATTTCTGTTCGAACTTTGCTTAAGAAGTTAATTTCATTTTGCGTGTAGCTTTGTATGAAATATATATACAAAGCAATTTATAAACAATATATAATATATTTTATTTAAAAAAATCAGCTCCACGCTGTGCAGGCACATTCACACAGCAGGATAGGCAGAGGGAACCTAGTGTGTAGACACTTCGTTCCGCACAAAATTTAAATAAATAATTCATTTCCTCGAGTGGGGAACGAACCCACAACCAGTCGCGTCTACAGTCCCACTTTGTGCCCCTGCGCCACGACTTATTTTATTTATTCAATATTATTAATTTATCTCTAAAGTTGTAATAATACCTAGAAATATTATAAAGCCAAAACGTTTGTATGGTTGAATACGCTAATCTCAGTAACTATTTGTTCGAATAAGAAATCGTTTGTGTTAAATATTCTTAGCCTAGTTAGTTTTGATTTAACCCATTGTACCTATGGTCAAAATTTCCATGGCCGATTAGAATATGTCATGTATAAAACAGACTTTAATATTTTTATATTTTATTTTATATTTTTTACCCTCTTCTTCACATCCTGCACACAGAGGGAACCTAATATTAGGATACTCTATTCCCTATATTTTAGTATAATCACATATATTGTGAAAAAGTTCGAAATTTTGTTCATTTCCTTAAAATAAGAACGGTAATTGGTTTTGTTAGAAACATAAAAGCTTTAAAACTTTGTTATAATAGATAAACAACAAGACGTTGTTGTGCCTAAGAAAGTTTATATCAAAAATTTATATGAGCAAAATTTTAAAAACATAGCGCTACATATAAATTTTACTGTACGTCGCATTTTTTCCGGCATAGTAGAGACCAATAGAACATATTAATGCCGCTGCTTGGATTGATTGACATATATTGTTTTCTCATTGTCTAAAAATAACTTAACGCAGCAATTTGTCTCATTAGTGAGAATATGAAAAAAAATGCTTGTTAAGCGCAAGTTGGACTTGCCTACCAAGGTTTCCGTATTAATTTCAGGATTGTAAGTCAACGGGACGTATAACATTTTTCAATATTTTTCCTTTATTCGTATTGTGAGTTCTCACTTCGTTAAAAATTTCATATATAGATTGTGATTACACAATAGACGCTATCCCATTGCACCACGGTGGCTTATAATAAATCTTGCTCTAAATAACCTACGTACAAAGGCTCTCCTAATTATATCTAATAATAACACGAACGTAATAATGAAAAACAAAACTGCTTTCATTCCACATTTTCGGCTAAAAGCTACAGAGAGAATAACAAATAAGAGATGTATCTGTGTAGTGTGGTGCTAAGTGTTCAGTAATTAACCCTCTGAGTGTGGGCGGTGGGACTCTGGCGGTTGATTGATTATTATAATGAATTTTGTTTCTGTATTTATTTTGTCATACATTTTACCTTTGACAATGTTATTTCTTTTCTAAAACAAAACATTTAAGTTTTTTTTTTCATTTATTTTCAGCTTAACCTTACACATAGATACTCCGCTCTTCATTTTTCACCAAATTCTCGAGACATTACGTGTTGAGTGGCGGAACTGAACGCTGCGCTTTCCCCAAGCAATTTCTCTAATAGTATCAAGTATATTCAATAAAAAAAATAGATAACATATAAAAAAAAACAAAAGTTTTTATGTCACTTTTGACTCTTCTAGTTCTCTTTTCTCAAAACATTACTATTATTGTGTGATGGACTTAATTACTATAATATTATTAATTCTTCAGTATGAAATAAATTGAATTTAAAATTATATTTATATTAACTTCACATGCTACCCTCATCTATATCTTATAACTTTGAAGTATTTCATTCTGTTATTAATTTTTCTCATATTTGATGTATCTAAATAAAAGTTGCTTGAAACAATATGTTTCTATTTTTATCTTGACTCTTTTCCCACGTATACTTTATATATATATATTAATAAAGTAAGTAGAGCGAACCTAGCGTTATTACATTTTCTTCTCCTTTTTCCGCCCATTTTTGTTTCCGCGCTTTGTCTTTTAAATTATAATTTTCCCGAGATCGAACACATTATATTTATTACTGCAACCTCCGAAAATATTTGATATTCATCTTTATGTTTTAAAAAATTTAAAATTAATGAGCTAATATAATTTAAATTGAATTCAAAAATAAAACAAACACAAACCGTGTACACGTTACAATATAAATTATTTTATTAACCAAATAAAAACCAAAAAAAACATTATGTTAATACTAAAAAAATTCACAAATGTCTACGGTATATCAAATAACTCAATTAACTAGTACAAATATACTATTCCATGTGAAACTGACAATTCATTAAAATCTGCGGTTATCCACTATTGTTGATGCTATCATGATTTTACAGTCGTTTAGTGTTTGAAGTCTAAATAATGTGACCAATATGTAATTATATCGGTTATCATTACACAATTTAAATTATACTATTATTTGCAATTAAGACATTTAGCCCGGCGTTAGCGGAGTTGGATCTGTGAGCGGGTCTCATAGATCCAACTCCGCTAACGCCGGGTCACATTTTATTTCGCTTATAGTTTAGTAACAACACTTGTTGTAATTCCGTTTAGGAATTACAACACTTGTTGTAATTCCGTTTTTCTCAGTAGCTTTGTTTCATTTCTATTAAAATATTAGCCTTGCAAGGCCGAAAATCGAGTTACACGAGTACAATGTTTAAAGATATAGCTTAGACCTATACCCCAGTTAGTGATAATACAACAATAGTGTAATTTTCATTTGTATGTACTATTATTGTCTTTTGTAAACTTATTATAACGATTATAATTTCTTCGCTTTGGTAGCAAGGCAAAAAATTGAGTGATGAGATTGAGAACGTAGAAAGTGAGGAAAGCAGTGTCTTAACACTAGATTCCTTCAGGATACTTTTCTTTTGCAGGATATTAGATAAAGCTGAAAAAACTTAAGTACTGTTTACATATGAGAGAAGTGAAATAACTAAATCTTCTCTATTAAATACGATTTTTGCAAGCAAAATCAAAATATTTCCTAAAAAATTTATGATTTGTTTAATGTATAGCAGTATAAATAACTAGACTAAAATTTAAGGTTCCATTTTTAAGGTTCTGTACTTCAAAAGAAAAAAAACGAATCCCTTATAAGATCAGTTTGTTGTCCATCTGTCCGTCTGTAAAGACCATTTTACTTGAGATCGCGTTGAAGTCTCAAAAAAGGTAAGCTAAAATTAATATCAGATAGTTTCTTGGCGTACCGAAGTTAAGCCTCTAATAAAACGCATTCAAAAGATACGACCATTTATATATATTTTTACCTTCATTTTGTATGAAATTCACGGCGTGCACTTCCCGTAGTCTTACAGTTATGAAACTTAAGGCTTAAGATCCTTCATTACAAATAAAGGAAAAACCCTTTTGTAGAAAAAATAATTACATACTTATATTTGTAGTTTATTTCATACAAAATATTATCCTGAAATTGGTAGAGAACCCTCGTAGGGCATCTCGCGCTTGGCCGGTTTTTTCTTAAATGCGGGATCCACCAATAAATTTATTAAAATATAATAGATTATAATATTTTTCTATTAAATAATCTATATGAATATTTAAAAAAGTTAATTAGTAGCTAGTAAAATAGAATAAGCTGATATCTATTAAGCCGGTCTGTGAGACCCACTCCGCAGTACCTGTAAATCTTTTCCACCCCCATAACTGCGGGTTAAATACATCACATACAAGTCATGCTTGGAATTTCTAAATAAAGGATACATTTCCAAAACAATGTGAACATTTTTAAAATTTTTTCATGGGCAGTTTTATTTAGCATAAATTACCATTAGCATTGGATACAACATACCTATGTACATATTGCTATTTACTCAATTATTTCACAATATGTTTAGGAGTTAATTACAAAGACTTCTTTAGTGTCTAAATAATAGTAAAAAAAAGGTAAAAGATGAAATGCTAATATCATGAAATGTTAGTAACAATGTTTTTAAAACGAACAGAAGCTAGAAGAAGTAAACGTAAGGAATTTTAATCAAATAACTAACAATGTATGTGGTCACAATCAACATTGTGAAGGATCTTCAACAAAGGAGGGCTTTATACGCAGGAAAATGATTGAAACTAATCGATTTCTCGTTCTCATCTTTCAGTACCATTATAACATTTTATGAATACAGCAGGAGGTACATTTAGGCTCTCATAGCTCAGAGGCACAAGCGTGTGACTGTAAATGTGACAGATTATGGGTTTGATTCTATATATATAACTAGGATTTTTTTTGTTTTTTTCGTGAGGCCGACGTGGCCCTGGTTCGCAAGGGCGTGACTTTGACGCGACGGTTGTAGATTGGAGAACCACTCGAGGAAATGAATTATTGTTTATCAATATTTTCATATCTTCGCTCTGATATCAAACAAAGGCCGGCATGCTGCTGTGTGCGGGTTGCAGCGTAAAAGTTATAATACGATGGATGGATAAATACGATGGATTTCAATAGAAATACCTTTACTTTAGTTGATACATAAATAAAAAAAACTCTAAATGTAAAGGGAATTTTACCAAACTAAAAAAAGTCAAAAGTGGAATAAAATCGGTTAAGCCGTTTAGATTAGCTTGTACAAACAAAATAATAAAAAAAAGTATACATCTTCCATGTACAGACATCAATCAGTTAAGATTTTATTATAAATATAGATTACTTTAAATAAACACTCTGTATTGCAAGTAAGTATAACAAGAAACAAAATACACGAGACAAAGAAAATTGGTTACGGATTCTTGGGAAGCGGCAGAACTTTGTATATCAAGATTTAATTTTGTGGAATTCGTGTTTGTGCAAATTCAAAGATCATAATTAATTAAACGTATTTAAAAGGAAAAGTTATTTATTTTAATATTATTATTTAGAAGAGCCTATTTACGATAATTATAGTTTGAAATCATATAGAAAGAATAATCATTGATTTATATTACAATGGTTTGCGCAATCTAATAAGACATACTTATATTTTTTACGTTTTTTAGTTGCTCAATGTATATAAAAGACTGCAAAATTCAAAAATGAAGTAGGTATCTTAACAGTAAATTTTCTAAGCCAGCTCAGCATTTAGAGAAAAAATCATAAAGATTATTTTATAACTTTACGCTGTATCCAGCACATAATAAGGTTAGGCAGAGGGAAATGGAAAACTTAACATAATATGGTAAGATATTCCGTTCTCACTTTCTTCCGGGTTCTGGAAGAATAACGTGTTTAGTGACAAAATTCGCTTCCAACGCGTTTTGTCTCGTTACCAGAGCGAAGAAATGATAATATTTAATATTTCATTTCCTCGATCGAGAATTGAACCCACAATCTGTTCCATTTACAGTCGCACAACTGGCCTCGCAAGTATATTAATAGAGAATAATAAAAAAACAACTTTCGTTATTATTAAAGATAACCGTGTGAACTCTTAAAAGCGTTCATCGATCAAAACAGCGCCCGTCAAAACACCTAGAATATTTCAGAACGAATATTCTCTCGTATTTTTACACGTTTTAACAAAAACTACAAAGCAGCTTTTACGATTAGAGCTTTTTTTTCGATACGCATCGTGTATTTTGGTGTCGAGCTTTTAAATATATTCAACATTTTACTTCTAGTTTCATCCTATATCCCGCAAATAACAGAGTAGGAAGAGGGAGCCCGGTAAGACACAAATAGTCTTTATATCGCCAGATGTCACAACGGTTATTGAAAAATTATATAAACTGCTTTATAGTAGCAAGCCCTGAATTTTACATATAATATCCCCAAAAAAAATCTTAGCTATTTCTTGTAAAAAGAACCAAACAGCATTTTACTAAACTGCTTTATAGTTAGGTAAGTAGCAGCGCAGGGGCACAAAGTGTGTAAAATCGACTGGTTGTGGGTTCGATCCCCATTCGACGAAATGAAGTATTTATTTACATTTGTATTTTCATTTCTTCGCTCTAGTGTCGAGGCAAAGCACGGCGTGGAGTTGAGGTCTCGAAAACTCGCCGGAAAGCGGGGAACGGAGTGTCTTTACACTAGGTTCCCTCTACCTACCCTGTTGTGTGAAGCTGATTTATTTATTTACTTTTCTTTATTTATTTATATTAGCAAGCCTCAAAATGAACCAAACAGCATTTTACAAAACCGTACTGGAAATCGTCTAAATTACCTACGAAAGTACTAATTTTCAGATCTTCCACCCACCAACGGCCGTTTAACATTAAAATATTCATGAGCTAGAACGCGTACAATCATTATCGTAATTGGTTTTCACGGTTGGTCTCCGTCGATGTATTACAATTAACAATTAGTGGTCCGCCATTTTACTTTGTAGTAAATTAAATTATCTGTGTAGGCAAGCTTTTGTTTTTTAAGGGTTCACGCTGTATCCCGCATGTAGCAGGGTAAGCAGGAAAAGACTAAGATACTCCACTCTTCCCGCCGAATTTTCGGGACATTGCGTGTAAAGAGGTGGAACTCGACGCCACTCATTTATTTTCCTTTTATTACACGGCTTATAAACTTAAAGGTTTTAAAATTCTCTGTGTTATATTAGTAATGCTGTATTGATTTATATAAAATATATTAAATAGACTTATATGAAATCTCAGACTTATATTATGTTATTCCACTTCTACATAAAAATTTATTAATTTAGCTCAAATATTTTTGTTTTAAAAACACCAAAAAAAAGACGCATGAAGTTAAAACAGCGATTTGAATAACAAGTATATAAAAATGTAAAAAAAAATACGAAAATATTATGTTGTAAAAAATAATTGTTATTATAAGATATAGTTTTTTACTTATTAAAAAAACGTATAAAAATTGTAACGTATTTCAAACCCTCGCCTCTTTTAAACCGTCCAAGCGCTCCGACTAAGCCTTACGTTCTCATCAAGCAATGTCGAAATTCTTATACGTATCAATTTATTGCGCGCGTGCAGCTTCGCCCGCTTCTTTGCACCCTTAAGGGTGAATTCTAAAAAACCACGAAACACGTTTTCAATAAAATATTTTTTATAGTCCAAATTTAAATAATAGTCTAAATTTAAATTTTTATAAAAATCGGTGGCGATTTAAAGATTTTTCCATATAAACTTTCAACCTCTTATTTCAACGCTTAGGGGGTGAATTTTAAAAAACCATGAAACATGTGTTCAATTAAATATTTTTAAGACTCTGAATTTCAAATTTTATAAAAATCAGTGCCAATTTAATTTTTTTCCCATACAAACTTTCAACTCCTATTTCATCCCTTTAGAGTTAAAATTATTCAAAATCCCTTCTTAGTGGATGTCCAGATTACAAAAATAAACATCTGTCCAAATTTCACGTTTCCACCATCAGCGGTTACGGCTGTGCGTGCATCTTACCTCAGTCAGTCAGAACAAGTCCTTTTATATATATAGATTTATATTTTTATTAGAAATTTCTCTCTTTACTAAGTATAAAATGACGCTTTGTTAATGTTAAAAATATTCATAAATAACATTCTCTCTTGCCAGAATTCTTACCAATTATCTTTGGGTAGCGGAAATTAATAGATGACGGAGCTACTAATATTTCATTTATATAAATACATATATTCTCCACAGGCTTCCTCTTATAAATGAATTAATTCTTGTTAGATATTGTGATTGATGAAATGTAACGTAATCAATCAATGCTATGTAGTGTCAGTTATGTAAGTTCTTCAACAGACTGACAAGATTCGTTTATCAAGTTAACGTCGCATTTAAATATAGATTAGTTTTAAAAACATATATTATATATAATTAAATAATCATCTAAAAAACCCGAAATATTTTAAGTATTTTCAAATAAATAAATAAAATACTTTTCGATACAAATTCATTTTATTGGAACTTTCATTTCATACACTAGACAATATTAACAACAAATTGATTTAAATTTAAATTTTCTTAAGCTTTTACTTTAAGACATCATATATAATTTTCATAGTTTTATTGTTAACCTTAGGAAAAACAAAATTTATACTTATTAAAAAGTTAAAAAGGCGAGCTAAAGTACGATACAATTTTACTAAAACGTCACGTCCATCAAATACAGAACTCTGAAAAAACAATAAAATTTGATTACATTCCTCAAATTAAATGAGATATTTCGATTGCTCTTGAACGAAGAAAAAATGTCAGTTAAGTGTAAAGACAATGTTCAAATTGAAATATGAACAGCCTTACGACAGCAAGTTTCTGAGAGCATTAATTGCTCTCTTCGTAATTGCGAAGCACGTTTGATTTACGCTCAGGCTTTCCCAGTGGCAAAAGCTTATGTGTATTTATAATAATGATTTTTTTTAGATTCACGCTCTTTCCCGCTTAGCGCAAGATTGGCAGAGGAAGCCACTACGGTCAGAGTTCAGACACTACCTTCCCCGCTTCCTGTGGAGACAATGTGTGTTGAGTGACGTAGATCAACGCTACGCTAGTTATCAGAGCGTGGAAAATAATATTTCATTTCCTCTACTGAGGAATCAAACTCACAACCTGTCGCGTTTAGAGTCACGCTCCTGCGTCAGGACTGGGCTCGATTAATATATAAATTAGTAGATTGAAAAAGTAAACAGAATGACTAATCACTATTTTTGTAAACACCAATATTTTAGATTATATGTTTGTCTAAACTATATGTATACCATAATAAAAAATAAATAAACTATTTTAAATACAGTCGTAAACTTGAGCTATTATTCAAAGCCTATTTCATAGTCGAACCATAAAATGTAATTAGACATTTTAATACTCACCAAAGGAAATTAATTTTACATGAAACGATCTCGGCTTGAAGGCGTATGTATAGAGATGTGTTGTCTTTAATATCTGTATTTAATTAAACAACTTTATATCATACATGTTTTACATCATATTAGAACTAAAACTTAATCGATATTATGAAGTTAGACAAAATTAATATTTTCATTTTCCTCATTCTAGTGACGAGACAAAGAACGGCGTTGTGTTCTAGAAATTTCTAGCGGAAACGAAAAAATACTCTTTTAAAATAAGCTTTAATTCAAAGGGTAAGTTGTACTAAAATACAAATATCAAATTTTATAAAACTATAAAAAAATTGTATCGCGCAAGAAATTGATTTATTTTTATTGCTCTGTTTTATATGAGCTTGCGGTTTTTATATTTTGTTAATAACAATATTGATAATATTATGTAATTTAATTGTTATCAGAACTGTCCAAATCTTATGTATATATCTATGATATATCTATATATCAATATCTTGAAATATTTCACATCCAGTAAATGGAATATATAATACACAAAGTGACGTAATTTGTGCTAAAAACCAAAATTTAATACGATTTGATCTTTGCGCAGCAATCGCGAACCTTAAAATTAAAGAGTTTTTGCTAAAAGTTTGAGAACAAAAGCAAGTTCAGGAAAAACTGAAATTCAACCGACGAGTAGCAATTGGGAACTAGGTCGGCAACATTCTGTATTCGTACAAAGTTAAATGTATATTAATTTGTAGAAATGCAAAGAGAAAAATATATATTTCTGTCGACCGCCATTGTCGTGCTTAACTTTGTATTAGATTACACGATTATATTTTCATATACACATTATACGTGAAATGGAATGTAGTATATTTAGAATTCATTTTATTATTTTGTTAAATAATTTAATAAACAAACGAATAGACAGAGAAAATCTAATGCTACTAAGAGAAAGCAAACCGAGATCATTAACAACGACAACAACAATCTTGTCGTAATCTTCGTCGTTATGAAAAATCCCGTGACCTTTTAGTCTATAATGTTAAGACACTCTTTTCTCCACTCTCGACCCGTTTTTGATACAGTGCGTGTTCGAGTTGCAACAGTGTCTGACTGTGGGCGAGATAGTTGTGGGTGCGATCTCCACTGAGAGGAGTGAATTGTTTTCATTTCATCACTCTAGTATGACAAAGCACGGCGTTGGGTTCCTCAATGCACTGTTTTTATGTCCAGTAAAATAAACAAGAAACATGGTGAAAAAAAAATTGATAACACTCAAATACTACATGTATGCATATGTACAATCGAATTAAAAAGTTTTATTCGAAAATTATTGTACAATTTTTAATTGTTTTTTTGCATACCACAATTATTTTTCAAAGAAATATGTATTCAATTAGACACACACCTGTTCCTTCCCTAGTTTCGTAGAGTAATAATTAAAACGAAAAAAAAAATACTTAAGATATTTTTTTATCCGTATATATAAAAAAAATGTTTGTATATTTAATTAAAAATAGCGCGTAAATTGTAAATTATTTCCATAAAATTTAATTAATTGTTTACGACTTTTGGGCGCGCCAGTCTAGTCAATTACTTCGTGTTGAAATTTATTTCATCATTATTATAATTCATTTCAAATGGAGTGTGAAAATTTAGTATACAAAGTTATAGATTCATTAAAAAATATTACAGTTTATGAGGCCAGTCGTGGCGCAGGGGTATAAAGTGTACCTGTAAACGAGACTGGTTTTGAGTTCGATCCCCACTCGATTAAATTAAATACTTCCTCGCTCTGGTGTCGACGCAAAGCGCAGCGTTGAGAGCCGCCGCTCAACGCGCAATGCCTCCAGAATTCGGCGGAAAGTGGGGAATAAAGTATCTTAACACTTGGTTCCCTCTGCCTACCCTATTGTGTGTGGAATACAGCTTAAAGGTGAAAAAAAATACCGTTTATTGAATAAGTAAATTTGAATTTACAAAGTTTATTTTTAATTTTTCTTGTAAAAGTGGTCATAGTTGCAGGTTTGTTTTATATATTTCTTGTTTTATGTTATAGCAACATATTTATTTTTTCTTTAAAATAACCTTAGTGATAAATAAAATTAAAACGTGTAGAAAATATTGATCTATCATCAACAATAGTATTTATTTATTTTTATTTATTTATTTTTATATTGGGAAACAAACAGCGCTTACAATACTTAAAGCTAGTACATATCTACATTACATTAGCCAATAAAGTTTCCACTTATACATCAGACATGGAGTGAACAAAAAAAAAAGAAAAAGAACATAATACATATGTAAAAGAAAATTACAATATATACATGTATACACTCTACATACACACACACGCATACATACATACACACATATGTGCACACATGCACGCACGCGTGCATGCGTACACGTGTGCATGCATGCGCGCATGCCCATATATATATACATATACACATACACACATATACACAAATACACATGCATATATAAAGAAGATAAACAAGCTGCTTATTATGATTAAGTTTAACTTACTGGACTGAATATATATATTTTTTAAATTGTACAAAAGAAAAGGTTAAGATTTTCATTTCAGGTGAATTTTGTCAATAATTCTGCGTGAAAATTGTTTAAAATTGTTATGAAATATATCTATATCGCTAAAACAGTTATTGTATGCCCTACAAGACCTAAGTAAAAAACAATTTTTGGCATAATTAGTTTTTCGAGCAGAAATGTAGAAGGTATCTCTAGATCGGGCACTAAAAGTTGGACATTTTATGTGAATATTACTTAGCAGATAGTTAGAATCTATAAGGTTGTGTAAGAGTTTGTACAAAAAAATTTGATCTCTATATCCTCTTCGTTTTTTTAATGATAAAATATTTAGATTCTGAGCATCGTGCAATTTAAATTTGTATAGTAATCGCCGTATAAATTTATTTTGGACGCTTTCAATTGCAAATATATATTTATCATACTGTGGGTTCCAGACAGGCGAAGCATACTCTAAGTAAGATCTAACATATGAATTATACAAAAGATAAAATGTACGTATGTTCTTAAAATCACATCCCTGTCTAAATATAAATCCAAGCATTTTAAATGCTTTTCCTATAATATTGACAATGTGTTTGTCAAATAAAAGACCGGCATCCAATAATACACCAAGATCCTTAACAACGGAGACTCTTGATATGTTCCTGTTACGAATCAAATAATCGAATAAGATGGGAGATTTCTTTCTACAGAAACTTATTACACAGCATTTGTCAAGATTAAGGAATAATTCATTAGATGTGCAATATTTATCAAAATTGATTAGATCCATCTGTAGTTTCGTACAATCCTCACGTTCTCTTATAATTTTGAAGATTTTTGCATCATCAGCATAAAGTAGTGACTTAGAATGTTGAATGTTGTTCGAAGGGTAATCTCTCTTACGAATTCTCTAATGGTACGAACGTGACTTTTAAAAGAAATCTAGCGATAAAATGCGATAGTCTTTAAATATTTGATAGATAAGTTGAAACATTCGAAATTATGATAAAATTTAATAAAAAAATATCAGCTTTTATATTCTAATAATAATCGAGAGGAAAAAAAATATCAACCATTAACGCCAAAATGTTGGTACACTTATTATTGATAATGTTTTTTTCCCGCTTCACACTGTATCCCGCATGTAGTAGGTACAGCAAGCAGAAGGAACCTAGTGTTAAGACAATCCGTTTTCCGCACAATCCACCGAATTATGGCATTGCGTTTTGAGCGGCGGAACTTAACGCCGCGTTTTGCATTAATACTAGAACGAAGAAATGAAATTATTAAATATTTCATTTTCTCGAGGGGAAACCGAACTCACAACCACCAACCCTTAACAATTGATATTTGTTTGATGATTTTTAATTAGATGATTTAGAAATTTTCAACAAAAATATAAAAAATAGCGACCCGCTCGCGGCTTCGCCCGCTTTAATCACTTTTATTTACTTAAAACACTAAAATTATATTCATGTTTCAATATACCTATAATGTATATTTGCAACACACTTAAGATTTCTAATGTGAAAATTATTAAAACCTTAGGTCGCATTTTCGTACCTCCATAAGAGAGATGCAACTGTCAATATATTAATTTCTTTAAACTTTTGCCTTAAGGAGTCTTTAGGACCTAAGTTATAGTTATAGCTATATAGTTGTTGTTATATCGATACTTACAATAAAATCCTAACTCATCGGTGTCTGTACGTGGAAGATATATTAGAAAAATTGTTATTTCGGACATTTAAAAATGTAATAGAACTTGGTCAGTTTGTCTGTTTACGCACAAATAAACAGACAGTTAACGATAATCTCAGAACGGGCTTAACCGATTTAAGTGCAGTTTTGTAATTTGCCTAACTTCCTTTAAATATTTAGTATTAGTTTTATTTTAATTGGTTCACACAACATTAAAACCAGATTCACGCTGTATCCAGCCTATAGCAGGGAAGGTAGAGGGAACTTAAGTGTTAAGATACTGTGTGTGATATATGAATGACGTGCGAAATGAAAATATGATTAAATTACAATTCAATCCTCCAAGTGGGAATCGAACCCATAACGTCACGTTACAGGCACAATTTTGTGTCCCTACTAGCGCTTCTTTTACGGGGACAGTATATAGGATAAAATATTTTAAACCCATACCTAAAGAAATTAATCAAGATACCTCAACAGCTTAGACGTAGGATTTTTACGCATAGATACCAATAACGTTAACACATACTACTACAAAATATTACTAAAGGCTAAGCAACTTTGAACTATGCCGCCAATACCTACGACTCGTATGCGGCGGTTTCCCTTTGATAGGCCTATGTCTGTTTGCGTCTTTAATGACAAATAGCGTTTTATTTTAATGTCAGCGATAATATATAATTTATTTTGTATAAAAAAATTACTTTTTCCTTTTTGGGGATTTTTAAATTGTATTTGGCTCTTATAGAGTAGTTAAACCTATGGTTTCATTTAAAGCGGTGCTGACAAAAATACTATATAATTGAGCATATTTAATATCATTATAACGCCATTATGACGAAAAAATTAGACAAAATAGTCTAAATTTTTCGTTCAATTCAAAATGTTCAAAATTAAAAGTTAAAAAATGTTGATCGAAAATAATCATACTGTAAGAGGATACCTTTATATATCCTGTTTAAACTTGTTTTTTTATGATATTATGTAGAATAATATATTTTATAGAGGAATCACACATTCCTCTCTTTACACTTTTTACTCTTTAACTGTAATACGTAAATATATTTTATAGAGGTTACTCTGTTCTAAGATGGCAGCTCTGTTCCCGCATTTACGTCCCTGATATATCGATATAAATAATAGAAATATAAATCATTGGAAAGAAAAGGGGAAACGCAATTATATTGCATTTTTTCTTTTTTCCATACTTGAAACGTATTAACAAATTTACATACAATTCATTTGTTTTAAATATATCACTAAGGTTGATTCATAAAATATATTTGATACTTCCTTAACATGATTATTTCATGTATTTTTTTATATACAAAGTTTTGATTAAGGTCTCTTGAGAAATATATGTACTGTAAATGAATGTAACGTACCTACGTGCCAATGAATAAAATGTATTGATATCCCCACGTGATCCATCTAAACCCAATATAAACTTTTATAAACTATAGCAACCAGCTCGCGGCTTCACCCGCTTAAATTTGTAAATTATTTGTTTGTTTTGGTACAGGGAAAAAAATGTATGCTTGTAGCGCACTTATGATTTCTAATATGAAAATTATTAAAACCATGGTGGCATTTTTGATTTTCATTAGAAAAATTATTATTGGGGGCAGTTAACAAAGTAATAGAACCAGAAACAATAATATTTGTAAATTTTGTTTGTTTGTTGGTTTTTCTGTTAGTCGACGCTTATCTCAGAAACAATTTAAAGAGCTACGAAGTGAGCGCGGTGCGGGAGCGGTAAAATCGGTTTAATTGTTTTTATTGTAACATTCGTCATGTATGAATGGTGTAATGATTAAAAAACTGACCTTTATAACTATTTATTTATATCCTCACAGAGAAATTATAGCTTTTTTGGACACTGTAAATTTTTTAAGAAAATAAATTTGATCAAAATACACTTATTTATCTATTTATCTATATATATAAAAGTACATGTACCTGACCGACTGAGGGAAGACGCACGCAGAGCCGTAACCGCTGATGGGAGAAACGTGAAGTTTGGACAGATGTTTATTTTAATAATTTGGACATCCACTAATAAGGGATTTTGAAAATTTTTAACCCTAAACAGATGAAATAAGGGTTGAAAGTTTGTATGGTTTTTTTTTAAAACAGCACCGATTTTCATAAAATTTGAAAGTCAGCAGACTCTTTAAAATATTTCATTGAACACGTGTTTCATAGTTTTTAGAATTCATCCTCTTAGGGATGAATTTTAAAAACAATGGACGGGGTTGAAAGTTTATATGAAAAAATCTTTAAATAGCCACTGATTTTTATAAAACATTAAATTCAGACTGTTAAAAATATTTTATTGAACACGCTTTTCGAGGTTTTTTTAGAATTCACCCCTAAGGGTGCTAATAAGCAGGCACAGTTGCGCGCGCCCACTAGTTTTAAGATAAAAATTAAAATAATATATAATATCTTATATATTATATTGTTATAGTGTAATAACATATAATATATTTATCAAAATGAGAATGTATTGTTTTGTTTAATAGCTCCTGATAGTTATTACAACACATGCAAGGAAAGATCATTTTAGAAAGTTGTTTAATTATATTAGAATTATAAAAACTACTAACATTTTTATGATGAATAAAATATTGTCTGTGTTATCCACCTGAACAACACTAAGGGGAGAAAAAATATTAAATATATATAAAAATATAGATACCACATTAGTATCGATACTGTTGTACTGGTAATAATAAATGAAAAAAATGATATACTACGTACAGGATACCTCTGTATGCAAAGTTTAAAGCTATTCATTATGACAGAATATAATATATATATATATATTTTAGATGTCCCTCTGTACTGGCGGCTCTGTTCTAGTTTGCACTTTTTCCTTTGAAAATTAGTTATTGTAACATAACCCTAACAGTTACACATGGCATCGTCAACTTTTTGTAGATGTCTTCTATGAAATTGTAGTACATCACTTTGCTCTATTGTCAATAATTTCCACAGCGTACGCGATATAAGGTTTTTTTTTGGTATTGTTTTACACCTTAATCGTCTAATTGTAAAAGAATTTTCCAAATTGGTGTCGTAGTTTCGGGGCCTATTCAAATCAAATAAGGAAACAAAAAATCTTATCGATTGTCTTAATAATTTTAGTGATATCGATCTCCTCGCCCTCACCCCCGCAGAGTTACTCGCCACGGTGCGCGAGGCCACACGACCCACACTCCGCATTTTTTATTATTACATGATTTTCTTTAGATTGATATTTTTGAATTCATTATATCTTTTGAATGGGATGTCCGATTTTATTAATTTAAAAAGTATTTTGCAGGTATTGAAATTATCTTTAATAAAATATCATTTAATAGGATAAGGATTAATGCAGAGGTATGAATAATATGGTTTGATTATTGTCGGCACTTTTGTTAACTTATAAAATATAAAAAAATGCTTATATTGTCATAACTACAGTAGTTGGACATATGCTATCGCGGACTTTTATATAGATATTGATGCGCTCTATAATACTGTAGAACATTGTTTTGTTCTACCATCAACAGTTTTCGCAGCGCACGCGATGATATAATTGTTAAGATCAATTTCTTTGCACCTTGGGTTACATTATTGCATTTTTATTAGGGATCTCTAGTTTTTTTGAAAATGTAATATAGCCTATGCTGGTCAGTGAAGATGCAGCTTTCTAAAAGTGAAAAAAATATTGAAATCGGTGCAGTAGTTTTTGTGTGAAAACTCTACAAACATACACACATACATACATACATACATACAAAAATACAAATCTTACCTCTTTATAATATTAAGTATAGAGTATAGATAGTATAGATAAAATACTTTAGTAACGAGGCAAAGCGTGGCGTTGAATTCCGCCACTCAACATGTAATGCCTCCAGAATTCAGCGGATGCGGCGTGAAGTTTAAAAAAAATTAAATAACTTTTAAAAATGATTTCTGTTTTTGTACATTTTCGACTCTTTTAGGTGCTGTCCTAACGACAGGACCTTTTAACTACGGTCGTTTTCAGTTTTCTAATTAATTCGATGCTAATGGTGTTCCAGTCACTTTATGAAACTTTGCGGTTCAAAGTTCAAACCACAACATAAGCTTAATGTATTGAAGTTTAATTATGAACAAAATGTCAACCATATTTAATAAAAATTTTACACTATGTGGCGTCTATAATATTTTGACGTACATACAAAAAAATAAAAATATTATCTATATATTAGTAGCGTCGTTTAGATAATCAATCGTCATCAATTATCATCACAGATACATTAATCTTATATTTTGATATCCTACTAATATTATAAAAGTGACAGTTTGTGAAGATGGATGTTTGTTCCACGTTGGCGAAAGAACTAAATAAATATATATATATATAGCTGTAATGTTTAATCTAAATCTTTCAGAATTGAAAATATTAATCAATAAAATTTAATGTCTCCGAATGAGTTCTAACCCATAGCATCGCGTTATAGTTACAATCTTTGTGCCCCTGCGCCACGACGATCTTTATAACATTACAGTTATATAGCTTTTTTTTACATCAGAATAACGTATAAAACAAATAAGACACGTAACAAATATTGTATAAATATAGCAAAAAACAGACATAAACAAATATTGTATAAATATAACAAAAAGTTTGCAGCGGGCGAAGCCGCGTGTGGTATCACTATATACTTATGTATATAAGCGATACTGAAACGTACTAACTAGCTTATATTATCAACAACTTCAAGCAATTACACACAGCCGTTTAGAGCGAAACTCAACTAAAATAGTTGTATTATTTATTGTTTAAACTGCATTGTATTCGCTATACATAATTTAGTATTGATATTCTAATAGTATATACGTGTGACAATTGTAATGTATACTACGTACGTACTTATATAAGTTGTATTAATGTGTTTAGATAATTTATGTTTCATTTATATTATATTTCGATTTACGCTATATCCCGCATTTAGCAGGGTAGGAAGAAGGAGTCTAGTGCCTCCACCTCCGATAGTCATTTTCCGCCAAACTTTGAAGGCATTGCGTGTTGAGTGGCAGAGCCAACGCCGCGCTTTGCCTCGAGACTAAGACGTAGAAACGATATGTTACCTACTATTAAAATATTTTTTTTTACAACTTTATTTAACACGCTATCCTGCGACATGCCACACGCTCTTAATTTATATATTTTTTATATATAATTGTTACGTATATATGTATCTGAATATAAAACAAATGTACAAACATCACGATATTGTAACTTGTTCAATTATTTTATTGTAAATAGCTGTGAAATGCTTAATATCGGGAAACCTAAACCAACAATCTCGAAAAGTAATCTTAACAGTTGGACAGCCGTATACGTCAAATTTCATACGTACATATATATACAAAAACTCTACTAATACTTTAAGTTATGGATCTTCATTACATTATAACATCATTTTAACACAGATTTTAAAAATTCTTAACATAAGATTATAAATATATATTAACAAATTAAAATAAATTAAAACTAATATATATACAACATTCTAAAAGCAAAATTCCTGTTACAAAAAGAAACAAAAATGACACCTGCGCTTTTTGGAAACCGTCCAAGATTTCAGAATTTCAGGATTGAAATCCCGTTACGTTCAAATTTTTATAAAAAAATAATTAAATTAAATTCGTTTTAACGCTGTATCCCGCACACAGTAGGGTAGGCAGAGGGAACCTAGTGTTGAAACACTCCGTTCCCCACTTTCTGCCGAATTTTGGAGGCATTGCGTGTTGAGTGGCAGAACTCAACGCCGCGCTTTTGCATCGACATCAGAGCGAAGAAATGGAAATATAAATTTAAGTGAATATTTCATCTCCTCGAGTGGGGACCGAACCCACAACCAGTCGGTTTTACAGTCACACTTTGTACCATTGCGCCACGACAGGCCTGGCCAAATTTTTATACGTTTTCAAAAAAGTATTTTATAATATATACATGTTACATTTATAATATAATAAATATATATAACATTCTAAAAGCAAAATCCCTGTAACTAGAAAATAACAAAACAAAAATATCACGAATATTTTAGAACGTAAGTTTAATTGTCAAAGGTATTTTTCAGTGGACATCTACATACATTTAACCTTTATCGTAGCAAGAATATCAATTAGATCGTTCCAACGTTGCAAGAGGCTGCTCTGTTACCATTAATTGGTCGGTGAGTTCTCTTTCCACGTCAGTTGCAAAATTAACATATCAAAATGGTATATATCATTGGGAATGTATGAATATTTGAATATTCATTTTATTTGCACCGATTGAAAATATGCTAGGCCAGCTAGGCTAGCATATTGAGGTCATCGTGGCGGAGGGGCAGAAGCGTGTGATTGTAACGCGAGGGTTGTGGGTTCGATCACCACTCGGGGAAATGTATTATTATTTATGAATCGTTTCTTCTTGGTACCAAAGCAAAAGCACAAAATTTAGTTCCACCACTCAACACATAAACATAATGCCTATAGAATTAAGCGAAATCGGGCAATGTAGTGTTAACTTAACACTAGATTCCCTCTGCCTACTCTGCTGTGTGCGTGAAGCTAAACAAAAGAAAATATATAAGCATATTAAAAATATTATATATTTTTAAAAATAAATTTAATACAAGATACTCACAATCTTCATATATATAGACAAATATAAATAGAAAAGAAAACATTTTAAATCCTTCTCTAAATATGAGCTTTTTTCAGTTAAAGCATGTATCCCGCATGTACCAGGGTGAACATAGATAACATAGTGTTTAGGCACTCCGCTCTCCATTTTCCGCTGATTTCTGAAGGCATTGCGTATTGAGTGATCAAACTCAACGCCACGCTTAACCTCGAGACCAGAGCAAAGAAGTGAAAATATTAAATATTTCATTTCCTCGAGAAGGAATCGAATCGACAGTTACAGTTACGGTTGTCGCGTTCACAGTCACACACTTGTGCTCTTGCGTCACGGCTGGCCTCCATATCCTCTCAAGAAAGGTATAATTCTGTTGAAATCGGATTTACAATTTCTCTTGCAACAAAGTTTAGAATAATGTGCTTATTCCGGCTCCACCGAAGAAAGGTTAAGCTTACATTGTGTTACGTCTGAAGCACTCCTTCTTCATACTTAAACAGTAACTGTTGCTTAATTGAATTATTGAACTTTACAGCTTACGAGCTTTAACAAAGAACTAAAATGAATGTTGCACTTTATTACATCTTATGATTTTTTTTTATTTCACGCTATACATGATGCATAGAGCAGGGTAGGCAGAAGGAAAAGTCACACCTTTCCTCACTTTCCGAAATTTCTATACATTGCGTGTCAAGTGGTGGAACTTAACGCCACGCTTTTGCATTGATATCAGGGCGAAAAAATAGAAATATTAATAAATAATAAATCATTCCCCCGCGTGAGGATAGTATCCACAACCGTCGCGTTACAGTCACACACGTGTACCCTTGCGCCACGACCGCCTCTACTTCTTTATACACCTTATTAAACATAATAAAATAAAACAATTAAAACAACGTGGTCAATCATTCTCCATAAAAAGTATGCAAAAGGCATTTTTTTTGTGTATTTAATTAAGGCATCCATAAAACAAAATATCTTAAAAAATCACTCAACATGTTCCATCACCCAGTTAAAAGAACAAAGTATAAATATTCAAAAAGCATACAAAACAAAAGAAATATGATCATAACAAAGAGAGATAAGAGAGATGGGAGAGGTCATTTCCAATAGACCGTATGATATTATGCATTGGAGGCCGTATACAAGATTCATTAGGCCGGGGTCAGTTCAACAGTCGGTCGTGGGTTTACGTCTCATTTGAGCAAATCGTTTCATTATTCGTTCTTGCTTATTCAAAGGGTCCCGGACAGAGAGGGTGAGGAGGTATGTGTTATATTGCTGGAACTCGTGGTGTATTGGAAATGGTATGGAATACTTCAAATTAGTTACTTGAAGCCAAATAAAAACCATTTAAGCCCTTGGTTGTAAATTTTTTTCAGCTTCACGCTGTATCCTGTGCTGTAGTAGGGTAGGCAGAGGTAGCCTTGTGCTAAAATACTCCGCTTGTCACTTTCCCCTCTACTCTGAAGGCATTGCGTGTTGAGTGGCGGTACTCAACGCCGCGTTCTACCTCTACACCAAAGCGAAAAAATGGAAACATTGAACAATTAATTTCCACCAGTCCAAATTGAACTCACAACTTGTCGCGTATACAGTCATACGCTTGTGCTAGTGCGCCACGACTTGCTCTATTTATTTAAATGCTGAAGTTAAGTAAATAATAAAAAAAACATCTGGTTTCCATAATAATAAAATGGTTATTTTAATAAAAGCGAAAATTGTGAAATACTATAACATTGTACAAGTACCAGGGTTGTAGCGCAAATACCACTTGTATTATCCTATTATCTGAGGACCGATTCACAGCACACCCAGATTCCATGCAAAGCAAAATCTTTCTTATACATTAGTGAATAAGGTTCATTTAGCCGAAGTCTCAAGCCTCATTGTATACGATTTGATTAAATTTGCATTAGTTTACTTGTGTTTAAAGCCTAACGGTTGGAACTATACGTAGTAAGCGAATATTCAACATATGGCCGTATTTTACTGAATATAACATTTATTATACAATGGTTCGTTATAACGTTTTCAACTTTAAAAAATTAACTAATATCTATCTATATAGATATATTTTCAATTACACTTGAATTTGACTGTTACTTCATGTCGCAATTTCGCACCATAGCTTTTAGCTTCACGCAATGTATGGAGGGAGAAGCTAGAGTAAAACACTTTGTTCTTTATGTTCCGCCTCATTGTGGAGTCATTACGTGTTGAATGGCCGAAACGAGCGGAAATCAAAGACATAACCTGTCACGTTAGCAGTAACACGCTCGTGCCCTCGAGCCACGACTGGCGTTTATTTGTCTAGTCCCAATTCTGGCACTCGTGAATTAAATCGGACATACTCATTTATTAGTTCTTTAAAATATATTAATTAACTCCAAAATTAATTTAAAATTTTTAAAAGAAAAGCTCTTCTATCATCTAAAATTACTTACAAAAACAAAATTAATTATTATCTCGCAGCCCTGAATTACGTACCTTTGACAGCTCTAATTAATATTTAAAAGCGTTGGTAGCAACTGACCACCGCTAATCGATATTTACTCAAGCATAGTACCATGGCTTTTGACACAAGCTTCCTCTTTTAAAACTTTGGATGTCATAAGATCACCTTCACGCTGCATCCTGCATACAACAGGGCTAGGCAGAGGGAACCTAGTGTTAAGACACTCCGTTCCCCACTTTCTGCCGAATTTTGCGATACGTTTGTGAAACCGATATTATCAATATGTAATATTAATTAAAAGATAATTAATATTACATATTGATTTAATTTTTTTAGTTAGGTCTTGGTTAGTTAAGAAAATAAGAAAAAAATATATTTTTCAAAATAACATTATAATATTAGGTAATATTAAATCATCAATGTCAAATGATTACATTTTTTTTTTGTGGAAATAGATCTTGGTTGGTTGGTTGTTGATCTTATTACTGCCGTCTCGAGGCTCGTAGTAGTAAGCACAAGCGATCCTGCGGCGTCTCATATTGATGGAGAGGGTTCCCACTGGGTTTTAGTGGGTAAGATCAGATTGACTGGTAAGTCCCACAGTAACGTTCATTCGTAAAGCACTTTTACAGTTTTTTATGTGGACAGTCTAATTAAATGCATTTTCCAGGCATAAAAAAATATATTATCATTGCCTTTATCAATTAACACGCAGATATTGAAGTAATTAATCTTTGAAATACAATTGTACACTTCTAGTCCACACGTGAAACTCCAACATAAAATACTAACAAAGCATTTACTGTCTAAACAAGATTTTCATTATATGCTTGTAAACAAAGCCAAGAACATTTATGCTGGAAAGCATTGTTTCCCTGGAGTTTAGAAATTTAAAGAAAAATAATACAAAAGGCTATGTATGTAGGTGCGGTAACATTTCAACTACGGCGTCTTTTAAAGCCAGAAATCTTACGCTTGAACATTTTAATTACATACATTTGTTATTGTGTTTTTAACTGCGGCTTTGGATGTATAAATTAGTTTTTAGTTTTAAATGTTAATTTTATGCTGTTTTGTAAATAGTTCTAGTGACGTCGTTGTGGCGTAGGCACAAGCATATACGAGTAACTTTTATGGGTTCTATTCCCACTCGGGGAAGTGGTTATTTTTTTATTAATATTTTCGTATCGTCGCTCTGGTACCAAGTGAAAAGCGTAGCGTTGAGCTCCGCCACTTAACACGCAATGACTTGAAATTTCTTTCTGTGTGCAACATGCGGGATACAGCGTGAAGCTAAAAAAAATGTTGTACAGAATAGCGACGGGAACTCGGTTTTCTACCGCATTTAATTTTTTATTTTAATTTCATATGAATAATTTTATTAAATTAATTATTATTAACCATTAATAAAACAAAATAATTCTATTATAAACAGATAAACTGCAACAAAAATCCTACCAATTTTCAAGCAGACTAGAACGTGACACATGATATCTAACAACAGAACAACATGTTGTTTCAAAACTTTTACATAAAACTAAATATATTTATATATTTACAATGAACAATATAAATTATGCATTTATACTATAAATACATTAATATCTTTCTAATCAATAATAATCATATTCAAAAAATTATTAAACTCTTACAAATACACATTTTTTTTACACTCTGTTCCCGCATATAACAGGGTAAGCAGAGAGAGTCTAGTGTTAAGACACTCCGCTCCGCTACAACATTGCAATAATAAATAAAACAAAATTCTTTTTTTTTAATTTATTGTTGCAATATTGTAAAAGCGGAGAGCGGAGATTTCTTACATAAGATTCCATTCCACATCTCACTTTAAAACATTATTTTAGTACGTGCAGAATACGGTTAGCCATAGCTGTAGATAAATTATTAGCATTTACTACTAGCATCCAGTAAAGGCAAACTTGTCGTGGCCGTTTACACTGATTGCACCCACATGTTTGTTGTACAAATAGCGTATAAACGTCCCGTTGCAGTTACTATTGGACTGGCAAATGCTAACGTTTCGTATTCTTTTACACCTTGTTCTGTTTAAATATTGACTTTGAAAAATGTTTTAGGTAAAAAATATACTTGTATATTTTTTGAAACTTTATTTAGAGCTTGGAGTCAGTAAGGGGTATAAGGGTGTTACTCACACCCGTACCGCGATTTGCAGATTAATATGTTCATTTCTTCGCGCGGGTGCCGAGGAAAGGTATCTCAAATGTCTCCAGAATTCGACGGAATTTGGGGAGCGGAGTGTCTTAACACTAGGTTCTCTTCATCTACCACACTGCGTGCGGGACTAAAATATGGCAGGCGAGAAAAAAATAACTAATAGCTTCTGCAGCTTGTCTGGAAACTGAATATTAAACTTATTAGACGTAACAAGTTAAAGGCAAATAACATAATTTAATTAAGAAAACATGAAAAAAATAGTTTTTATGAAAAGACAAAATAATATTAGGTAATATTAAATGATCAATGTCAAATGATTATATTTTTTTTTTGTGAAAATAGTTTCTAGTGTATAATTATTGTTGAGGTCTCAAGTTTGACCTACTGACTTTAGAAAGTCTAAAACATTTTTCAGCTCTAATCGCCGTACAATGGAGCAATTAGTGCTAGCGTCTATGATACTCTCAGTGTGCTTTGAAATATTAACCTATATTGTTATGTTTTGCTTCGAAGACATAAATATATGAACATACTAATATTCATATATTTATGTCTTCCAAGTACAGACCACAATATCTTAAGTCAGCAGCATATATATATTTCAGGAACTGGTTGTTGATTTAAATATAAAATATTTTTGACTTTCTAAGTACAATAAAAGTGAGAAGAAACGTTTTCTTTCACTTAATTTATGTAAAGTGTGTTCTTTTTTTGAATTGGTTATTTAAATTGATAACAACTTTAATCTTAATAGTATCTAGATGCCAAAAGACACTTTATTTTAAACATTTCTAGAATAAGAAAAAAATATATATATTTAGTTTTTATAATATAACATTATAACAATATATTCTATAAAAATCCAAGAGTCCAAGATGGACGTTTGACCTAAATCTGAGCTTAACTTCGTAATTGTTAAGACTTCATCTCAACATGAGTACTTAAAGTTCTTGTGTGAATTTCTGCAACAGTCTTGTACTAAACTTATAGAAATATTTGTTACCCAACTCCTTCTACACAATAGAAGATTCAGTATTTTCCCATAATATTGTAAAAACATAAATGTATGAGAATCAGTATTTTTTAGCTCCACATTGTATCTTGAACATAGCAGGGTAAACAAAGGAAACCTGAGAACCTAGTGTTAGGACAACCCGTTTCCCATTAAGATATTTCCGTTCCCCACTTTCCACCAAATCATTAAGACATCGTTACTAGGCAAGGGAATGAAAATATTAAATATTTCATTCTTCCCAGTGTAAATCGAACACATAGTCACCGTATTTATAGTCCCGTTTGCGACTGCGCCACGAGGGCCTAATAAAACATAACTAATATTAATTTTTGTTTCTTTAAAGGACAGACAATTTTATATATATTATAAATAAAATTATGTCTACTCCTTTTATTATTAATATAAAAATACATAAAAAAACAGAGAATCTATTTTTTATGCATTGGTTAAAAGTTGTAACTTTAACACCCAATTCTAAAACAAGAACATTAACTAACAATATTTTAAATAAACGAGCTTATGTAAATATCTTTATATGTGAGTCCAAAAATGTATGAAATCGTTTCAGTCTCCTTTATTTCATTTAAATTGAATTATTCTAAGTAGAAACTAAAATGATGATTAGGTTCGCGATGTACCATATAATTAGAATGGTCATAACATCGATCGGAAATACCGCAAGCAGTCTGCGGTCGCAGCCGCAAAACCACTACTACTGGGAAGGCTCGCGTAATTAACCAAGCCTAAATAAATTTATCCTAATTATAAGCTGGTATTATCTATGACTTTTTCTTTTCAGAAAAGATAAGAAAATACAGTAAGGGTACGTAGAGGTAAACTAGTGTTAAGACACTCCATTCCTCCATTTCCGCTGAAGTTTCAAGGCATTGTGTGTAAAAAGTCGGAACTCAACGCCTTTTTTTGTCTTGATACAAGAGCACAGAAACGATAATATTAAATACTTCATTTTTCTCGAGTTTAAATCGAACCCACAGCCTGTCGCGATACAGTGATACTGTGTCGTTGCGCCAGGAATAGCCTAATTATATTGTTTCCTTTTTTTGTCTGTAATAAAATTAATTCATTTTTTTTTTCAATATTTGTTTAGTAAATAAAGAATCCATAGTCTTAGAGCAAACATTATGATACGTAAAACGGACTATCTTATTTCGTGAGATTCATATCTTTACGTCTGACGTTTGAGAATTTATTATTTAAAATATATTCCAAGTGGAATTTGAACTAAACATCATCATAAATCATAACTCAGAAATAATTTAGACATACATACATATAATTGTATTAATGTCGGAGTTGCTGTTGAGTATTTGATAGATTGACACCGTGTGGTCTAATAATGTTCAAGGCCATATCGATTTTTAATCGAGTTGGTAGCTATCTTAAATATTAATAAAACCTAATTTAATATTATTTTCCAAATGTTAAAGCAAAATATGATTGAGTATAAACATTCAAACTGGTATCTACTGCACAGAAGTTTCGCCGAAGACGGTTATGATTATGAAGCTTAACTAGTTATAGCATTTGGACAGTATCCAATAAACGCGGGTTCAAATCACGAAACGCCTCGGCGAAAAGTGAGGAACGGAGTGGCGTTCCCTCTGTACCCTTAATAAAGGAACACTCCAAAAGTTACTTTCTTAAGTTTTAGTGTAGTGTTACCCTCATTTTTTTTTATTGAGTGCCAAATAACTAAGTTCCGTCTACATGCCATACTACGCGGACATGGACACCACGGTGTCTACTTATTTACATAAATTTTAAAATACCTAACAAAACTAAATAAATAATCGAGCTGCAATATTAATATTAATAGTTTTTCTTTTTGCTTACTGCATGCTTATGATAAATTGCTGTTGAATAAATGTATTGAAATAAATGAATATGTAAATTGGCCTCGTCCTCTTTAGCTTCAATGAATACAGATATATAATTATATTAAATTCGTATACGTCATCGCTCTCCTATTAAAACTTCCATTAGACAAGCGTCTGTTCGAATTAACGTCCATAAAGAATCTAGACCAAGTATGACTCATCCTAGTTCTAGCGTTTTTAATATATCTATATTTAAATTTGTAAACGATTTTGGGAGCGCAACATTATTATATGAATTTAGAAGATATATGAATACATATATTATTATATGAATGTTTATTTAGAAGAATAGAAAATTGTAAAATATATTAATAACTTTTTGTTAAGATTATTTTTTATATGATCATTTATTATTTTGAAATATGAAGCTATTATAATGAATAATAGCTTCATTTTTTTTGGCTTTACGCAGGATAAGTGAAAGGAACCTAGTGTTAAAACCCTTTGTTAACTAATTTCCGTCACTAATCATGCAGGCATTGCGTGTTGAGTGGCGGAACTTAACACCGCGCTTTGCCTAGACATTAAAGTGAAAGAATGAAAATATTTAATATTTAATATCCTCAATGCGCAAGGATACAAGCGTTCGACTGTAAACGCAAAGGTTGTGAGTTCGATTCCACTCGGGAGAATGAAATATTTAATATCTTAATTTTCCTCGCTTTGGTAACGAGGCAAAGAGTAGCGTTGAGTTCCGCCACTACAAGCACTTCCTCAAGAAATCGCCGAAATATGGAAAACGGAAAATATCTTAACGAAAATCGAGTGTCTTAACAAAATTAAGTTGCCAGGTTCCTACCCTGCTATGTGGGATACAGTTCGAAGTTAAAAAAAGACCCTGTTACATACATTTCACTTCTATTATTCTTCATAGTAATAGACATTATTATTACATTATTTGAATAAATAAAACAAAAAACGTTCCAGGAAATTTTAACTTTATCCAAACAAATCCGCTATTCTACTCATATTTACTTTCAAAGCATAACTTTGTATTCCACGGTACGATGGACATTGGTTGCTTTATCATATATTCTTATAACTCTGGTATTAGGAACTAAATATTACAATGAATATCGTAAATATATGAAACGAGTGTTAAATTAGAGGCCAGTCGTGGCGCAGGGGCACTGGTTGTGGGTCGATAAGCACTTTCGATTCGATTTGTTCGATTTTAATTTATATTTCCATTTTTTTGTTTTGGTGACGAGGCAAAGCGTGGTGTTGAGTTCTGCCACTGAACCAGAAATGCCTCAAGAAATGGGCAGAAAGTGGGGAACGGAGTGTCTTCACACCACGTTCCCTCTGCCTACCCTGCTGTGTGCGGAATACTGCATGAAGCTGATAAAAATATGTATATATTTGTATCTCACATACATTTTGAACATTTATGAAATTACGACATATACTAACTAAGTAGTAGCAATTAATTAATTTTGTGGCATTTATTCAAAGCACTAAGTCCCAGTTAGTGTCACGGTACATCACATAAATATTCTGTCGGTTTAAGTCATATAAGTTAATTTTTAGCTTCACGCTGTATCCCGCTCACAGCAGAGTAGGCAGAGGGAAGCTACGGGACGGGAAGCTAAGGGAGGGAAGACACTCTGTTCTCTATTTTCCGCCGAATTCTGGAGGGATTGCTTATTAAGTGACTAAACTCCACGCCGCGCTTTGCTTCGACACCAGTGCAAAGAAAAATTAAGTAAATTCAAATAAATATTTCGACGATCTTTAGGTAAAGTATCAAAACAAAAGTTGTTTTTGTCTCTCAATGTTTTTATCTCTTCTTCAAACTACAATGAAGTGTAATTTTAATTTTTTAGTAGTTCAAAACAGCCATAAAATATACTTCGATTTTTCCTTTTCGATACTTTACCTAGACGGCCCTAACCGTCGATTTCATTTCCGTAAGCGGGGATCGAACCCAAAACTCCCCCACAGTCCCTGGCCTGATACTGATCAAATATAAACCAAAACAAATTATTATAAAAATTCCATCATGCTGTATTCCATGGAGTCCGTTAAGCAATGATATAAATAACAAAACATTATTAAGAAAATGTAAAAACGTAAATATCGTTTTAAACGCGATGATTGTGTATTAAAAAAAGGGCTGGAGTTTAAACCCCACAGTAGTCTTCCCTTGTCTATGATAAAATAAATATATAGATAAATATGCTCTCTAAAATAAATAAAAAAATATATGTATATTTTTAATAATTTATACAGGGGGTATAAAACAAAGCCTAAAATATATAAAATTTTATTATTTTAGTTTATAAAACATATAGAAATATTAAAAATAAAAATAATTTGACTTCATTATATAGTTTCCACTGAAGTACCTACAGAACACTTAAGCTAAGTGGTCACAGTTGTTTCTTAGCACGATAAAGTACGTATGAAGCTGTATGATCACAAAATAGCTTTATGTGATTATTATTATTGAAAAAGGCCTTTATGATCTACTATCTGTATATGAAATATAAGGATATAAAATCAATTATTTACATGGAATATATAAAAAAACTATATTGAATAATTCGTTTATAATTAGATTCCGTAGCGAAAAAGCTACCCGACAGAACTGTGATGTCTGTCTGTCTGTTCTTTAGTTTGTTAGTCAATGACGCAAAAAATAAACGTAACTTATCATAAACGAGTTTTGATGTTAAAATAATTTACAGTTTGTATCTTGCTGTTCTATGAATTTTTAGTAAAACATATAAAACCTGATAAAGTTAAATTTCTAGAAATAGTGATAAATAATGACAAATAAATTGTAGCGAGGCCAGTCGTGGCGGTGCCCCTAACACTAGCTTGCGGCTGAATGGGACTAGTTGTTGGTTCAATTCCTACTTTATGATTCATTTTCTTTTTCTAATAAATTACCTTGTAAAGCACGGCGTTGAGTTCCACCAATCAATGTTCAATGCCTCCAGAATTCTACGGAAAGTAATGAACGGTATAAATTTTGAATAAAACTATATTTTGTAAGGCAAATTAATAAAATTCAAAGAAATGAGATAGAGTTTTTTGAAAAAATAGTAGTAATTTCAAATTCAAATATACATAAAAGAACTGGCTGAGGAAAAGCGATCAGAGCATTTCCATTTATGAATTTGATGTAAAGATAAATCGATCTCTTATTACTTCTTTCACATTAAATATTAACGATTCTGTAAAAATATATTTTATTAATTGTGTTTCAAAAGGGAGTATCCTTGACTGACATTCAAGGGTCACAGGTTCAAATCTAAGCATTCGAAATTTCTATATAAAATGGCCCGCATTATTTATTTGCAGTAAAACAAATAATAACCTAATGACAAATAATTTACTACTTAAACAGGTTTACAACTCTAAAGACATAATATTGATTTTTACATTAATGTTTATTTGTGTTAAAATTTGTGTTAAAATTATTAAGCGATCATATTAATAAAGAGTTAACTAAATAAATATTGCGTTTTAAGCGTTTAACGTATTTTTTTAAATTTTAATTTAAAATCATCTCAGTTACTGAATTATTCATAGCTAAGCTCAAAAATTATCGTGTTCTCTCATTTCGGCGCGGCATGACGTCCAAAGAAGAAATTTAAATGATATTCTGGTTGCCTTTTTACTTTGAGTTTCATAAGAAAATAAACTTCGTTTTATCTAATTTTCAACATTTTGCCTAAAAGGATGACAATATATATGGTGATTGAAAGATTTAATGTGTTTTTTTTACTCCAAAAAAAAGATCGTTTGTTATAAACTCCATTAAGGCAATTCCTATTAAATTAAATTTTAAACTTATAAAATTATTATAGTTATCTTTCTGGTGAAAGCAGTGATTAGTCTATATTTTTGGAAAAACACCTATTTAAAAAAATGTGTATCCTTTACATATTTTAAAAGTAAATATTTTTTATACAGCAGAAACCATGTTATTACTGAGAAAATCATTTTCTTTAAATTCCTCTTTCTCATCTTTAACTTCTCAAAGATGTTAGTTTTAATTGGATTATGTTCTTAGATAAAGGAATAAAGGTTAAAGGTTAATCCTACAAAGGTCGTTTGCGAAAACAATATTTTCTTGGTTTTAAAGAAAATTGTTTGCAAGTATAACAAGGTCTAATGTTTTTGTATTATATTTTTTCAAATTTCACCTCCAATTAGCCACGAAGAATAAGTTCACAAGATGCTTAGCCATTAATTAAAAGTAATTTTAATCGAAATTTACAGCCAAAAATGTTGTATTAATTTGATACTAGAGAACCAGTAGAGAGAACCAGTTTGAGTTAATATACTAGAGAACCAGTAAGTTACAGTTTTTCATACATTTTTATATATTTTTTTCATACGGCAGAGTACACAGAGGAAAAATAGCTAAAGACATTTCATTATCCATTTTCCGCCAAATTCTAAAGCCGAATTTCCCTCGACGAAGAAAAGCGAATAAAATGAAAATATTAAATATTTCATTTCCTCGAATGGGAATCGAACCCAAAACCTGCAGCGTTTACATTTACATTTTGTTTCCCTACGCAACTATAGGACTTAAAGATTTCAGTTTTCCATTCTATCAGACTTAAATATTTTTACGAATAATTAATTACTGATCATATACATATGTATATTGCATCCTATCTCGCTTCAGAATTTTAACAAATAAAAAAGACTATAAATCTTCTTGATAAAGTGCCTGTAATTCGATATCTGGTAGTCAGGCCCTTAAAAGGGATTTTCTTTATGGCCGATGGCTTTGAAAGCAGACGGGTAATATTTTCATCAGATATCGCTGCCCTAGCTTTAAAATCGAACTTAGGTCTTTTTCAGCAGTTCGTAAAAGTTGCCTTCGTATCCCTACTTTAATAGGCATATAAAAAAATATTATTGAAATTACGGTATGATGTTTTGAACTAAAATATTATTAAAAACGTTTATAATATAAGCCGTTTTAGTGTAACGTGTGAAATACGTGTAGTTTGATAATATATAATTGGTTACGTGACAAAAATATTTAAGTGGTGTAATATCGTGATCTTGTATAATATGTATATGAATTTTCGTGTACGTTGGATACTATAACATAATTAGTCATACAGTTATTTTTTTGTTATTATCGATAGTTTTTTCTTTACTGACAAAATATTCTGGTTATTTTAATTGTTGTTTTTAATTTAATATCTACTATTAGAAACTAGGATAAAAATCATTTTAGATTATTTTCGTCTTCCTCAAACATTATATTTAACAGGAATCATGTAAACAGCAAAATCAATACAAAAAGCATATTTATTTCACTCAGAGGATCCATTTTCGAAGCTTACTCGTGCAACTAACGTAGCACTCTCAATATCTTGGACGAAAGCGTGTTAAGCCCCCAGCTTTTATTCGCTGAGACCTCCCTTTCCTGGTTGCTGAGGAAATATATTCTGTAAGTGCAATTGCAATTGCTACTTTGTAAGCTGATTTCAAGTTATTCTATTGGGTGTTTAAAAGAAAATTCTTTTTACGTACTTTTAGTGATATTATAAAGATGAATAGTATGTGTGGCTGAAAGCGCTAATCATAGGAACTACTGGAGAAATGAAAATATTAAATATTTCATTGTCTCGAGTGAGGATCGAATCTACAACCTGTCGCGTTTACAGTCACACATTTCCACCACTGGGCCACGACTGGCAAATGGAATCACCTATAGTTAAATTGATTCTTCTCAAACACATAACATATATAAATAGGTATATAAAGATACGATGACCCAATTCGGTAATAAGACGGATACCTACATTAAACTGCCTTAATATTCATACTCCATTCTCTTTGAACCTCAAAGAGCGCATTTAGTATCTCGGTCATAATTTCTCATACATCGTTTAACTAGCAGCTGTTAAGTAATCTAGCTAAGAATAAAATCTTATAGGAACTACTGAATAGATTTTTAATTTGTATATTTTCGATTGTCCACGTTGTGGGTTCGATTCCCACTCGGAGAAATTAAATATAAAATATTTTTATTTCCTCGCTCCTGTAACGACGGCGTTTATTTACGCCACCAAATACACAACATCTCCAGAATTCAGTTTCCCGGTTCCCAGGTTCCCTCTCCCAAACCTGTTATGTGCGGGACACAGCGTGAAGAAGAAACAAGTGGAACAAAGTATAAAATAGTAGTTAAATTTAAAGAAACCCTACAACTCATCCTACACAACGATAAACCTTAATATTTAATTTTATTTGAAAGTAATTTAAGACGCTCCATCTTAGCCAAGCCCCGTAACATTGCTATTTGAGTGCCAAAATTTGCAAATCCGTATCATTCCGGTAGCTTCAGGAGGAGGCCTTCACTTCCCTTTGGTAATTCAAAGCCGAGCTAAATTAAAACCTCGTCAGCTTCCAGCTTAAACCGTTTCGTCGTGTTTTAATGAAGTAAAACTAGTTTGTGTGTTTGAATCTTAAGATATCAAAGATTTTTTAAAGATTTCCTTTTATCTTAGATTATAACAATAAATATTACAAAAAAGTCCATATCTAACAAATAATTATTGAAATCCATCAGGTTAAAAATGTACATATATATATATATATATATATATATATATATATATATATATATATATATATATATATATATATATATATATATATATATATATATATATATATATATATATATATATATATATATATATTACACTGACAGCCAACATTCAATATCTGGATAAAATACGCAAAAGAAGTAGACGAGATTTTAATTAAAGAATAAATAAAAAACCGTTTACGTAATTTACTGTCTAATATAAATGAATTGACTAACACTTACTAGCTTAGAAAGCCAAAGAGAATTTAATCAATTAGTTAACGTAACAGTTAACCAACGATTTTTTAATTAGAAACAGTTTACTAATCGACGGAACAACATGTGCGCGAAATTACAAGAAATATAGGTCAATTCGAAGTGTAAACGAGATATTTCCCATACGTTTTGTATTTGAGGATGGTAGTGAAGCCCCTGAGATCACTTACTGAAATAAAAAATTTAAATCGATGTATGTGCGGATAGGATATAGAAAATTTATAAAAATACTCAATATGTACATATTTATTTATTTTGTTGCAATTTATAATAGTTCTATAAAATAAGATTTAAAATCAATCGGGATACAGCATGAAGCTGATTTATTTATCAAAATAAAATCTTGTTTACGCTGCATCACAGACACCGGAGGGTAGGCAGATTGAACCTAGACCCACTCCGTTTCCCATTTTCACTGAATTCTGGAGGTATTGCATGTTGAGTGGCAAAACCCAATGCTAACCTTTGCCTAGACACTAAATCGAAGAAAAAATATATACTTTTAAATAAATAATTCATTTCCACGAGTGGAAATCGAACCCACAATCAGTCGCGTGCACAGTCACACTTTGAGCCTCAGCGTCCTGAACTCGTGTCGTACGATTTACATATTTAGTGAGAAATTTTGATGGGAATAAAACGTGGTATATAAAGATATATTTGTTGCTACGTTCTCTGCTTTATTCTATAAAAATTATAAGTAACATTAAGTTTATGTTTTCTTTAAAAAACTCTTCTACAACTCACAACAACTACAAAAAACAACAACAAACAATTTTTTAACAAATAAAATGCAAATATAATGTAATATATTCTCGTTATGTTTCTTAAGTGAGTTTTAACCTACTCGAGGAATTAAAATATTATATATCTGTAAATATCTGGTAACAGGGCAAAGCGCGGCGTTTAGTACCGTCACTCGACACACATTGCATTTAAAATTCGGCGGAGGTCGGTGAACGGAGTGTTGAAACACTAGGTTTGCAGGTTTTAACTGCCTACCCTGTCATGTGCGGAAAACAACGTGAAGCTGATAAAAAAATATGGCATTAAATATCGCTGTTTCAACGTTATCAACAAGGGCACCTTTATTTTAATCCGAATTTGCACTGATCCTAAATAAATACGGCTCTGGTATATAATATATAATCAGTAAAGGTAAGATATTATATTTGTTTTGATAGGTTTTAAAAGCTTTTTGATTATAATGTACTTAAGTAAATCAGTAATTCGTTTCCAGCATACATTTGTGAATGCTTATACTTTTCGAACAAACAAAATCTATTGCATCCATATTACGATATAGATTTTTTCACTCAATAAAACAAAGTAATTAAGCTTCTGTTGTCAATTTATTAACCTGTTTACATACTTTATGCCGCGTAAGATAAAATAAGTACAATTTTAAGAGAAACACGTTTTTCCAATAACTTATGCTAAATCAGCTAAAATAAGTTTTATATAATTTTAACTGCTAGTTCAGTTATTCAAACTTAAAAATATTTACATAAACATAAATAACGCACACGACAGGGTAGCCAGAGGTAACCATGTTAAGACAATCTTGCCCATTTTCCGCCGAATTCTGAAGGCATAGCGTGCCGAGTGTCGAAACTTAACGCCGGGCTTTGGCAAGAACTTAATCGAACCTACAACCTTTCTCGTTCACAGTCACACGATAATTAAAAGCTGTTATTCATCAAATTTCGCCGAATCCATTTTTAAGAGAATAATAATTTTTTTTAAGAAAAAAAATACCTTTTTTTTTCAAGACATAAATAAATAGAAGAAGAGAGATTTTGATATGTAATGACAAACAACCCATGTCCATTGAAGCAGAATAGCAATACACGAGCTCGTAAATCACTGTAGCTATAAGATAAGGAAAAAAGACAGTGTTAAAGCGACTCACGAACTAAAGTCATATCGATATAAATCTTTTAATTTTTCTTCTTTAAAGTGATACAAAAATAGTGTGGTTATTTTTGTTATGTTTATTAAATGATGTCCAAAAAGACTGTTTCACAGAAGAGATTTTTTCTTTAAACGTGTAATACATGTTACGGGTATCTAGTAATTTTGAATTCGTGTGCCAAAAAAAGATAAGATTCTTGTGTTTTAGACTGTGTCGCTCAGTAAATGTATATTATGTACTTATTTAGAAAAATAACGAACCTCCTAGAAACCGACCAGGAGGCGTGGGTTCGAAGTACCGCTACGTTCAAATTTTTATACGTTTTCTAAATAAGTATTTTTCTTCCTTAAATGTGGAATGACATTTTAAAAATGTATATTATATATTTAATTCAGACTCACGCTGTATCTCGCACACAGCACGGTAGGCAGGAGTAATCTAAGTGTTAAGACACTCCTTTCTCCATTCTCTATTTTCCGCCGATTCTAGACACAGTACGTGTGGAGTGGTGGAGCTCAATGACACATTACACATATACTTACATATATAAAAGTATTTACACAAGACTAAAAACAGTGTAGATAAACTAAATTTTTAATTTTATTAAAAACCAAAACAACTATAGGACTTAAGGATTTCAGTTTTCCATTCTATCAGACTTAAATATTTTTACTAATAATTAATTACTGATCATATACATATGTATATTGCATCCTATCTCGCTTCAGAATTTTAGCAAATAAAAAAGACTATAAATCTTCTTGATAAAGTGCCTGTAATTCGATGTCTGGTAGTCAGGCCCTTAAAAGGGATTTTCTTTATGGCCGATGGCTTTGAAAGCAGACGGGTAATATTTTCATCAGATATCGCTGCTCTAGCTTTAAAATCGAACTTAGGTCTTTTTCAGCAGTTCGTAAAAGTTGCCTTCGTATCCCTACTTTAATAGGCATATAAAAAAATATTATTGAAATTACGGTATGATGTTTTGAACTAAAATATTATTAAAAACGTTTATAATATAAGCCGTTTTAGTGTAACGTGTGAAATACGTGTAGTTTGATAATATATAATTGGTTACGTGACAAAAATATTTAAGTGGTGTAATATCGTGATCTTGTATAATATGTATATGAATTTTCGTGTACGTTATTATATTATATTATAACATAATTCGTCATACAATTATTTTTTTGTTATTATCGATAGTTTTTTCTTTAGTGATAAAATATTCTGGTTATTTTAAGTGTTGTTTTCAATTTAATATCTACTATTAGAAACTAGGATAAAATTTTCATCTTCCTCGAACATTATATATAACAGGAATCATGTAAACAGCTAAATCAATACAAAAACATATTTATTTCACTCAGAGGATCCATTTTCGAAGCTTACTCGTGCAACTAACGTAGCACTCTCAATATCTTGGACGAAAGCGTGTTAAGCCCTCAGCTTTTATTCGCTGAGACCTCCCTTTCCTGGTTGCTGAGGAAATATATTCTGTAAGTGCAATTGCAATTGCTACTTTGTAAGCTGATTTCAAGTTATTCTATTGGGTGTTTAAAAGAAAATTCTTTTTACGTACTTTTAGTGATATTATAAAGATGAATAGTATGTGTGGCTGAAAGCGCTAATCATAGGAACTACTGGTTCGAATTGAAATAAATTAATTAATTTACTTAGCCTATATTATATCACGCTAAGATCAATAAGAGAGAAGTATCGATGAAAAAAGTTTAATTTGTCCAAAAATCTGTTTCTATCAGCAAGAGAAAAAGGTAACGCTAATACCAAAATGAGTAAAAATGTTGTATGTATTATCTAATATTAGATTGCTTATTGTACATGAAAGCGTGTTGATATATTTTCACGACGCGCACCGGCTGTCGGATTGTCTTATATTTATTTATTAAACATACCTACTTTTCATTCATATTTTCGACATAAGGCGTTTAAATCCACAGACAACGTATAGAGGGTGGAAGCGTCAGTGCTCCTTTTAGGGAAACAGCATATCGCGATAAATATTTGAACACATAAAGAAATTAATCAAGATACCTCAACAGTTTGGACGTAGGATTTTTTTTCCACGATGTTTATTCATACTTGTATTTCGTGTGACGCAGCTACGCATAGATACCGTAAATAACGTAAATACAGTATGTACAAAAATACTACTAAAGGTTAAACAATTTTGAACTTAATCGCCAATACCTACGACTCGACTTCGGAATAAGGCGTGTGCGGCGGTTTCCCTTTGATAGGTTTATGTCTGCGTTTATTGTTTGGAAAAATCACTATTTCATTTTTGGGAAAAAAATATTGTATAAGGTTTTTATAGAGTAGTTAAAACTATGGTATCATCTAAAGTGGTGTTGACAAAAACACTTTATAATCATAAATGTGGCAATAAATCCGCAATGTCAATCCTAACCTGATAAATTATTCCACAGTCTAAAGATATCCAAACGAGGAAAATTAAACAACCAGTTCAGGCACCACGTTATATCATACGACACCACGTTGAATCTGTATCCCACCTAGTGTTAAGACACTCCGCTCCTCACTTTCTGCCGAATTCTGGAGGCATTGTATGTTGAGTGGCGGAATACAACGCCGACACCAGAGCTGAGAAATGAAAATATTAAATATTTCATTGTCTCGAGTGAGGATCGAATCTACAACTTGTCGCGTTTACAGTCACACATTTCCACCACTGGGCCACAACTGGTAAATGGAATCACCTATAGTTAAATTGATTCTTCTCAAACACATAACATATATAAATAGGTATATAAAGATACGATGACCCAATTCGGTAATAAGACGGATACCTACATTAAACTGCCTTAATATTCATACTCCATTCTCTTTGAACCTCAAAGAGCGCATTTAGTATCTCGGTCATAATTTCTCATACATCGTTTAACTAGCAGCTGTTAAGTAATCTAGCTAAGAATAAAATCTTATTGGAACTACTGAATAGATTTTTAATTTGTATATTTTCGATTGTCCACGTTGTGGGTTCGATTCCCACTCGGAGAAATGAAATATAAAATATTTTTATTTCCTCGCTCCTGTAACGACGGCGTTTACTTACGCCACCAAATACGCAACATCTCCGAATTCAGTTTCCCGGTTCCCAGGTTCCCTCTCCCAAACCTGTTATGTGCGGGACACAGCGTGAAGAAGAAACAAGTGGAACAAAGTATAAAATAGTAGTTAAATTTAAAGAAACCCTACAACTCATCCTACACAACGATAAACCTTAATATTTAATTTTATTTGAAAGTAATTTAAGACGCTCCATCTTAGCCAAGCCCCGTAACATTGCTATTTGAGTGCCAAAATTTGCAAATCCGTATCATTCCGGTAGCTTCAGGAGGAGGCTTTCACTTCCCTTTGGTAATTCAAAGCCGAGCTAAATTAAAACCTCGTCAGCTTCCAGCTTAAACCGTTTCGTCGTGTTTTAATGAAGTACAACTAGTTTGTGTGTTTGAATCTTAAGATATCAAAGATTTTTTAAAGATTTCCTTTTATCTTAGATTATAACAATAAATATTACAAAAAAGTCCATATCTAACAAATAATTATTGAAATCCATCAGGTTAAAAATGTACATATATATATATATATATATATATATATATATATATATATATATATATATATATATATATATATATATATATATATATATATATATATATATATATATATATATATTAGACTGACAGCCAACATTCAATATCTGGATAAAATACGCAAAAGAAGTAGACGAGATTTTAATTAAAGAATAAATAAAAAACCGTTTACGTAATTTTCTGTCTAATATAAGTGAATTGACTAACACTAGCTTAGAAAGCCAAAGAGAATTTAATCAATTAGTTAACGTTACAGTTAACCAACGATATTTTAATTAGAAACGGTTTACTAATCGACGGAACAACATGTGCGCAAAATTACAAGAAATATAGGTCAATTCGAAGTGTAAACGAGATATTTTCCATACGTTTTGTATGTGAAGATGGTAGTGAAGCCCCTGAGATCACTTACTGAAATAAAAAATTGAAAATCGATGTTTGCACGGATAGGATATAGAAAATTTATAAAAGTACTCAATATGTACATATTTATTTATTTTGTTGCAATTTATAATAGTTCTATAAAATAAGATTTAAAATCAATCGGGATACAGCGTGAAGCTGATTTATTTATCAAAATCAAATCTGGTTCACGCTGTATCACGTACACCGGAGGGTAGGAAGATTGAACCTAGTGTAGCCACTCCGTTTCCCATTTTCACTGAATTCTGGACGTATTGCGTGTTGAGTGGCAGAACTCAATGCTAACCTTTGCCTAGACACTAAATCGAAGAAAAAATATATACATTTAAATAAATAGTTCATTTCCACGAGTGGGGATCGAATCCACAATCAGTCGCGTGTACAGTCACACTTTGAGCCTCTGCGTCCTGTCCTCGTGTCGTATGATTTATACGATTTACATATTTAGTAAGAAATTTGATGCGAATAAAGCGTGGTATATAAAGATATATTAATTGCTACGTTCTTTGCTTTATTCAATAAAAATTATAAGTAACATTAAGTTTATGTTTTCTTTAAAAAACTCTTCTACAACTCACAACAACTACAAAAAACAACAACAAACAATTTTTTAACAAATAAAATGCAAATATAATGTAATATATTCTCGTTAAGTTTCTTAAGTGAGTTTTAACCTAATCGAGGAATTAAAATATTATATATCTGTAAATATCTGGTAACAGGGCAAAGCGCGGCGTTTAGTACCGTCACTCGACACACATTGCATTTAAAATTCGGCGGAGGTCGGTGAACGGAGTGTTGAAACACTAGGTTTGCAGGTTTTAACTGCCTACCCTGTCATGTGCGGAAAACAACGTGAAGCTGATAAATAAATATGGCATTAAATATCGCTGTTTCAACGTTATCAACGAGGGCACCTTTATTTTAATCCGAATTTGCACTGATCCTAAATAAATACGGCTCTGGTATATAATATATAATCAGTAAAGGTAAGATATTATATTTGTTTTGATGGGTTTTAAAAGCTTTTTGATTATAATGTACTTAAGTAAATCAGTAATTCGTTTCCAGCATACATTTGTGAATGCTTATACTTTTCGAACAAACAAAATCTATTGCATCCATATTACGATATAGATTTTTTCACTCAATAAAACAAAGTAATTAAGCTTCTGTTGTCAATTTATTAACCTGTTTACATACTTTATGCCGCCGTAAGATAAAATAAGTACAATTTTAAGAGAAACACGTTTTTCCAATAACTTATGCTAAATCAGCTAAAATAAGTTTTATATAATTTTAACTGCTAGTTCAGTTATTCAAACTAAAAAATATTTACATAAACATAAATAACGCACACGACAGGGTAGCCAGAGGTAACCATGTTAAGACAATCTTGCCCATTTTCCGCCGAATTCTGAAGGCATAGCGTGCCGAGTGTCGAAACTTAACGCCGGGCTTTGGCAAGAACTTAATCGAACCTACAACCTTTCTCGTTCACAGTCACACGATAATTAAAAGCTGTTATTCATCAAATTTCGCCGAATCCATTTTTAAGAGAATAATATTTTTTTTTAAGAAAAAAAATAACTATTTTTTTCAAGACATAAATAAATAGAAGAAGAGAGATTTTGATATGTAATGACAAACAACCCATGTTCATTGAAGCAGAATAGCAATACACGAGCTCGTAAATCACTGTAGCTATAAGATAAGGAAAAAAGACAGTGTTAAAGCGACTCACGAACTAAAGTCATATCGATATAAATCTTTTAATTTTTCTTCTTTAAAGTGATACAAAAATAGTGTGGTTATTTTTGTTATGTTTATTAAATGATGTCCAAAAAGACTGTTTCACAGAAGAGATTTTTTCTTTAAACGTGTAATACATGTTACGGGTATCTAGTAATTTTGAATTCGTGTGCCAAAAAAAGATAAGATTCTTGTGTTTTAGACTGTGTCGCTCAGTAAATGTATATTATGTACTTATTTAGAAAAATAACGAACCTCCTAGAAACCGACCAGGAGGCGTGGGTTCGAAGTACCGCTACGTTCAAATTTTTATACGTTTTCTAAATAAGTATTTTTCTTCCTTAAATGTGGAATGACATTTTAAAAATGTATATTATATATTTAATTCAGACTCACGCTGTATCTCGCACACAGCACGGTAGGCAGGAGTAATCTAAGTGTTAAGACACTCGTTTCTCCATTCTCTATTTTCCGCCGATTCTAGACACAGTACGTGTGGAGTGGTGGAACTCAATGGCACACGACACATATACTTACATATATAAAAGTATTTACACAAGTCCAAAAACAGTGTAGATAAACCAAATTTATAATATTTATTCAAATACCAAAACAAATCTTATAATATAATGTGCTATTATATGTATATATGTATATAACTATTTTATGTCAACTATGCTATTATATGTATATATGTATATAACTATTTTATGTCAACTATGCTATTATATGTATATATGTATATAACTATTTTATATCAAAAGAATAATGACATATTTATGATAATCTTGAGAAGATACTTCAAATACCCTGAGAGGGTTTCAAAAGTAATCTCAAAGGCAAAACATACAACGAGAATGTTAAACGTTCATAACATATGTATTCCATACTTAACTATTTCCAGAACATAATTTTGTGGCACGTTACCGGAAATTCGACTCACATGTTATCGCGTTGTAAAAGATTGAGTATGAATAAGTTATCAAAGTACAGTGTCTGAACAGGTGTTTGACCAATGAACGACATATTTTATGGAATGGAAAATTCACACCAGTATTAAATTATGAAATATATATAATATTGACATCGTATAGCAACAATTTGAACGTTTATCACACAGTTATTGATGTTGTCTTCTCTTTCCAGATTCTTATTTTCATTTTATTAAAAAAAAACAGATTTTTTAAAATTTGACGTACCTATATAGTAGCAAGCAGAAATACTCCAACTTTCCCATCACTATTTGCCCATTTTTCATTTCTAATGAGTGTGGAAATCAACGCCACGCTTTGTGAAACAGAATGGAAAAATGAAAATAATTTAAATATATTGCCCTGAACAGAAATCGAAAGCAGAAAGAAAGTTATTTTCAGTCATCTATTTCTTAAATACAAATATCATAAAATTATTTGAAAGAGGCCAGTCGTGGCGTAGGAGTACGATATTTGACTGTAAAGTCGACTGGTTGTGGGTTCGGTCCCCACTCGAGGAAATTAAATATTTATTTACATTTATATTTTCATTTCTTCGCTCTTGTGTTGAGGCCAATTCCGCCAGTCAACATGCAATGCTTCCAGACCAGGGCGGAAAGTGGAGAACGGAGTGACTTAACACTGGGTTCCCTTTGACTATCCTGCTGTGAGCGTTATACAGCGTGAAGCTGTTTTTTTTATTTTATATTTATTTAGCCGTAACTACGCTACGATAGAACTATGTTGCAAGAAATTCAATGAAATTTCAAACTTCAAATAGATATATCACACGCCACACATAGTAGGAGCTACACTTAGTGCGGTTTGTAGATTTTGTAACCAAGAAGTTGCTAAGAGCAAGATGTTGTTGAGAGTGACATAGTTTTAATGGGTCCATATACATATTATGTATGTATGTCATATAACTTGTACAATATTAGGTTTAGTATAAGGTCCTCTCTATGCTTAAATTGTATTACAATGTAAAATTTATTATTAATTCATTTTAAGAAAATTGTGGATATTTTCATAAATTTCCGGTTTTAAATATAAATTATTTTATTCATTCAAATTTCAATTTTCAAAATCATTTAATTTTTTATACAACTAGAGGTGAGGGTTTCTGGGCAAAGAAACCACAAATTTGATTTACAATCAACATAAAAATTCGATTCGACAATGTGAAGTTAAATACGTCTTACTCGAACTGCTGGAATTACAAACTAAAGAAGATTTTTCAGAGAAAAATGAGTCTCCTAAATCAATTACAGCTGGACCATTAAATATCTAACAAACTATTAAACGGTATCTTTTCAAGATATATAACAAGTATTTGCTGCTATTTATTTTATAGGTAATGAATAAAACCATAATAGTTACATATTTTTAACATTTTTTAAAATGTTATTCCACACTTAGGAAAGAAAAATACTTATTTAGAAAATTATAAAAATTTGAACGTCAAACGAACGAACGCGCATCCTGGAAACCGACAAGGATCGACCTGATCGGTTTCCATGATGCGATAAATAAGCATAATCGTTATATTTTCTAATTATTACAATAAAATTTTCTACATAAGTTATATTATATTTATCTAGTTTCTATTCTGTAAAACATGTATATATTATAAATTCTAAGAAAGAGGCTATATCATATAAACCGCACGACACGTCGCTTCAATACTTTCGAATGCCCGACACGCACAACTGCTTAAGCAGACGTGCTTGTTGTTATATTGCTCTGTTTATGGAAACTATTCTATGTATTTGAAAGACGAAGATGTTACCTAGGTTTAGGATCGTATACAACCTTAAATAAGACATAAAGTGGTTGTAGGTTCGCTTTTCATACGGAGAATGAATGTTTTCAATTCCCCATTTGCTTAATTAAGACAAAGTGCAGTACTCCACCACTCAAGAATTTTGGCAACTAAACAGAGAATGGAATGTCTGGACACTATGTTAAAAAATATTAATAAGCTTTATTATCCAAATGTACTATCAATTAAAAAAAATCTTAATCTTCCCAATTTTACGTCGTGTTTTTTCCAAATTGAACATTGTATATACATACATTAAACTTTTAATTTCTTAGAAATTTAGACCATACATTTACATGTATCCAAAACATAAAGTATATTGTTGAAACATATTGCGATATATTTTAAACATTTCTAAAGTTCCACACTTAGGAAAGAAAAATACATAGCGGGACATAAAATACGTAGCGGGACTCGAGCCCGCGCCTCCTGGAAACCGACCAGGTCGGTTAAATAAGTATTTATCTTGCTCTATACCTGATAAATATGCTTTGCATGTAAAACACGCGTACCAACGGTGAATTCACACGCTGGACACGCCCCACTACTCAGCTAACGTGATCACAGTATCATATCTTGGAACACGCTGTATCATGAAAACCACGCCATTTTTGTGGGACGTGAAAGCTAACTAGCTAGAAATGTAAATAAAAGCAAAACTAACGCTATATAGACACAGTCCTAAAAAAACAAAACGAAACAAGATGTTTTGATATCACTATAGTGCTTTATTTTTCTCATTTAGTTTTTAAACATAAATTAAATATAAATTTGTTGATAATGTTATTTTCAATGTATTTTCAATATTGACTAAAACACATTTTGTGAGACCCGTCGTGGCGCGCTGGACACAAGCGTGTGACTGTAAACGCAATAGGGTATGGGTTCGATTGTCACTGGAGGGAATGAAATATTTAATATTTTCATTACTTCACTTGTAAGTCGCGGCAAAAGCGCAGCGTTAAATGCGGAAAATGTGAAACGGAATTGCTTTAACACTAGGTTCCCCTCTGGCCTCACTCAGCTACATTTTACATTTTTCTATAATAAATAGTAAAACAAACACAAAAACTTTTTTAATATAAATTCTGAGTACTAATGCACTGCAGACAGCTGCATTGAAATATACGTATTCAATTAAACGAGGCGTACTGAAAACATTGAAACACTGTAACCACGTAACAGTACAAACTTGCATCAGAATTATACGAGGGTGCAGAAATATAGTGAAATTTATCACTGCAGCTTCTAACTACTGAATCATAATAAATCAGCTTCATGCTGTATCCCGCACACAGCAGGGTAGACAGAGGGAACCTAGTGTTAAGACACTCCGTTTCCCCACTTTCTAACTGCTGAGCGGGCTGTGTATCGAATGGATTTTTATTCCTAGTAATATTATAAATGTGGAAGTTTGTGAGGATGGTTGTTTGTTCCATTTTACGCAAAAACTACTGAACGGATTTGGATGAAACTTCACTAATGTATCAGAATAGGCTATGGGCTACTATTTATGTTGTAAATAATTTAAATGTAATACATTTTCTCCATTCAGTTTCTTTTTTTTACAAAATGTGATCGATGGCTAGATCTCATTCTAGAATAGTATTTAGTAAAAGGTGTTAGCTAAAGATAATGATAAAATTGGTACCTAATGATATTAAGAGGGAACGGAAAAACGACAAGATTTTCCTTACACACTTCTTTTCTCAATTTTCCGCTTAATTCTGGACGCATTGTGTGGTGAGTTGCGAAACACAATGCCTGGCTTTGCCTCATTACCAAAACGAATAAATTAAAATATTAAATAATTAATTTCCTCGAGTGAGAATTAAACCCACAACAGCCACACGCTTGTGTCCCTTCGCCAAAACTAGCCTCCTAACATCGAATAATAGTATATTTTTCATTCAAAATTAAATTTCAACCTTTGTAATATTTTAAGAAAATTTTCATATTGTATTTTGTAACGATTATTTTACATAGAGTAGTTTTCCGATTTACATAGAGTAGTTAGATTGTAAAGTATATAATGGAATACTTCAAACGCATAAGTTTCCGTTGCACGATGGACGCCGCTGTAAAAGTGCTTCTTGAATTTTTTATGATGTTTTAGTTATTATAAGTATCTCACTTCGTTCTAGTTTGGCGAGTTATTTTTATATTTATAGTCTGATATTTAATCTTCGAGTACCAGTTGGACTACAAATATTTAAAGACGGTTAGAAGAGATTTTAGAATTATTTTTCTGTCACTATAAACAAAATATGTAGTCCAATTGAGGCTATTTGTGGCACAGGGGCACAATCCACAACTTGTCTCGTGATTGTAAACACGTCAGGCTGGGGGTTCGATTTTCACGGTCAGAACGGAATGTTTTAATACTAGGCTCCCTCTGCCCACCCAGATACGTGACTATCAAGTACGGATACCCATTTATCCGAAATGTTAATAAAGTCACTATTTTAAGTGATATAGTGGCAAGTCACGTTGACAGTCACACAGGTGTGTGACTATAAAAACTCCCCACTGCCACACCCACCCCCTCCCCACTCGATGAAATGAAGTAATTATTTAGATTTTTATTTCCACTTCTTCACTCTGGTGTCAAGGCAAAACGCGGTGTTGAGTTCCGCTAATCAACACGCAGTGCCTCCAGAAAGCACCTCCTGATTTAACCCACACATTGTGAATACTATGCGTAAAGGAAAATAATAAAATATTTTCCTTTACGAATAGTATTTTCATAATGGATTTGTTACAAACGTCCAGTACTAAACGCTATCCTCTCCGGAAACTAGATTCGAGTGATAATGTTCTATGTAAATTATTGCCTTCACGCCTGATAAAACTTAGCATTGCATTTCTAAACGTCATGAATACTTAAGTTTGTATACAAACTCAACACAACTCAATCAGATTTGGATTGTATCCGTATTTACATACAAATATTAAAATGAAAATTTGGAAATAAATATTTTTCATAAGCGATTTTTATCCTGCACACTGCAGAGTAGACAAATGAAACGTAATGCTTGGATAGTTCATTCTCCATTTTCCGCCGAATTCTAGAAACATTGCGTGTAGAGCGGCGGAACTAAACGCCGCGTTTTGCTTCGTCACCGGAAATATATAGTAATAGAAATTGAAATATTAAACATTTAATTTACTTGAGTGGGAACCAATTCCACATCCTCCTTCTTGTCACATATTGTGCCCCTGCGCTTCGATTGGCTTCAGAAAAGAAAAATCAAGAAATATTTTTTAGTTTTTATTAGATTTAAGAAGCACTGCCATTTTAACTTGAATGTAGAAGTAATATCAAGTGTACTATAATATTATATATTTATTCATATTAATAAAATATGTTTCTAGACATAGCTTTTCCTATAAAGACTTATTACATACTCGTTAATTAAAAATCTTTGTTTGGATAACCAATACTATTTACATCTCTTAAATTAAAAAAGTAACCTACAAACCCATATAGAATCCAGATGAAAAATTAAGAAAAACTTGAATAAAATTTATAATTTCTGCATTTCATAGTCATTCGTAAGGCAAAAGCATAAATTAAAATTCATTTTTACTCTGCTGTGTGCGGGATACAGCGTGATAAATAAAAAACAAAAAGATCACAAATGTTAATATATTCTACAAAGTTTAAAAAAAAAACCTTACATTTTCCTTACATCTTAATTAATTTCTTATGAAATATGTTTCATAATTTCACGTAAGACGCTCGTAGCTCGCTCGAAACATGTAATGCTAGGAATTTAATAGACATTATAAATGTATAAAGGGATGAATGTTGTTATGCTGATGAAAATGTTGTAAAGCGTAAGCACATTTCGTGCAAAACTATCAAAATATCATCTAATATCTTCGGTATTATCAATAAATCCAGTTTAAGTTTTAAAAAAAAATGTTTTATTTAAATCATTTTATACATTCTCTGTTTTTTCGGTGAAGTATAGATAGAAGGAGCCTATTGTTAAGACACTCCGCTCCTCAAATTCTCTTTTTCTATGAATATAATGTGAAAAACATCATCGTCAATAATGACAATAGAACGTCAATACCTCGTAGCATAAACTTTTATTAGTAGTAATCAAAAAAAATTATATTACAAAACTTTCACACCTTTTAAGCAAATGAGATTAGGATTTTATCAAAGTGCAATTAATCCAGCCATTTCGTACAAACAAAGTAATCTAACGAACCCTTTTCCTCTCGGCTTAGAGATAAAAGCCTAAATCGGCTTGAGCTCCTCGCAATTTAGCTACGAGCCACGTTTGAAGCATTAGCAAAAATACTTTCGAAATTTCCCAATACAGTAATAGTGTGTGTTAAATATACGTTTTTTTTTCAGCTTCACGCTGTATCCCGCACACAGCAGGGTAGGCAGAGGGAACCCAGTGTTAAGACACTCCGTTCCCCGTTTATAAATAAAATGTATGTTAATCAGTTAATAGTAGTAACACGGAACAAATGAATATTAACGGAAAGGAGCGCAGAATATTTAAATTCAGAAAATGGCCTATGGAATTGCTCTTCTAGCCCTTAAGACATCATAACATCTAATTGACATTGATGAGGGGAGGACCCTACTTGCCGTCATGGACTATTTAGTGAACTTTATTGATAGATCTATCAATGTTCACTTCAAACTTTACAGAAACCAAGAAAAACACAGAAATAAGAAAGACACGGACGACCAAAGCAACGCGCTCTTTTTAAAGATATTTTTTTTCAGATTCACGCCGTATCCCGCGCACAGCATGGTGGGCAGCGGGAACCAAGTGTTAAAACACTCCGTTCTCCATTTCCCGCCGAATTATGGAGGCATAGCGTGTTGAATGGCGGAACTTAACGCCGAGCTTTGTCTCAACATTAGAGTAAAAAATGAATATTCTCGAGTAGGAATTGAGGAAATGAAATATTTAATATATCGAGCCCTAACGCCACGACTGACCTCTTATATTTCTATTTTAATTTTGCATATTATCATTCGAAATATGTATTGCCTTGTTAACTGAAAATTGACCATTAAAGCTTAAAAATGTTATGAAAATTAAAATAAAAACATACACAAGTACTTTTTATCTTCACTTTTAATTAAGTTCACACATTGTAACGCACACGTTTATTAAGCCATAAAGTACGACTGTAGTGCTCAAGCTGTGACAATACTCCACTTAACCTAATAAACTAAATGCATATCATTCATTTTTATGTTTTTATTACTATTGTTAAATGTGTTATTTGAGTATGTGTAGTCCATTGGTTTCTATATTATTCACAAAATGTGAATTTGCACAATGACAATACATTTTAATATAAAAATATACTAAAATAAGGTTAAACTACTAATGTAACACTAGGACATTTTATAGTCTTAAGTATTTCTAACTAAATTAATTTAAATTTTAAAGGAAGTAAGTATAATATAATATCACATTAAAAAAGCGGGTGATATGTCTACAACCACTTTCTGCATTTAACACAGAAAGTGGTTTTCACTTTTTGTCCCCTATAATTTACGTTATTTGAGAACCCGAGGTAGCGACGCTTTGCGTCTGTGTAAATTTATCCAGAAAATATATATTTACTTGCACAATATTATTCCCAATTTTAAATTATTTTAAATTATTTCAGTAATTTTTCTTTTGGAAATGTTCAAAAGCCTTTTATATTGCTGTCCAAAAATGTATGAGTATAAATTTCGCAACAACCGATATATTATTAATAAATTTTAACATTTTTATAACTCTAAATATTTAAGTGGCATTATTAATTGTTAATAATTTTATTTATTAATAATCGTTAGATTTAAAAATTAAAAAGAAGCTTACTATTATTGTCATCAAGACCACGTCCACTAATCCTACGAAATTAAGTTAACTAACTAAACAACAAAGTAAACCCTAACAACCCATAGCTATACACACTCTACTATTGTTAAGAACAAAGACGAAAACTATAACAAGGCACAAAGTTTTGGACTAATGTAAATGTTTGTTATAATAGAAGCCAGCCGTGGCGCAGGGACACGACAGCTTTAAGGTTCGATTCCCATTCGAGGAAATGATGAAAATAAAAATTTTCAGCTTAACGCTGTATCCCGCACACAGCAGGATAGGCAGAGGGAACCTAGTATTAAGACACTTCGTTCCCCACTTTCCACCGTATTCTGGAGGCATTGCGTGTTGAGTGGGGAAAGTCAACACCAAACCAGCCTGGACACCAGAGCGAAAAAATGAAAATATAAATGTAAATAAATATTACATTTCCTCGAGTGGAGATCGAACCCACAACCAGTCGATATCACAGTCACACTTTGTGCCACAGCACCTTGCGCCTTTTCTTGCTCTGGAAATGAGCGCAGTATTGAGTCCCACCACTCAACACGCGACGCCTCCAGAATTCCTCTGTAAAGAGCCGGGCGGCGTCCTCTGGAAAGAGGAAGTGTCTTAATAGGAACGTAGAGTCTTAACACTAGATTCCCTGGTTCTCTTTGACTACCCTGCCATATGCGAGACACACTGTGAAGCTAAAAAATAATGTCAAGATAGTGAAAAGAGAAATGGTTGCATACATTATTATTTACTAGCACGACCCTCTCCCGTTTTGCTCTGCCATTAACGTTCACTCGCCTCGTCTTTGACCCTAATTTTTTTCCAGAATATTATAAAAAGAATTCTTCATCAACCGCTATAAATTTTTCTATCATCCTACGAGGTTTTATGATATCATATTTTATTCTACTAATAGAATGCTATTAAATATCTTCATAGTTTTAATATGTTCCATTACATTTACCTATATTTTTTTATTTCAATTTTGAGCGTACGAGTTATAATTTTTCTTTCCCTTTTTGCATCTTTTTCTTAAAAGGTAGATAAAGAAAACTTAATATTTTTGAAATTTGTAACTTATTACTCCTAAGTAATTATTAAAAAAAATAAAACAAATCTCTTCAAACAGCTTCACACCCGTATCCGTATATGTATTGTCCGAATTTTGCGTGTTGAGTAGCGAAACTGAACGCCGGGCTTTTGGTGGCACCTTGGTGCGACCGCGATGAAATGAAAATATTGATAAATAATAATTAATTTCCCGAGCGAATATCGAACCCACAACCATCGCGTTATAGTCACACCCTTGTGACTATTACAAATCACTTTACCTATATTATGTTACTTCGAAACACACAGCGTTGATTGAAGAAGCAGTCTCCTAATTTCGCCTATTTTCATATATAAATGGTTTAACTTACCAAATAGTCTTCGATATACTTTCCTCTTTCACTTCTGCAGAGACGTACGTCATCTATTCTCTGTGGCGACGTGCTGTCATCTATCACTCATAGCGTCTTATAATTTTGCCGCGATCGGATGCAAAAATTATAAATAACAAAATTTATCTTTGATAGATTTAATATTAATGACAAATTTTGTGTAAAATATTTTTATATTACGGAGTTTAGTTTATATTTGTGTTGTGTCTCGCAAAATGAATATATATAATTCAGAAGTACAGTAAAAGGAAAGTTGCTGTTTTCAGAATTCAAAATGGCCAACAGGCCCTTAAAGTTTTTAGCAATTTTTTCCTAACTTACGAAAAATGAGAAGAAAAAAAAAAAAAGTAAGCCCCCTTTACTATATAAGAGTTCAAAAGGCAAGGTACAAACTTCTGATACTTAGATTATAACAGTAGTCTAATTGAGACTGGTAAGTTATATTTCAGCATATAAGCTATTACACAGCTACTGAATGTTATTAGAGATATTCTATACGATATTTTGATGAAATATTATACATTAAAAGTCAACGCTCGATATTATTTCGATAATGTCTTGTAAAACATTCTATTTAACATAGGCTTGGTTACCTTACACTTATTAAGTTACTTTACTGTACATAATATACAAACAGATCTAGAATGTTTATGATAACTATAAAAAAGTTATATTAAAGCTTCTATATATTCTATGTATAATTACTTGCATTACAGAGTGTAATAATAACATGTACCTATGTAAATAATAATTTGGAGCATAGCTGCAATTACATTGTTTTAAAATTGTAACTTTTATTTAAAAGAGCGCCGTTTTTTAGCTCTTAGGCAACAGAACTGCTCCTTGGGCCGGTGGTGGCTCTATATTCAGTTGACAATAAATGTCTATTTACTACTTGAATGAAGTATATTCGAATTTGAATTTTATTATCAATTATTGTGTAAGAACACAACGATTTGGTGTTAATTTTATTTCTTATAGGAATTTTTTGTGATAATTCTGTGTTATCTATAACAGAGCTACAGCTTAGTGACATAAAAGAATGTAACTAGTCGCTAAAAAATGTGTTTGAATAAGAATGGTAGTATTGCGATAAACAGACAAAGGTTGACTACTGTCAATAAGTGACTAAAGACTACAGGAACCAGTCTGTAATGGTTTTGCAGATTTACTCCAGCTTTTGAAATTAGTAGTTAACGTGGAGTTGTGTAACTTTAATAAAAATGAAGCTAAATAAATGCTGTGAGAGATATCTAATATTAAATAAAATTGTTTGCTTGGGCTGACTGTGACTATACTACATTACTTGGATCCAGGTCTTCAGAAGAATGAAGTCATGTAATTATAAAGTGTGTGATTTTGTGTCTTAAGTGTAATAGGTGAAATTAACAGAGTTTTGATCAAAGTTTATAATAAATAAAGTGACAGTAATACATGTAGTGTATGTATTTTTTCATACATAAAAAAGGTATAACATATAAGTAAAGGAAATAGATCATATAAGATATTAATTTAAATACAAAAATAATAATAAATAAAGAAGATGATAGAACAGAAAAGGAAACTCCATTGGATAGAAATGAATAGAATAAAGAAATAAATATATTAATAAAAATTATTATTATTGCAATTGAAAGAATGCATAGTTGCAAATTATACCGTCTTGGTCGAAAAAAGGTAGACATAGGCTCACTTCTATGTTTATTAATAATAATACTCTATTAAAAAAAAAAAAAAAAAAGAATATATATATATATATATATATATATATATATATATTATTATTATAATACACAATTTATGTTTATTGTTATACTGCACCCAGAGGATCATTAAAAACCAGGAGACTCTTTAGTATATATTCATCTTCTTTGACCTGCTGGGAGTTTCCCAGACAGTTACAATGTTTACGAACTGTAGATTGTCTTAGAAAAACACGGGCATATCACCTGGCATTTATATGTTGTTGTGTATCCCAACAGATTTATGCTGGCAATTGATCAGGACAGATTTGACATTAACAATTAATATTTCGGAAATAGTAAACTAATGCTACATTTTGGCTGTTGAGTTAATCATTAAACATTGAAATGTCTTTGATACAGCTACAAAACTGAAATTGCTTTCAGTAGACAAAATTCATATAAAATATATGAGATTATGTATTATTGGTTGTTTAATGAAGCACTCAAAATTAAATTGTGTGTGAAATTATGTTGTGTACCTAACTTCTAAAGAAAAGAAGTGTGCAGGTTGTTATGGATCACAAATTCTTCTGCGATTGCCTTTGATTGTTAAGGCAGATGTTGGAAAAGTGGATCTTTATGCATATTAACCAATACTTATATTAGCCAATAGTCACAGTGGGCCACTAACTGACTTAGTAGAAAGTCAAATTGTCTCAAGTAGACCACAGCACATGTGAGTTAAGTAGTTTACTTGACAGAACTGGGCAACTGCCCAATAATAGACTTAGTAGGAAGTCAAATCATAAGAATTGTATTCTTAGTCTCTATACAACACCTGTAATTCTATTTCTCAACAAAACTGCAGTGTATGTAGGTTGAGTAGTCCACCTGAATGTGCTTTACCTCAGTAAAGCAGGTTCTGGATAAATCAGATGTGATAGGTGGCATGCAGATTAATAGAAAAGTTCAATATTTATATAACAGTATGCACAAGGAAAATAAGCTTTCAGAGTGTGAATATGGTACTATATAAAAGTGTCAAAGTAATTTTATTTTATGGTATACTCGAAAATTAAGGAACAGACCCAGGTATTAACTATTAAAGTTGATGATATATCTGCAAGTTGGCAGATCGTCTGATCATCACTCTGACGGTGTTAGAGCTATCGAGAGATACAAAGCTGACCACCATTTACATGCCGTAATGGCATCTGTTGCTCCAGGCTCCGGGGGCCTTATTTAATATGGAGCGTCCTAGACGTGGATTTTTCTCTGTCCAAATGGTCGGCCGCTGTGCGACTAAACGTCACTAAGGACTTACAGCTTATATTTCCAAAAAATGGGTGAGATGCAAGAGACTGAGATGCACTATTCAAGGAAGTCATGTCCAAATAACATCTGTTGCTCCAGGCTCCGGAGGCCTTATTTAATATGGAGCGTCCTAGACGTGGATTTTTCTCTGTACAAATGGTCGGCCAGTGTGCGACTAAACGTCACTAAGGACTTACAGCTTTAGCTTTATTTCCAAAATTTATATGAGACACCAAAGACTGACATACAATTTTCAAGGAGGACATGTCTGAATAACATCTGTTGTTCCAGATCCAAGAGGATATGATATTTATACACATAATTATTTATTTTCAATAACTTTAATAACAATAAGTTCATGACAAGAGCATTATATCAACTTACCTGACATAATATTACTTTTATTATAAAGGTGACACAAGTTGTGGGTATCTTATATCTTAATAATTCATAGCTAATTATCAAAACCAAAAACATAACAGAGGACAAACTTTGTACTATAGATACTTAGTCACGGATCACTAGGGCACTATATAAGGGACTTACATATTGAGAACCTAGCTGTAAGCTAGTGCATTAAAATAGAAAGACCATGAAACAAGTCCCTTAAAGATTAGAAAAATCAGAAAGATACAATAAAACAAAAACTGAAGGTGAGTCGATCAAGATACACTTGTGGCTGTAATGGTATTATTTAAACAGAAATTGAAATAATAAATAAATATTAGGAATTGAAAGAAATACCATATTTGATTGTTATTAAAACAGAAATTGGAAAAGAAACCAGACTTGATATAGACAAGTAAAACTGAATGTATATGTATTAAAACATGATGGCAAGGTGCTGATGTGACATGCTGAACATGACAGTGGTTACTATACATTGTAATTATAATTTTCTGGAACCAAAGCAAAAGGAAATTGTGCTACAACATAATATTATTTCGTTGTACTCTCACATTGTGATGTATCAGAACATCTAATATATCAGTCAGTAATCATTTTATTTTTAGGTTCAAATGTTTGAAGGACCAATCAGTTGAATTTTATGTGGGCATTTTTGTATCAAAATTGAATTTTATTAAACCAACCACATTCAACCACTTAAATGGTCTTAATTTTGAAAGAGACATTTTTCTCTTGTCAGCAAGAAAGCAGCAGCAGCATTTGATAATAATAATGATTAAATAAATTTATTTATTAAATGATGGGCTACAGAGTCAAAGAGACAACTACTTTGACAATAAAAGGAGATTTTTAAGAGATGTAATAATGATATATTTCAGGTATACTGCAAGAACTAAAAGTTTCACATAAGTAAACAGTAAGAAACTTATTGAAAGAATTGAAAATTTCAGATAAGTTAATAATTTCAAAAGAGATTTTTTGTTGAATAATTTTTCTAATATATAATGATTATGTTTAATAATAATAGATATTTTAGATTTAAATGTAATGATTATGTTTAATAATAATAGATTTAATAATAGATATTATTAAATTGATACAGTATGGTTTATTATATAAACATCCTAAATTAATTGAGAGGATATTTTGATATTATTATACAATACTTTGTTGTAACTTAGAGACGAGCTTATACCATTAAATAAAGGTTTTATGATGAAATAATTAAAGAAAAATCACCAGTAAAATTTTATTAAACAGGATGGTAAGAAATGTCTTATTAGGGTGAACAGTGTTAGTGGGTTATTTGAAACATTTTAATGTTTTATAGGTAAATTAAAAAATTCACTTTTAACATATGTATATAATTTTAATTGTCTTGAAGATCACATAGCGTCTGCATCCGTTGTCTGCATATATTCTCTTTCACCAGCAGTAAACAAACAGGTCTTCAATCAACGCTGTGTGTTTCGAAGTAACATAATATCGCTGTTTTGCATTACAACAAAACAGTTATTATGTGTATGAAGAAACACACAGCGTTGCAACAAGGTTCTTGCTGGTGAGTTATGAAGACTTCTATGAGTGATAGATGACAGCACGTCGCCACAGAGAATAGATGACGTACGTCTCTGCAGAAGTGAAAGAGGAAAGTATATCGAAGACTATTTGGTAAGTTAAACCATTTATATATGAAAATAGGCGAAATTAGGAGACTGCTTCTTCAATCAACGCTGTGTGTTTCTTCATACACATAATAACTGTTTTGTTGTAATGCAAAACAGCGATATTTTATGGCAATAAACAACACTTTTACATAAGATACTTCACGTTAATCTGCTGTCAACAACTGCAGTGGAAGTGTCATTTAGTGGAAAATGGAGTTTATAACAAATTAAGTCAGTAATTTGTTATTATACTAAACTATTATATAATATTGATATTAATAAATTATAAATTGTTAAATAAATCTTTAAAGCTCTGTTTATTTTGGCGTCACTTTATATTCAGCACACAGCAGGAACAGGGAACCTAGTGTTGAGACACTCCGTTGCCCATTTTCGACTGAATTCTAGAGAAATTGCGTACTGAGAGGCGGTACTCAACGCCGCGCTTTGCCTCGACACTTAGCAAAGCGAAGCACTTATTTATTTAAATAAAGTATTTCATTTCCTAGAGTCGAAATCTAACCCACAACCTGTCGCGTTATTACTCAAACTGTGTCCCTGTGTCGCAACTGGTAAGTATTCTAGTGATATAATATTTATAAATTTATTTATCTATTTAATATATTGTATACTTGTTTAGTATTTGAATTTAAAATAACGGGTTCATTAAACTACTGTAATCTAAAACATTTTCAATATGAAAAAAAAAGCTATACCCTCAATATAGATTCTCATAATAAATGAAAATTTCATTTATAAAAGAAATAGAGCATCAAGCGAAAAATGTTCGCCACGGTACCGATATATTCGTATATTTTGAAGAGAAGCTTCTCTTCATACAAAACACAAAAGTATCAGATATATGTATAATATATATAGCTATAGATTGATACTTTTGTGCTTTATGTTCATTAGTGCCTTTCATGCTTGTCTCGATTCATAAAATGGATATGAAATTAAAAATGTAAATAAGCTTATTAGAATTTTTTTTTTTTATTTACAGATAGTAAATTTAATAGTAAAAATAATATATAAGATTCTGCGAAATAATCAATTATTTTATTTTAATATTGTATTTTAAAATAAAAAAGATTGTGAAACAACAGATAATTTTTTATTTGGTTGAAACAGAGTTAGAAATCACTTATGCACGTACGTAAATAAGGGAGGAGGAGTGACTGTGTTAAATTTTAACCTGTAGCTTTTGTTTACAAAAGCTAGCAGGAGAGGAATGTGGGATACAGCGTGAAGCTGATTTTAAATAAATCAGCTTCACGTTGTATACTGCACATAGCAGCAAAAGTAGAAGGAACCTAGTATTAAGACACTTCGTTCTGTACTTTCTCCCGAATTGCCTGTTATGTGGCGGAACTAAACACCAGGCTTTTGCCTTGTTGCCAACGCGAAAATAAAAATATCAATAAATTTAAATATAATTCATTGGAGTGATAATCGAATCCACAACCGTTGCGTCATAATCACACCATACTACCGTACTGGACCACGACGGCCTTTAAGTAAATATTTAATTAAATAATAAACGTCTAATAATTCAAACTCTTCAACATAATAGTCCAAATCTATTACCCTATCAAGAAACCATTTTCACCCCATAAATTAGCCTACTCGCTATGCAATTAAGTGAAATTGATTTCATCTAACGTTTTGTTTAATTAGTACTGTAAGGGATGCCTGGGGCGATATGCCAAAGGGTAAAGCAAAGATCCTTTGTTCATCAAACAGCGTATCATATTACCAACAATATTAACAACGTTTAAGGCATAAATTTAATTTTTATTATAACCTTAATGCTGTATCCCGTTCATAGAAGGATAGGCAGAGGGTCCTAGTATCCCTAGTTCTAGGGAACCTAGTGTTAAGACAATTTGTTCTCATTTAGACACATTTGTCCCCCATTTTCCACCGAATTCTGGAGAAAATCTCTTAAGTGACGGATCTTTATGCTGCATTTTGCCTGATTCCTCGAGTGGTATTCAAACTCACAAACTGTCGGATTTGCAGAATATTGAGTAGTAAAATAATATGGCATGTGCTATAAAATGATTCATAATATACCGTTATTAGAATTTGAGACATTAATAAAAAAAATTCTTCATAGCTTAAGTAAATCTTTTGACATCCTGCTATCATCAATCTCTTATGAAATTTTTACATAAATATGTGATTATAAATCTGAGTGTTTAATTTTTTTTTTTTATATAAACTATATTGAGGATAGATTAGAGCTATAACTAGCTCAATAGAGATTTTTAATACATATCAATTATAATTTTTGTATCGGTATAAGATATGTTATACAATAAACTGTTAATGTTACGCTGAATAATATTTTGTATGAAGTTTTTTGTAGTAAAATTTGAACCTGTACTTATATTCACCATTTATCATTAGGTATTTTCTTATAATTCTTTCTTAAATTAAAATACCATACTACACGCAGACATTGATTTAAAGAGAGAGATTCAATAATAAATTACAGATTTTTAATTGAATATATCTTATTAACAATTAACCTTTCAAATTTGAATTCAGAAACATTTAACATTAAATTGTTTACTTTTCAAACTTAACTTAAATTTAGTCATTCATGATTTACTAAGTGAATATAATAAACGGAACAAGTGTATCGTTTAATAGGATATAGTAGAATAAAAGGGAACAACTCAATATTAATTGAATCCATCAAAATCATTAAATTAACAGTCCCTTTGATGTTAATCTTCTAGAAAATGTAAATAATAGCGAATTTTGTGATTCATCACTAAATCTTGTTTATTCGAAATAATTATATATTATATAATCTTATAGGTTTTATTGTTTTTATATAAAATTAAGTAAGTTTTTATTTTATAGCAACATTAAAATAAGGCCAGTCGTGGCATAGGGACAAACGTGTGACTATGAGCTCGACAGGTTATATGAGGTTATATGAGCTCGAGGCACAATACAGCGTTGACTACAGCCACTAAAACAAGGAACGGAAGTGTCTTAACGTGAATGGACTATTTTAACACTAGGTTCCCATTAGGGTTCCATTTGCCTACCCCGTTATGCACGTGTAGCAGAAAAAAACAATAAAAATATATTAATAGAAATGTCAATCATATTTTACAATAAACATTTATAATTGAGTTGGTTATATAACATATTAAACAATTAGTCGTCGTCAAAGAATTGCAATTGCTTTCCAAAATTCCACGTCTCAAGCGTAAATTATTTGCGAACTCAAAGCGGTCAGACATTTCACACTGGCACAATGAAACCACCGGAAACTAATAAAGGCAGGGTAAAGTGGTACCTATACTATTCATATATATGTATGTATGTATAATACACATGAGGACAGAAACATATTTATGGTACGCAATTTGGTTTGTATGAAAATGAAACAAGAATATATTATAAGATTATGTTGATTTATTAAATAAGATTAATTAAATGTCATTATCAATTTTAATATTTTCAAAGACGACGACTGGAAAAAAAATCGTTCTATAGTATTACAGTATCACAATCATAAAACATATTAAAAATATCGTATTTCTCTACAATAATATTCACTTAAAGTAGCCAAGTACAAAGTAACTAAGAACAACTTCTTCTTTTAGAGTGGCTTTTAAATCGTGTGTCCTTTGAAATCGAAACGTAATTGTGGCTTCCTAGCAACTTCTTTAACTGTTGTAGTACCAGAAGTCAATAAGATCGATCTATTCGAGATAACAAGAAGAATTTTTTTTTGTATTATTATTTTAGCTTTACACTGTATCCCGCTTATCAGTCAAAAGGAACTTGGGAACATAGTATTAAGACACTCCGTTTCGATTAAGACACTTGTCAGATTTTTGAGACGTAACGTTTTGAGTGACGGAACCCAACGCCGCGTTTTACCTCGACATCATAGCAAAGAAAATAAAATATTAAATATTTCATTTCCTGGAGTGGAAATGGAACCCAAAACCTCTCGCGTTTCTGCGCCACGACTGGTCTAGTTTGATATTTTAACTAGATAAAAGTCAAAAAGTAATTCCAAGTACAGATATCCGTTAACGAGCCTCAACTCTTTATTTAAATATGATAATAAAGGAATACTTCGCGCTAATAAAATCCTTGACTAAAATCAAATTCAAAATGAAATCCGCAGAATCCTATCTAATAAACGTTTCTCCACTAATTATTCCTCTTTCGGTCCAATTTCAGATTCACAACTAAAATGTACTAAATTATAAGGTAAATTACATTTAGTATGCAGCCAAAGTATCGCTTTATCTGACTCTAGCGACTGTGCAAATTGTAATGCCAGCTTTAATGCACCAGGAGTACTGCAGTTGAAATATCTCTGTAGGTAATCTATAACGGTACGTGACTACCAGTTATATGCATAACTACTACAAACTTAACTTATTTACTTATTTATCTTCACCCTGTATCCTTAGCGATGAAGTCCGGGAGAACATACCTCTTTCTAGTCTCTACATACCTCTTTTGCCTCTACTATCATCACTATCATCAACCTCTTCATGCATACCATCCGGGGGATCCTCATGCTTTTTACGTGACTTTCCTCCATTATCTTTGATACGGTGTTTTTGAAGGTCAGCCGTGGTCTCTCCCTATCTTTCTTACCGCTTACTTTTCCTTTTAAAATCTTTTAATATGGTCTAATTCCGATATGGTCTAGTGGTCAAAATATCTGGCTCTCACATAAACTTCGCTTGATAATTATAAATAGAAAAATAATCTTTAAAAGGAGATTTATAAAATTTCTTTCTGTACAACACTCAAAGGCACGTTAAAATCCTTCACCCTATAGTCTTTTATTTAAAGTAGCTGGCATAAAATGTATATTAATTTTTAATTTTGCACTCAAGGTAAAAGATTCATCTTTCTATATAAGAACGCAATGTATAACTTCGTTTAAATTCCTAATTGAAAGGATCCATCTAGAGTATGTTAAATATGATTTATTTTATTTCGTTAATAACTTTATATTATAATTAAAATTTATGTTATCAGTGTGGTCAAATATTTTACGCTATATATAATTTATTTATATTCTAAAATATTTTTTTTGGGTAACGCTGTATCATAAATATACAACCTAGTGTTAAGACACTCCGTTCCTAATTTGTCACTGAATTATGGAGGCTAGCGTATTGAGTGGCGGAACTCAACGCTGCATTTTACCCCTACCACAGCGAATAAAAAGAAATATTAATATAATCATATCACTTATTAACATAATATAACTCTATCTCCACTCATCAACAAACCAATAAGAGTTCAAACGAAAGAAAATTCCTAATGAATAAAATGGAACGGATATTGCACCGGCTATTAATCCAATTGAAACAAGTTAACCTGAAACTGGTCTATTGGATCGACTTAGCGACGGAGGCGACAGTAATAAATAAATACTGCGATCGACGTCCATTAAGGCCTGACTGGGTCAATACTCTATATTCTATACTTCTTGTAGAGTAGAATTACGTTGTCTTAAGACAAGGCCGATTGGAGATCAGTTTACATTTTCACAGCTGACAATGGCTGTGTACAATGGTTTGTTTTCTTTAGAATATTATTTTCTCCTTTATATATTTGTTAAAACTTTTAAAGATTATTTATATATTTTTTTCAGCTTCACGCTGTATATCGCATGTAGCAGGGTAGACAGATGAAGCCTCCGCTTCCCACTTTTGTTTTCGTTGAGTGGCGGAATCACGGTTTGGCTCGAATAATAATAAAATTTTCATTTTCTCGAGAGGGAATCGATCACACAACTTGTCGTGATTACAGTCACTTGCGTGTACCCTAGCGCCACGACTGACCTCAATTTGGTTAATCCTCAATTAGTTACTCATAAATGTATTTAAAGGCTTTATTAAAACAAGGCCAATGAATAAGAGCAAAATGAGACTGGTCATTCTTCTTTAATCACAGGAAACAGTAATAGAACCAGACTAATTTTACTACATTCCTTGTGTTACACTAAAATATTAATATATAATATTAGAGGCGATTTGTGGCGCAATGGCATAAAGTGTGACTTACGGTCACACATCGACTAGTTGTGGCTTCGATCCCCATTCGAGGAGTTGAAATATTTATTTACATTTATACTTTTATTTCTTCGCTCTAGTGTCGAGTCAAAGCGCGTCGTTGAGTTCCAGCACTTAATACGCAATGCCTCCAGAACTCGATGGAAAGTGGGGAACGGAGTGTCTTAACACTAGGTTCCCTCTGTGTGCGGGATACAGCGTGAAGCTTATTTATTTATTTATATAATAGTATAAGTATATAAGTAGTATAAGTTAATTTCTTAATATTCAAACAAATTCTAATATAATAAGTATTTAGCTTACTCATGCAAACCAACAATATATGTTTCAATATTTAGACTGTCATTATTCGCAAATACGACTCACAAAACACCAATTGTTTTAATGTATGTCAATACCTAGTGATAGCTGTAACACATTATCTTTGAATTATTGCAGTCGATACACTACGATTATTCATGTATGAAATTATTATTCACATTTGGCGTCGTACAAAGCGATATAAAACATGGTTTTGGGTTAAATTTATTTCGTAATATTTTTATATTATTTGTATATTTGCTCGTGTGCATAATGTGTGATTGTGCAGACAGAAATTAGTGATTTTTAAGGACCTTTTTTAGTTCAAAGACATTTATAATAAATACATTTTTATGGTACTTACTGAAGGGACCATATGTGTGAAGTTATCATTTTAAATAAAAAAAAAAACAAAAGAAATGGAATTTCAACCAATTACCCTTGCGTACAGTCTAAGAGTACCACATTGTACAATGTCATGTTACAGCTGTCATTCATAATGACAGCCCTTTTAAATGTCCTTTACTCCCACCCAACTTATTTCTGCCGGTGAAGTTAAACAACGACCAAACAAATTGAAATCTTCAATACGATAAAGAAGTTTTCTTTTAAGTGCAAGAAGAAAGGCAAAACATCAAAAGAAAAGTTGGGGGAAATGTCTTGGGATTGTTACAGATCGTTTAGAAAGAAAAGTAACTTGTGGAGCGAAAGTTGGTAGTTGCAGGCTCGGTTACGCAATAAGCAGCTACGCCGGGACCGTACTGCGGTCGTATAAAATGTCACTTTATCCTTAGAATTAATTAAATATATTTTGTCTTTTGAAATCAGATTCACGCTGTATCCCGCACACAGGCAGGTAGAGGGAACCTAGTGTTAAGACACTCCGTTCCCCACTTTCTACCGAATTCAAATATATCTTCACTGCGCGACGAAGGTTTCCGTATAATTAATAAATTTCATTTCAAAAGACCAGTACAGGCCAGTCGTTGCGAAGCGGCACGAAATGTGACTGTAAAAGCGACTGGTTGTGGGTTCGATCCCCACTCGAGAAGATGAAATATTTACTTAAATTTATATTTCCATTTCTTCGCTCTGGTGTCGAGACAAAGCGCGACGTTGAGTTCTGCGACTCAACACGCACCTCCAGACCTCCGCGGAAAACGGGTAACGGTGAGTTTTAACGCTAGGTTCCCTCAGCCTATCCTGCGGTGTGCGGGATACAGCGTAAAGCTGACAAAAAAAAAAACAAAACACAATTTGATATTAATTCAATCAACAATACGCAAGTACCTACCTACACCCCTAAAAACAATCCACGCAATCTGATACGAGACCGCACATCAATCGAAAATTGAATAAGCTAACAGACACGTTTAATTTGAAGCATTCATGTGGAATACTTGCCCACAATACAGGTGAATACTTCAACGGAGGCATGCATGCACGGATTGTCCAATTAACGGAGAGATTTTCGACAAACCCGTAGTACAGTCGGCAGCGAAGATATTTTTATAATATAAAAGTTAAACATTTTTATTCCTATCTATCAATATCTCTCGCTGAGTAACCTATGTAGCAGAATGAAAAAGGAGCCTGCTGTTAAGATACTCCGCCGTCCACTTTTCGCCGAATGAATGTATTGCATGTATTGCGAATTGAATGGTGAAAATGAACGCCGCGCGTTGCCTCGGCATCCATATGAAGAAAAAAATATGTTAAATATTAAAGTTTTCGAGTAGGAAACAAGCCCATGACCTGGGCACGGACAAAATTTATTGAATGGTAAAACAATTTTTAATCATGCATACGAGACGTCATAGGCACATAATCAATTATGTTATATTCAAATTATTAAATCTACATGATGTATCAGGATATAATCATTCGAACCCACAACCAGTACACTTACAGTCTTACATACATACATACTTGGTGCCCCTGCGCTACAAATTTCAAGAAAACCTGAAAAATAATTGTTATCAATTATCAGCTTTTCTATATCACCTGTTATTATTTTACCGTATACCAGTAAAATAAAATAATTCAAAATAAACAGAAAGATCTGAAAGAAAAACTTTTAAAATGTTGCCTCATTCGTATTCTAAAAGCTCGTTCATATTCCTAGGGTGCATGCGGACCGCGTAACAATCGTCCAATTAGTACTTGAGCTGTCCGACAAACTGACGTTAAAAGAAACGACAAATGTTTAAGCAAAAGATATATTATATTGAAGAAATATAATAGGTATTTAAAATAGATATATTCATAAAACTACAGGTTTATTCATTCATATAAAATGTAATCTGTGGAGGAAGGTTAGAGGAGTGGGTAATATTTAATTAACTACTGTTTTTTGCTTAGTTCATCCTATTTATCTGCGGAAGACGTATAACGATAAAAAATATTTAAATCAAACATAATAACCCCGACCATAGGAGGGTAGCCAGAGACCTGGGAACTTCTTGTTAAGACACTATGGTCCCATTAAAAAACTCTCTTGTGAGACTTTCTTCACTTGAGCCTCTACCGTGAAATTTAAGATAATCATGCACTACATATTCTAAAAGTTAATTACATAAAAATATAAATAATAGATATTACATTAGTAAAAATACACGTTTGGATTCACTTTATCCATTTGGTTCTAGTAAAACCTTTGTGATAGATTGCACAACAAAAATTCAATAACTTACACTGAAGTACAAAGGTATTTTAGAAGTTTCGAACCGTACGAGTGGATGAGAATATTTGAAAAATTACAAAGTTCTCCTGTCTATTACAACAAAAGAGTGACATAGCGCTGTTTGGAGTATCAAATGAAAAGGTATTTTCAGATAATAAAATATTTGTAATGCAATGCAATATTTCGCGGCGTTGAGTTCCGCCGCTCAACACGCAATGCCTCCATAATTCGAAGGAAAGTAGGGAAAGGAAGTGTATTAATGGAAACGATGTGTCTAGATACTAGAACATAAAAAATAATATAATATTTTATTTGAAATTTGTTTTTAAGTTTTTTCAGTATATAATTCCACGGATCAAATTATAAATATTACATTAGTTATAGCAATACCTAAACCAGCGAGTTAGTGACAATTTGCTTTTCTAATATCCTCTAGATTCAGTATATTAATATTTCATAATTATTATTCGATTAAGTAAAAAATTAAGTAAATAAAAGTAAAGTTTAGGTTATATTACATATCTATCTAAATATCTTTTTGATCTTAAAATGTTTGTAACGGTTGCATATTGTTGCGGTTGCAGAATAACATATAAGCTGCAAGGTATTTAAAATTGTTATATAGTTTAAAATGATTTAGCCACGTCACACGCGGGCCTAAGAACTATGTTGTATACACTATATCAGTCCCTACAGTGAGACTTGTCGGACGCCCAAGGAAGCGCCGGTTGGATGTCGTGATGCAGGACATGCAGCCAATGGTTTAACCACTAACGACGCTAAAGACCGTGCAAAGTTGGGTATGTTGAGCAGGAAGACAGACTCTGGCCAAAGCCCGGACTAATGCCAGGAAGAAGAAGACAACATAAGTTTAAGCGGGCGAAGCCGCGTGTCGTTGTCGTGGGTCGCTTATATTTTTATACATAAGCTTTTAAGGACAACGGGCGATTAATGCCATCTATATGTCTAAGCGAGCTACATTTCGAAAGTCTTATTTTCGTAATATTTTACTTCTAAGACGATAGATGGCGCTAAAAATAGCAAGCTTATCTACTTTCCTATTTGTTTTTAAATAAATAATGAAATGTCCTTGCTAGGCATAACATAAAATATATACATATTTTATATTTTTTATGTTATGCCTAGCGAGAATGATAATTGAAAAGTAAAATACATTATAAAACTACATCAAAATAAGTTATAAAACTTATTATATTAACAAAAATATATTTAATAAGTTACCGTATAAATAGATATACCTATGAATCAAAACACAAAACAAAAACAATAGGATCCCAATATCTAAACAGTGATCTCAATCACGCTATCTGAAAAATACACAATGAATGATAGCATTCAAATGAATTAGCATTCAAATCGCATGATTTACGCGATAACAATTTAACCTAGTATAAACTAATGCCATCAAACAAGTCAATATAAGTCGTCACCGAGTTTTCAGTATTAGGACGCTGTTACATATATGTATGAAAATAACTGCTTTTAGAAAGTTTACTTTTATATAATATATTTATTTTTCTTAGCTTAACGCTGTATAATATAGCAAGAGTAGGCAGAGAGTCTAGTAATAAGACACGTGGAGAAATGGTCTCCACTTTCCGTCCAACTTTTGAGATATTGCGTGTTAGGCGACGGAACTCAACTCTGCGGTTGGTCTTCTTATCAAAGCGAGGGAATGAAAATAATATATTCACCGACTGGGCGTTGAGGTTACAACCGTCATGATTAAAATCAGACGCTTCCGAGGCGCTTCGATACGAGGATCTCTAAGAATTATTATAATATAAACTTATTGCTTTATATGTAGGTACATTACATTTCAAGGAATACCTATATTTTTTTTAAGATCTCAGGGAGTGCTAAGATACTCCATACTCCACTTTCTTATATTGAAAAATAATTTCAATCGGAGAATTAAAAAAAAACGTCATTGTGTTCGAGACCTAATCATAACAAATGCGGCTCAATCGCAAACGAAAATCAAAACAAGAACCAACACAAATGCGCCTTCATTAGTCGAACACTTAATAGTCAGCAAGCAATTTGACACCACTAAACAATATAATAATCTCTAAATATATAGAAATAATTCTTAAAATAACCAAAAATTCTAAACTAATATAAAAAAATCGATATATATTATAATTATATAGTTGTACAGTAGAACATAATTTTAATATAGTTTTAACAGACTATAATGTGTTGTGTGATAAGTTGACATGAACAGTGAATTCAAGAAGCGGAAATGAATCGTAGTACCCTTTTTGTTATTGTTTCTGTGTTCATTGTAATAACTTTACAGGTGGGTAGTTTTACGGTTCAGGATTACTTACTTACATTATATTTGGTAAATGTGGATATTTCGTTTTAAAATTGATATTTTATCGAGTACGAAATTATGAAAATTTATGGGACTTATAAAATTCCTCGGATTTCTTATATATATATATATATATATATATATGTAAATATGGATTTTTACATATAAAAATACATTTTCTTAATTAATTCTGTCTTAAAATTTCAGACGACAGACTTTCAAGATAATCTTATAAATGGATACAGAACGTTAATAGCGGATATTCAAGTCCGAACTCAAAAATCTCGAGAGGACATGGACACCCTGGTTTCTCAGATCAAGCTTCTCATGAAGAACGAAGCTGATAAGGCTATCAATTATATGACAGTATACCTCGAACAAATATCCTTATATTTTCAGGTATATAATCTTTTTTCCTATATATTATTCATATAATAACATTAACATATTATTGGTTAATCCTACATTTTTCTTAAATATACACAAGGTTGTACCTTTGTTGTTATGATACAAAATACAATATGGTACGTAAATAAATAGTTCGATATCCACTTATATATTTTAAGGCAACGCCTTAAATGTTACTATGATTTTAAAGAGAAAAGAGAGAAAAAGTGGAATAGGAACGGACCATTAACCGCTAGCCAGCCTCTTAGGCTAAGGACCGGAACACACGAGCGAGCTGTCGCCTGCTAAAATGTTACCAAGAGACTGAGAGCTCTCATACTTCATAGTCGACGCACAAAACACATTTTAAGAAACTAGAAACTTAAAAGTACATGAATAAAGGACGTATGTACTAAGATCTTGACTCCTAAATTAGCCAAAGAAATAACTGTACATAATTATAAGAAACCAGACACATCTATGCTTGATAATTTTAAAGTTAAATAAATAAATAAAAGATCACATCAAATACTTATTAAGAAAACGTATAAAAAATTCAACGTAGCAGGATTTTAACCCGCGCCTCTTTAAAAACCCAAGCGCTCTCACCTACTAAGCCATACGTTTAAACGTTGGGCAGAGCGCTTGGACGGTTTTCAAAGAGGTACGGACTAAAATCCCGCTACGTTAAAAAAATTATACGTTTTCTTAATAAATAATTTTATTTCCTAAGCGTGAAATAACCCTTTAAAATATTCAATTCGAAAAAATCACATAATATCAAACTCTGAATTTAAAAACATGGCAGAACACAAGCAAATAACTTAACCAACATATATACATATATATAACATACATATATCACGAATTCTACTGGAATTTGTTACATGTAATCTCAGCATAATATATATGCGTTTCAGGTAATAATTCACGATCGTAAACCTCGCAACGGTACGTACTGCAAGGAGAGCATTGTTAAGCTGCTGGGTGAGAACTTGCAGCTCGCCGATGAGAACGTCACCTTATGCCTGGCTCTGGGCTATCAGCGAGTGCAGCGGCTGCCAGGTGATATAAATAACTTTTATCACCTACCGCATTATAACACAGGCTGTTTAGATATTACCGGTATTTCTATGTAGCTCTTAGTTTGTAGAAACACTGATGGATGTTGAACAATTATATTTGTATATAAATTACCAAAGTATATAGTACATTGTAAGTTTTTATTTGTTATTTTAATTTAAAAAAATTATAAGTTATAATATTGAGGCTGGTCGTGGAGCAGAGGCACAAAGTGGGAGTGTAAACTTGATTGTGGTTCGATCGAAATGAAATATTTATTTAAATTTATACTATCATTTCTTCGCGCTGGTGTCAAGGCAAAGCGCGGCGTTAAGTTCCGCCACTCAGCACGCAATGCTCTAGAATTCGGCGGAAAGTGGGGAATGGTGTGTCTTAACACTACATTCCCTCTGTTTACCCTGCTGTGTGAGCCGGAAGCTGATTTGTTTATTTATTTATAACTTTATTTTACATGCATTATAACTTTATTGTCACATGTAGTACAGGCACATGATGGAATGGTGTTTGTCCTATGCCGAATAATGTTTTTATTCACAAGAATCCATAATAATTAATAATTTTCAATACAACAAACATAGTCTTTGTTACATGACTGAAACTTTAAATATAACTTCAAAAATATGTTTCCGCTTTACCTATAAGCATAGATGAAGATAAAAAATATATTTAATGGATATAAAATTTTCCCAATCAATTATGTATTATTTATAGGTATATTTTGTATAAAATGTATATATAATATTTTCTTTTTCATTAAATCATTAGCTAACTAAACTGTGAAAGTATAACATGTTAGAATTCTATATTATAGTAACGCCTTCCGTGTTTTCATTGTTTGACCCATAAATAGCAGGATGTTATGATAACAACTGCATACATATACATAGAACAAAATATGCATATCAATATCATATTAAAACTATTTCACTATTCCAAAGAGGCAAGTGGAGATGCACGTGTGATTGTAAACCCGACAGGTTGTAGGTTCGATTCCCACCACGAAATAAAATATTTAATATTTTCTTCGCTCTGGTGTCAGGGCAAAGCGCGGCTTTGATTTCTGTCACTCAACAAAAATTCATATAGAATTCCGCGAAGAGTGGGAAGCGGAGTGTCTTAACACTAGGATCCCTCTGTCTACATACGGGACACAACGTGAAAAAAAAAAATCTAAATTTCAATATCAATATAACTTTTAAAAGTTAATTATATTAATATACTCAATTCATTTCTATTCAACAGAAAAGTTACAAGTACATTTTGAAACGCTGGAGAATCTAAAGAAATATTCAGCTTCTAAATTGTTCGAGTGTCAGAAACAGCAGCAAGTTGGTGGTAATTGCTCTCACGAAAGTCAAGATCTCGAAAGGACTGTGGTAAGGATTATTGAAGTAGTATATATAATACTGGGTAAAAAATTTTTAGAATTTTATGTAATCAGATTGAATGAGATGGTTGTAAATTCGAACGTGACGTTGAAATATATATTGGCAACTTTTTGTAGTTGAAACGTGAAGTACGGTGCAAGCTACGGTAGATTTTATTTATTTAAGGTAGCCAAATACTTAAAAAACCTTTTAATAGCTATTTACTTATTAAAAAAATTCTTATCGTTATATTTTTATTTCAGTTTTTATATGAAACGTCACCATTTCCCGTGGTTATGGCGGAGATCGCCATACATGGCTTCAAAGAAGTCTCCGACTTGGGGGTCTGCCTTAAGGACATCATCTCAAGAATGATGACGCATTCAGTCAAAGTAATTGGTGACTTCAACAGATGCATTCACAACATCGAGATGCCGAAACTTAAATATCTATTGAAATTTATGAAGAAATATGCTTAATAATTACTATTAGGTAACTTAATTACATGAGAAACTTATAGAAAATATTTTCTTCTTTTATTAGTCCTAAGCATGTAAGCTTTTGTAGAATGTAAATGTTTTAGTAAAAAATAGTTTTTTAACATTAAGCGTTGAGTTATTTGAATTAAGAATTCCTTTGATTAAGAATTCCCATTAGTATACAAAAAATAGTATTAAACTTCTTATAAGTCTAATTGTACTAAAAAGAATGGCCAGTTTACATATATTACCAGCTACTGTGTACAATTTAAATCGGAAAATATCTCAATAAAATATACATACTACGAAAAAAACGTAAAAGCACTTGAATTTAGTTTGTAGCATAAAAAAATTAAAATGGGACACTAGGCCATAAATTTATAATTCTGTCAAAAATAATAATAATATTTTTTTTATAATGATTCGTTCGTATGCTTAGTGACTATATAGCAAGGTTAAAATAAACTGATTGACGTAACAATTATCAAAATTAGTCAATGCGTTTAGGTCTACACCGCCACATAGGAGCAAACGTACATTATGAGACTGAGAAGCACATTACCCTCTTTTGCCTCGTGCAGTCGGGTAAAACAGACTAAAGCTTATTGAGAACATACTACAAAAAACATTCGATTTCCAAACATTAATGGAAAGCTACTTGAAATATTTGATTGACAATAAAATTTACTAAGTACTGCATTTCATTTCTGTAGGAAATTAACCTATGTAAATAAAAACATAAAAATCTACAGTAATAAAAAAATCATTACATTTTTAAATTATAAAATGGAATATAGGATACACAACATATTATTATATTATTATTAATAATATCTTTACCACTTATATAATAACGTATAATCGAAGCGTGTACTTTTAAAAGCTTTCATAGATAATACATACTTATTCTATTTCCCTTGCTAATCCTACCTAACGATAACCGCAATGATATCATAAAAACTAATCTATCTTTTTTTATGATAAAATTGCAATTTTATAAGCATTAGAAAAAACAGTTAATGTAAATGTGCCATTATGTTTTTTATGAATATAAAATTAAGACTTACCAGCAATATAACAACGTCGGTTGAACAAGGTTGATATTTCAGAAGCCTACTAAATCTAAGAGTTCTTTGGGCCATGGTCAGGGGACCCACTGGTCTTGACATATGAATGAGAGGAGATGGTGGAGGATGGGGCGGTGGCGTAGACACTGGTGGTATGTTACGGCGAACTGTTTCTAAAGGCACAGTTCTAGCTACCAGAGTGTCACTACCAATAGAATTAGCACTTCCACTGAACATATTCATTAAGTCACCAATTGACCCGCCGCCACTCGAACCCGCACTACACCGTAATTTGTCCAGATCAGTTAAGCTTGAGCCACGACGGACTCTTAGACGGGAGCCACTAGCGTTAGATCGGGTCGACGCAAACGCATCACATCGTACATCAGCTTCACTGACCGCTTGGCCCTTTTTATTACGAACCATGACGACTGTTTCGTGTGACACGCTGAAACACGTAACTTATTCACGTCGCATCAAAAACACAAATACTAAAGGTTTACACCTGAAGTCAAATGAATTTGCATACAAATGGCTGATAGGTGCGCGCGCGTCGCGATTATTAGGGCCACGGCCGCCCGCAGGATAGAGATACCGCGTCCTCGCTGGTTTCCGGTGACATCGTTCAAAGTGACAAAATTTAAATTAGAAAATAGTTAGTTAATTTCTCTTAACTTGCATGTGTGTACGCCACAAGGCCTGTTTGCGGACTGAGAAAATCGTGGATTTTTGTGTGCGTAGATATCGTAACTCAGTGAAACTAATGAACTGATCGGGTTCGAAGGCGTCATGGGACTCGACGGGCGGTACCACTTAACCAACGTTAGGCGACGGGACGCCTAAGCAGAGACATGTAACGTCTCTTGGAAACGCTGTTTGATAATTCATTTATTTATCTAATATAACGATATCAAACCTTCACTTCAGGATATTAGCTTTTAAATTATATATCATATCAAATTAAAGTGCTTTTTAATTAATATGTATATAAATGTGTTAATATGTATATAAAAATATGGGACTTTATGATCTTTATTGTCGAATATAACTCTTCGATTAATACTACGCCGTATCTTAAATAACATTACGATTCTCGATCATACCAAACGTATTACAACTGTATTGAACAACTTTTCTTATTAAAGAACTCTTGTTTGAAGCTAGAAAAACATGATTTTTATATTATCTAAAAATTTCACGTTAATATAATAAGATTTAGTTGCTTACATTGAATGTAAGTGCGTAAGAATAAATTCTTTGCAAAAAAATGTTGTCTTCCATATATTTAAACAAGAAAATTCGACAGAATATTAAAAGTAAAAATAATATAACCAAAATGATTTATGATTAGCGGCGTTGAGTTGTGCCACTCAATACACAACGCCTCCAGAATTCGGCAGAATGTGGGAGACGGAGTGTCTTAACATTGGTTCCCTCTGCCTACCCTGCTGTGTGCGGGATACAGCGGGATGAAGCTGATTTTATTTATTTGTTTATGATTAAAATATTTTACAAATACAGTTGCTTATAATCGAAATTAGAAAGATGAGTAAATTTGCACCAATATACCAATACTACTAATCTTTGTATATAAAATGAAAAGATATTTTAAAACATTAAGACGCGGTACCTTAGCAAGCATCTCACTTCTCTTGAATCTAATTTAAAGCCGACTTCTTTGTGTTACGCTAAGCTTTAGTTATGACCAAGGTCAGACCATTAACAGTTTCAGAACGTAACAGCATTTTCCCATTTCCCAGCAGTAGTTTATGTGGGAATGTTTTTTCACAGCGGGATTAAAATACTATAGTTTGTATAAGGCATTACTAGTATTAAAAATATACATTTATCTATGATAATATTATACCTAACGTAGTACCGTTCATAGCCGTAAATTAGCTTTTAATTTATATCAATTGATATAAATGGTAGAATTGTAGTTTCTACCGGTTGAAGACAGTTAAATACTAATTGACAGCTCTGAGTGCTGATATTGATAAAGTCATATAATAAAATAGTTTTAATGGTTATTAGCATGGACTATAAAGACAAAGACGCACTTAATTGGACACCCATAGAGCCAGACACTACTTGATTAACTTCAATAAAATATACAAACTTGATTGAGTTTTCAGACAGTCGTAAACTACACTGTAATCTTTGTAAAGGGATACTCGTAATGTTAACCATATTTTGCAAAGGCGTTAAATTACGTACTATGTCTTTTCAACGTTCAATATAGATAAGCCAACGATATAATTTTCACATATCTCTACCTACTTTATTAATAGGATTTGTTAATAATACATATCATTAATATAAAATTATTTGAATAACTTTAATTTTATTATTCAAGTTATATATATATATATGCCTTTTTAAATATTTTTTTTTGAAGTAAAAACTTCTTTAGCAACGTTGTAATTTGAAAGTCGACGAAACGAAAAAGCGAAAATAAAAGAGAGAGACCCAAAAAATCATAAGATTTTACATGGAAGAAAATGACATATGACGGTTATTTCATACTTAAGTTATTATAATTAATTTCTGAGTCTCAACAAATCTTTGTAATATATATGAATACATCGTAACATCTTATCAGATTTTTATATAACTGTGGTTATTACTAAAACCTACAATTATTCTCTTTTTCCGAACTAGATTCGTCTCATTATGGTGAAACCAACATTTTTTAAGATTTCACTTCCACTACGTGTGAACTACAAACAAGTTAGTTTTGTTGTTTTTAAATTATATGAAAATATAATACGGAAATAAAACTTACCTTACAATCCGTACATTTATAAACCTCTAAAAATACATATACAAAGTTCTCCATTTGCAGTACAAAAATAATGTTTCAAAGAAATAAAAGAAACGATTGAAACAGACTAAAATATAATTCTAAAACAAAATAAATAATATAAAATTATTAAATTCAATAAAGTATAAAAAGATCTGTTTCATCCGTTCGAAATTTTAAAATGACTCACGTTTAGCTGCATGACGATTTTGTTGTATGCTCGATGCCACCTTTGTTTTGGAGTGAGTTTAGGTTGCTCTGGATGAAAGTCCATTGGTTCTATCTCTTCTTGCCTATCTTGATCTTCATTAAAGACACTATCTTCAGGATATTGTTCGTCAGATTCATCAAACCTCTCTTGGTCTGTAAATTTATCGTCTTCTCTAAACGCATCATCTTGGTAAGGCTCTTGGTCATCGGCATACCCCACATCCTGATCGAACGATTCTTGTCTTGAAAGACCTTCTTCGGGAACTTCATGATAAGTTGGACGTTCTTCTTGAAAGGTCACTTTCGATTTATCCATTGCTTGTTCTGTGAACAAATTTTATTTTTTTATTCATAGTTCTTGAATTAAGAATTATTAAATAAATACTAATTGAGTCATATTACAATAAATCGATAGCTATAATATACTCATAAAAATAGCATAATGATAAAATCCTAGTACCTAATTCTATAATAACATAAAACTCACCTTCTAATGTTGTTGGTATCGTAAGCTTTTCTTCATGTTGCGAAACAAATGAACCTTGTGAAGTTTTTCGATCAAGTATGGAAGGCGTTTGACTGTGATAACTATCCACAGAAGGTTTCCTGACTTGTGATAAAGTCTTCGTTGGCGATGCAGTTTTCTGTATGTTGGATTCCTCTGCCGCCTTTTCTTCTTCTGTGACATCCTCATGAATGATATCGTCTTCATGATACCTATCCAGCGATGTCCTATCGCGATCCACTTGATCAAGTTCAGTCTTATGGTACTCATCCTCGTAGGCACTTTCATCGAAGCTTCCAGAATAATCATCTGGAGCATCAGGTAAGGTCCGTGTTCGACGCACTGAGGGTCGTTGTATTGATTCTTGTCTTCGAAGAGAAGGTGTTCTTGGTAACATAGGGGCTGACGTAGTCACAGTTGGTACTGATGTCACATCTGGGACGGATGTTGTTTCTGATATTGAGGTAGTGCTCGTAAGTGAAGTAACAGGAGCCATACTCGACGTCGTTTGCGAGATATGTGTTGTTGTCGTAAACGATGGCTGAAGTTGGGGCTGGGCCTGTAGCTGTTGTTGTGGCTGTGGTTGTGGTTGCGGTTGTTGTTGTTGCTGACTTACAGCTGGAGCTGCTACAGCAGCAGCAGCGGCACCAAATAGACTTCCTAATTTTTTCGCTCCACCTGCCATTAGTGAACCTAACGTAGCTGCTCCGGTTAAAACAGTTGATTGAAGTTGTTGTGTTGGAAGTTTTGGCATTGGTTGCTGCTGTTGCTGCTGGTGCTGCTGCTGTTGTTGACGTTGCTGATCTTGTAATATTTGTTGCTGTTTTTGAAGTTCTTGTTGATTATATAACTCTTGCTGTTGCTTTTCATATTGATCTTGCTGATTTTGTTGGTAGTTTTGTTCCTGCAAATATTGATTTTCTGGTTGATAAAGGGAACCTTGATTATATTGTTGATCCTGATATTCCTTTTCCTGGTGGTACTGTCGATCCTGTTGATATTGTTGTTGATCTTGTTGGTAGTTGTCTTGTCGATATTGATTATCTTGTTGGTATTGATTATCTTGTTGGTACTGAATGTCTTGTTGGTATTGATCATCGTGAGGATATTGATTGTCTGTTTGATATTGGTTATCGTGTTGGTATTGATTATCAGCTTTATATTGTTGATCTTGATGATATTGTTGATCCTGCTTAAATTTTTCATCCTGCTCATCTTTATGGTACTGTTGATCTGGTTGATATAGTTGATCTCGTTGAGATTGTTCATATGGTTGATCTTGTTGATACTGCTGACTAATCTCGTAACCTTGATCTAGTCCAAACTGTTGATTTTCATGATATGTTGAATCATTTTTATATTGTTGATCTTGTAAATATTGCTGATCCTGTTGATATAGCTGATCTTGTCGATATTGCTGGTCCTGTTTATATTGTTGATCTAATTGATACTGATGCTCCTTTGGATATTCTTGTTCACCATAGTAATTTTTCTCTTCTTTTTCTATCTCTTGTTGCGTTGTATACTGTTTTGTGTCACTTTGAAATTGATATTGTTGACTATTATCAGTTTGTTTTACGTCGTTTTCAGTTTTGAATAAACTATCAAACTTATATTGAAAATCGGACTTTTTATCTAAATAATCGTTATGATCTTTTTTGAGTGGATCAATTTGATGATCTAACTTTTGAAATTGTTTTTCTTCATGCTTGTCGTATTGTTGATGACTTTTATCATGATAAATTTCTTGCTTAGTAGTTACAGGTGGTTGAATTAATGAATGAATTTTTGATGATAGTTTATTTATCACAGAATCTTCCTCAGTTTTCACTGGGTATGAAAATTGCGTCGAACTTTCCGTTTCAGCCCACGTTGTCTTTTGCGCTGAAAAACGACACAAACATTTAAACACTGTAAACGTAAAACTTTCGTAATATTTATTAAACCATTCAACCATCTTCTTCATTTGACACACAACAATAAACTAATGATTAAATTAATCTGCATAAGTAATACTGCCGCCGTAGCGGAAATTTTTATCAGTAAACATTGAAACTGTATTCAATGTCAGTGATAAATCATGCTATTTCAATTTAAAGTAAGATTTATTTTATTTTTAGATATATTATAACAAGTTATATATTATAATAAATATATAAAAAAATCATAATTAACTTTCAGCTATCGTGGTATAGAAGTACAGCGTAGTGGCTATAAGCTCGATGGCTATGGGTTCGACTCCGTGAAATTAAATGTTTATTTCCTTGCTTGGGCAGGACAAAGTACGACAGGGTGAAAACGGAGAACGCAGAGTTTTTATATAAGTTTATCTTTGCCTATCTTGTTATATGCGAGATAAAGCCTGTTTTACTGGAGAAAATAGGAAAAGTGCATAAAGTACCTGTCGCGGCCGGTGGTGTTGCATGCGGTGTTTCATCAAAGAAAGGTTGCATTCCATCTTCATCATAACTAAACAAAACATAATTTATGATCATAGTTAGATAAATTATATAATGGAACATATAGTTGATTAGTAAATATAAAAATTGTCATAATTTAATAACATTTTTATTGTATTTATTTTCATTTTATTAATATTAATGCACAGATTTTTACTAATTTATAACGAATTAATTGTATACGGATAAATCACATGTAGGCAAATTATTGTAATATCTTTTAACACATATTTACGACAGATAGTTACATGTTAATGGAGACTTAACGTTCGTTCGTTCGACTAGTTTTATTATATTGATAGAGTTTAACCATGCGACTGTAAACAGATCAAAATCAGTCAAGTTCACGCTGTATCCCGCCTATCCGTTCCCTACTTTCTGCCGAAATTTTCGAGGCAGTGCGTGTTGAGTGACGGAACACAATGCCGCGCTTTTTCCTTGGCACCAGAGCGAAGATATTATAATATGAGTAAATAATAATTCATTACCCAGTGGGAGTCGAACCCACAACCGTCACGTTACAGTTACACGTTTGTGACCGAGGCCACGACGGTAAATAGATGAATACTAAGTTATCGTCACTTACAAGTTAGAAGGAAAAATGCCAAAAAGTTAAATAATTAATATAATATATCCTTACATAACAAAAGCACTCACCTCGTATTATAATTGGTGTCTTGGTACTGTTCGTTGGCAGTGGTATGCATGTCTTGGTATTGTGATTGGTACCCGTAACTGTCGTAGCCGTAACTCGTAACGTCGGGCACAGTTCTTTCGGGTTCTACAAGAATCAAAAAAGATATGAAAGCTAATTATATTATTATTCTTTGTATACATATAAAATATGTAAAATCAAAGAAAAAATATATTTTATTGGATTTTAGAAAACATTTAAAAAAGGTTAAAAAAATTCTGGATTTTTGTACTTTTTTATAGCTTGACGCTGTATCTCATATATTAGGCAGAGGGAATCTAGGAGTTTAATTTTAAGACACTATGTTTATTCACTTTCGTTTCCCACTTTCCGCCGAATTTTCGAGGCATTGAATAAATTTAAAGTAGGTAGGTACCTGTAAAAACTATAAGTATCCTAACAAGTAAAGCTTACTCTTAATATTTACAGAATAAAAATGTATGGAATTAATATTTATAGAAAGTCATCCAGAATAGCTGATAATTTTCATAATTATTAAGCTGTACCATTGACAAGATTGAAAGTTTTACATTGAAAAGAGCCACTCTGGAGTTGCTTGACGGCTATTTTGAACAAAACTGCTTTCTGGCCGGTGGTAGATTAGTTAAATGGCGTAATTTAATTAACGCCGCTTTTTGCGTCGTTACTAGAACGAGAAAACGAAACATGTAAAAAATCATTCTCTTGAATGGGAAACGAATTCACAATCGCTCGCTTGCGCCTCTGTGCCACGATGGTACAGCTTAACTTTTATGCTTTTATTTTGGTACATTGAGATCTTTGTAAAACATGGCTGGACGTTAAGTTCTGTCTCTCAACACTCAATGCCTTAAGAACGGGTGCAAAGTAGAAGATTAGATAGTGCATATATAAAGAAAATGTGAGAAGAAAAAAAACCATAACAACAGTATGAGAACCGAAATATACTATATAGGAATTACATGTTTTGGAAAGGAATACCGAAACCTCCTAGAGTTATATCTTATAGTCGTTATCCTTTCCAACCTGGTGACGCTGTCAAGACCAGTCCAGGTCAACAGCATTAAGTCCATTTGAAAAAAAAAATAAGTCGTTGTCGTACTAATATATAAATGAACGTGGAACGTGTACATACGCTGTGTGTAAGGCACGTGCGTGTGCGCAGCGGGCGCGGGCGGCGCTGGGGGCGCGGCGGGTGCGGCGCGGGACGCGGGCGGGCGCGGCAGCCGGCGCGCGCGGCGCCCCCACGAATCGGCGGCTGGCGGCACTGGTAGCGCTCTACCGCGTTTAGGCGTTGACGATGGTGTAGCTATGGATTTATTTAACATTTTATTATGACATACATTTAAAAAACCCCAAGGGTACACGTCTGATTGTAAGCGCGTCGATTGCGGGTTCGATTTTCACTCAGGAGTATGAATTATTATCAACTTCACGCTATTTCTGCATACTCCGTTCCCCACTTTCCTCCGAATTGGCGGCGGAATTCAACGCCGGATTTTCACCTTAGTTAAGGAGCGAAGAAATAAAAATATTAAGAAATAATAATGTAATCCCTCGAGTAGGCATTGAACCTACAAATGGGTAGAAGTGCAAAGAAAATCAATTACAAAACAGCCTTTTTTCATTCAAAATTTAAAGGCACACTGATATATTTATTTTACAAATAATATAGATTATGGCTTTTTATGTCCTACCTGGAAGACTAGCTGCGGTCCGTCGCGGCCGAGGTCTGTACGGTGCCATCTCATTGTAATCAGAATATCGTGACGACGGCGGTAACTGAAACAAGCATATAATATTAAATCAAAATTTAATCAAATTCTTTTTCTTATGGTATATTATTTTTAAGCTAATAATACCCCTAAAATCCCATCTTGAAAACCGTCAAACATCCTAAAATTACTCAAATATATAGTTTTAGTGACTGGCGGAAACACATTTGAAATGTATATAAATATATGTGATAATGTTACTTACTACTATTACTAATATTTACTTCATAACATATGAAAAATTCAAGATCTAAGGCAAGAATGTAATATAAATTTAAAATATACACATGTATCAGATTGTCGTTTACAGCTAATATTTAAGATAAGTTCAGATATATAAAAAAAAAATATTTAACGTAATGTAATAAGTGTCTGACACTTGTAAGCACTTAGTTAAGCATTTAAGAAAAACTTTATACAGGAGATTAATATATCTCCTATTATATTAATCTCCTGTATAAAGTTTTTCTTAAATGCTTAACTAAGTGCTTACAAGTATCAGATACTTATTATATTACGTTAAATAACTTTTTTTATACATCTGAACTTATCTTAAATATTAGCTGTAAACGACAAGGTCTAACTGTAAGAGACGATTGTGGGTTCGATTCGGGGGATTAAATTATTTTCATTTCCTTGCCCTGGTAAGAAGACAAAGCACGGCGTTGGTTTCTGCAACTTAAGATGCAATGTTGAAAAATTTCCCACAAAATATATGACGGAGTTAGACTATAAGATTAGAAGCTTCGTTCTAGTTTCCCTACACTGATTTATACGGGATACTTGTGATGCTAAAAGAATATAAGTAAATTAGCTTCACACTGTATCCCGCACACAGCAGGGTAAGCAGAGGGACCCTAGCGTTAAGAAACTCCGTTCCCCACTTTCTGCAGAATTCCGAAGGCATTGCGTGTTGAGTGACAGAACTCAACGCCGCGCTTATTTTCGACACCAGGGCGAAGAAATGGAAATGTAAATTTAAATAAATATTTCATTTTCTCGAGTGTGGATCGAACCCACAACCAGTCGTTTCCACAGTCACACATCTTGCCGCTGCGCCACGACTGGCCTCAAAGCAAATCTTTATATTTTATGGACATTTTCATATAAATACCTGTTTAGGCGGCATTTGCGGCAACTGCACAACCGACGAGCGTCGTTTGTTAACAATATTCTCATATTCAATGGGAGTGAGTCCGCATTCATCGTAGAAGTAGCGTCCCTCCCACTGACTATATGGGTACGGGTAACTGCTGGAGTCGTAGAACTCCTCGTAGCTCGCCTGTTGCGATATATGTGAATGGTCCCTGTTCATGCAATTGTAGTATAAGCTGAGTAGAAAATGTGTTATATCTTTTTTTATCCGACTGCGCAATGCAAAGAAAGATAACGTGTTTATCAGCCCAGGTGTGTATTTTTTGAAAAATATAAGAATGAGCACTCAGATCCTATTTCTCGATTAAGCAAATCTTCCTAGACGCCATATAAAATTAAAATGTTCTCCTCGGCTGCTCGTCCTATTTTACAAAGACTTTTTGATTTTTTACGGGTTTGTCAAATATAAAACTAGTTGAATCGTTAATCGTTGAGTTATTTACTTTTAATAATATTCTAAACTTGCTCTTTTGTCGCTTTATATCCAATCGGGTTTGTTATTTATTTTTCATAAATATTTATTTAATTTTACTTTAATTAAAAAAAGAAATAAAAATATTAAGACATATTTGAATATTTGAACGTATTGTAACTAGACCTGCGTCTCTTAGAAACCATCTAAAACCAATTATTAAAAAAATATATATGTTTTTGAATACTTTTATTTTGCTTAAAATACTATGTACAATTGTACATTATTATTTATTGAATTAAATGACAGAAATATTGAATTAAATGTCGCAAAGTTTGTACTTATCTATATTTATAACTAGTTTTTAACTAAGAACAAACGATAAACACAAAACTTTATTATACATTATTTAATATAATACAATGTACATAATAAATGCTGACTCTATATTAATTTTATCTGATAACTTACCTAATGTGCGTACTAGTGGTGTATGGGTCGTACCCGTATCCTATGCTATCGTCGTACAAAGTATTTTGACGCTCAAGGCTTGGCCTTCTTTGTTCCTCTAAAAATAAAAAATATGAATTCTTATTGAGACCAATAAACTTTGATCAACTATATACTATATAACAGATATTGCATACAGATACGGCTTAAAAATACGGCAACAGTCAATATAAACAGAAATTTTAAATAATATAAAAGTAACTAAATTAAAATAACCACTCCATGCATGTCTTAGTCTAGACCAATCAATATTTTTAGACGCAAAAATTGCCTAAACGATGAAATATTTGTATTTAATTGCTTAATACATATTTTATTAAGCACACTGAGTGAGGCATTATAAAGCTTCCGAACTTTGGCTAAAGTTACCATACTAAAATCAAATAAAAGCTCTTAATTCTCGAGCCTTTTTTTAAATTGCCTTATTTTATTTAGTTTCAATTCTGCAAGCAGAACTAGCACAAAGATGGTAGCCGACAGTAGGAAGAGGGGGATATATATATATATATATATATATATATATATATATATATATATATATATATATATATATATATATATATATATATATATATATATATATTAAAAATAGGACACAATCGCGAGAAGGGGTCGCCCACCGAGAGTTACGTAGACAAATTGGAGATCATATTTTATCTGATACCTCACTAGAACTAGTGACTTTAAAGCCAAATTTGGCCTCCATTTTAAGTCTATTACTTTTTTGTGTTTTTAATCATAAATATACAAATTTTTTCTTAAACTAGTACTAGCTGCCAAATTTTATAATTTTTGGCTGACCGAAAGTACCCTATTAATTTCGATTCCCTTTATAGTGTTAAAATACGCATTTTGTGCGATATAAACGGCCATATATTTTTTTAAGTAAATGTATAAATATATATTTTTACAGGAAATCAAGGAACTTCAGATCTAATTATATGATTTGAATTTCAACTCAATATCTGGAGATATTCTGGAGATATTCTGGAGCGTTCCTGAGATAAAGGCTCTTGACAGACAGACGGATAAAAAAAGTACATTATAACGGTTTCTTTTTTCTTTAAAAGGTACGGACCCCTAAAACGCTACACGCGGAACATGGCGTAAAGTTAAATTAAAAAACCGAATCAAGAAGAATTAAAATATATTTATGTACCTCCGGATTGCCAATCTGCCGCCGTCCTCCACGATATAGCCGACTCAACACTCGCCTGCGCGTGCAACTGCGACCACGTCTCTATCCTGTTAAAAACAAAACCATCAAGTATTATTCATTTACTTAGGCTTCCCGCTGTATCCCGCACAAAGCAGGTTAGGCAGAGGGCGGCAAACTGAAAAGATACACAAACTCGACACCAAAGCGATGAAATTAAATATTTTATTTCATCGATTGAGAATCGAACTCACACACACAGTCACACATTTGTGTCCCTGCACCATGACTGGCCTCATGTTAATTTAATAACTTATAAGCTATTTTATGTATCACGGTAAAGGGTTCCTTGGTATTCTGTAAGCAAATATTATTACGGCCAAGGAAATACAACATTAATTAAATTTAAATTTCATGATAAATAGCTCTTGTTATTACATTTCCTCAATATTTACGATAACTGATATTACAATAACTAACTCAATATTCAAATGCAATAAAAACAAATCTAATCTAACGATGAATTCCTTAAACTTCAAAGTTTTCCGGGCAACAGTATTATAACTCATGATTTGATAGGCTTTCAAATTAATTTATATGTAAATATGATAAGTTACATAAAAGATCTTTTTTTTCAGCTTCACGCTGTATTCGCACACAGCAGAGTAGGCAGAGGGAACCTAGTGTTAAGACACTCCGTTCCCCACTGTCTGCCTAGTTATGGAGGCATTGCGTATTAAGTGGCGGAACTCAGCGCCGCACAAATTAAAGATACGTTACAATAAATGCTACACTTTTACTACACTACATTTTTCGTTTGGATTAGGTTTACTAAAACAAAAACTTATTCTTATTAATCAGTCTTTAAAATGAAATAACAAACTGTTACGTAAAATGTAAAATTCACCATCATTGACTATTGATTGATTAATGACGTCCAAGCACACTGATTTTTTCTTTATAAATTTTCCAAGCCGTTTAAAATATTAACAATATATATATCAAAATATTTGATAAATAATGAAATATATAAGGTAAAATAACTAAATAATCATTTAAAATAACTTATTCCATATTATATTTTTATTTTAATACCTATTAGTCCTAGGTTGGCTGTTGTAATAGAGAGGGTCGGTGTCGCCGTGTAGGTGGTATTCATCCCTTTCATACGAATTTTCTCGAGATGCCTCCAAAGACCTCTGAAATTAGAAAACAATAAATTATATATATTTTTGTTTGTTAGCGTATTATAAGAGTGGTTTCATGTTTAACTTGAAAATGTAATTAAAGACTCTAATTGTTACTTTTTGTTATATTTTGTACATAAAAATAATTCATATAAAAATCTATGTAAGCTTTTTATAACATAACTATTAATATAGCATTAAATATAATATAATCTTATTTAGAAAACGTTTTTCAGAAGGTGCGGGTTCGAGTCCCGCTACGTTAAAATTTTTATACGTTTTCTAAATAAATATTTTCTTTTCTAAGTGTGGAATAATGCTTTTAAAAATGTTAAAAAGAAGTAGTATAATCGTTTTTAGCTACGTAATAAAATGAACAAAAACTTATTTAATTTAACCTGTGGCGTATGCATCTGATGTGCTGCACTTCGAAACTGCGACGCGCTGCAGTTGGCGTGCTGGCCCACTGGGTAGTTAAGGTCCGAAGTGTAGTCGGAGTCCTCAGAATACCCCGCTATGGAAAATGTATAATAAAACAAAAATTATCTTCACACAGCAGAGTGGGCAGAGGGAACCTAGTGTAAAGACACTCTGTTCCCCACAAATATGATTATGAAATATACAAATTTCATAATAAAATTTGTATATTTCATACCAATAAGAAATAAACGATACACCAAAGACTTGTGAGACGCTGAACGAGACGACCATAATCTAATTTTTAGAATGGAAAAGTCACTTTGTGGAACATTTCGAGTATCGTAAGTGATAATATAACGCAATAATATAATGACGAAAGCAAAAATATCATTAAAACCAATGAGATATCGCGTTGTTGATACAATAAATTAATTCGCTTTATTCAATATTAAATTTCTCAGTACCAGAATCAAACGTAATTAACGTATAATAATTGTGTAATTTAATAATATCGTTATAATATTTTCTTGATTTAACAAATTACATTTCAATTATATTATACGCATTTACTGAAATAACGTTTTTAACGATGAACAATTAAACAAGGAAATTTTATTTTCTACACTAACTTATTTTGTCAAGGCTAGTCGTGGCTCAGGGGCATAAAGTGTGACTGTAAAACCGACTGGTTGTGGGTTCGATCCCCACTCTACTCGAGTGGGATGAAATATTTGATTAATGAAATATTTACTTAAATTTATGTTTCTATGTTTTTTCTCTGGTGTCGAGGCAAAGCGCGGCGTTGAGTTATGCCATTTAACACGCAATGTATCCGGAATTCGGCAGAAAGTGAGGAACGGAGTGTCTTCAAAACTAGGTTCCATCTGCCTACCCTGCTGTGTACGAGATACAGCGTGAAGCTGATTTATTTATTTTGTATTTTAACTTATTTTGTTATTATAGTAATAATTACTAATGTCTTTAATTATATAGATATAACAAATTTTTGTATGTCCCGTATATTCGTACCAAGCTTACTTAGCAGTCCAAATTTTGTTACTTACAAAATTAGGATATTCGTCGATAAAAATTAAGCAATATTTTTTATTACTTTAATATATTGAGATTCTATATTAGGAAATGTTATATCATATTTGGGATTTATAAATTAAAATAGGGTTTCGTTCTGGAAAATTACAAGAATACAGGAAAATTGCCAGAAAAAGTAGAAAGGAAAATTACGGTCAGAAATATCTCGGAAAGTTCCATTAATTAAACTGATGTCTGTTGTACTGCCTTATAAAGTAGGTAAATACACTACACAGTGTATGTAAAGATATTTGTTTTTTTTTAAATAAATAGTATTAATCAATTTCAAATAAATTTAGTTGTTTTCACAAGGATCATATTGACATTTGCAAAACGTAGCCAATAATGGAAAAACCTTGTGAATTTATTTATATAAATCAAAAGCAGCTTCTACATACATATTTCAATTACTCGAAAGGATCTTATTTGATTTTTTTTTTGATATAAAGCTACGGCATGTCTTGATATAATAATATGAATCTCCAGCGGCAAAAACTTTTATGTATCTATTGACAGCTTAATGTACCGCATGAGTATGGTTTTGGTTCCTTTTAAAGTCATAGTTTCCCATGAAATATTTTATATAGGAAGTTACTCTTACCTTTAAATGTAAACAATTTCAGTAAAAGAAAATTTAAGGCCAGTCGTGGCGCAGGGGCACAAACTTGTGACTGTAAGCGCGACGGGTATTCGGTACGATGTCCACTCGGGAAAATAACATGTTTAATAGGACTTATTTGAATTTGGTGGAATTTGGGGAACACTTAACACTAGGTCGTCTATCTTTCAGCACAGTTGAATTTTCACTCATACATTCCAGGTTTTTGTTTCTTATGGCAAAGACAAGGCAAACGAGCGTGCGGGTCACCTGATGGTAAGTGATTACCGCCGCCCACGACCCCGTGCAACCCCAGAGTGGAGTGGAGCTACAGGTGCGTTGCCGGTCTTTAAGTTGGGTTGGGCGCCGGAGCCCGGCATTACCTGATGCGAAACGCACTGGCATAAAGCCACTACTTCACGCCGGTTTTAAATGCCGGGGGTGGTAATGATGATCCGGTCGAGTCTACTACTCGGCATGCGTGTAGCCATTGCTGGCGACGTGACTCTACCACACGTACTTTAGTCGCCTCTTACGACACCACCAGTACCAGGATGATCCTATTCTAGGCCGAGATCACACGGCACACAAGGTACATAATACTATAGTATATTACTTACAATGTGCCACGTACTGCAACTGCCGGCGCGCTTGCTCCGCCCGTTCGGCATCGAGAGCGCCGTTGAGCAAGTCGAGCTTCCGCTGCAGATCTGCGCCACCAGTGCCTTCCGCATCTGAAATTATTTTTTTCCTATTTAACTTCGAGAAAGACTTAAGACACTCCGCTGTGCTCGACACTAGAGCGAAAATATGAAAATATTAAACATTCCAATTCTCTGAGTGGAAATCGAACCCACAACATAAAATGTTATAATTGACAATTTCGCCCCGATAAGCATACAAACTTCAATTTCAAAATTACTATATAAATTAACAATAGGTTTAGTATGTATTTAAGCTATTTTGTGTAATGTAATTTAATCTGTTAAAAACCGAATTCGCTCATGACTTTGTAATAAAAATCACAGATTCTCTAACCAATGTTCAATCTTCAGTATCCTCGATATCATATTTATACAATAAATATTAACCCAAACGCGGCTTTGACCGCTTAATCCAAATAAATTTACAAATCATTTACATAAGCTGTAGCCTATTTGTTGTTCTGGTGTATTATATATGGTGATAAGTTCTGTAGTGGCGCAGGGGCACTAAGTGTGACTGTAAAATCGATAGATTGTGGGTTCGATCCCCACTCGAGGAACTGAAATGTTTACTTTCATTTATATTTTCATTTCTTCGCTCTGATGTCGTGGCAATGCGCGGTGTTGATTTCGATTCAATGCGCAATACCTCTAGAACTCAGTGGAAAGTACCCTCTGCATACCCTGCTATGTGCGGGATACACCGTAAAGCTGTGTATATGCTAGGTATTTAACTTTAATCATACTATTTCATCAATCCATTCAATAATTTTTACGTAAAACTGGAGCAAACATCCTCACAAACTTTCACATTTATAATAAGATGATATCGCTGACAGTCCAAGCAATAACAAACGTCAATACAAATAGAAACTTGTACTTCGAACAATATCAGAAAAATAAGTGCTATGTTTCATTTAAAAGGCGGTTCAACCTCAATCAGTACGTCTAATGAACTCTCGTGACCTAATTCCTTGAAATTTAATCTACTTCCTCATCAGTATATCGCTAATAAGCTATCAGGCTGCGGGCAACGCAATCGGGTAACGGTGTAAGTCTGTCTCGAACAAAATCACTTGGGAGATGGAAACTTGATGAAGCATCCCTTAAAACAGTTGCCAATGTTAAACAACGCGGTCGATCGCTATAGAAACTGTGAGTTCGGTTTATTGGAACCTTATTGTTCGTGAGAAAGTTATAAATTTGATTTCCGAACCAGTTGCAATTATAAAATTGAAATATGGCTCGGTGCAGCAATTATTATGAACAAATAATATTTTTTTTTAAGTTATATAAGTAGCCAAACATAACTCATTTATGTTTCCAATTTGTGGTATAGCAAAATTATTGCTGAAAAAGAGAGAGAAAAGATAAGTTTTTTTTAAAGACACAAAGGTGTTTTTATACTACGCTTTTTGTCTTTTCTTTCTGTAGCTTTTGTTGTTAGGATTATAAGAATCAAATTTACCAAATTTTTATCTCTATCTTTCTGTTTGTCCCAGCTAAACTCCTAAACAGCTGAACCGATTTTTATTAGACATACATTGAAAGATAGAGGAGATTGTGGAGCAATATGTAGGGCACTTTTAATCCCGGAATTTTCCCGCAGTATGGATTTACTCATTAACAACCACGTTTGTCGATCACGCATACCTATTAGAAATAACTGAGCATTTATCTTATACATATCACAATTATTGCGAAAAAATTATATAAAATCAAAAAAGACTTAAATTACGACTTGTAAAATGCATAACGATGTAGATTAGTATACTAAAATAATTATATCATAACATTGCGAGATATAGCTTGAAGCTATATAAAAAAATAGCAGAGTAGTCAGAGAGAATAGAGCACCAAACGTTACGGTCTCTACATACCTCTTTCGCCTCGCCATCCACTGTCATCAATCACTTCATACATCCGGGAGGGATTCCGGGATTCCGGGAGGTTTCCTTGCTTTTTACGTGTCTTTTTTCCAGTATCTTTGATACTGTGTTTTCGAAGGTCAACGGACGTTTCCCCCTACCTCTCTTACCATACATAAATATAAAATAAAACACAGAAATGAACCTATATACATATAAATAAAAAATGAAATACATATTATAACCAAAGCATAAGTACGTAAAAAAGTAATTTCTTTTTTACACTACTGGTAGGAGTGTTTTATGAAAACCTCAGTTACATGTTTCAGTTTAAGAATATAATTAATCATGGCGTTTATTTTGATTATGAGCCTGAAATAATTTATTATAATGTTTGTTCTTTCTTGGCCTCGTTTATGTTTCTTGACTTTTAATTTATTGGTGAATTATGAAACTTGAAATTAAATAATATATCTACATTATTATTTTTATATTATTTAAGCTTTTTATTATTATTTTTAAGGTTTTTTTATTATAACTTGATCTATATACAATATTGACTTTTGGAAAAATATAATTCAACACTGCGAAATGATTACTTATTTTAACAAAACTAGTTTGATATACTTTAACTTTAAACAAATGCGAAATGCGCATATGCTTATTATTTTTCAAAATTCTTTTATTAATCTATCTACACAATAACACACGTCTTTTGAAGAAATATATATACATATATGTATAAAAAAAACTTAAAATAAAATAATAGATATTTTGAGTGAATTTTGTTTTTTTTATGAGTAACTCATAAAAAGAACCAAATTCACTCAAGGTCAAACTACAATATCTGAACTCAATAAATAGCACTCATTATTCAAATATTAAGAATATACTTTATTGCAAGACATTTAAAAAAACCTTTTAAAAAAATATTTAAACTTACATCGCTGTTGTATTTCGAGTTTTTTGATATAAAAAAACTATTTTATTTATATATTATTTTTATTATATGAATCTGAAGATTATATAATTTTATTATATAGTATCGCCAATCTCCTCTAAAAATATTTTAAAGTGTTCATATATTGTAACGTGGACGTGTGTTATTTGTCTTTCTAAAGAGGCGACGTTTCTTTAAAGATGAAAAGTTCTCGAGAAACAATACCTGAGAATAGAGAATTTTTATACTTTAAAAATACATTGTCTTGACGATGAGTTCCCATTTCTAAAACAGCGGGTTACGTAATAAGCTAAGTAAAAATTTGTCATTACTTAATATACACTAAACAAAAATTAAATCAGCTTCACGCTGTATCCCGCACACAGCAGGGTAGACAGGACCTAGTGTTAGGACACTTCGCCTACTCGTTCTCCACTTTCCGCCGAATAATACAAGAGATGAACCGAACGAAGACATTACAAATACGAAATAATATTGTCTGCTTTACAAGTCTTTTTTATAATTTTTAGACTAGTATATAGATAGATATAAGGGTATAATGTTCAAGCGTGCGACTGTAAACAGAACAGGTTGTGGAATCGATTACTGCTCGAGGAAATTAAATATTAAATATTTTCTTTTCCTTGCTTAGGTATGGACTGGGGTATCCTGATGAATCCTTATCTTCATATACGTAGGACTACTTTAATTATTCAAATCGGTACATTCGTTGTGGAGGCATAATGATATATGACTAAACATTTTCGGTATACTGAAAATCGCTTTATGAAACACACGTTTGCATATTAGATATGATGATGATAACCTAGTCTTAAGACGCTCCGTTCCCATTAAGACACTTCCGTTCCCTACTTTCCGCCGAATTCTGAAAGCGTTGTGTGTTAGTGGCGCAAATCCACGCTATGGTTTGCCTTCGTTAGTAAAACAAACAAAAAAAAATATAAATATTTAATTTCCTCGAAAGAGAATCGAACTCACAACCTTTTATGTTTACAATCGCCCCTTGCGCCACGTCTGGCCTCGTCTGGTTATAAAATATATTATTAAATAATATTATAAACCATATTTTTAGATCTAAGTGCTAAATTACATTATACAAGTTAAATTAAGTAGTTTTATTTCCATAAATCCTATAAATTCTTAAAGAAATAAAAATATTTTAATTGAAAGTATTTAAAATTAACTTCATCCTTGGTATTAAGTCACTATATGTGCGCTGCATACATAACTTGTGTATTTAAACACGAACACAATTCAATTAACTTTATAAATAATCATATAGTTCAAGAGGGTCTCTCGGAGCGGCGATTTGCCTCGGTAGTTGAAGAATATAAATTTAAATAAATATTTCATTTCCTCAATTGGGGATTGAACCCACAACCAGTCGCGTTTACAATCACACACTTGTTCCCTTGTGCCACGACTGGCTTCACTATTATCTAATTTTGTAATTGAATAACCAAAAATCGACTTTAATACTATAATTGGTAAAGTGTTGAAGTCGATATAAGTTTTTTTTAATTTTCTATACAACCCAGAGTCAAAACAACTTCGTTCTTTGCATTCCCCCGAGGTCGAGGCAAAGCGCGGCGTTTAAGCACGCAATGCTTCGATTTTTTTTTGAAAACAGAGGAACAGAGTATCTTATCACTTCACCCTGCGTACCCTGCAATATGCAGGATATAGCGTGAAACTACATCAAAAAAATAAAATTATAAAAAAACCTGTTAGTTAAAATAGATTTTATATTCTCTTCAAATAAAATTAATAAGGGTTGTTCAGAGGCAGATATCGCGTGACTAAAGTGTAATAAGAGCTTACTTAGTACCGATAAATTATACCGTCGTAACGCCCTAATAGTAAAATTTGCCGACAAATTTCTTATACATACATATATATACATTAAAGTTAATTATCGTGGTTTTAGCAATATTTTTCGATAAAATACTAATGGAATAGTTGAAGATTCTTAATTTAAAATTAATTTAAACAACAATTTTTCTTTTATAATTTTTTTATTAGAAAAGTTCGTCTACATCAGCTCAATATGACATTATATAAACATAAAGTAAATAACTAGATTTTGTATTTTATATAATTATCATTATTTTAGGGCAATGAACGTTATTTGTTTAAATATATGAAAAAGATATATTAAAAATTTATTATGCATGACGAAGGATACTGGATCCCTGCTTAATCAAAATTTCTTCTGTTGACGAAACATTTCCTCAGGCGGTAACAGTTCCCCGCAAATAAAGAAAGAACAAAATTTTCCTTTTACATATAATTCCATACATTTAACGTCGCTTCTAGTTATGAGTTTATTTGAATCTATCTAATAATATATAGAAAAAAATAGTTCTGCTTTAAAAACTTTCCTTTAAATAATAAATTTTCTTATTAAAATATCAAAAGCAAATATATACGTGACACTTAGCCAAGAATAGAAAAACATTACGGCAAGTAAATTAACATGCGCGCTTTGTTTGTGAATATTTATAGTATTTATAGTAGAAAGAATTTCATTATTTTATAAAAATTTCAAGGCCTTTCGGCCTCGAAACATCGAGCCGAGGAGGTTTGTTTTTCACATTTCTCGTATGTAATATTTTGTATTACTTCATATCTCCAGAACCGCTGAAAGAATTTATATAATTGTGGTATCGTTAAATTCGTTTTAGCAGGCCAAGTGTTTTAAGATAACGTTAAAATAGTGACGTAAAAAAAATCAAGTTAGGTGACTGTACGACATCATTATACCACGAGATTTTTTTTTAATACTACAATATGATATCAAATTAAAGTTCAATACCAGAATTTCATACAGGTATATCATGATCTCACCATCACCGTAATATAAACAACAATAGTACAATAGGAACCTCGTAAAATTTAAACGGGTCCCCACTGTTAATCCTAATGACTTATGTGTTTTTTTTGTTTTAGTTTATGGCAGTCGGGGTTTTTTTATATTTTTTGTTTATAAAAATAGTTTATAATTTTTATTATGTAGTAAAATCGTATATATTCGACTGAGTCGGAGTAATATATTAAAAAAATTGGAAAATTTAGATATCTACATTCTCCGAAACACGCAAAATATACTTATATTACTATTACAAAATATACTTATATTACTATCAATCTTAAGAGGAGATTTAATACATACAATTTTTATTGTAATTAAATCAGCTTCAGCTTCACGCTGTATCCCGCACACAGCAGGGTAGGCAGAGGGAACTTAGTGAAAGACACTCCGTTCCCCACTTTCTGCCGAATTCTGGAGGCATTGCGTGTTAAGTGGCAGAACTAATTAAATCATTTCAACGAATTTTTTTACGAGGTATTTAAAATAGTCAATAAAACCGGTCAAGTGCAAGTCGGCTTCCCTCATTCAGAGCTCCGTACCAATTTAAAAGTTTACTTAAATTTGCGGACGTATACACTCATGTTGCATGATGTGAACTACATTTTTCCAGTTGTAGTTAAGTTTGTAATGGTTCTTTTTCTAATGAAATACCTGTATGTTCTCACTTTTATTATTTTTTTATTTATTTGTATAGTGAGTCCTATAATATCTTTTAATTGAGCTGATTTAGAAGCTTAATTTTTTTCTGTGGCCCAAGGGCCTGTAGGACTGAATATTTGATGTGAACACGCGACCTTGAGAAAAATGGTCTAAATAGAGATACAGACAGTCAACGGATCCTGTATGACTTCTTGCGTTTTGTTTGAGGTACGGAACCCCAAAACCGGAGAAAAAGTGACATAGGTAACATACAAGTTATCTGTGCTTACTTCGTACGAATACCCAGAGAGAACCAAGTAAGCGTAACACGTACAGAAAATGACCAATTATAAAAATAAATCACGTAATAAAAATAATATGCTAATGTATGTTTTCAATTATATCTACTCATATATCAGAAGCTGTTGATCGCTGTTGAATAATCGGCTTAAATCTTTCCGATTGGACGATCACAGCTGGTTGAACATTCTCCTTTACAACGAAGAGTATATAACCATATCAATGTGAGAAAACATCTGATCTGTAATAATTGGTCAGCTAACATACAAGTATGTTATATATGTGATAAAAGGTTAAAATAATATTTAATTATAAAACTTTTCTTACAGTACGTGAAAAATTCATCTATGCCAGTCCCTATTGAGACATTTGATTTTTGGGCTACAAATTGGGACATCCCGCCAAAATCAACACATCTGGCAACACCAGATACACATTCATGTTAACACATTCCGTTCCCCATTTTCCGAATCCTAGAGGTTTTGCGTGTTGAGTGGCGAAACTCAACGCCGCACTTTGCCTCGACTCCAAAGCGAAGAAATGAAAATATTCAATATTTCATTTTTGCAAGTAACGCTGTCACTGCCTCATTTAATTTGAAGCCTAGTTATAAATCGTAACCTTTGTCGATTTTGTGCGAATTTCCGACACATCATTTTATACATTTAGGTAGGACTTGAATGTACGTACATTTAAAGTACATTACAAAACCCACATCCATCGCGTGCGGTATATGACATTTACATTTCTCTATTAAATATAACATACCTAATATTCCTTTTTAAATGATATTATTTATTAAAAAAAACAGCAGATGATATAAAAAAGCAACACAAAATAAAAAGTTTAGTGTATTAGGTGTCAATAGTATAACGAAGCGAGTCAAGCAATCTTTACTAGACCATACCATATTCATTCTACAAACAATCGTAGCATAGCAAATCGTACTCAAGTTGATGAACACTATCATACTAGCATCGCAGTGCAATCCAAATATTAGAGAACAACTACAGTTTACATATTATATGTATGTACTACACAGTCGCAGATAGTGATTTAAAATGAGCAAAAATTTAAATAACCATATTATGCATAATATAACAATGATAGGCCAAAGCTACTGTAAACGCTAAGGGTTGTGGATTTGATTCTCACACGAGGAAATGATATATTTAATATTTTCATTCTCTTCGCTCTGGTGTTGAGGCTAAGTGAAAAATATAGCGATCAAATTTTAAACTTCATATTCTGTTTCTATTAATAATACGTGTTTGTATCTACTTTTAAATTTTTCATATATATTAAACTCAATAATTCACTATTTTGGTTACTGTAAATCATATAATTTTATAATACTACAAACACATAACATTTCTCAAGCGACATTTATTTGCGATAATAGAGCTCACCAGTAAAGCAGTAAAACAAGTAAACATTGCGGAGCTACGAAACGTCAGTTATAATTTAATTAAGATTAAAACAAAACAATCACCTTAGTTTCGACACAGATTTAACTAGACGTCACACCTCGAAAATTAAGCAATAGAAATTACTATTAAAATTATACAACATTCACTTTGTCAAACATATATTTAACACTAGCGCTGCCTCTCTCTAACGACGTTCAAACGTAGTGCACTTCATTATATTGATTAAATAAAACAGTTGTATCAGACGATGAGAAAGAGACAGCATATTTCAGATTCAGCCATTTATAGTTATTAGTTAAAACAAAAGCAATATACAAATTTAGTGATAAATTGAGATACTCACATAGACCTCTATTTATTCAGTGAGCGGCAGAACACGGGGCGTCTAGGTAGCAGAACTGGCTTTAGAAAAGTATAATTAGAACAGAAGCCATCGCGACAGCTCGGAAGATGTCCCCATTTCATCGTAAAACAACCATTCAACCATCCATTTGTGTGAGCCTCTGAGAATAACTAGTGAACTCTATTTCATATTATATAGAACTATTTTAGTCTAAGCCGGAGGCCGCTCTATGATGGACATGTGAGCTAGTATGGACAGTGTTTTACTTCGACGAATGCGTAAAATTTAAACTTAATATAATAAAAAAATATAGTAAACTATCTAGATAGTAATAGTAGTTTTTAGCAAAATATAAGGTTACTAAGAAAAATTAAATAATATAGCGGTATAATTTCTAAACGAGGTCAAGTCCATTAATTCATACACAATATAGAATATCTTTTGTATTTCACATTCAATAGTAAGCTGAATTCTACTCATCAAACCGTTAACGATCTTAATGAGAGGTCTGTTACGTTAATAAAGCAAGTGACTTTTATAATAGAAAATACGGATGGATAGCCTTTGCTACGGTTTATTCATAAGTTATTTCAGTAACAAACAAATATGCAAAATAACTGTATTGTAATATTTTTTGATAAAATGTTACTATAACTTAGTTGTAGTATTTTTTTTATTATCAAAATAAGTCACGTGTTTCGTATAGGAGAAAGAATGTCGTATTGAGAACAGTGAGTCTAGTTCTAATTTTTCTTTGCTCTTGTCTCATGAAACGACCTTGGGTTCTACCATCTACGTATTTATATTTTACGTAAATGAGCTGAGATTGGAAATACAATTTTATAGCTTAAAATATATCTTTCAACCTCATCCTGTATTGGAAAATATAAAACAGCATGAACATGGCTTGCAACATAATATATCCCACACATAGCTGTATCCCACACATATAGACATATAGACAATATTAAATATTTCATTTCCTCCAGTGAGAATCGAACCCACAGCCTCAACTTTAATATCAGAATCGTGTTTTAAAATCCTTTTAAAATGGCACCTCGCGTAAGCCACGTTCCAAAGTGTGCCTACGAGCCATTATGATTCCAACACAACGACAACTTTTGCAAATGCAAGTTTGAACGCGCAAAAAAGGAACAGCAATACGTATTCTCTTCGCGAGATGAATACGTCGCTCCGATGGAAGTATGATGACGGGTACACTTAAATCTTCTTTAATTTACTTCTGTGGTTTATTGTTTTTAAAACAGTTCGGTAATCTATGGTTGTTTCATTTTTTTTGTTATACATTTACATGTAAGTGTTAGTATATCTATAAGTAATTGTGTAATTGTGGGCACAAAAGTGTGGAGGTAACGCGATGGTTGTGGGTTCGATCCGCTCTCAGAGGGAATAAATTATTATTTATTAATATTTTAATTTCTTCGCTTTTACACCAAATCCTGGTTCAGCTTCACGCTATCCCGTACACAGCGGAGTAGGCAGAGGGTTAAGCTAGTGTCAAGGCATTCTGTTCCCCACTTTCCGCCGAGTTCTGAAAGAAATTACGTGTTGAGTGGTGGAAGTCAACGCCGCGTTTTGCTTTGACACCAGAGCGAAGAAATGAAATTATAAATAAATATTTAATTTCCTCGTGTGGGGATCGAACGTACAACAGCCGATTTTACACACACTTTGTGCCCCTGCCCCACGACTGGCCTCGTCCTACTTTTTCTTAATTCTTCTGGACTATTGTAAAATATACTTAACTACCGGTCCACACGCGGCTTTGCCCGCTTAAATTTATTGTTATATTACGGCCATTAGCTATACTACTGTAAATTTTCAACTAAATCCTGTTAAATAGTTTTAACAAACATCAATCCTCACAAACTCACACCTTTATAATATTAGTTAAATACTATATATAAAATAAGATAAGATTATATGACGTTTCTGCTTTGTCACTCTCTGATTAATTCACGAGGCTTGCTGGTCTAGTAGTTAAGATCTTTAACTTATAAAGCAGAAGCTATGGATTCGATATTGATCAATTCCATGGACATACACATTTTTTTACCAAAATCAATCTATTTAATAGGAAATCAAACTGTTATATAGCTCCAAAAAATATCAAATTATTAAAATATTTTAATAATTTGATACGCAAGGGCACAAACTGTGACTGTAAACGCGACTGGTTGGGAGTTCGATCCCCACTCGGAGGAAATAAAATATTTATGTAAGTTTATATTTCTATTTCTTCGTTCTGGTGTCGAGGCAAAGCGCGGCGTAGAGGTCCGCCACTCAACACGCATTGCCTCCTAAATTCGACAGTAAATGGGGAACGGAGTGTCTCATCACTAGGTTCCATCTGCCTACACTGCTATGTGCGGGATACAGCGGGATGAAGCTGAGTTAATTTAATTTTTTATATTAAAAAAATACAATTAATTAAATTAAGTATATTACGATATATAACATTTCTAAGGAGCTTAATAATTATATTTAGTTGGCACAAAATGTAATTTCTCCTCATTAGGGTTACTGCAGTATCATCGTTTCATTTCAATTAAGCGTTTAATCCTGTTTGCTCGGACTTATTAGTCTGTTCAAAATAAATGCGGATGTTTGTTATTTATAAAAATATGAGAAATGCTCTTTTTCTCAGCCACTTCCTTTTCGTCCTCAGGGTATTATGCAAAACATGGTTTTCTAAAGCTTATTGCTGTATCGCACAAAGATAATGGGAAAAATTAAAAGTTATTTTAAAAACAGTTATTGTTAATGTGAAGAAATATTTTTACTCAGTTTTTTATAACGGTGATGACGAAAAAATTTTTTTGAATTTTGTTTTTATCTTTATATATGAATATAAATATAATTAAGTCTACAGTAACAGTAGGAGAGTAAACACTTCCTTGAGAAGGATTGGAACTCACAATCAGCGCTCCCAACCCAACCTGCTAACATAAAAATTAAACTTACGTAATACAATAACTTTATTCATAAATAATTTTTTTAAGGGTTCATGGAATCAATCAACTAAGTAACGGACAGCGACTGACTGTAACCGCGACTGTTGTGGGTCCAATCCCACGCTGAGAAATGATTTGTGTTTATGTTCCCGTTCTTTTAAAGGAATCACTCCACAATTCAACACACAATTTCGAAAATTATGATATTAAGATAGAAAGTTAGTATTGAGGTTTCTTAACACTTCGTTTCGTCTGCTATGCTGAAAAAAAGCATTGTAAACCAGCCAATGTGTTTTCCCAGCGCAATTAGTTGATTTTTTTTCTTCGTGCGTTACGCTGTATCACGCATATAGCAGAGTCTTCTTCTTCCTGGCATTAATCCCGGCTATTTGCCAGGGTCTGCCTTCCTGCTCAACCTACTCCACTTTGCACGGTCTTTAGCGTCCTCCAGCGCTTCCTTGGGCGTCCGAGAGGTCTCACTCCAGGGACTGACATAGCAAGGCACTTGCATCCGACATAGTTCTCAGGCCGGCGCGTAACGTGACCAAACCATCTCAGGCGACGCTCTTGGAGCTTATCCGCTACGTCACGGACTCCAAGACTACCTCGAATGAATGTGTTGCGTATGCGGTCAGACCGCGTTACGCCGCACATCCACCTCAGCATCTTCATTTCCGTGACATGAAGCTCCTGAGTGTGCCGAGATAGTGCCGGCCAACATTCGCTGCCGTATAAAAGAACCGGTCGGATGATGCTCTTGTATATCAGACCCTTAAGTTTGGGCGGTATCCTGCGGTCGCAGACCACACCAGTGACCTCCCGCCATTTGGCCCAAGCAGCGCTTATCCGGCTATAGACATCGTGATCGATGCCTCCAGACTCGTGCATAACGGATCCAAGGTACCTGAACTTTTCCGACTTAACGGCTGGTTCAGGACCTATAAGGATAGTGCTCGAGTCCGGGCTCCCGCAGGCCATGTACTCGGTCTTCGACACGTTAAGTTTAAGATCGCCGTTCTCAAGCGTACCCTTCCACAGGTTCAATTTACGCTCCAGCATCAGTCGGTTCTCATCAATGAGTGCTATATCATCGGCATACATCATCAGCCATGGAGGCTGGTCTTGGATGTGAGCCGAGACAGTATCGAGCACCACATTGAATAAGAACGGACTAAGAGCCGAGCCCTGGTGAACCCCTACTGTAATGTGGAAGGGTTTAGTATCGCCAACAGCAGTCCTAACCATAGAAGCAGAATCGTGGTACATGTCTCTGATAATCTCAATATAGGCCTCAGGGATCCCTTTGGATCGCAATGCCCACCAGATGCACTGACGAGGCACACAGTCAAAGGCCTTCTGCAGATCTAAAAAGGCCACATGCAGAGCTCTCCTTTTTTCCCTGTATGCCTCCATCAATGTTCTGAGGGCGAAAACGGCGTCCATAGTGCCCGATCCTGGCTGAAATCCATATTGAGACTCAGAGATAGTACACTCGCGGCGGAGCCTGAGGTCGATCATATAGCAGAGTATGCAGAGGAAACCTATTGTTAAGTCACTTCATTCCCTACTTTTCGCTAAATTTTTCGAGACAATATGTGTTGAGTGGCGGAAATCAATGTCGCGCTTTTATATCCTACGTACTACAGATTACGATTAAAAAAAGGTTACGAATCATTTGTAGATTTTATTACTGTTTCTGAGTATAAAGTGGAAAAAGGAATTTGAGGACGACCCCAACTTTATTTACACAACGATGGTCTTGTTGCATAAAATTAACATCACTATTATTGTTTAAAGAAAAAGGAAATTTCTATTATGACAATTTTCGAAAATATTCTAGCCCTAATTAACATTTATTCTTCAAGATACTTCGTGTTTTGTGTGCTTGTTTCATTACATTAATACTGTTACCTGCGGCTTCGCCCGCGCGGTCAAATGGAAGCAATTAAGAGTATGTAGTACGGAACGGAATTCTCTTTCTCCCGTTTTTGCAACTCTATTGTTATTGTAATCCTATTAGTCGTAGCGGGGTGAAATATAGCCTATGGCCAATATAAAGTTTGTTTGATAGTTGCTGAGCTCAGTACACTTAACCAAACCAACACTTATAATTATACAAAATATATATCTATTGTGACATGAAAAATATTTAAACTGCTTTGAATTAAATACAAAGCCTAACTCTTTGAAGCTTATTAACGTTTTTTTAATGCTAGTAAATAAAACCCAGCTTTACGTATGTATAATTAATTGCTAACCGTTTGCTATAATAGTAAAACATATTCGCTTAGTAGTGGAAGACGGACTAAAAATCCTTTTTCATGCTCACTTCCTTTTAATATATCAGAAGGAAGCGGAGACAAGACGCGGATGTGAAACTACTCTACATAATATTATATTCACAATATACTTTATATGTTATAGTTTCTGAGAACGAAGCAGTTAATATCAAAGCTTTTGTTGTATTAGAGAATACTCCGATTTTTCATATAAAGTATACAGCTTCAGCTTCACGCTGTATCCCGCATACAGCAGAGTAGGCAGAGGGTTTAGTTTAGTGTTAAGCCACTCCGTTCTCCACTTTCTACTGAACTTAGCGAAGCAATTTGTTGATGGTAGGGCTTATGCATTGATACCAGAGCGAAGAAACGAAAATATTAAGTAATAATAATTCATTCCCACAAGTGGGGGTCGAATCCATAACCGTCGCGTTATAGTCACACACTTGTGCCCCTATGCCACGATGGCCTTCCTGGACGACGGTTTTAATTTAGAATAATATTGTAAATATAAAATATTAATAAATTTAGATATTACAATATTATTTTAATTGAGCTAAGTACTAAAGTTTTCAGCATAAAATTTATAAATAGAAGGTCAAACTTAAATAGCCCCGAGCTTGGCCTATATTTGAACCATCCATAACTAGTTTAATAAACATCAAGTTTCGCATGAAATATATATTTCACAATCATTTTTTTAATTTATTTCTAAAATAAGTATAATAGTAAAAAATGCCTTATATAGTAAAGTATATAAGGCAATTCTGACAACGTACTGAGGAACAGATTATCTTAAAATATGGAACGTGGCGACAAACAAAATTTAGAGGAGATTTTTAATTAGTTTTATTACTGTTCCTTAAAAATGCAGATGATAAATGTCATGAAGTTTTGTGTTTTTAAGAAGTTTTTTTTTTTTTGTGTTTTGTGTTTGTGTTTCTTAAATTAATACTTATTGTTATAACTAGAGGCGAGTCGTGGCGCAGAGGCATATAGTACTGGAAATACGACTGGTTGTGAGTTCGATCCCCCCCACTCGAGGAAATGAAATATTTATTTACATTTATATTTTCATTTCTTCCCACTAGTGTCGAGACAAAGTGCGGTGTTGAGTTACGCCACTCAACATGCAATGTCTCCAGAACTTGGCGGAGAGTGGGAAACAGTGAGTATTAACACTAGGTTCCCTCTGCCTACACTGCTGTGTGCGGAATACAGCGTGAAGCTGATATTTTTTTTAATTGGTATAATTAAAACTCTTATTACTGTTTTAATTTATTTTTAGATTTTTTACACTGTTTGCCGCGCTCGGCATGGTTCGCAGAGAGAACACAGCGTTAAAATGCTGAATTCCCTATTTTCCGCCAAATTCTTCTTTCGTTTTCTCGAGTGAATGGGAATCGAATCCACTTATCGCGTCCATGATTACACACTGGCGTTCTGCGCCACAGCTGTACTCAATAATTTTTAATTAATTAAAACTTTTAATATACCCAACTTTTTTAGTTTTCTCCAGATTTTTTACATATTTATCACTTGTTAATGTCGCCCATTCGTCTGCGACGCTACCATTCAAACAAGTTGACCTTGCCACCCACTGTCTACCAATGGCGGCCAGACGGCGCCTCTCACTCATAAATAAATGTTACATCTCATCTCGGAGAATCAGAGCTAAATATATGTATAGCGAAAACCTAAATCAGTTCATCGATTTGATTAAAAATAGAACGAAATACTTCTTTTTAAACAAGTGGTTGGTCCATCGTAATGCCATTTAGACACTGCTAAATAAATGGTCCATATGTTTGTACGTTACTCAAGGGAATGCTTTTATTTAACGTTCTCGTATGATAAAACAAGATGTAGCCTCGTATTTCCCCTATTTATATGCAATATTTTTATTTAATTATGAAATTGAAATCAAATTTAAACATTAAAAATTAAATCAGCTTCACGCTGCATTCCACACACAGCACGGTAGGTGGGAAGTGGAAAGTAAAGGGAACATAATGTTAAGAACGGAGTAAAAAGTAATAATTGTAGAGTGGTGGAATTCAACGCCGCGCCTTGCCTCGGCACTGGAGCGAAGACTTGAAGTCCCTGAGCCACAACTGGCCTCAGAATGGTAAAATAGAAAAAAAATATCTTATTAAGCATACGTTTATTAAATAACCTAAAATAGTTGTATCCGTAAAACTAATCCAACTAAACGCAATAAAAGAATGTTTTCCTTCAATATACTGTGAAAAAACAATTTTATCTAATCTAGGACGAGATCATTTAAGTTGTAATGTAACACAGACCCCAACCACACAATATTGGCGAGGCCGCTCGTACGGCGCCAACCCGACATACTTGAAAGTCCTGCCAACGAGCAGCAACAATATTTTTTGCTTTCAATACCATAGCGCAAGGACCTTAATAAAAATATAAATTTAAAATGCTATAAATGTATCAATAAGCAAGAATAGAAAAGGATATGTTTATTACTTAGTTTTTATTGTAACATCGTTTATTTTGGTAAATGAACTAGTGTATTGAACAAGTTCTAACATAGTATACTATAGTATAGAATATACTACAGTTTGAGCATACTTCTATATGTATATTAAATATATACATTTTATAATACTTATATACGAAATAGGAAGTTATTATAATAATATTTTCCTGAAAATTCATTGTCGACAACAATAAACGGATGTACTTTGAATCGCAAGCTGCAAACTAAGAAATTCTCAAAATAATACAGATATTTGAAATTGCTTCAAATATCTATGAAATAGCAAACTCAGATTAAATACGTTATTTATAATCATAATCAGCTTCACGCTGTATCCCGCACACAGCAGGGTAGGCAGAGGGAACCTAGTGTTAGGACACTCCGTTCTCCAGTTATTTATAATGTTATAAAAAAACCTGTTACAATAAAAATCTAACGAGATAAAAAATAAAAATAAAAAAAAAGTGGGTTCGGTTCCCACATGAGGAAATGAATTATTTTCATTTACTTACTGTGGTAGACTAAACAGAGTAGAGCTCTTGCTTACTACCTAATAACAAATACATTCAAAAATAATAAAAACCGTGTTCTTCCTATATAAAGCGTGTTATTCCTATTATAAAATGAATATTATAATATATATCTGAAACAAAACATTTGCAGAATCGCAAACAGTAACACAAAAGACGCGCTCCTCTGTAGGATGCAATCTACAAGTTTCTACGAATGCTACGAAAATGCTACAAGACGCTTTATCGAGTTACCGTCAACGTATGTCAAAGCTTCCCAGTAACGCTATACTAATATTTTGAAATTATTAATATACGATTTAATACAGTTTCCTACTTCATTTTCAGAATGCTTTTATATATATATATATATATATCTAGTCGTGGCGCAGGGGCACAAGAGAACAACACAACACAAGCAACTGGTTGTGGGTTCGATCCCCACTCGAGAAAATGAAATATTTACTTAAATTTATATTTTCATTTCTTCGCTCTGGCTTCGAGACAAAGCATCTCATTGAGTTCCGCCACTCAGCACGCAATGACTTCAGAATTCCGCGGAAAATGGGGAATGGATTTTTAACACTAGTTTCCCTTTGCCTTCCCTGCTGTATGGTGGCCACAGCGTGTATGGTGGCCAAAAGCTATATTTTTTTTATTTTTTTTTATACTACTGTATATATGAGAACATACAGTAGTGTTTAGTAGATACTTCATCGTATAACTAAAAGTTTTTTTATATATATGACGAGTTATGCCTGTAGTGCTCGTTCTTAACCTCGATTTAGGAGGACCTTGTTACTTTAAGTTTTTAATAAAAAACAACGTATAACTTTATTTTTTACGCATTTTCGGAAAATTCTCTTCAAATTCTCCCTTACACTTTCGATAAAAACGACACATCCAGTTTCAGCTTTCTCTGCTTAGTATCGGCTTTGCGTAGACTTCAATTACTTAGTAACGGAAAAGTAAGTAATTGATAGTACTATCGGGATACATATATAAATTTCTAGATAAATTAACTTTTTTAATAATTCTTTTTTCGTAAAATTTTTAAACATAGAATATGATTTAAAAATTGTTAATGTAAAAAGACTTGCGATGCATATACGTTTACGATTCGCTGACGCCCGCCCGCCCTTGTGATATTCTCTGCAGCACGTACATATGTTCATAAATAGTCATGAAACAAGTTGCCCTCATTTACGAAAAAGGCACATCGTTCAACTTAAGAAAATTAAATATACAGTAACCCACATTTCTAGGAGAGCCATGCTTGTATCGTCTCGAGATTAGTTAAAGGTAGGTTAAGTATTTAACTTTTTCAAATTATTTTGACAAATAATAATTATGTTTATCAAATAAGTTATTAAACACAAATTCAAAATTCATTTTTTTTTAAATATTTTTGAAATAAATAATATTCAGAGATTTCAAAATACATATCGATATATAACATGAATCTAGAAACTTACCAAACGGCGGCTCGAACCGGCAGTCCAGCAACAAAGCGTGGCCCGTCGGCCCGGTGGTGCCGACCACCGCGCCGCCACGCATCATCAGCTGCGCTTCCAGCTCCACCCACCGTCCTCCGCACTCCTGCTATAATGTTCCACCATATTTTAAACAGACAATAGCCATATATGCTAAGGGAAAAAACTTTTTAAAAATAAATATTAATTAATATCTATTAATACTTAAAGAAGAAGATTTAAGATTCTGAATAATCCCATATAATTCACTTATATGTGCCGGCATAAATAGAGAGAGGATAGAGTGTGTGTTTATTATGCTTCTATTATTACGGCGTTATATTTTAATAATGTATCTAATCCATGGTCCATGTCACAAAACTACAAAACTAGATTTACATATTTTGTTTTGACATTACATTTCCTATTTCTATTTCTTCTGAAATCTTCCTGAAAACCCTAGTATCTATCTTTGAACGGAATCGACATTGCATCTGTTTCAATATTGAATAAAATGTTATACTACTCACTTTTGCCTCAAATCGTTTCGCTATTATTTTATCATCCTCTCAACGAAATCAAACTTATGTACAAGATATAAATAACATACTAAAATAATATGATATACTTTATTAAGTTTATATATTATAGTTAATATAAATTATTAAGGCTTCAAATCCAATACATGTTCTTTTATCGTTACGGCCTTTTTATGAGCCGAGCTTTTACGATGTACAATTCTAATTTCTATTCCCGAACAATAATCACATTTTTAATTGGCTCAGCAATAATAAAGATTATCAGATCTTATTTTCTTCGGGCGAGATTTTTAGATAATAAGAAAAAAAGATGTTGTGAATGAGTTTTTTTATCGATTTCTTTTTCTCAAATAGTGGGACCTTATTCGATAAGTATATTTTTTAATACTATACTTTATTATTACATAGATTAAATTATTAACGTAGTGTTGCAATCACAAGTGACTGAACTAAAAATATTTATATGTTTTTGGTATAAATTGTAAAAACCGACTGCGGCGTCATCGCCCGCAAAAGTGTCGTTTTAGTACATCCAAATTATACAAAATATTCATATAACTGCCTAACTGTACTGTAAAGTTTCATCTAAATCCGTTCAGTAGTTTTTGTGTGAAGATAGAACAAATATCCATCCTCACAAACTTTCACCTTTATAATATTAATAGGACTAGTTGGATACGAAATAAGATTTTGTCATGAAATGAAATTTACAAAATGTATTACATTTGAAAAAAAAAAAACGGTGATGGTAATTTCTACTGATATAAACTATTTAATGATCTTAACGTGGTTAAAAAAGAGGGATGAAAAAGAAAAAAAGAATCGAAAAATTTTACTCTAGTGACCACTATGTGAAATATATGTACAAAAACCTCTGTAAAGTATTTTAAGTTATTAAAAGTTGGAAACCGTAGTACTGAATAAGAGCCTTTCCTGTTATAAACTTTTTCGGAGAGGTTTCTTTAACATACAACGTGATTTTGAGCTTAAAGAAAAATTTAAAACATTGACACTTAATAAATATATATGTATATATGAAAAAAGTTAGTGCCTTCTACACTAAGGCGAAGGAGCGGTATTGATTCATATCTAGAACTTAAACATTTTCTTAAATTAGTATGTTACGAATGAAGGCAGTAAATATAGAAAACAATACTAGTAGACATTGAAATCTACCAAATTTTCGAAGCATTACGTGTTTATTGGCGGAATACAACGCCGCGCTCTGCCTCGACTCCAGGGCAAAGAAAATAAAAATATTAAATATCTCAGTAGGAATAGAAACCACAATCTGTTACATTTACAATCATACGCTTATGCCTTCGCGTCACGACTGGCCTCGCTCATTTTACTATAAGAAAATAAATACTATATAAAAATTTCATACTTTACGTCTAAAGCATAAATTACATTTTTTAACCACCTAATACTTCATCAAGTCCTGGATCAAACACACAATATAAATCGAAAAGTTAAACGATGGAAAAATGGTGATCTGAAAAAATAAAAACGCTTTAATGGACGTGGTAAGGCGCTCGAGGAAATTAACAAGCCATTGTCCAGTATCCACGCTCCGTAAAGAATTTGTGCTCCTTTGTTTTAATTCAACAGCTCAGATCGGTGTTAATGATTTTTAGCTTCATTTATCGCTTTAAATTGTTTACACGGCTTGTAACGCTAGTTATATGGTATAATCTATATATATACACGTATCTGACTGACTGAGGTAAGACGCACGCACAGCCGTAACTGCTGTGCGTAGAAATGTTATTTTCATAATCTGGACATCGACTAAGAAGGGATTTTGAAAAATTTTAACCCTTAATGGATGAAATAAGGGTTGACAGTTTGTATAGATTTTTTTTCAAAACAAAAATTTGAAATTCAGACTTTATGAAATATTTAATTGAACACGTGTTTCATGGTTTTTTAGAAGTCACCCCCTAAGGTTTCAAATCTGGGGTTGAATGTTAATATGAAAAAATCTTTAAATCGCCACCGATTTTTATAAAAATTTAAATTCAGACTGTTAAAAATATTTTATTGAACACGTGAAAGGGTACAAATAATCAGACGAAGTAAAGTATAAATCTAATATAATAAAAACCTAATATAATAAAGCGAAAGAGTTTATTTGTTTGCTTAAACACTAATATCTCTGAAACTAGTATAAAAATATATATATTTGTTGTATTGATATGAGTTATGCCCTAAGCCTAAATATATATTATACTTCTAACATTGGTGTTCTTGTAATTAATATATATATATATTATATATTATATGTACTATATGACACACTTTACAAGAATCCATTCCTTTCTTATTCATTATCTTTCTTTCACGCTTTGATTCGATACCAGAGGGAAGAAATTAAAATATTAAATATTGCATTTCGTCGAACGGGGATCGAACCCACAACCAGTCTGGCCTTAAATGGCGTAGATAATAATTATTATAGAAATTATAAAGAATAATTACCTCATCGTAAGCGACAGAAGTGAGAGGCAGGTAATGATAGCCAAGGGCACGGTCCCAGATTACACCTTTGTTCCACACCTCTACCAAGAGGCCGAGGTTGATGTCGTTGATTTCACTGTTAACACAAACAAAAATATATAGAAATATATTTTAATAAAAAAAATATCTAAATAAATCAGCTTCGCGCTGTATCCCGCACACAGCAGAGTAGGCAAAGGAACCTAGTGTTAAGACACTAAAATACGCCGAATCTTCGATGCATTACGTTTTGAGTGGCGGAATTCAACGCCGCACTTTGTTTCGACATCAGAGCGAAGAAATATAAATATTATTTCGTAGAAAATGAAATAAATATTTGATTTCCTCCAGTGAGGATAGAACCCACAACCAGTCGAGCTTCCAGTCACAACTAGTGCCCCTGCACCACGACTGGATCTCAATATACATATATTCTATTACCTTTATGAATTTAATAATTATTAATTTAAGATTATTCAATATATTATTATTATGATAATAATAATAAAGATACGGTCAGTGCGTTCTTTCTATATAATCCACAAGGGTAAAAGGCGAGCTATTGCTTTATAAAAAGTATTTTATAATTCTTTAAATAATATGTTTGTACATAATAAAATCGTATTTTACTAAATAAATTACAAAATAAGAAAGTACAAAATAAAAAAGAGTGTTTTATTTAACTTACTCAAACACTTACATTTAAATAATAATATGATATATATAAAAAAAAATAAATAAATCAGCTTCACGCTGTATCCCGCACACTGCAGGGTAGGCAGAGGGAACGTAGTGAAAGACACTCCGTTCCCCACTTTCTGCCGAATTCCGGAGGCATTGCGTGTTAAGTGGCAGAACTCAACGCCGCGCTTTGCCTCGACACCAGAGCGAAGAAATGGAAATATAAATTTAAGTAAATATTTCATCTCCTCGAGTGGGGATCGAACCCACAACCAGTCGGTTTACAGTCGCACCTTGTGCTGCTGCGCCACGACCGGCCTTCGCCAAATTCATATATATATGAATATGATATATATATATATATATATATATATATATATATATATATATATATATATATATATATATATATATACAGTACTGGACAAGTACGCACTCTTTGAAATTTGGTATTAGTACCGGTTTATTTACGAAAACAATTAATAAGCTAGTTCCACAACCGTTTCATCGATAGTTTGTGAATTCAGCGGCACATCCTCACGTAATTACTATAAAAACACTATGAATAGAGCACAAAAAAAAAATATTATTGGCAGGAAACCACTTTTGGCCTGGACAAAAAAAAGTACGCACTTAATAAAACACTAAATAAATAATATCATTGCGCTTCTAATATTTCGTATGACCACCTTTTGCTGCGATAACAGCTTCTAAGCGTCTGGGCATACTTTCAACAAGATTGATTATGTTCTTGATCGATTTTTTCCCAGGCCCGGCTCAAAGCTTCGAACAACTTTTGTCTGTTTGTCACGTCAGTTTTGTTTACGTTCTGGTCTAAAATTGACCATAAATTTTCAATCGGATTCAAACCTGGCGACTGCGCGGGCCAGTCCAACAATTTTATTTTGGAAGATCGGAAAAAGGCCGATGATTTCCGAGCCGTATGTTTTGGATCGTTGTCTTGTTGGAAGATAAATTCATCTTCCAATCCGATCTTCAGCAATGATTCTTCCAAATTTTCGTTCATTATATCTATATAGACATCGGCGGTCATAATACCTTTTATTTAAACCCAATTGCCGACTCCAGACCACGCAAGACACCCCCACACTAATAGACTTCCTCCTGCGTGCTTAACTGTCTTGTCAATATTTTTTTCGAGGAGCTGTTCTCCCGGCTTGTATCAAATGCGCGATCGTCCTTTATGTCCAAGTAAATCAAACTTGCTTTCGTCAGTCCAAATTACTTTTTTCCAAAAGAAAAGCGGCTTTCCAACATATTTTTTGGCGAATTCGAGACGCTTGATTTTATTTGCTTTACGAATCAGGGTCGACTCTGTGCGAAACTATTTTTTAACCCTACTTCTCGAAGTCTCCTGTGAATCGTTCGGTCGGAAACATTGAGGCTGGTATTCTGGAGTATTACACGGCTGGTTATTGTGGGATTTTTTTTAATCTCCCTAATTATTTTCCGATCGTCCCACCGCAGTCGTTTTTCTTTTCCTCCCTCTTCCGTTCTTATCATTGATTATACCTATTTTTTTCAAAACTGCTTGCATATTTTTTTCGCACTGTACCTTCACTTATTTCATATCTCCGACCAATTTCTCTTCTTGAAATACCATTTTTTTTGGTCTTTTTATAACTAATTTTCTAATTTCGTTTGGTATTTTCGGCATCGTGAATTTTAACGTCTTTATTCGAGCAGAGAGAATAGATAAAAGGATAAAAAATGCATAAAATCTAATATTTACATTCACTTTGCCAAGTTAAAACTTTGTTATAAGAAAATCACTTCGCTGTCACTATTAAAAATATGATAACTTTGAGTGCGTACTTTTTTTGTCCACCACATTAGAGATACTTTTTTAACGCTAAAATCGTTTTCTTTCTGTATTCCTATATTTGCAAACACTATAACAACGGCAGCGTAAAGGCAAAATTAAGATCTTTCTCTCACTACCATTTAAGGTTTCAGTTATCTATGATATTCGAAACAATTACATGGAAATAGAAAAATTTATATTAAATTTTTGCTGCTTATTAATTTAAATGATATGACTTTATCGGATGATAAAGTTTGTAACACTTAAATAAATTAACATTACTTTTATTAAGATATTTCATCCATTTTTAACAGTGACATTTTGATATTTTTTATACAATTCTCTCTACCTACTCTCTTATACGTGATTTTTAAGCATTCTATAATACCAATGTTATCGTAACATCATCTTTTTGTGCACATTAAAAAAAAACAAAATGTCATGTGGGAATATGTCACAAAAAAAGTAACTCCATACATCTATCTTTAACCTCTTTCACTCAAAGGGTAGCGGTAAAGCGATCTCAGAAACTTTAAAGCACTTAACCGACTTTCTATCAGAGCTCCGATTTCTTTAGATTATATCAGTAGGTCACATAGACCGAGGCGACCACGTGGTGGTAACAAATGTCTTGAGAAAACCTTGAACTTTATGCATGCAGGTAAGTGATGGTTATTGATTCTTATTTATTATTTATATTACTGTTTAACTCATTCGTATGTATAGTTGTTTTTTAGCTTCATGCTGTATGTCACACTAGCAAGATAATCAAAAGAAAGTATAAAATGGGTAAGCAGTAGAAAACGTAGCGTTGATACAATTCGTTTCCATTTAGATACTTCCGTTACAAACTCCGTTGAATTTTCGAAGGCATGGCGCTTTTCCGTTACCATATAAATATGTTCCTACACAAGAAAAAAATTAGTAGACTTATAAGTCAACTCGGCAACATAAGACTTGACTAAGATATAAGATATAGAATATCTTTTAATGCACAAAATTTATAAATATTTGTATAATGTAACGTAATTTACGAGAAATAACAGACTATCAAGACATTCCATTTTCCGACATTGCGTTTATATTATCGCCGCGCTTTGTCGTACTAGAAAAAGTAAATTAAAATAATACCCTGGCCAGCAATAAAAGCTACGAGTAAAGTCAGAAACACAACACGATGGCGTCAATTTTATAATATTAAAATAATTCAATTATAAATATAAACAGAAGGACTTACAAGCAAGTAAACTACAAAATTGAGGCCAGTCGTGGCGCAGAGGCAAGTGTGACTGTAAAATGGACTGGATGGGTTCGATCCCCACTCGGGGAAGTGAAATTTTGATTTACATTTATAATTTCGCTCTGGTGTCGAGGTAAAGCGCGGCGCTAAATTCCGCTACTCAAAACGCAATGTCGCCAGAACTCGGCGGAAAGTGGATAACGTAGTGTCTTAACACTAGGTTCCCTCTGCCTACTCTACAGTGCTCGGGATACAGCGTGAAGCTGATTTATTTTAATTTTTGATTTATGAATATAAACCACAAATAAAAATCTATTAAATTATTTAAAAAATATTATTTTAATAATATTGTCAGAATATATAACAAAGCCAGTCGTGGCGCAAGGGTACAAGCGTGTAACTGTGAATGCGACAACTTGTAGGATCGATTCCCACTCGACGAAATAAAATGCTTAAAATTTTTTTTCTTTGCTCTGGTGTCCAGGCAAAACGTAGCGTTGAGTTCCTTCACTCAACACGCAATGAAAATCCCCTCTAGAATTTGGCGAAAAGTGAGAAACGGAAATGTCTTAATACTAGGAGTTCAAGCTGCCCTGATACATGCGGGTTAGGGCGTGAAGTTAAAAAAACACATAGTAGGTAAAACTTATGTTCACAAATATACTGTATACCGTCTTTAGAAACCGTCCCAATTGGACGGTATCCAAATAGGCGCGGGTTCAAATCCCGCTAAGTTAACATTTTTATACGTTTTCTTAATAAATATTTTTCTTTCCTAAGTGAGGAATACATTTTAAAAATGTTAAAAAATGAACTGTGTAATTAATTTACTTAAACAGACTTACAAGCAAGTGAACTACAAAAGAACACGCCATTCCCTTTATTCACTCAGTAAATTAGAAATAGCAAATACTATCAGCTCATTTTCAACTAAATATATTTTTTAATTTAGTCTGCATTTATATTTTCTTTTAAATTACCACATTAAAATTTTTCTTCGACATTTAATTTCTGCAGCTGACGTTTCAAACGCTTGGCACGAGGGTCAACAAATAAATATGATATGCACTTAGTAGTACTTTTAAAAATAGAACTCATAGATATCAAGAAAGATATTCTATGAGTATTGATTTTGAAGAAAATGAACTGAATGAACTGAAGTTATTTTTTTTTCTTGTAGACAATTTGTTGCCCTCGTGGTGCAGTATAAATAGCTAAGAGATTGTTAAGTCCACGCTATATCACGTGCATAGTAGGGTAGGCAGAGGGAACAAGGGAACCTAATGTTAAGACACTCCTTTCCACATTATCACTTCCGTTTACCACTTTCCGCTGAAATGTCAAAGCATTGCGTGTTAAATGGCGGTACTGAACGCCGCTTCACCTTTATAATAATACATCTATAAATTAGTATCAATAAATATCATATATATATTAATGTACTGCTTATACTTTGTCATATATATTTTGATATTAAAAATAAATAATAATAATTAAATGCAATTTGTAATTCTATAAATCTTATTCTATAAAAGGAGTGATGTCTATAGATGCTCCTTATTAAATTTACTGGCACAGTTAAGTCTTCTTTCAATCATTTTCTTTACTTGCTTTCTAACATGAAAGTGAATAAAATTAATTTCAATTTGTCAGCGTTTTGTGATCTTTGTAAAAGAATTAAAGACATATAAAAGAACTTTCTTTCAAAAAGAATAAAATACCAGACAGTATCGAAGTACAAAGAAATTCTTGGAACATACTTCCGACAAAGTATTCATTTCAAAGGTGAGTTATATATTATCATACTATCGCTACCTTCCCCTGATTATTTTCAACAAAGCCCTATAGTTATTAATTACTATTTTTTTAGCTTTAGGCGGTAAAACAAATCAGGGTACGCAGAGGGAGCATAGTGTAAAGACACTCCGTACTCTATTTTCCACCGAATTTTGGTGATATTGCGTGTTGAGTAGAATTCGTCGCCGCGCTTTGCCTCGACATCAGAGAGAAGTAAACATTTTAAATACTCAATAGAAATATTAAATACTTAAAAAAACCTCAATTAAGAGATTGAACCTCCACAACCTCACCTCATTTAATAATTATTAATTTATGTATTTTTATTTATTCAAAATCATAAAAACTACTTTTATGACTCAAAATACATATGTTTTATATTGATTAATGCAATAAAATATTTTTTGCGCTTATATGGGTTTATAATATTAGCAGTATTATTTTAAATCTCTTACATTTTCGTAGACTTTTGAATGTTACAGTACATTTGGATTATGTGGATTATGACACAAAAATAATAAAAAAATATATTGAATAAATATTTTAAAAAAATGTACAAATTTTTATATGGACGTTATTTATAATACATTATTATAAATAAATATTTTCGTTTTTTCATTTCGCGCATAACTTTTCTTAGCAAAACATTCAAATTATTTAAATATTTGCTAAGAATTCAAGTTACCAGAAGGAATGTTTCTTCTTACATTCGTTTCCTTTGCGGGGCCTGTTGATTAGGTTTATCTCTTCCATTTGTCGGTAATTATATAACTTAAAGCAGCTTAGCAACTCTTTTGGTGCAGTATGTCAGGAGCTAGTTAAATATCTATAACTAGAGGTCTCTGAAAAATGACAACTAAATCTAACAAAAATATAATTTAACCATACTTATTTTTCTCTCCTAAGTGGAATAACACTTTAAAAAATTTTTAAAAACCAGTTTGAGGCCAGTCGTGGCGCAAGGAATACAAAGTGTGAATGCAAAATCGATTGGTTGTGGGTTTGATCTCGACTCGAGAAAATAAAATGTTTATTTTCATTTCTTCGCTCTGGTGTCGAGGCAAAGCGCGGCGTTTAGCTCTGCCGCTCAACACTCAATGTCTCCAGAATTCGGCAGAAAGTGGGGGACGGAGTGTATTAACACTAAGTTCCCTATGCCTACCCTGCTGTCTGCGTGAAGAACAGCGTGAAGCTGATTTTTATATATATATAATTTTTGACTGTGATAATTTCTTAAATCAAAGAATAAAGATCCATTTTTTTTAAACATTTTTAAAGTGTTAATCCACACTTAGGAAAGATAAATACTTAATTAGAAAACGTATAAAATTTGGACGTAGCGGTCCTCGAACCCGCGCCTCCTGGAAACCGACCAGGCGCTCTGACCACTGAGCCATACGTTCTAGCCAAGCTACGCCGAAACTCTTATACGCTTGTTACAACTTATTTATGTTGTTAGCATATACGTTTTCTAATTAAGTATTTATCTTTCCTAAGTGTGGATTAACACTTTAAAAATGTTTAAAAATATTTAAAAAATAGTATTCTCTCTTGCCAAACGATAATTCTTAGTAATTATCTTTGGGTAGCGGAAAATTGTAAAAATCTCCCTACAGAGATGCTACGTACCGCTACGTTCAAATTTTAAAACGTTTTCTAAATAAGTAACAAGAATAATGATACCCAGTCATTATTTCTGACCTGTCATAAACAAGTAGGTGGACAAAACAATGTTTATCAATAAAGGCGAAAATCTTACATGATAAGAATTCGTTACTTATGCTATTTCCCGAATTCGAACGGGTTGAAATCGTCCGTGCACATTGTACCTGTATCTAATAATAATCAATACATCATAGCGGTTCTTGACCGACTTACGGCAGCCTTCATCATAATGAAAGTTAACGAACTCAAAAATACAAACAAATTGAACTTGTGGATCATTTTAGTTTATAGGCACAATGTTTGTTTTTGTTTTTTTGTTTTATATTCTGTTTAGACTATGCATTTTTTTAAAGGGCTTATTGTAAGGGCATTGCACAATAATGATAATTGAAAGTTAATAAATAAATAAATCAGCTTCACGCTGTATCCCGCACACATACTCTCCACCGAATTCTGGAGGCATTGCGTGCTTAGTGGCGAAACTCAACGAAGAAATGAAAATATCAATGTAAAAAAAATTCACTTCCTCGAGTGGGGATAGAACCCACTACCAGTCGATTTTGCAGTCACACTTTGTGCCTCTGCGCCACGACCGACCTCGACCCGGTTGAAGTAAAAAACCTCCAATACAAAAAGTTTGGAAAGTAAACAAACAATAAGAAAAATGAAAAATGCAGTTTTCAAAGCGCTGGAGATATTTTCGTGAAAGTCACGACCAAACAGAAACTACCTTAATCGAAATCAGTTTTTCTATTTGGGGGCTACAATGCCTCAGACGAACATATAGTTTTCGTACTTCACCACGTACTTTTTATTAATTTTTAGAGTTTGTTTTTCACTAACAGTTTATTAATCTATATCAAATATATATAAAAGGACTTGTTCTGACTGACTAAGGTAAGGCGCACGCGCAGCCGTAACAGCTGATAGTGGAAACGTGAAATTTGGACAGATGTTTATTTTTATAATCTGGACATCCAGAGGAAGAAGGGATTTTGAAAACTTTTAACCCTAAAGGAATGAATTAGGTGCTGAAAGTTTGTATGGGAAAAAAAATTAAAGCGACACTGATTTTTTTAAACTTTGAAATTCAGAGTCTTAAAAATATTTAATTGAATATGTGTTTCATGGTTTTTTAGAATTCACCCCCCAAGCGTTCAAATAAGGGGTTGAAAGTTTATATGGAAAAATTTTTAAATCGCCTCCGATTTTTATAAAAATTTAAATTCAGACTATTAAAAATATTTTATTGAACCCGTGTTTCGTGTTTTTTTTACGATTCGCCCCTAAGGGTGCAAATAAGCGGGCGAGGCCGCGGGCGCTCGCTTGTAAAAAATATATGTCAATTTAAAATTATGTATTATTTATTTCCTTGGAACTTGTAGGCTAGCGAATTTGTTTTTACGGGGTCGGGAAAACGGGATTTTACATTTTATCCGTCACGTAAACTATTATACTGTATAAATAATGTATATAGGTAGATGTACAATATATAAATAGTTAAGAAAGTAATTAAAATATAAATTTTGGCCTGAATTAATGGCTCCAACTGATTTTGTTGTCATAATAAATAACCTAAAATCTTTTATAGGTTTTCTAGCAACTGTTTTCGCTAAATTACAAATTCAAGGTTTTTTTATTATTTAAATCAGATCAGAATCAGGCAGAGGGATGCTCCGCCTCCTCGTTTTTCCATTATTATTATTATTAGAATTGCTTTAAACTGCTTTAAGCGCGTATTTCAAAATATTTTATTTTTGTATTTTATATATATATAGGTATATATATATATATATATATATATATATATATATATATATATATATATATATATACTATAACTTTACAACTATTTCACATATAAAACACAAGCATAATTTAATGTTTTGGCATCCAGCCTTGTTGGGTTCGATTTATTGGCGTATCTCAGTTCGGTGCTGTAAATCTTTTAAACTGCGTGAATGTCAATACACACGTGATAGACAAGCGTACCGGTACACGATTCAATTTAGATTCCTTCGGACCGGTATTTTATGAATAAAATTTACGTAAATCTGATATGATATAGTATTTAAATGTTGATTTTATCTTTAATTTATGTTCCTTTTTTTCAGTTTCACGCTTTATTCTGTAGGAGCAGGTCTGTTTTGCAGATGTTGAGTTGCGGAGTTTAACGCCGCGATTTGTCTTGTTACCAGAACTAAGAAACTGAAAATATTAATATCCATTCCTCCAAGTGGGACATTGCTCGCGTTAACATTATTATATACTAATTATCTTTATTTTTATTTTAATCAATTCTTGTGCAAGACAGCAATTACAGGGCCACACTCTTTTTATTATCAATTTTATTATATTGTTAGTCATTCTTAACAATCCAGATTCTTCTTAGATGGTAATTGACGTAATTTTGTTCCAAATGATATGAATCTAATTATTAAGAATACAATTGAGAAAGAAAGCTTAAACAAGAATTATTTATTTGTATCAATTTTATATATAAAAAAAATTAAATAATTTTTTTTATTTATTGTGATTATAAAAAATAATAAAGTAAAAATTCTATAGTATTATTTAAAAAACCTGTCAAGCTCGAATCAGATGCGCCCACCGAGGTTTTCGAATCAATTTCAGCATTGAAGGTCAACAGAAGGTACAGATATTGTCTTGGTACATGGACGACGGACAACAAAGTTATCCTATAAGGGTTTCGTTTTTTACTTTTGAGGTACGGAACCCTTAAAACCACTCTTCTCGATCGATCGATTATATCTATAAAAGCCCATTAGACAGTTCAAATAACTAAAAAGGAAATATTTAATATTTTTATTTCCCGCCACTCAACACTCAAAGCCTTCAGAATTCGGCGAAAAGCCGAACGAGGAACAGGAGTAGAGTCTTTAATCTAGATTCCCATATTCCCTCTGCCTACACTGCTGTGTGTATATCTGTATTATACAGAGAGAAGAACTGACGAAATTAAAAAAAAAAACAGTTTTCCCGTAGTTCCATTATATACGGATAGATAAGAGATGCACTTATCGCATGTTTAACAACATGCAATTGATAAGAGACGACGACAGCAAACCGATCAATACTATCATCTGATAGCTGGCGAATGTTTTATTAAATCAATTTTATTACTGTTCACATCCAATCTGGATCGTAAAAAAGCCATTTAAAGACTTGTAATAGTTGTGTTGTAACGATAAATATATCGAATACACAATAATATCGATATTTTTAGCTTAAAATAACATTCGGTGATAAGTATACATGGATTTAGTATTTATTATCTGTTGCTATTTCATAGGTTTGAAAAAGAAAATATTTTATTTTTAAGCTTCACGATGTATCCCGCACACAGCAGGGTATACAGATGGAACCTAGTATTAAGATACTCTGATTCCGCTGAATTCTGGAGGTATTGCGTGTTGAGTGGCGGCACTCAATGCCGCATTTAACCACTACACCATAGCGAAGAAATCAAAATATACATGAAAAATTAAATCAGCTTCACGCTGTATTGCGTACACCGCAGTGTAGGCAGATGCAACCTAGTGTTAAGACACTCCGTTCCCCACTTTTCGCCGAATTTTGGAATCATTGCGTGTTGAGTGACGGAACTCAACGCCGATCTTTGCCTCGACACCAGAGCGAAGAAATAAAAATATAAATTTAAAATATATATCACTTCCACATGTGAGGATCAAACTCACAACTAGTCGCGTTGACAGTCACATACTTGTGCCCCTGCGCTACGACTTGCCTCAATTATAATACACAATAATATCGATATTTTTAGCTTAAAATAAAATATGACGATTAGCTATCATGGATTTCATATTATCTATTGCTATTTCATAGATTAAAAAATAAATGCTATTAGATAGATAGGTATCTAATTATTCAAATAAACGTATAATAATTAAAAATATTGTCCTTGTAGAATTTCCTAAAAGCTTTCTTCTATGACTGGGAACCACACAAGAAAGTTAAGTCTACGACTGCATTCAGCCGTTTAAAGTATGTAAATGAAGTGTCTAGACGCATTTTACTAAAAATAAAATATCATATGGATTATAAGGATAAAACCGTGTATCCGACTCGTTTTTTACTTCGCACATTACCAAGGGAGTATCTCTTTATATTATTAATATATTTTTCAGTTTCGCTGTATTCGTCGTGTAACAGGATACGATCGAAAGGCAGTGCTTTATGTTTATATCTACAAATAGATTAAAAAATAGAGGCTATTGTGGCACAAGGGTGTGATTGTAACGCAACAGTTTTGGGTTCTATTTCCACTTAGACGAATCTAGGCTCTGGTGGAACCAAGGCAAAAGCGCGGCGTTAACTTTCACCACTCAATACGCAATTCATCAAAGTTACGACGGCAGAAAGTGGGGAACGGAGTATCTTAACACTATGTTCTCGCTGCCTACCCAGCTATATGGAAGATAAATCGTGAAGAGTGAAAAATAGTAATAAAATGAATAATTATTCGGTCCTTTACGTAAAATTAATCGAACCAATAAATAAAAAGTATTAATTGCTTGAAATAAAAAATACTATATAAAACGGATTTGAAATACTTACAAAAGGAAGTCTTGCTCCCAACATGGAGTCGGGCCCTTCACTGTCACCGTCGTCGACTTGACATTTTGTAGTTTGAGTGTCACGTATGTGTTGAATTGTGTTGCTGCAAGTAAAAGTAAACCATAAGATTATAGTATTAGTATACAAATTGAGTTAACAAACAATAGATAATGGAATAAAAAATATTATTCCGAAATTCGCTTTGTATTGTTTATTTCTTTTTCAATAGTAATTGGTAAAACAGTTTCAATTCAAAAGTATTCTTTTCAAAAGTATATTTTCTCTGAATATTGCTAACTACAAAAATCTGAATAAGATAGTTGTATCTAGATTTTCTTTTAATAAAACTTACATAGATATCTTTGTATAAGGTCACGGCCTCCAAGCAAATACATTTCTTTCTGTTACATAAAAAACGTTTTATATGGGTGACTTTTATAATATTTGAAGCAATCAAATATTTTTTCAGCTTCACGTTGTATCCCACTTCTGGTAGAGTAGGCTTATAGAATTTAGTGTTAAGACACTCTATTCCTCTCTTTTCGCCTAATTTTCGAGACAATACTGTGTCGCATGAAAAAACGAAACGTCGTGCTTTGTCTTTTTACCAGAACGAGAAAATCCAATCTCTTTATTTCTCCTTCTAGAGCTTTTGTGAGAGTGATTGTTGCTATAATTATATGAAATTAAAATACTTAACTTTATGAAATATTATGCTTACCTTGTATACCGACATAGCGCGCCTTTTTTACTGAAACAAAAGAAAGAAATAAATAAATATATTTTACGCTATATTAATTAAGAGCACTTCGTCTTATTATGTTTCATAACTACCATTATTCCAATAAAAACGATTCTTTTATAAAAAGCCTAATAAGTCTTCACATTAAAGTAAAAAATTGCATATACATATACATACAAGATGCTACACTGAAACGTACGTGGAACTAAACGTATACTGTGTAACTTAACTCGTCTATTTTTGTCGGTTAAATATGAAAAACATACAACGGATAAACTTTCACTTCTTCTTAAAACACTTCAGCTTTACGCTGTATCCCACAAACAGCACGGTAGGCAGAGGGAACCTTATTAGTCTGCTACCCACTTTCCGCCGATTTCTGGCAGCATTGCGAGTTGAGTGGCGGAACTCAACGCCGCACTTAACTTAAAATACTTCTATATAAAAATTACCCACTCCAGGTCAAAAATATCTGATTATAATATTTCTTTTATAAGGATATTGTGGCTGGCAAGAGGGAACCTAAAAGTAATATAAGCACAGGTCTACAGTGCACTGTGGTTACTTTCGTCTTAATTGGAGAAGGATGTGGGGAAAAGAATATGTTAAATTTCCTGTGCATACACTCTTCTTATGCGGGAAAAACGTTAAGACGTCAAAAAAGCGACTATATTTTTTTTTAAAAACTGCTTCACGCTGTATCCTGCACACAGCAGGGTAGACGGAGGGAACCTAGTGTTAAGGCACTCCGTTCCCCACTCTCCACCTAATTCTGGAGGCATTGCGTGTTGAGTGGCGGAACTCAACGCCGCGTTTTGGCTTGACATCAGGGCGAAGAAATAAAAATACAAATGTAAGTAAATATTTAATTTTTTCGAGTGGGGAGCGAACCCACAACTAGTCGATTTTACAGTCACACTTTGTACCCCTGCGCCACGACTGGCCTTATTTCTTTTTAAATAAAATATATGATTTATACGTCTCACGAAAACAAGATAGCGGAAATATCTTGGCATAATTGAACTTCCAGGAGGAGGAAATAGAAAATAATATTTATGAACACTTAATAAATTGGACTTTAAAAATTATAAACGTCTATAGAAACTCAATATTACAGTATTCAATATTTCAAAAGACCCAAAACATTTTTCAGTACAATCTTCCAGTCACCTCCGTTGCCTCCGTCTATTGGTTCATTTCAATCTTTTTCGTGTTCCTTCCTTAATATATAACCTCACTCACAATTTATTTATGCTATATTTCAAATGGAATCTTCATTACATCAGTCGTATTGGAACATCTCGGAAGCTTTTGAAATACTGTTTCATCTTTAATATTTCTAAATTGAAAAAACGTTTCGCATAAACATCTATAGAGCAAATTACTTATATATGCTACAAAGTACGAAAAAAAATATTTTTTTAGCTTCACGACGTACACATATAGCAGGGTATGCCGAGGGAACCTAGGAACCTAACATAACGTTAAACCTAAACCACTCCGTTCCTATTAAAAGACATCATTAAGATCCTACATTATTCTGCCAGTACTATATTACTTCCTTAAAATATATGCGCATTTGTGACGACATTTATTTTTGTGTAAGTTTATATTTTGATTCATATCCGAGAAAATATTCAATGATTCAGCTTCACCCTGCATCCCGCACGTGGCCGAGGAAACCTGGGAACCTAGTGTTAAGGTACTCCGTTCCCATTAAAACATTTAAGATCCCTACTATGAAATGAATTCTGGAGCCGTTGCTTGTTGATAAGGGAACTCAACGGCGCACTTTGCCTTGACACCATAGCGAGGAAAAGAAAATAATTCATTTCCTTGAGTGGGAATCAAACCCGCAATCTATCGCGTTGACGGTCGCACGCTTATGCCGCTGCTCTACGATTGCCCTCAATCTATACATATTATATTTTTTGTTTTTTAATAATATATTTATCTTTTCTTCTTTGAATATGATATTACAAATTGCGGCTTTGACTTCTGCTTAGTACGACTGTCTCTAAAAGGACGGAAAGTAGCTTTTCTGCCTACTAATGGTTCTGGAGATCAAATCAAAAGAAAATGGATGTCTTTAGACCATTCATTCATTCTACTGTTATCAAAATGAGTTTTACGCGTTTTGTACATGTTATTGCGAGTATTGCGTGCTACACGAACACACTAGAATAGCCTGGAATCGATAGGACTTTTGGCTGGGGACCTAAAAACTAAAATAATAATTTAAAATATTTGATTACCTTGAAGAAAATAGCATAAACATTTATTTTAGACTAATAAAATATTTAATATTAGATAGACTAAATTAGGTTTTTTAATTTCCTAGAATGATAAACAGTTTTATAATGATAGGATGTTGATCTATTCGTAACATGTATTGATTTTTATTCAGCTGTATTCGTGAATATTGTTGATATCAGCAACAACAAAATACAACAAGTATTGGCATAAAAAAATCGAGTGCCAAGACACTTCCCATTCCGCTTCCCATTGTCCGACGAATTCTGGAAGCATTGTATATTGAGTGGCGTATTTCGACGCCTCGCTTTGCCTTGACACCAAAATGGAGAAAATGGTCAGCTTCACGCTGTATCCCGCACACAGTAGGGTAGGCAGAGGGAACCTAGTGTTAAGACACTTCGTTCCCCACTTTCTGCCGAATTCTGGAGGCATTGGGTGTCGAGTGGCAGAACTCAACGCCGCGCCTCGACACCAGAGCGAAGAAATGGAAATATAAATTTAAGTAAATATTTCATCTCCTCAATTGGGGATCGAACCCACAACCAGTCGGTTTTACAGTCATACTTCGTGACGCTGCGCCACGACCGGCTTCAAGAAAATGGTAATATTAAATATTTCATTTGCTTGAGTGGAAATCGAACACACAACCTGTTGGGTTTATAATAATAATTAACTCTTTATTGTACACCCAAGAATAGATATAAAAATACAATAAATATGTATAAATGTACAAAAGGTGGCCTTATTGCTTAATAGCGATCTCTGCCAGGCAACCTTCAAGCAGAGGAACTAGCAAATTAAGTTATGTTAGGGGTAGGGTGCAAATAATATATTTAAGAGTATAAAATAAATAAGTATGTAATTACCATACATAACATACAAAACAAAATGTACTGATACAATATATTATACACATAAAAAAAACAGTATAAAACATATACACAACATACATAAATTAATATATTCATATGCATACATACATTTATGGATACATACATTTAGGTGGAAGAATTAACTATAGTTCAGTTCTCGGATTTTAAGGAGGAAATGAAAGAGATAATGACTTCACTCATCGCGGAACAAAAGAAAGATTTGACCAATATTAGCAATAATCTACAGAAAGTAAAAGAATCTAACTCAAATATTGAAAGTTGTATTTTGCTTCTTACTTCGCAAAATGAAGAATTCCAAAAGAAAATTGCGATTCTCGAGGAACAATCAAAGAGGGACAGAGAACATATCTGTATTCTGGAAGAGAAAATAGAGGATTTGCAACGTAAATCACGTAAGACCACTATCGAAATTAAAAATGTTCCGAAAAAATCCCAAGAATCCCGGCAGGATTTAATCAATATGACTCTTAACATTTCCCGTAATATTGAAATTGAAATGAACGACCGGGACATAAATGACATTTTTCGCATAAGGGGCAAGAAAGAATCTGACAAAAATTCGTCTCTTGTCGTTGAGCTTCGTTCATCCCTATTAAAAAATGATTTTTTAAAAAAAGTTAAAGAATTTAATTTTAAAAACAAAACAAGACTCCAGGCTAAGCATCTAGGGATCACTTCCGACGTCGACCAACCCATATTTGTATCAGAACAGCTGACCGCCAAGGGCGCGCGCCTCTTCTTCCTTGCACGTGATCTTGCAAAGTCTAAACAATATAAGTACTGCTGGACGACGTTTGGAAAGGTATACGTGAGAAAAGATGACCAATCTAGAATCATCCTTATTCAAAACGAAGCTCAGGTGCAACACCTCATGCAGGAGCTCTGACTAGTCCAGTATTTATTTTTATCATATTTTTATTTAAAAATTTCTACATTAAATGTCTATGTAAATTGGTGCGATAAGATGCAGCATACACTCAAACATAATAGTTACTACTACATAACTGCACACCCTACATACTTAATTCAATACATACATTACAACTTTAAACCACATAATTATACTTCTCCTCATCTATTTATCTACATCTTCAAAATCACAAAACATTTACCACATATAAAAACAATAACTTACTTAAATAATTGCTATACAACTAATCTACCTTCTAATGAATACATAATTAAAGTCCTCCCTTTATATATACTCTTACATACAAGCTTATATACTTACAACGTTTCACAAGCAATGAAAATGTGTGCAAAATATTACCATATATATTGCTATAATTATATTCCACACTATAATGTAGTATCTAATTGTTACATAATATTTTCTTATTATTTACTTTCGTTCTGTATTGTTATACTAGCTTGTAATAGAACAATCACTATACGTTGCTGCTTTTGTAATGAACTAAATAATATAATTATTAATTATGGAAAGTCTTAGCTCCTTGAAAGAAATAGACAATATTGAAATAGCGAACTCAGTTATACTAGACATACAGAACCAAAGTATAAATCAAACGATTAAGTTAATAAATAAACTTACAGTCATAACGCAAAACATTCGTAGTATATATAAAAACTTTGATGACCTACAGGTCACTTTATCACAGCTAACGGAGGACTTTGATGTATTGATTCTCACGGAATGTAGATTACATATTACAAAAACAGTACCTTATTTAATAAACTATACCTCATATCAAACTCTAAATCTTTTGAATCAGAACGACGGCGTGGTAATTTACGTTCATAATAAACACAAAGTATTAATATCTGAGCTTCGACTTTCTAATGCTTCTGGCCTACAATTAATTATGAAAAATTTTGCTATTTTAGGAATTTATCGTTCCCCGTCTCACTTGGACGCTAGTACTTTTACGGACTCCCTAGATGAACATCTAAATAGTATTTCAAATCACAAAAATATCTTCCTTCTCGGAGACATAAATATTGACATTATAACTACACCAAAAGAGACATCTCAAGAGCGCAGACACAGATTACATTACCTAAATGTCCTATCAACTCACGGTTTACTTCCCGGCCATATAGTGCCCACAAGAGATGACAGCTGCCTGGACCATGTATTCTTGAGGATAGATAATATCCATAATGCAGCTTCTATCATTGTTTCAAATACTACGGTTACTGACCATAAGTTGGTAATTCTGAATATAGCACATTCATATAAACAAAATAAGAGTCATAAATATAAAATTGTCACAAATTATGAATCCGCTTCCACTGCCCTTGTAAGTATGGATATATCTAGCTTCAAAGTATATAGAGATCCTAATAGATTCGCTAATGCTCTAATAGAGAAGGTTAGGTCAGTTCTCCTCTCTAATTCTAAGCAAGTCGTAATCTCGTCCTGCAAAAAAGCACTGAAACCGTGGATAACGCCAGGTATTCTAAGATGCATAAGACTACGTAACAACATGCAAATGAAACTAAAGAATGAATCGCATAATTTAATTTTAAAAATCACATTTAGACGGTTTAGAAATTTCTGCTTAAATCTTATAAGAAAACAAAAGATATTATATAATAAAAATAAAATTAAAAAATCCGTGAAAAATCCCAGTAAACTCTGGCCAGTAATTAATGAAGTCACTCAATACAAACCCTGTAAAATACCTAACACAGATTTGCTGCATATAATGCCTTCGCCACAAGCTTCAATCAATAATATAAATAATTTTTTCATTAACATAGGCAAAGAGTTAGCAGAAAATATCCTGAACTCTGCTCCTGCTCGAAACAACATTTATTGTACATGCAACCACCCATCGTCATTTGTACTGTTAGATGTTACTCTTCAGGAGGTGGACACTGTGCTTATGAGCTTGGATACGGGTAGTGCTGCAGGTTGGGATGGGATACCAACAAAATTCTTAAAAATGTGTAGAGACGTCATGACCCCGCTCATCTGCGCACTGTGCAACCTCTGCTTTAGCTCTGGAGTCTTTCCAGATGCTCTTAAGCGCTCCATTGTCACACCTGTTTTCAAGAGTGGGGACAGAACGGAAGTCAACAATTACAGGCCAATATCAGTTTTGAGTTCTATATCTAAAGTCATAGAAAAACTACTTAACGCTAGACTAATGAGATATTTAGATAAATATAAGATCTTGTCCCGCTCCCAATACGGATTCAGGAAAGGCATATCTACGCAAGATGCTATCTTGGACCTTACGTCTTTAATTGTTAGAGAAATAGATAAAGGTAAAAAAGGTTTGGCTATCTTCCTTGACCTAAAGAAGGCCTTCGACACCGTATCTGTCCCCATTCTTGTCAGCAGGTTGGAACGCATAGGTATAAGAGGTACAGCGCTATCACTTTTTGCTAGTTACCTACAAAATAGGAGTCAAAAAGTAAAAATTGACGGGTGCTTCAGCGATGAATGCGAGGTGATATACGGGGTGCCGCAGGGGAGTGTCCTTGGCCCAACGCTATTCCTGATATATATAAATGAATTGTGTAATCTTGAGTGCGCTGGGGGAAGGACATTCTCTTATGCGGACGACACTGCCATAGTATTTACTGGAGGTTCGTGGCTCGAGGTTGAAAATGTAGCAAATCAGGGACTAAGTAAGGTTTACAGATGGTTGACAGATAATCTGCTTACCCTTAATATACAAAAAACTAATTATATTTGCTTTTCGACTTACCAAAATTTTCAACCAGAACCGAATTTTGTCATAAGAATTCATAAATGTTTACATCAGGATAGTTTAAACTGTAACTGTCCCTCTATAGAAAAGGTTAGTTTTACCAAATATTTGGGAGTCATCATTGATCAAAGGTTGAGTTGGCATCCACATCTCGAATTGTTAATGTGTAGGGTGCGTAAACTCATTTGGATCTTTAAATCTCTCCGACATATCATGGACAGAACATTATGTATTAAGATTTATGTTGCCTTAGCACAATCAGTCATCACATACTGTATTCCTGTATGGGGTGGAGCGACTAAATCTAAACTTATAGACCTGGAAAGAGCCCAGCGATCCCTCATCAAGGTGGTGTGTTTCAAGTCCTGTAGATTCCCAACGGACCACTTATACACCTTCAGTGATTTGTTATCAGTTAGGCGGCTTTATATAATTAACCTAATCTTAAATTGCCACAAATCGTTACCGTATAATTCAAAGGTACTAAGTAAAAGACGACATGACATCGTAGCACGCGTCGAACCTGTTCGTACGGTGTTTGCTAAGAGGCAGTACGAATGTCAGTCACCTTTCTTATACAATAAAATTAATAAACAGTTAAATATTTACCCTATGACCTTGTTTACGTGCAAAATTACCCTAGATAAATGGCTGAAGAAACTTACGTTTGAGGAGGTTGAGCTTTTGTTGCGTCGAACTGTCTAATACTGGCTTAAATAGGCATGTACAAACACACACTTGCACACACACACACTCACACACACTCACACACAACAAACACGCACACACGCCCATGCACACGCCCATACATACTGCTGTATTTTCATTTCCATTTCCAGAATTATTATGTACTATAACTGGTGTTCGATTTGGGAGTTGCGAGATATTCCCAACACAAGTGTCTTCTGACTACTTACTGGGAGGTCTCAGTGCATGTAATTTGTATGTTATAGTTCTAAATAAATATTATTATTATTATTATTATTATTATATATACATACACATACACATACATACATATATATACAAATACATTATATATACAAACATAAGATAAGAGCTAAATGGTAAGAATAAAATATATAATGGCAGGAAAGAAAAGATAAAAAAAAGAGAAAAAAAAAGAAAAATAACCTAAATCTTAAAGTGACATAAAGTGTAACTTTAAGCGACGTTTGAAAGTTAAAAATGTTTCGGCATTTCTGACATCTAAAGGAAGGGAGTTCCACAATCTACACGCAGTTACAGTAAATGAACTGCTGTAAAAGGAAGAAGTGTGTGAAGGTATTTTTAGAGTAAGGTTACGTTCAGAGCGAAGAGTTCGGGAATGTGTCTCGCCCAAAAACTCAAAACGTTCTTTAAGGTAAGGAGGGGAAATTGGATTAAACAGAATATAGTAAAGAAGATGAAGTATGTGAGTATTCCTGCGAAGGCGGATAGGGAGCCACTTGAGTTTATTACGGAAATCAGAGATGTGATCAAATTTGCGTAGGCCAAAAATGAATCGAATACATACATTTTGAATGCGCTCAAGTTTATTTAATTGCTCCTCTCTTAAGTCAAGATAGCAAATGTCAGCATAATCAAGAATGGGTAGAATGAGAGTATTTGCTAGCGAAATTTTAGTAGGTATAGGAAGAAAATTACGCAAACGTCTAAGAGAGCCTAAGGATGCAAATATCTTTCTGCTGTCCTCACTTACCTGTGAATCCCAAGACATAGTAATATGTTGGACTGTAAAGTCTAAAGTGATACCAAGATCTTTTACAGTTTTGCTGAATGGTATAACATCACTATTAATAAGTACTGGTGGTAAAGTCGATACATCTATTTTTGAAATAAGTTTTGAACTACCAATTAAAATCAGTTGAGTTTTTTTTGAGTTAAGAAGTTTTATAGTCACACGCATGTGCCCCTGAGCCACGACTGGCTTTATTTATAAAGTTCTTTATCTTCTATTATATAATCTTTTCTTTTCTATTATAAAATTATATAGAGTTCTAAATGTCACTGACAAGTACGACGCTGTCACCAAATCTTAAAAAGATTAGAATTTAATCAAAGTAAATTCGCAACTCAATATATTCATTTATCTTTTGCTCTTACCTTATCTAGATACGATGTCTGATGAATGAGGAAAATTTCTCTTGAATCAAGATTCATTAATGATACCATGGCATCATCAAAAATGTTTAAAAGCTTAAGAAATAAACGGTCAAGTGCGAGTCGTATTTGCCCACCGAGGGCTCCGTTCCAAATTGTAGGTCAACGGGATACACAACTTATAAAAATTTACAAACCTTTAGGTTTGCGGGCATATACATTCATTTCATATGAAACGAACTACAGATTTAAGTTTGTAATATTTATCTATGAAATATCTATAATATTTTAGTTTTTCTTTTCTTTCCGCGGGAACTTAGGTTATGATTACGCGGCGACATTCATACAACATGCAGCAAAATCGAAGTATAAATGCTTAATGTATACGTTTTAATTGTGGTAATTTAGTAGATTTATTTTTCCTGTGCTTTATGGGACCTTAATATATTATATTAAATTAAGCTTAGCATGAGACCTTTATTTATTATATTAAATGCAGCTTAACCTCTACGCAATCGTCTTGACAGACGAACGGACGGACACCAAATTGATCCTACCTTCCGTTCTTACCTTTAGAGGTACGGAACCCTAAAAAAGAAATTAAATCGAGACGCGTTATATAATTCGCTGAAAGTAATCCTATAGCACAACAAAGACAACCTATACTACGTACAATGTACACCAACAAAAGTGTTATGATCGAGTCACGACGACCGACAAGTGCAAAGTTTACAAATTTTATTACCGAACCCTAACAGAGAATGGACACTTTGTATTCAATTATGTTAACCGTAAATCATGAATCTATTTAAACTTAGCTCCCTATCACATTTGAACTACTATTACTAACGTTCTGAGATTTTATTTTGAAAGAAAACGGGATTTTTCAACGTTTTAAGCAAAAACAGCGAGATTCTTTAACTCAAAGTGGAATATAGAAAAAATATAAATAACAATAACTCTTATTACTTGCTCTTTTATAGTGTGGTATGAATTATTTGTTTATGGTAAAACGACACTATATTTATAATAGAAACTGTTTTATTTACTTACTACCTACGGAAGTTAAATCTTTTCAGTCAATATTTGTCTCTGAAATTGTTACTAAAATATTTAAAAGTTATTCTGTCCCGCTTGGGACAAATATATTGTATAGCTAATAGTTAAAAACAATATATGTATACCATATATTGTTTTAACAAAAACATAAACTTTAGTCCTTTAGTCCAGTCGTAGCGCAGGGGCACACGTGTGTGACTCTAAATGCGACTGGTTGTGGGTATGATAGCCACGTGGAAATGAAATATTTATTTAAATTTATTTTTTCATATCTTCGCTCTGGTACGGAGACAAAGCGCGGTGTTTAGTTTAGCTACTCAATACACAATGCCTCCAAGAGAGTCTTAACACTAGGTTCCATCTGCCTACCCTGCTGTGTGCGGGATACAGTGTGAAGTTGATTTAAAAATAAAGTTGGTGGTAATTTGAAGAAAAGTTTCTTTCCCATAACACAATGCATATTTATAACCAAAGTGAAACAACCTTTAATAATATTTACATATATACATATGTACAAAGCGACGTCGCTAAATTATAACCAGGCTTAAGCTTCTTAGGAGAATATCTGATGTTAATCCATTTTAAGAAACAAGAAACATTTGTAGTTTTAAACAATATTTGTTTTAGAGACAAATAGAAAAACAGCAGGGGCTGAAAAGATTTTATTTTCTCTTATTTATTAATATTTAAAGACTAGCGTCCCACTCGAGGATACACTCCGCGCGCATACCACCACTACCACTATATATATATATATATATATATATATATATATATATATATATATATATATATATATATATATATATATATATATATATATATATATATATATATATAGGTAAATATATTTATATTCACTTTATTAATTATTTAATTTACTAAATCAAATTTAGTATCCTAATTTAACATTTAGGTTAACTTCTATTTCAATATTAAAGAAACATTTCATTGATAAATAAGATAATAAGTGAGTATAACTTTTAGCTTTTGCTTACTTTCAACTGCTAAATTAAATCATAACAAAAAAATGTACAAAATATTCTTAAAAAACATAATGAATTCAGAAAATTGTTGGCAAGTGTAAAAATATTTACATATGATTTACATAGTAAAAGTCGAAAAGTTCGCGCTACAATGTTTTTATTATTTTATACGGTAGCTAGATACATCACTCACTTTCCGCCGAGTTCTAGAGGTATTGCGTGTAGAGTTGCGGAACTCGACGCCGCGCTTTGCCTCGACATCAGAGCGAAGAATTGAAGATATAAATGTGAAAAAAAAATTAATTTCCTTGAGTGGGGATCTAACCAGTCGATTTTTTAGTCCCACTTTGTGCCCTGCGCCACGACTGGATCATATTTATTCATTATCTTTCTGTATGGAGAGCCACCAGAGGAGGCGTGCAGGTGCGTTGCTGGTAATTGAGATGGAGATAGACGCGCTTTTTGAAGGTACCGAAGTCGTATCAACCTAGATATATTGCCACAGCTAGACCAATCCACAGTTCCGCGGCGCGTTAAAGTAAGTTCAGACAAAACCGCACAGGAGGAGAGGACTGAAATATTTTTATTATCTTCGTTTCTCCGCTATAGTAACAAGACAAAGCGCGCAGTAGAGTTTCGCAATTCAGCACGCAATGCCTCAATTCGGCGGTAAGTGGGGAAACGGAGTGTTTTAACACAAGGTTCCACTATAGCCACCCTACTACGTGCTAAAAAAAAGTTATTGAATGTACTAGAAGTCATTATATTAGCGTATTAAATTAATTATCCGGTAGTTTTAACAGGCAAAGCCGCGAGCGGGTCGATGTTGACAATATGATAAAACGAAATTACGTACATATTTCTTAAATACAAAACAAAAAATAAACAAGTACATAAAGGTTAGTGGCTTAGTAGAGCCCTATCGTTCTCGATATTTTTATCATAAACCATATACTAACAACAAAACTATTATGGGATTTTGTCTGCGCCATTTACATAATCTATCACAAGTAGGCTTACTTTGATGATTCATATACAAGGGATAACTGAGAATTCTGGGCTCAATTTAGATATACAAATATATTTAAAGAATAACTTTTTTTTACCTTATTCGATTATGAAAAAAAACAAAATAGATTATTAAAACAATATGAAAAGTCAAACCATTCAAGCTAAAATTAGGCCCTTACTATCTCATATGATTACCAAGCTATTATATATTATATTTCTGTTACTTTCTTTTTTTCAACTTCACGCTATAGCACTTCCAAGCACAGCAGGGTAGGCAGAGATAATCTAGTATTAAGACACGCCGTTTTCTGCCATATGCTGGAACCATTGTGTATTGAGTGGCGGAACTCAACGCTGCGCGTTTGCCGACACTAGAGCGGAGAATGTAATGAGAATGGAACTCACAGCCTGTCCGTTTTACAGACACACATTCTGCTCTTAAATTATATGTGTATGTGTGTTTTTAAGTGTGTGTAAGACAGAGAAGTGAATTATAAAATGTTCATTGTGACAATTATAATTGGGTAATCAAATATGCTTTTAAAATGCTTTTAAAAATTTCGCGATGTTGCACAAAATGTCGCCAGAATTCGGCCGGAAAGTGGTAAACAGAGTATCTTAACACTGCCTACCCTGCTGTATACGAGATACAGCATTAAGTTGATTTTATTTATTTTTATATATGCTTTTATAAGTCTATATACCTGTCTAGATATGTCTACATATAGAAAAAATAATAATATGTTATAGAATTCGCGGTTCCCAACCACCAACATATGTATATATCTGAATATAAAAAAATCCGGATTCTCGTACTTTGTAATTTTACTTGCATATTTTGCAGTAACTGAATGACTCATTAACCTGGTTTTGTTTTTAAAGAGTACTTCAAACAGCGTAGTAATACAAAAGACGTATATACAAAGCGAACACATAGAATAAAACATTTACACTTTATAGTTGCTTTTAATTATTTTTCTGCATTACTAAAACAGCATAAAGAAATGATATACTATATTGATATTCATATTGACCGACGTCGAGGTCCAGCGACCTATAACTACTTGTTTCTGAGAGTTCATCGGCACTGCGCACGTCGCTGAGTCATTTTTAATCTGTCGATACCTTTCAATATATCTTGAAAAATTTTAGAGTAAGATTTGGCACAAATACAGATAGTTTCAAGTTTATTTGATTTTTATTATTACTTATTTATCAATTCATTATAATCAAAATATGTAATTCATTATATTCAAAATATTTTAAATATCTTAGTCATTTGGTTAATACCTCCAGATATTAACCAAGATTAGACGTTTCTATAGTTCAGTAAATATCCAATTTCTCATAAAACTACGACTATGAGACTATTCCAGACGCAAATGTGACTGGAAACGAGACTAGTTGTGGGTTCGATCCCCATTCGAGGAAATAAAGTACTTCTGCGCTCTAGCGTCGAGTCAATGCGCGGCTTTGAGTTCCGCCACTCAACACGCAATGCCCTTAACACTAAGTTCCCTCTGCCAATCCTACTGTGTACGGGATACAGCGTGAAGCTGATTTTTTTTATTTATAAAAGATTAGGTATTTATTTATTCTTTAGCATACTTTTATTTATACATATGTCTTTCGTAATTTCATTGCTTCACTTAAACAATTTTATAATTTAATTTAATAAGTTTAATTTTAAGTTACAAAATATAAAACACTAAATTGAGCCAGAATAGGTATTATGAAACTTAGTAGTTATACGTTGATTAGGTGATAACGAAATAATTGGTTATCATCAACCTGACCTGGTCTCGAGTTTACGTTTATTATATATACATAGCTAAAAGTACCTTGTATTTTGTAGGTTTTAGTTTTCTTATGTAATTATGCTAAAACACGTTCAATGTACATGGTACAATCTTGTATAGAAAATAAATCGATTATTATACTAATATAGATTCTATTCACGATAAACGTATTTTTTTTTCTTTATATTTACACCATTTTACGGCCTGTGACCAATTAAAAGGATTTTGCGTAGAGTATTAAATATTTTAATTTCTTCGATCTGGTGTCAAAGCAAAGGCTGGTGAGTTCCACCACTTAACATGCGATGCCTGCAGAATTCAGCAGAAAATGGGAAACAGAGTGTCTTAACACTAGGTTCCCTCTGTTTAACCTGCTGTGCTGGATATAGCGTGAAACTGATTTGTTTTATTTAGTTTTCCTATATAAAATAAATTAATATATGTTCATCGCTCATACTTGTATAGAAAACAAAAACATTTTGTATTAAGTATCTGAACTCATCATTGTTAATGCTGATAACGAACCCACTAGACACAAACTAACTGTTCTCACCTGTTCCACACACTACCAGCGGAACCTAATATGCTAAAAAGGGCAAGAATGAATAGAACGCTAAAGCAAACATCGAAGTATATTGCCATAATGGCGCTATTATTCGTAATGCACCACTCATATAGATACGCGCTGTTTCAGAAATATATTTCAGGCCATGTTCTAATTACCGTATAAGAGAGTTGGCAGAACGTTACTGTGCAACTAATAAACAGAGAATTAGGTCGTGCTGTGTAATTTCATACAATTTCACCTTACGTTAATAGAAGCTAATTGCTTAAAATATAATTATGTTATACGTTTATATTTGTTGGGAATTGGGAATACTGAACAAAAACTTTATGCCGATTATCCAATCAGCAGGCTCTGCTCTGACATGGCAGTGAATTCGATTTTTTACGCGGTAAAGATATTTTACATATTAATATGTATTTTTTTCTGCTTCACAGCGTGAAACAGGTACGTAACAATGTAGGCAGAGGGCGCCATGTGTTAAGATACTCTCACCGCTTTCCGTCAATTCTTTAAAATTCGTTGAAATACCAAATGCTTAGACACTTCGTTACCATTAAGACACTTCAATTCCCCACATTCCGCCGAATTCTGAAAGCATTGTATGGTGGAACCCAAGGTATTCATGTTCTCATATTAGTACAAAAACAATCAATTATTATTATCTCTCGGATATGCTCATACAACAGACGCCCAGAACCATGTTAATTATTTACAATTCCAAAATTATTTTTGAATAAAAATACAACAAAAATCTCGCGTCCATATCATACGCACCGCCGTCTGCTAAAGGCTAATGAATAAAAACGTTTAGCTTTTCCAGAAGTAATCCCTCAACCTTTGTGATGCCTCATCTGTCATTATATTGTTATTATGTTCCTTAGGAATATATTTCGTTTGACTGATTTTTTTTATATTTAATTTCTGGAGTTCCGTAGTTTATATGGTAAAAACGAAACCGTAATAGGATTGCTTTGTTGTTCGTCTGTTCATCTGTCAAGATCGGTTATCTCGAGACCACGTGGAGGTGTTAAGTTGAAATTATAATCAAATATTCAGGCCTACGGTCAGTATACAGTCTAAAACCTTCTAAATCAACGCAATCAAAAGATAAGAGCGATATATCGATTTTCTTGCATGTTCTCAAATTCGCTGCGTAATCAAAACCTATAGAAATCTTGTGAACCTACAGTTATGAAATTTGGTATGAAGTGAAAATTTACTATATAATTTACATAATTTACAATAATAACGTGAAAATTTACTGATATTTCATAGAAATAACTAATTACAAACTATATATGTAGTTCATTTCATTCGAAAAGAGTGTATATGCCCGCAAATTTAAGTTTGTCAATTTATATAAGTTGTACTTTCTGTTTACCTAATGTATCCCTGATCCTTAAATTGATATGAAAGCCTCGGTGGGTGAGACCGACTCGCACATAACCGGTTTTTATTTTGTAAGTATTTGTAAGGGATAGGTTCTATTTCTCGTGATTCTTGTGATGTGTTACAACATCAATCCTTTCTTTGTTTTTCAATTTATAAAACGCGTTTAGTATAGTGAAAACAAAGTATTGTTCTTTATTTAACCAAAGAAATAGGATTTTTGTTTCACGTCAGTCTCGATATGACAATTGATTTGATTTCAATTTTAACAAAAAATATTCTTTAGCTACACTATATCCCGCTTTCAGACAGGTAGACAGAGAGAGCGTAGTGTTAATACACTTCGACTTAAGAGACCCCGAAAATAAGAGTTGAAAGATTTGTTGAATTTAATATATTTCCCTAACTTCTCTAAATTAAAGAAATTTTTATAGTTGAGATTTTCTGTAATAATTTACTACACGTTTTTAAAATGGGCATATTATTTTTAATATTTTCCTAAAACAAAACAAATTACCAATTTATTTTCGATTTCTAAAAGTGGCGCGTTCACTTTTTGTCACGCTTGTCAATAGCAGGACTCAAGAAAACGAGCTTGTGGTGGGAGGTTGTTACACGAGACAGTGATCTTAAATCAAAATCAAAGAACAACACAGAATCTTGGCATTCCTATTATTAAATATCGCCTACATGATCTTATTTGTTCGTTTTTTTATGTTTTAGGGTTCTGTACCTTAAAAGAAAAAACAGAATTCTTATAAGATTACTTTGCTGTCATCGTATCAAGATCGCGTGGATGTATCTATCTTAAAAAAAATCTGAGATTAATATCAAATATTCAGGTCTACAACCCTCTCGAGCATAGAAAAAATCAAGTTAAGTCAACGCTATCAAAAGATATGAGCGTTTATGTATTATGTTTGCTCTATTTTACATGAATTCACCGCGTTATCAAAACCTATAGTGAACTTTCCGTGGACCTATTTATGAAATGTGACAAGAAATGAGAAATTGCTGTATATATAAAAAAGAAGAAAACACCAAAAATAAAAAAAAATAATAATAGAAATAAGTCCGCTAACTTAAATTTGACAACTTTTATAATTTGTACTCCTTTTACGTACTACTCTCCTTTGACGTACAATACTGAAATTGATTCGGAACCCTCAGTACGCGAGTCCGACTTGCATTTAGCCAATATTTTATTTAATTGAAGAACAATTACTCAGATAAATTTATAAGATTACAAAATATTATATTATTAAAAAAATCACAACACGAGTAAAGATTGCATCGGATATAACTGTTAATTTTATATTAGGCCAATTCTGTATTAATAGCAGCAAAACACGCGATCGTACTCAGTAATTCAAACTATTTACAAAGAACTGGGTCAACGATCTTTACATGTTTCCCAAAGTTTTAAACAACTTATAATTTTATGGTTCAAATGAATTTTCTTTTACTTTTTTACATTAATGAATTAGTTAAGTAGGCTTTTGGTTATAGTTAATTCATATCAGTACATTCAGGGGTAAAACTTTTCTAAAGCTTTAGTTAAAAAACAATTTGACATAACGTGAATAAAAATAAATGTCTATAGCGGCAGAGTTATTATATATATTTAGTAACTCTATACTACGATATACGTGTTATTGATACTTTCATATAGAAGGATGTAGAGTGAATGACAGATTCATTAAACTTAAGTTCAGATAAGCTTCAAATGATAATTAATTCTAAAATATCACTTTAACATTTTTCTTTTATTACGTTACAAGCAATAACAACAAACACAACACAACAACACAACCATATATGGAATAAAAAAATATCGTATTCAAATTTCTATAATTAATCTCGTTATATAACAATTTTATTCAAAAAAAACGCTAAGTTTATAATGTACAGTATCACTGCGTTATAAGAACGAACTCTCCTATGCATACTCTATTTCCTAAACGACTAAAAAGGGCATATAAAAAGCTCCGGTTATAAATGAATAACGTCGTTATAGGGGTTCCGTAATTTCCTTACTCACACATTGCAATGAAGGTAATAGGGGACTATTATAGAAAATATGCAACCTTGCCTTTTTACCAAGTTTATTTAGCTTAAAATACTTTTTTGTATAAAAACCTTGTTATAGGCTATGTAGCTAACTACCTTACCTATGTAATACGTGTGTACGTTATATATATATTGCTTTTTTTGCAGTTTCATACTGGATTCAGTATATAGTACTAGAGGTAGAAAAAGGGAACCTAACACTCCGTTCTTCCCTCTTTCGCCAAAATTTGGAAATAATGCTGGAGGAGTGGCGCGGAACTTAATGCTTTGCGTTGTTAACAGAGGGAATAAATACAAATTAATTAAAAGAAATTAATATTTATAAATCGATATTAATTTCCTGCGTGCCGTGTTGCGATTGCAGTGCCACACCTGTGCCACGGCGGCCTCGATCTTGTTTTTCATATATACCTTGTTCGATCTTGTTTTTCATATATAAAGTTTGTGGTTTGCTTACATTATCGTGTGAGCTTTCAACTTGTGTGAACTTTCAACTTGTGTGAACTTTTAAATAATCAAATTAAATTAATTTAGCTTCACGCTATACAGAGGCAGAGGGAACCTAGTGTCAAGTTATTCCCTCCCGATTTTCCGGCGAATTCTGGAGGCATTGCGTAACGCCGCGTTTATGTCTTGACACCAGAGCGACGAATATTTAATTTCCTCGAGTGGGGATCGAACCCACAACCAGTCGCATTTACAGTCACATTCTAAGAGATATCATAACTTATGTTTTTAATATAAATATAAAAATATTACGGACAAAATCTTTCTTTTTTTTCATATTTTATTTAGGTTTAACTGTAACAGAAAACATGATACTTTAATTAATTATCCGCAATAATTACAATAGAGAGCTGGGTTTTGTTAATTAGAGAAAAGTAAATGTAAATTCTTCTCGTATTACCGAGTCCCTAGATGTTCAAATAAAGGCCTATTTAGACAAAATACACTTTGGATGGGTGCTTGAATTGTTGTTAGCCTCCTTACGTAAGAAGATTCAATAATACAATACGACTGTGTACTTACATGATGTTTGTATAGATGTATATCACAATTGAATGGTTATATATATATCTATACTATTATTAATCTATACTATTAAATAAAGAGAAAATATTTGTATGTGTGTATGTATGTAGTGGATAACCATACAAACTACCGAATCAATTATAAAATTCTTTCACAATTAGAATGCTACATTATCTTGTTTTACAAAGTTAAAGAACATATCCTTATCTAAAAAAAACTTCGAAATACCAGTCGTAATATGTGTTTGGCAATAGATCTTTTTTTTTACTTTTGGAGATATTGAATATTATACTTTATCTAGGTATTCTATTAAATATCGAATGAGCAGCTGATAATATACCTACATGTGTATATAACGAGCAAGGAAGGGAGGGACGTGAGGGCAGGCAGACAAAAAACCTATTGTGATTTGCTTACTTGCTTGTATTTCATGCAGATTTTCTTTTTTGCTTACATACTAGTGTGTAGTAAAGCCATCATAGCTATAGTTAAGTTAATTATTTTTAAGTTTAAAAGTTCCAATATTTTTTTTTGAACCACTGGGAAAAGCTTTTACGCAGACCATACGAGCACAGGACAGATTTATCCTACGAATGGATGGGTCTATGGGACCCAAAAAAGCAAATCCTCATACTACCCAATAAAACTCAGCGGAAACCCTCTCCACCTATATGAGACGCCACGGGATGGCTTGCGCATACCGCCACGAAGCCTCGGTAGAAGGCTCGCATATTGCGGGTCACCGTTACCTTCAGGATGAAAGATTCCTACCGACAACAGCCATCAAAGCATGCCGTTGTGGTATCCTAATCACGCTTTATTATATTACGAAAAATTAACGTATCTGGAATCGAACCCGCACCTCAATTAGCTCTACGTTGTTATCAAGTTAGACCAAATATATACGCTCGTGATAATTTTCCGTTACTCAAAAATTATAGTTAAGTATTATCAATTGACTAGAGAAAATGCTAAGTTATAATAATTTAAATCTTAAAGATAATTGCGTTTTATTTTTTTTGTTTACATGGCTTAAATATTATTTAATGAGAGCTCAGTCATAGCACAAGTGTACAAAAGTGTGACTGTAACAGCGACAGATAGTGGGTTCGATTCCAGCTCTAGAAAATGAAATATTTACTATTCAAATTTCCTCGCGCCAGTCGTGGCACAGTGGCACAAAGTGTGACTGTAAAACAGACTGGTTGTGGGTTCGATTCCCGCTCGAAGAATAGAATGAAATATTTACTGAAATTTATATTTTCATTTCTTCGCTCTGGTGTCGAGGCAAAGCGCGGCGTTGAGTTCTGCCACTCAACACGCAATGCCTCCAAAATTCGCCAGAAAGTGGGGAACGGAGTGTCTTAACACTAGGTTTCCTCTGCCTACCTTGCTGTGTGCGGGATGTAGCGTGAAGCTAAATTTCCTCGCCCTGGCACCAAAACATAGCGCGGCGTAGAGTTCCACCACTTACCACAAAATGCCTATCTGGAGTACAGAGTAATACTGAAAAAAAATCTTTAAAACAATCTAAGCAGATGTAGCAGTTGCGTACGTAACAATGTAACAAACTATACAACTTACAATATAATATATTTATAAAATATATAAAACTATTTAATTATATGCTTTATTCTTATTTTAAAAAAGCTCAATTCGTTTATTAATAATAGTTGTACTTGCAATTAAAAGAATACCTAGAGAAACATTTCCCAGGCGAATATACGAATATTTTGGTCAAGTAAAAAGTACATGTGGACATTTAAAGAGAAACCGCTGCAACTTCCAATTAAAACAAAAAGAGAAAAAAATAAATAATTTCATTTTATTATAACAAGGACTAATTTGGAAAGTTATTTCTTTAAAACAATAAACATAAATATCAATTATTTTATCATATATGTAGTTATTTAACAGAAAATAGTGAGCAATGTGACAAAAAATCGCTTTTTCCTTAAAATTCAAAATGAACGGGTTTTATATTGTGAAATATATTTACATATGTATGTTAATAAGAGGTATATATGTTGAATTGCAAAGATTAATTATTCTTAATATTAAATTACACATATCTGTACACTCCATAGATATAGATATAGGTTCAAATTCCACTCATAAAATGATCACCTCACAAAATTGACTTATTGTGTAATAATATATTTATTAATTTCTGGCTTCTCACTGTACCCCACAAATAGCAAGGCAAGCTGAGGGAACCTAGGAATAGAGGGCTAACACACTAAGTTCCCTAAATTTTGACGTTAACAGTCGCACGCTTGTGCCCCTGTGCAACGACTGACCTCTGATAATATAATAATTATTTTATATTATAATTCGTATATGAAATATTGACCTTCGAAAACACAGTATCGAAGATACTGGAGAAAAATCACGTAAAAAGCATAAGGTTGATGACAGTGGAGGAAGCGAAAGAGGTATGTAGAGACTATAGCGTTCGGCGTTCCGTTCTCTCTGACTACCCCGCTAGAGATACAGCGTGTAGCTAGATTAGATAAGATTAGACTAGATTAGATTATTGAAATTTAAGAGTTGTCATCATCACCACTGTGTTACTGTTTATATTGAAAATAGATAATTTTGAAACAGAATTGAGTTCGATACTTTCTATCTTATTTAGGATAAAAATATAGAAAAGATGAGAGACAAAAGACCTTTAGAAAAAACTAAATTGAAGGATTCCTCAACTTATAGACATCCTGACAATGTAATGGTAACGAAGTAATTTGGTTGTAACAAGTTAACAAGTAATATGATTATGAGTTTTACACACGTTTTCACATATCACGATAGAATGCTTTAGCACTAAGTTCCCTCTACATAAATGGAAATTAGTGCACACTCCGATTCTCACTTTCCGCGCAATTTTCAAGATATTGTGTGTTGAGTAGCGGCATTTAACGCCGCGAGAGCTGTGAATAAAATAATTTAATTTAAAAATAATCTTTCCCCCCAGTGGGGACTGATCCCGCAAACAACGTGTTGACATTCGGACAAAGTAGTAAAAAAGAATGTGCAAAAATGGCACAAGGGAATGAATATTGTAACTTATATATAACTTCGTACAAAAACTATATCGATTCTGTATAAAAAGCACAGCAAGCCGCGCAGCCTACATGATTTATTCACAATGTTAAAATTAGACTCGGTTCAGTAAGTAGTCTTTTGTATAACTATATATAATTTATAGAAACTGTTCTTTCTGTCGGATCCAATAAAAACATATAAATTATATAATATTATAATTATATAAGATATAATATGAAAATATATTCGACTTATTTCAATCATATCCGTGGAATTCGTTTTTTTTTCTTAAATCTATTTATCATCACAAGACTGTATAAATGATTAATGATCCATAATATATCTTAAATAATTCGAGTCTCAGTCAAAATACCAAGTCGAATATTAAAAGCTTTCAAAAATTACTTAAGCATATAAAATACCTTCTTATTGATATTTTCATATATAAAAAAAATCAGCTTCTGTATCCTGCGCACAGCAGCAGGCAAAGGCAGTAATGTTAGGACACTCCGTTTCCCACTTTCTGCCGAATTATGGGGGCATTGCGTGTTGAATCGCTTTGGGCCGCTAGTATGTCATAATATTAAAAAAACGTAACCACTTTTTGCACTAGGTACTAATGTGTTATATCACTCTAAGTCAAAATATATAGCAAGTACATTAAAAAACGTAACAAAACAGTTTTAAGCCAAAAAGACAAATGAAAAAGAAGAAACATAGTATAACGAGCAACATTTTGTTAAACAACCACATGAGGTACGAACGAACGATGATGTTGCCAGTGGAAGCCAAAATTTATTAATTAAAAATTCATACATCGCAGACAACTTGAAATTGGATTTAAAAAGTATGATTTTTTTTCTTTTCCAAGCCTTAATATTACAAAATATAGTCATGTTAAATAAATTTAAAAAACTGTAATTCCTCGAGCGTTGTAGGTGAAAAACCAAACATGAAGCGTGCAAATTATACTGGCGCAATATGCAAACGTGGAGTAAAATATAATTGGGCCAAAAGTTTTCCTTTACTTTTTTTAACATTATTATGTTACATTCTTGAATTACTGAAAAAAAATTGGTGTTCTTGTTTAATTTTTATTGTTTCGAAATAGTCAATTATTTAATGATCATGGCATAAAACATATGGTTGATTATAAAAGTTTAAATTGGGATCACTTGAGGTATTACATTGTTCGATATTACAAAATTATTTAATTTATATAGTTGCCTCAACCGTCTAAGTTTTGTAAGAGTATTAATGAATTTCAAATAAATATATTTTTTACTTAAAAATTTTAAAAAATAATTTATTTCAGCTTAACTCTGTAGGCAGAAGGAACCTAGTGTTCACACCGTTCCCCACTTTCCGCTGAGTTCTGGAAGCATTGCATGCGGAGTGGCGGAACTGAACGCCGTGCTTTGCCTCGACACCAGAGCGAAGAAATGAAAATATAAATATAATTAAATATTTTATCTCTTCGAGTGGGGATCGAACCCAAAACCAATCGATTTTACAGTCTCACTCTGTGCCCCTGCGCCTCTTATATTTCTTACTTTATTAACTTTAATAAGAATATGTATCGTTTAACAATGGAACTTTTCACTGCTATGTAGCTTACAAGTGTAACCGCTACTAAAGTTAAATATTTGACGTTACCGACGCACACGCTATTTTTGTTGTGTATAATAACTCATTACTTATTATATTTACATTAAAATTGTGGACATTTTTCAGTTATTATACAAATAGAAATAAAAGATATATCAAATTGCAATTATTATATTATTATTACAGTAGACACAATAAGAAATATGTTTATATAAAATTATTATAGCTTTACTTTATATTTTCTATTTATATTTACTGTACATTTTCAAATTTCAAAATAATAAAATTATAATAATTAGATCAGCTTCACGCTGTATCCCGCGCACAGCAGGGTAGGCAGAGGGAACCTTATGTTAAGACACTCTGTTCCCCACTTTCTGCCGAATTCTGAAGGGATTGCGTGTTGATGGGCAGAACTCAACGCCGCGCTTAGCCTCGACACCAGAAGCGAAGGAATGGAAATATAAGTTTAATTAAATATTTCATCTCCTCGAGCGGGGATCGAACCCACAACCAGTAGGTTTTATAGTCACACTTCGTGCCACTACGCCACGACTGGCCATAATTAGATGTCTCAAATATTACGATAAAAATAAAATTACCATTTTGATTTATAAGGAGAAAATAAAATGTTTAATTTTTGCCACTTTAACATTAAAACGCAAACGTAACTTTGACATTAACACGCAAATGTAGTTATTTTAACTGATTTATCAGTTAAAAGAAACTTTACATTAAGAGTTGATTTTATCTGTCACACTTCTTTAACGCCATTATTAATTCATGTTATTATGGTATGGTGGTGGTAGTTATATAAATATAAAAAAGTTCAAGTTCGACCAGGTTCAACTATAAAAATCTATATATTACATCTTTCATTCATACTCAATTGTTACTTTATTAAATTTGCGTACACATGTGTTAAGTATTAGTTAATTCTTGGTCGTCACCTCAGGTCGTCGGGTTCGCGGCGCATGCCTCTCTCGTTGCCAAATGATACATTTGTCAGTACTGTCAGTACTCACCTTGTATTAACTTAACTTTGGAAATTATGAATTATTTTTCAAAACATACCATGACTAAAATTCTTCAACACTATAAATATTAACAGAATAGAAATATTGATAGTAAGGCTTCATTATCATTCTAATTTATATAATTTTACTATTGTTTTAATTTTTTTTTTAATTTTGCTAAATATAGTTCAAATATTTCACTGTAAACCAGCGGACCATAAATACTTGTACATATATACATATTTATTTTATTAGCTTCACGCTTTATCTTACATGTAACATGGTAGGCAGAGGGAACCTAGTGTTAAGACACTCCAATCCACACTTTCCGCCATATTTTCGAGGCCTTGCGTGTTGAGTGGTGGAACTCAACGCTTCACCTCGGTACCAAAGCGAAGAAATGAAAATATTAAATATTTAATTTTCTCGAGTGGGAGTCGAACCCACAACTTGTCTTTTACAGTCACACTTTATGCCCCTACGCCACGACTGGCCTTATATGTATATCTATATTTATTACATATTAAACCTAACAACAGTATTATGATTTCAGCTATCTATGTATCTTCTGCTCGTTAAACCATAAAACTTCCGTGTTTCGTCCTAATCTCGTACCTTTAGGAAACCGTTACGTTTCTAATTAATATGTGCTACGCCGTAGCGCTACGAAACATTACCAACACGTATATTTTTCAATTCAATTATAATTTTAAATGTTAATTAACTTTAAACTGGTATTTTCTCGAGGTTTATATAGGCTATTTTTAACTTTTAATTTATTTATTACATACCATACTATAAGCGTGCTAATATCTTTTAATGAAAACTTTATATATTTTATAAATGTGTGATTGTACACGCGATTGGTTATGGGTTCGGTTCTCACTCGAGGAAACAAAGTATTTAATATTTTAATTTCTTCAGTCTTGAGTCAGCGTTGAGTTCCACTTCTGAACTCGCAATGCCTCCAGAATTCGGCGAAAAGCGGACAACGGAGAGACTTACCATTAAGTTACGTCTGCCTACTCTGGTGTGTGCGGGATACAGTATGAAACTTTATAGCACAATTTAGAGTCGCTACGTTTAGCTTTGCAGCTCAAAATTGAAGATAGTAAAAAAGTTCATAACATCAATATTTTTATTTATCGATATTAACTAAACACAAAATAGCAACCACCCTACAAATCTTCTCTAAATACGATAAACATATTACAAAACAATGCATTCCTCGACATAAGTGATGTAACGCAGGCCGCGGGAGGGGTAAGGGCTTAAGGGCGCTATGGTCGAAATTTCCCCGGGTCGAAGGTGAAGGTCAAACCGGTCTTGCGTCATATAATACCTACCGCATATTTCCCTACTTTGTACTTTGCAATGTAAACAAAGACATTTCAGTCATATTTACGTATTTCCACAATTTGCCCCTTAGAAATCAATACAAAGAGTTATTTAACGATTTCTAGCGGTCCTTGAATAGCAAAACTGTATGTAAAACACGCTATAGGAAGTGATTCAAATTCTTCATATAACATTCCTTAAATGATGCCTCATTCGTTTGAGGACACCTTCCCTTGTAGTACTTTTATTACGAGTGTTCTACATTTGCAGTTTATATGCAATAAAGAATAATCTAGTTTACGACGAATCACCTACATTCGTGCCTTGTGTTAGATAAGTATCTATATTTTATATATGTTTTTAACTCTTTCTTTAACATAGCTTTTTGATTATTTAGATAATGCAATATTTGTAACTAATATTGATAATTTCACAAAAACCAATTTAACGCTGTATCCCACATACAAGAAAATAGGCAGAGGGAACAGTGTTAAGACACGGAATCTTTCGAGGCATTACGAAATTCAACGCCGGCTCTGGCACAATGGGGCCACTTCTTCAGTAAAAATATCAGTAAATAATAATTCAATCCTTCGAGTGACGATCGAACTCACAACAGTTGCGTTACAGACGACCTCAAATTATGCCTCGTGCCGTGTGATCCCGGCCTAGAATAGGATCATCCTGGTACTGGTGGTGTCGTAAGAGGCGACTAAAGTACGTGTGGTAGAGTCACGTCGCCAGCAATGGCAACACGCATGGGCAGGACTCGACCGGATCATTACCACCCCCGGCATTTAAAACCGGCATGAAGTAGTGGCTTTATGCCACTGCGTTTCGTATCAGGTAATGCCGGGCCCCGGCGCCCAACCCATCTTAAAGGCCGGCAACGCACCTGTAGCTCCTCTGGGGTTGCACGGGGTCGTGGGCGGCGGTAATCACTTACCATCAGGTGACCCGCACGCTCGTTTGCCGTGTCTTTTCCATAAAAAAAAATATATATATATTAATATTGATAATTATTTTACTAAATAATAAAAAAAAGAAAAAAAGTATTATTTCATAACTCATCCAATTCAATAAAGACTAAACGGAGGCCCAAAATAACTCTTGACAAGTTTACTTCAAATAATTTAAAACCACATATCGCTGGCCACGTTATTATATTATCAAAGCACTCTACCAGAGTGCATCAAGCCCTAAGCCAGTAATAAGATAATGTACCAACCCTATTTTATGGAATGTTAGAATATTTTTCCGTAATTAGTAGGGTTCATTGAAAATGCAGTGGAGGAGGTAACTAGCTTAAGTATGGGAAGTTCAAGTGGCAAAGTGCTTGAGGAATTCTAATAAATTCTAGTCGCGTATCACACTCATCATTTTACTGTGTTAGACGTTGATTAAAAGTATTTCGAGACTTTTAATAAAGTTTTCAACAATATTTTGTACTACGTCTTGGTTATTAACTTCTATGTTTTACGATTTTACTAAAGTCTATGAAATAAAAATAGTTTTTTGTGTCTAAAATGTACAGTAACGAGTAACGTAAAGGATTAACTTATTTATTATACATACAGAATACCCATAGGGCCAGTCATGATGCAGGGAAACAAGCGTGTGACTGTAAACGCAACAGGTTTGATTCCCACTCGGGAATGAAATGTTAATATTTTCATTTCTTTGATCTAGTGCCCAGGCAAAACGCGGCGTCTGCCAATCAACACGCAAAGCCTGAACGGAATGTCTTAATACTAAATTCCTTCTACCCTGCTTAAAACGGAATATGACGTGAAGCTACAAAAGAAACGTAATGCCCATTGTAACTTTTGACTTGCTTACATTCTTTGTAAGGTTAAAGGCAAAAACTATAAAACTTTTACTAAGTGATTTAATTTAGAATTCAATAGTATTTTATTAGTAATAATGCTCCTTCCCGATGATTCCTTTAATATAGTAGTAGGAGTAGTAGTAGATATTAAATGTTACAAGAGTTACTCAACGCTTTAACATAAAGCACTATATATTTAGTCGTGTGTATGTTGTAAATTTTAAGAAGTTATTAACACAACTGTACAAACAAAGATGCTAATTTCTCTCTAAAACTTCAAAGAACAACTTTTTCGTGTACACCGAAGCCGGTTCCTTTCAACTTTTTCTTCACTCTTTATTGTAAAAATATAAATTTAGTTAACTGTAACGCGAGTTTTCTACACTATATACCTATGGCGATGTAGACTATGGAAGCATAAATTGTTGCCCGCTGGGTACCCGCTTATGTTGGCAGCCTGCCATTACCTAAGTTGCCCAATATTACAAAAACTTCCTGCAACCCAATGTCGCGATATTAAAGAATAACGCAAAGATTAAAAAATATGTTACGTTTTAATAAGCGAAATGGTAAAAGGGTAATTATTCTTATTTGAATTAATTTAGCTGTATTAATGATGTTTTATGTTATTAGAAATACACAATAATAATTAATATATAATTTGCCCTTATAACCTTTATGCGTTTTTAAGTTAAGACGTTGTATTGTGACTAAAGGGCTATTTTGATGATGAAAACGTTTAGATTTTTTTTTATTATACATAAATAGAAAAAAATGATAGTTGAAATGTTGTATAACTGCAGACCAGAAGTAAAAAGACAATATTTTAAAACAGTAACAGTAAATTCTTGATATATATATATATATATATATATATATATATATATATATATATATATATATATATATATATATATATATATATATATATTTACGCTTAATAATTATAAACAAATATTATAATAACCAATTGTATATCAAATATCAATATACGTACTTATTTTGTATAAAATGTATGGTGCGTAATAAAAATACCATTCATTACTGTGAACGTTCTACGACAACAGCTCAACGTGAAAAGTATGAAAGTTTCGCGAAACACGTGAAAAGAGTGACCCTGACCGAGAATGATGTGGAAATAGAAATATGATGACTTATTACGTAACTCTTTAAGTCGCGCAAATTATTGCAATTTTGCATTCACTTGTGTATGTAGTTTTAGAATGTCACTTTTTAATGAATACGCCCTAATTACAACAGATAATATTCTGAAATATATACTTGTTTGTAAATAATAAGTTGTTCAAAGAACAAAATATATACATATTTCTATTGTTTTTTTTGCTTTGTTTTACGTATTTCTCCCTAAATGTGGGGTAGGTAGATAGGATCTAGTATTAAAATTCCATTCTCTACCATCTACATAATTATTAAGTAATTGCTTGTTGAAAGGAAAATACAACTTCTTTCTATTCTTTCTATACCGGAAAGAAATGAAAATAAATATTAAAAATCAATTATGATAAAAGATGTTGCCCCTTTTATAATTCCATTACGGTAAGATGGCCTTAAAAAATTGTTTTTAACATTTTTTTTTTATAAAAAGATATCTATTTTAACCTTACGTAGTGACTATACGTAGAGCTTAATTACAATAAAATACAACCTGTGCTTAATGTAAAAACATATGCAACTCTACAACTAAGAGAGGAAATAGAAAGTGTGATTGAGTGTCTAAATAAAATAAGATTTTTAATAATACTTTTCATTTTTTTTCATACCAGTACGTTACAAAACCTTAAAAATAACCAGGTATATGGTCATGACAAGAATACAGGCTAAAGTAAAACATTTTATTCAGCTTCGCGCTCTATCAAGTACAGAGTAGGCAGAGGAAACCTGGGAACCTACAGTGTGAACGAATGGAAGTGCCTATACTCCGTTGTTTATTAAGAAACTTCTGTTCCCCATGTCATCGTCGCTTTTTACCTCGTTACCAGAGCAAGAAAATGAAAATATGAATATTTAACTCCCCGAGTAGAATCGAACCCACAACCGTTGCGAATACCTCTGCTGCGTGGTTATTATTTTCTGTCTTCTATTCTGTCTCCGTCCCTATTTTATATTTTCTGTACAGATTATAGATTCTTATCATTCACATATAGCTTGACTATGTAAGAAAACTGGAATGAGCGAAACCACTATACTACCGACTACTTGATAAGAGAACGGTATAGGCCTTTAGTACCTAATGTTCACTAAAAGCATTTGATTTAATAGCCTCATTAGCGAGGAAAGCTTCAACGCTAATGGTATTCAAAGAAAACGTATTTTTAAACAATGTGATCTTGAAATGTGATAAATAGATATGAATAGAGTCTATACGTTCAAAGTAGGCAGAGGGCACCTGACAACCTAATGTTCAAATCGTTCCTTACTTTCTGCCTTCTGGATGCACTGTGTGTTGAGAGGCAGAACTCAACGCTGCGATTTGTCTAGACAACAGAGCGAAGAAATGATAATATTACACTGCCGCGAGTGGGAATCGAACCCATAATATATCGCGATAATCAGTCACATGTTTTATATTTTGTATTAATAACCAAATTGCTTACTGATTGAAAGTTTTTAGTTGAATCTTGAGAATAAGACACGAGAAAACTTGTGTTTACACGCTGCGATCCCAACTTCCCGCCTACTTTCGAGACAAAACACAACGCTTTGTCTAAAAAAATTTTAATCTTGAAAGGGGTAAAAATATAATATCATAATAAAATACCATATTAATATTTTATTACGATATTTTTAGGCCCTTAGAAAAGTGTCAAAGAATTTCACACTCAACAATTTACAATTCTTCTATTTGAACCCGCAAAACTTCAAACAAAGAAAATTTTGAGAGGGTAAGAGTGTAAGTAGGGGTAGCCGCGCTTTCCAGTATGCTTTACTCACTCTCGTCTCTCCATTTGTAACTTCACAGTGGGGTTCGCGTAGCTACTTTTCCGTAGTACCGTTGTGAAACAATACGATGTATTTTTCATATAAACCAGATAAGACAAGTTGATATGCTTCTTCATGGTAAGAGCCTGAGCCCGTAGTAAAACCATTTTTTTGTAGTAGATTTTTTTGTAGTTTTTTATTACGTCTAACAAGGCTTGTTGAATTCACCACTATTCTGTGGTTACCATGGTTGCAGCTATTTAGACGAATTTACTAACAAGACTGTAAAATGCTATTTACATACCAAATCTTCAGTTTGACTAATGTCAAAGTACTGTAATATACATATAAGATATAGCGATGCCAGTCGTGGCGCAGGGGTTCAAGCGTGTAATTTCAAAGCGTGACTATATAAACGGTAGATTGTGTGTTCGATTCGCCCTCGAGGAATTCATTTCTTCGTTAGTGCAGCGTTGAGTTCCGCCACTGAATACCTAATGCCTCTAGAATGCGATCGAAAGTGGGGAGCGGAGTGTTTTAACATTAGGCTCCCTCTTCCTACCCTGCTGTGTGCGGGATACAGCGTGAAGCTGAAAAAAAGGATTTAATGCATTCAATAAATCCATATGTTAATTTTGGTACTTAGCTGTCATTTTGCTGTATGATTTAGACATTTGTATTTATATAAACAAAACGCTTTAAATTATGCTATACAGTAGCTACAAAAGTTATTTTATAAGTATTTATATAAAATTAAGTTTAAAATACATCGGTTGGGAACTAAATGTAAATTACACGTAATTGTAGCAGCGTTGTGTTCTCTGTTCTTACTGGATGGTGTCCCCGAGTGCATTTCACTTGTTTATTTGCATATTGCAGCAGTAAAGTACAAACTTAAATAATTATTTTGTTTAAGTTGAATCTCTCTTTAAATTCATACTATTTACTATAATATAATATATGTTTCTACTAATTGAAATGTTAATTTTTTTACCTGACTTCTGTAAAAAGAGGGTTTCGATTCGACTGTATTTTTTTAATGTTTGTTACCTGAGAACTTTCGACTGTGATTGGGGTGGCCGATATTGATGATGCTAAAAATCCTTTCTAAAAATGCCATCCATGAGAGAATCATAAAAGTCATAAATTTGCAATAAGTATGGCCGCGACAAATGCGCGAATAAATCCATTTCAAGTAGTTTTACAGTCAAGTAGTTTACAATTTGAAGTCGGTTTTTTTTATTAAAGTTTATATTATCATCTTTATGAAAAGATATGAACCATTTGGCTGTACAGAGAATTTTATTTTCAGAATAACAAGCTTTTATTTTAACAAAGAGCCTAATACTCTAGCAGTACATAATAAACTCAGGCTTACCGTTAAGACCACATAGAACTATAGAATAAGGTTTGCTTGGATATCGATTTAAAACCTCATACGGTTCAGTGTTGTCGAAGTTTCAAAGAACGCTTAAAGAACTTTACATTTTCTTTACTCGAGGCTTCACTCGGAATTCTCGGTAACGCCGCGGGTAGAGAAGGAAAATATTATGATTTTATAATATTTTATGTAGAAAAAATGTTAATGTACAAGAAAAAAAAACAGTAGAAATATAATTATTTTATTATTATTATGCAAATTATGTAGTTTAAAGTAAAAGAAAGATGTATCTTTTTCGCCTATTATATTATTCTTTTACTTAGTAAGAAAGTATAGAAAATATAATGATAGCAAAAGACAAAATTATTTTAAAATTCTTAATTATTATTATTATTATTATTATTATTCTTATTCTAATGTAAAGTTCTTTAAGCGTTCTTTGAAACTTCGACAACACTGAACCGTATGAGGTTTCAAATCGATATCCAAGCAAACCTTATTCTATAGTTCTATGTGGTCTTAATGGTAAACCTGAGTTTATTATGTACTGCTAGAGTATTAGGCTCTTTGTTAAAATAAAAGATTGTTATTCTGAAAATAAAATAATCTTTCTGGCTTCCTGTTTGAATTAATTTTCAGAACAACTAAACTGAGTTTTATGAAACTTTCACTGAAAGATTTTTGTCTAAAAATTCTAACGGAATCGGAATTAACGAGCAACAAACTGCGTTTGCCGTGTACCTACCGTCTACTTAGATAGATGTGAAATAACTAAACATTTTTTTAATAAATTCAAAAACTTTGGCGACCATAATCAATTTATTTCATGGATTATTAAGTGCATAAGAATAAAGATAACCATAATAAAATAATAATTGAACTATTTTCTCGAAATACACTTAAATAAATATTCATATAGTGTAAGCGGGCAAAGTCGCGGGCGGGCGTAGTCTGCTAGTTATCTTATAATACATATACTTCCACCATAGTTATTTGAAACGTACATTCCAGTAAAACCGATCATAGATGCCTATTATATATATCTTATTTTATTACAATTTAATAATGTGTAATAATCTTTATTAAATTCTAATAAAAGCCAAAATTTAAAAAAATACTGGACCTGCTAGCCTTTTGATTTTGGGATGCTTATATATTTTTTATATTTTTATTTATTTTGTATAAGTATAACTTATAAATTAAATTAAATTAAATTAGCTTCGCGCTATATCCCGTACACAGCAGGTTAGGCAAAGGCAACCTAGTGTTAAGACACTCCGTTCCCCACTTTCTGCCGAATTTTGGAGGCATTGCGTGTTGAGTAGCAGAACTCAACGCCGCGCTTTGCCTCGACACCAGAGCGAAGAAATGGAAATATAAATTTAAGTAAATATTTCATATCCTCGAGTGGGAATCGAACCCACAACCAGTTGGTTTTACAGTCACATTTTGTGCCACAGCGCCACGACTGGCCTCGAAACCTACCTAACCTACTTATATTAATTACTTAAATTTATTTATTATATAAGATCAAAATCTCGTTTTGCATGTACTAGCACACAATATAATTACATCTTGTCATAAAGCATAAGGTAAGACCTAAGTCTAGAGCACACGCCTGAACCAGCCATTTGCATATTATAGGATAAGATGTGATAGGGATTTGAGTACTATATTATTCTGTTTGTATAATATGTGCAACTATCCGATACAGATACCCGCAGATACTCAGAAACGTTTATTAACAGCTAATTAAAATTAAATAGATGTAGACAACTCAATTTGAAAAATAAAACGTTGTAGCTTATATGAAGAGATAATTAATTATTATATATTTTCCCTATTTTGTGGTCTGGTTAAGAAAAATAGTGTTGGGCACCAGTATTCAGTAAAGCAGCATTATAGGCAAGCAAACTGGCCCTCTTTCTCTTTCTCTCTATTTATGCCATATTAAATAGACAAAAAATAGAGTCACATCATGCGTTTAGTAGTAGTCTCTAGAAAAAAGCACCGTAAGTTAGTACAAAGTACGATTTAATTCAGTTATTCTCAATCACTTGAAACCAAAATGCAGTGCGCCCACATAAAACGTGGTAAACAAGGCTATAAACGGGATTTACTGCATCGACCCCCATCAAGAGTACACGTGAAAATAACATTTATCTTCTTAAGACTAAAGCATATTTTCGAATAAAATTTCCAACACGTCTTTAACTCCTGCACATTTCAACTTGGGCACTGCTAAATGTTTTGACAACAAGTTATTCCTTAAGATATAGTATAGAAAGGCTACCAACGGACTATACATACTATTTATATGATTATTGATGTAGTATGCTGGTAACAAAAATAAATTGTAACAAGCATGTAAGAATATCAACGTAGCCCGATGGGAACGTATGGCTTAGTTGGTCAGACCGCTTGGACAGTTTCCAAGAGACGGGGGTTCAAATTTAGCGGAAGTTCAAACTTTTATAAATTTCTAAAAATAATAAAAAATATTTTTCTTTCCTAAGTGTGGAATAACGTTTTAAAAATAAAAAATAGCATACAATTGTAATATATTTATTTATTTAAATTTAATATTCACTTTTCTTTTATAAGTAAGTAATATGTACAATTTTCAATATGTCACTTATAATATACTAACTTACTAAACTCACCAAAAAAAAATTTTTTTAGGGCATAAATAATATATAACAATACTAAACTGAAATATTATTTCAGTTTAGTATTGTTATATATTAACAATTAAGGTTAAGATTTATAAAGAACAAAGTGCTTTAATAATAGGTTTCCCTCGGTCTACCGTGATGCATGCGAGATACAGCGTGATCTTGATTTATTTTTTAAGATGTTAAGCGTAATCTAAATGAACGGCCTGTATAAATACAAAAGCACTTTAACCTTTCCTTAGATTGTCCTTAAATGCCAAGAGGTAGGTTGCCATCGACACTGGCAACTGATGTACGTGGGCAGTAGTGGAAAAAAATTTTTCATAATATTTTATCTCTTTTGACGTAGATCTAACAATTATACTTGTAAATATTAAAATACAACTGCTATTAGAATCGTTTCTACATAAATAAATAAATAAATGCTATTTGTACTAAAAAGAATAAATTATACTTTTCATCATAAATAAATTATTTAAATTTTATTATACAGAAACAGATTTTTATATTACTTCATGAAATACTTGTAGGTTTTTTGTACCTTTACTAATAAATAAAGCCATTTGTTTTTTTTAGCTAGCTTCATGCTTTATCCTGCACATAGTTGGGTAAGCAGAGGAAACCGTAGTGATAACGTAGTGTTAAGACATTCCGCTCCCATTAAGACATCTCCGTAGCCCACTCACCCTCTTCTTGCTGAATTCTGCGTGTAGCGGAACTCAGAAACGCGCTAGCCTCGTTACCAGAGCGAAGAAATGAAAATATTAAATATTTTATTTGGCTCGAGCGGGATCGAACCCGCAACCTGTCATGTTCACAGTCGCACGCTTGTGCCCATGCGCCACGACTAGAAGACTAGAAGAGCATTTGTATGTTAGAAAAATTCGACGGCGATTAAACAGATTTTGATGAAATTTGTAAAATACGTAGATATTAAGAATCTGGACATACACAATATAAATATTTATACTTTATGTATAAACGAAATGAAACAACGAATAGCAACCAATGTAAATAAATGTCCTTATTTTTTATCATTATACAAAAAATCTTCTAAATTATATCTTGACTATAGTTGTTGATTGTTTTATTTACTATGTTCAGAGAAAGTCCCAAATTGAAACAAAAGAAATCCGCAATTACGGCTTACTAAAATAGACTGAGCTTTTTAGACAAAAAGGTTATCGAATACAAATTAATGTAAATGTTCTATAGTATATATTCGAGTATTATTTTATTGTGAAAAATATTGTTTAAATTATTTCAAAAACATATCATTTTAATGTTAATTGATATACTTATAAATCCTGGTATATGACATAAAAAGAAATATTATAAGTAGTATATTGCTATATTGTAGGTATATTTGGGCAAGAGCGTGTCGATTGTATGATATATTGGGGATTCGATTCCTAATCGAGGAAATTTCCAACATTCGGCGGATAGTAGGGAACCATAGTGTTTTAATAGGAACGAAAAGAAAGTCTGGACCGAAAAACTTTCTGTTTTCTTTACTTTTTAAAATTTTACTACTGTATAATGTTAATAAACCTTAACTAAATATTTATTAAAAAAAATTTTTTTTTCGTGGTTTTTTTTTACATTTTTGTCATTAAAATACACGATACTATTTATATTACATAGATCACATAAAACTAACATACATAAAATAACAAAAACTGTTGTTTGTACAAACAAAATCATTCTACTGTACAACATTTAAATTTTAAGATATTTAACATATGAAAAACTAAAAATAAAATAAAAATACATCAGGCGGTCCGTTACTTTGCCCGCATAATAGCAGAGACGTTGACTCAGCATTTCGTATTCAGAGCCTTCCTTTCCCATTCTTTGTGTTCCGTACGTTTCATTTGAAAGCCAAATGGGTCAGTGGATTCGCTTACTTACTTCCACTAGATTGCTGTGGATATGCAACACGATATGCTTTGATTGCTCACGGAAAACTGATGAATTTTTAACATGATTTTTATTAGTTTTCGTAAAAAAAGTTTTTCAATTTTTCGAAATACTTAAAAAGTATTAAAATATGAGTATAAAAATATGAGGCCAGTCGTGGCGCAGCGGCACGAAGTGTGACTGTAAAACCGACTGGTTGTGGGTTCGCTCCCCACTCGAAGAGATGAAATATTTACTTAAATTTATATTTCCATTTATTCGCTCTAGTTTCGAAGCTAAGAGCGGCGTTGAGTTCTGCCACTCAACACGCAATGCCTCCAGAATTTGGTAGAAAGTATGGAATGGAGTGTCTTAACACTAGGTTCCCTCTGCCTACCCTCAAATTACGTTAAAAACGTTTATACACACGTGATTCCAAAGTAACTTTTTACCTATATTAGAATACTTTCAAAGAGATACTTTTATATTTAAAATACTAGTTATTACTAGTTACTTACTTAGTTTACTATTATGATATATTAATTTATAATAATATTAGGACAATACAATCATTTTATGAAATTAAAATAATTAAAAGGTTTGATGTGTTGGCGATTTTTATAGTATTCTGACCAAAATTGAAAGGCTTAAAATATATTATTGTTCAAGAAATACCACCATGAATAGTAATATAGTTGTACATATAAAATGTATCATACTAATATTATAAATGTGAATGTAAGTTTGTTTGTTACGCTTTCAGGCAAAGTCTACATAACCAATTATCATGAAACTTTGTATACATATTCTTGTAGGTATTACAAATGACATAGAATACTTTTTACTAAAAACTATATTTAGAAAAAATATTATCATTTGGAAATAATATTAAAATAAGTTATAGTCTGTAATATATGCATGTAAATATTATTTATTTTATATATTGGAAGAAGGAGGGAGGAGAAATACACAATGGGAAGTCTTCGCATCCACTATTTTAAAGTTCGTATTTTCTATTTATTTCAACTTTGAAAGTAGTGCACTTTAAATGGATGAATATTTAGTCTTTTAAGGCTGCAAGAAACAGCTGATATTTTAAATCCGCACTAGTATTTATAGTTTATTAAAACCAAATATATAATTTTAATCTTATTATGTTCAAGGTAACCACTATTAGATAATATGGGCCTATGTTAAGGGGCAGTTCGTGCCCCTGCGCAGTGGCGCGGGGGCACGAATGAGCTACTGTAAATTTGATAGATCGTGGGTTTCCATTACTACTCTAAGAAATGAAATCTTGCATATAATCATTTCCTCGCACTCATAACGAGGCAAAGCGCTGCGTTGAGCGCTGTCATTCAATATGGATTGACACCTGAAGGTGGCAGAAAACAGGGAACGGCAGTGGGGAACAGAAGTGTCTTAAGGAACGGAGTGGCTTAACATTAGTGTAATGAGATATTCGAAACAATTTAAATGGAAATCAACCTCTTTTCTTTTTTTTTAAGAAGATATTTTTGAAAATAAGTTTATAGAGCTACCACCAGAGGACACTACTAAAAGACGCTTTATGTTGTCGAAAAATTGTAGACTATTTAGACTTGGAGCGGGAGAGGAAAGAGGTCCACTAGAATTGTAATAGAATTTGAGATAGACATTGTATAAGCTTAATGGTATTTTGCTTTGGAAGAAATGTATGTTCTGTAAAAGCCTCGATTTATTTGATTTCTTTACACTAGATTCCCAGGTTCCCCTTGCCTACTCTGCAATGTGCAAGATCACAGCGTGAAGCTGTTAAAATGTTAAAGTAAATGTTATCGAGTTATAAATTAGAACCAATTTCATTTAATATTACACTCCCACCACTCGTTATTTACTGAAATTGGAAAAACGTGCCTGACCTTTATTTACTCCGTTCGCTAAGTCTTTACACGAGTTTAAAAATATTTTATTAATATTACCCTATATATATTATATATATAGGTATAACAAAATATTAAATACAATTGAGTCTAACAAAGAAGTCTTCTAGTCATAACAGAAAATGCGCTTTTAAATAAGCTCGATGAGTTGACATAATATCTATACAACAGGAAAGCCCAATAGTTTTTAATTAACACAAAAATAAAATACTTATTAGGATATATAGATATAAAAAAGTGTTGTAGTTTAGCAAAATAAACGGGTGTTTAATTGAAAATTTATTATTTTAGATATTATGTACAAAAGTAATAGGAATACATTTTTTTCACATTAATTCATAAATCTCACCTATACCCTTATTTATCCACAGCATACCTTAATTTTGAACATAAATATTTTTATTAACTTCACGATGTACCCCGCACACAGCAGTGTAGAGAGGTAACCTAGTGTTAAAACACTACGTTCACCACTTTCAGCCATATTCTGGAGGCAATGCGGTATTGAGTAGCAGAACTCAACGCAGCGAAATCTACAGCCTGTCGTTTATAGTTTAGTTTATAATTTAGTTTAAAAATAATTTTGATATATAAAACTTATATTAATTTTAATATATAAATCTACAATTATCTACCTACTACCTCAGCACGTAATATATATATAATATAAAACGCTCTCTGGGGCTAGAGTCACGTCCGTCTATTAAGTGTAAGCGGTGAAATATGACGGGTTATCAATATTAAGCGTGTTTGCGTGTTCTAAGCATTCACTCGCCTGAGATCAAATTCCAAGCAGTGCTTAAACACGCATTACTAAATATGGTAGGTTTTATAAGTACGTGTGTATATATGAAATTGAACACGCGATTTTAATTCTACTTTAAGTACTATTAACTTTTTAGTTTAACTTTTAAGCTATTTTAGGCTGTTACGTTGTTTTCTGTTTTTGATTTTTTACTGTGACTTTTTTTAGAGTTCTGTACCTAAAAATGTAAAAAAGGGAACCCTTATAGGATCACTTTGTTGTCCGTATATCAAGACTATAAATCTCCAGACTGCATGGATGTATCAAGCTGAAATTAATATAATATATTTTAGTCCAGGATTACTTAAAACACAAAAAAAAAATTCTAAGTCAACGCAATTAAAAGATACGAGCATTTATAGATCGATTATACTGCTATTTTATATAAAATTGGTACCTTAATCAAAACCTATAGATTTTACCCTATAGGATACTTTCCGTGAACCTACAATAAAAAAATTAGACACAAAAATACAAATAAAGAAAAGATTCATAAAATGAAAATTTATGGTTTAAGTTTGTCAACTTTCATAAGTTGTACTTCTCGTTTACCTACAATCCTGAAGTTGGTACGAACACTTCGGTGGGCGTGTCCGACTCACACTTAACCGATTTTTTGTGTAAGCGACAGCAAATACAAAATCTTCTAAACTTCAAAGTAAACAATGAAAAATTGGCATGTGGTGAAACATAAATAGACAAAAAGCAAAAATCACAGAAAGAATCATGTGCAATTCGGCCTCCTATTTTGCAAATATCAGAATCTAGTATTAAAATGGCTTCTGCGAGTTGCTTTGATGAGCTTCCAAACGTTTCCGTCAGATTTCTTTGCACGTGTGTGCAAGGAACCTTTCAGAATAAATTTTAAATTCTTTCCAAGAATATTAATATATTATCGACAACATTTTACACGGAAACTATCGCCATTTAAAAACTACAAAAATAGGTGCTACCGTTGCGAATAATAACAGAGCGGGCCGCCCTAGTTTCTGCTTTGACTGAAAATGGAGATCCTAGTTTTTTTTAAATAAAACAAAGCTTTCGTAATAGCCGTTAGCCTGATTTCCTCCCTAAAGGATTCCATGAAATATGTCAGTGGTGGAGTCACAAAATTTGGTTTTTATGATAATGTAAATTGTATAGATAATTATAAAGAATTGATGGCCACAGCTGTGCTGTTTTTTTAGTGTTGAGTTGTGAGAACTATAACCGATAGTATTTAATTCAGTCAGCAAGTAAAATATCGGAAAACAGTACATTTTTTTTGACTTGGAGGAGGATTCACCGTATCTACGACTACTTAGGTTATACTACTTAGGTTATAAATATAAATGTTCTGCCAAACATAATTTTTAGTAAATTATATATTTATTACTGTTAATTTGGCACTTTTTACCATTATTTTTATACGATATTGTTTTTAATTTTGTTACATAACTTAAGCACAAGATAATATTACTCATTAAATTTCTGTAAATCTTACAAGATTAATTTTACAAACAATTTTTATTGGTTGTTTTTTAGAAACCATGTTTTTATAATTTGTATATCGTATCTGTAATATAGTTGATCTATGTATATATTAACAGATTGTACTATTGAATACTCTATTAATTGTTAGACAAGTTATTTACAATCGTTGCTAAGCAACCAAAGAACCCTAAAGTATTTCAATATATACAGTATACACAAAAGTTATTAATAGAAGCCGATTTCAAAGTGTAAGCTTCTACAATATACTACTATAAACCAATTTCAATTAATATGAAGATTTCATTGTAAAGGTACAAAGGCGAAGAGAGTAGGTACTTGGACTCATCGACGAACACGCTGAGGTCGAATAAAGGTACCTATTCTGGTTATATCATATCATAAGGAATAGAAACCATACAAGTGCGACGCTGTTATGTCACGGCGAGTTTAAAACGTCCCTTCTTGACACAATTTACGGAGAATACCTGACTTTTGACACCGCTTCTAAAGAAAATGACGAGCGTTTATTATAAAATTTAAAAGAAAAGTCTTTGCTAGCAATAAGCCACAGTCCTTAAAAGAGAAAAATAGAATAAATTAGAGCATAAATATCTTATAGCAAATGCAACATTTTCTTTCGTTATATTTGAAGTCGTTTTTATAGTTTTATTTCGCTTATGTAGGGTTAAAGAGATATTATGTAAAAATATTATAAATATATATATTGTAAATTTAGATATGAATCATTAGGATTTCATAACAATTATGGAAAATTGCATGACTTAGTCATATCTCGATTATTTATTCCCATACTATGTTTAAGTGGTAACAGTGCCTATATTTTAATATTTTTAAGGTATTATTCCACATTTAGGAAAGAAAAACGGTTTTTATAGAGAACGTATAAAATTTTGAATGTAGCGAGTTTGGACACCGCGTTCGCGTCTCTTATTTATATTATTATATTTATTTACGTTTATTAATATATAAGAAGTGTATTTTTAAAAATGGTACCACGACGACTTTAATTATATCTTTACTATTGTATAATAGTTATTGTATTACATTTTAGACTAAGGGAACAGAAAATTTAATATTATAATTATGACAGGAAAATCTTAAATTAAGTTAAATTTTCAATTAAAAAAGGGTATAATTTAATGGATGTGATTTAAAGCTGGCTATAATTTTTATATAAATAAACATGGTAAAATTATTTTCAATAAGAACCTCAACGTGCATCTGAAATACACTTGACCGTGTTTTTAAGCATGATGGATTTATATAGTAGCGTCGATTGGTATAGTAGAAATGATTTGTGATAAATAAAACTTTATTATGGGCATCTTCAAATTTAAAATATTCTATTGTCACGCTGTCACTCTGTATCCCGCACGCACCAGAGTAGGCAGAGGGAACCTAGTGTTAAGACACTCCGTTTCTCATTTTACACCGAATTCTAGAAATAGAGTATTTATCGTAAGCACTTTTCTTCGTTTCTAATGTACTGGCTTAATGACGAATAACTAGTAAGTAAACTATCTAAAAATAAATTATGAAAATCAAATAAAATTAGAACTAATACATTGAAATATCACAAAAAATTATTTGAAGAAAAATCTCATCTTGCGTTTTTGAAGCCCACCGTCGATTCACAGATATAAAAGTACACCCCTTCCATCCCCAGAGAAATCTAACGATTCAACATCAAAGAGAAATCATAAAAAGAAAAGTAATATGTTCATTGATTGTAGCAGTTGAATTAAATTATTTCGATATAAAACTAAAATATGTCAATTACGTTAAATAGAAGCAGAAAATAAATATTTTTAAGGATACGTCTGTATGCTTCTTTTTAATTGGTAATTGCTAAAAATAAAAAGAACAAATAGATATGTTCATGTAGCTAAAATATAGGGTCGACGTGAAAAGTAGTACCCACCGGTACCCTCGGTTCCATCAGGCGAACTCGAGGAGTTTTGGGAGAGTATCATGGATGTTCTAGGTAGTGTTAGAATTGTCGAAGCCAAGTAATGAACATGTGACAATGTAATTGGCAAGATATTAGAAAAAGTGAATAGTGTGTAGTGTTAGTGGTATATTTGGAAAGTATGTTCAGTAGAGATCCTTAGAGGTATGTGTGTCTACATTCGATCAGCTAAGCTGACTCCGCATATTCTAGGAAGAGATCGCATCACCACAGCGTTCCTCTTTCTTTCATTCTTCTACTGTAATACCCATATTTCGCTGCCGTATAACACAGAGTCAGTACCAAAACCGCATTGTGTAGGGCCAAACGCGCAGCTGTGCTGACGTTTCGCCGTTTCATCAATGAGGCTAAGGCTCCGTTAACCTTGTTACCGGCAGCAATACGAACTTCCACATGAATCTCGTATCTTCCATCTCTACTGAACATACTTCCCAAGTATACGACTTCATACACTTGTTCTAATATCTTACCATTTACACTGATCTTACATTCCGTCCTTTCTTCACGTCTTTTAAAAATCAGTTAGTTAGTCAATCAGTTTTTCAGCTTTTAAGTAAAATATCTAAAGTAGAAAAAAATGTTACGCCTATATTTTTCGCTAGCTCTCTCGTGTTGTCCCTCTCCTTTAATAAGACGAAAGATAGAAACAAAGCATTTCCTTTAAAAAAAATCCACGTATTAAATACACATTTCTACAACCCATACACGTACTCGACTTGAAAGCCAAGTATTGGACTAAAGCGAAACTTATCTACAGCCTTAAATAAACCGTATCGTAGCGTCTTCGGAATATTCTTTTAAGTATAATTTTCAAAATGTAGATTATTAATTCAATATATAGTTTATTTGCCTTAGTAAATATATATTATTCGCTATGTTAATTAAAAAAAATATAATTTTAGATATAACATGAACTATGAACATATTTCCGTTTACTTTAATTCTATATATTCATATGTAGGTAAGTTTTCTTTTGACAAATTTGAAACAGTCACGACAAGTAGTTGAAATTCAAATAAAATCTTTACAAGTACGTAAAACAGGTTAGTGGATAATATATGAAATGCCTGAGCAAAATGTGTGAGTATTCTTGTTACGAGATAATATGTGAACTATAAAAACACATAGGTGAAATAATCAAATATTATAATAGTATAATTACATATGGAAATATATTTTTTTCAATTCCTCCATTGAAAACCTATTAGTTATGTTATTTTTATTCATTCTTTCTTTTTTCATTTTGCATGCATGCAGGCAGAGGGAACCTGGGAACCTAGTGTTATAATACGCCGTTCCTATTAAAATATTTGCTTCCCAAACTTTCCACTGAATTCTGGAGGTATTGCGTATTGAGTGGCGTATTCGTTACCAGAGCAAAGAAATGAAAATATTGAATATTATATTTCTTCGAATGGAAATCGAACCCATAACCTGTCACGTTTACTATCACACGCTCGTGCACCGACGCCACGTCTGGCCCCAATAACGCATATATTACAATAATGTATGTAAATATACTTTTTTCAATTCCTCCATTGGAAACCTATTATGCTATATTCAGCGTAGATTACCCGATAAGCTGGAAGTCACACGCGGCGGGTGGTATGGGGCACACGGGGAGATAATTGTGAATAATTTATCACGTACGTGGCAGAGGGCCAGCCACGGTTAGTGCCCCACGCGTGTAAAACACACTTACATAGGGCTTGGAAGATGTTATGGATGAGAAATATTTGGTATATATCTACTAATATTTTATTTTAGGAATGGAAGAGACGAACTACGTATTATTTAAAAACTTAAATGGTACTTATTTGTTATTTTTAACGTATTATTTGTAACCTCTACAATTTTAAAACTATCTTGTGAATTTCTAGCTTTGAAACGTCTAATCAAAATATTTATAACGCAGTTTCTTTTTAGCTTGTACCCCGCACATAGCAGGGCAAAGGGAACCTGGGTACCTAGGCGGAATTCAACGCCGTGTTTTGCTTTACACATTTTAATATACAACATGTATGTTATTTAAAAACTGTTTTTCAAGCTCTATAAAGTTTTATTGTAAAGTTTATTACAAAGTCGATTACATCCTATAATAAAACCGTTTAATAATGCCGTATGTAAAGTAGAACATTGTAACCTTATAGTGACGACGCAGAACTTTGCAAGTTATATTCATACTTTTAGTACACGTTTTATAATTAAAAAGGTTCTAATAACAGCACACAGCAGGGTAGGCAGAGGGAACCTAGTGTTAGGAAACACCGTTCCCCAGTTTCCGCCGAGTTTGGAGGCATTGCGTGTTGAGTGGCGGAACTCAACGCCGCGCTTTGCCTCGATACCAGAGCGAAGAAACCAAAATATAAATGAAATTTATATTTTCATTTCCTCTAGAGGGTCCACAACCAGTCGACTTTACAGTCACACTTTGTGCCCCTGCGCCACGACTGGCCTACTATAATAACAAGTTGACATTTTTCGAAAAACAAAATGAACTTGTATAAATTAATGATTTGACTTTTGATAAGGAAATGTAAGATAATTCTATTATTATAAAAATAGGGGCTCCTCCCTCTGTCCGCTAGGACCACCAACCATCGACTTGTAATGATCGTAAAAAGAAATTGAAATAACTTAAATAAATAATAGACTCAACAATGTTCGGGCGTGAGTTTTACTTTTAAAATAAACGCCTGAACAACGTTATATCGTATACTTCAAAAAGCCACCCGCGACGACGAAACATACAAAAGATATATAAATGGATTACAATACTATACAAATATTAACTTACATTATGTTGGTAGTAAATGAGATTATGTACTTCTGATTTAATAAAAGGGGAAAGTGTCAATGTAAATAATTATATATATTGCAAAATATCATTTATAATATTTGGAACTATATTTCTTTTCAACTAAGTAATAAAGGTTCTTTCAGATAATAAAATGCAAGATAGGCAGAGGGAGCCAAGTGTTAAGTCACTCCATTCTCTACTTTCCGCCATAACTATTTTGAAGGCATTGCGTGTTAAGTGGAGAAACTCAAGACCACAATTTGCCTCGGACACCAGAGCGAAGAAATGAAAATATAAAATCTTTTCGAATGGGAATCGAAACCACAACCTTTCACGTTTACAATCACATGCTTATGCTCCTGAATCACAACAGACATTAATAACAACAATATTATAATCTTTTTTTTAAATCTTTCCAACAATATAATAATAGTTTATTTTATAAGTAATCACCGATCACAATGTAAGCTTCAATTAATCAGAAATGGAAGCCAGACGTTGTTCGCAAATGCACCGAATAACGTAGCAATTTTCCAGCCCACAATTTAGAGAAGCACAACTAAAATTGCACCTAATATGTTTGTAGTAAGCTTGATTTTAGTCTAAATGCACTAACACTGCGGATTTTCGGCGAATGCTTAACAAGTTAGAGGAATAAATAGGAATTATATTTCGTTTTCGTGTCGGTCGTTCAACTCCATTGCATTTGTATTGGATACGTGATATAGTGACACAAAAATAGAGATCCAAAAAGCTGTGGCCTATATTTTGTAACCTACATTGAGAAAACGATATCTTTTTATAATTATTATTATTTTAAAATAAATATACCAATCTAATTGTTAACTGTCTCTATATTTATAATTTCTATTTTTAGTGAAACATTTCAGGAAGTTGCATTAACAAAATTCAAATTTATATATATATATATAAATCTTTATTCTAATTCACAACTTATATAGGCAATATGTTCGTGTATAATAAGACAAATTTCTCAGGAATATATCGACTGTCAGATCTCGCTTTTGAAATGTTCTAAATAGAAGTAACCATTAAGCGATATGGGCCTCGGGCAAGCTATTTATGTAAGTGTTGCGCTGAAAAGATGAATGGATCTAGGATGAAAATGTGAAGAAAACCGTGTTTGAGGGATTTCGATAGTAATATGATATGATGCTGAACCACTAGGTTCCTTGGTTCCCTCTTCTTATCCTATTATATGCGGGATACAGCGAGAAGCCGATAAACTTTGTAAAATAAAACAAGCCACAAGGACTCTACTTTTAAATTATTAAGTAAAATACACTCTCCGGATTCTATGTGTAATGCTTAAAACGGCAAATACAAGATATAATCATTTTTCTCAACTTTCAGTTACTTAGAGATCAAATTTATTAATTATTTTTTTTCCATAAAACTGACAGACATTTACAATGCCTGTGAACGAATGTGGCAATTAAATATTAAATTGTATTCATGAGTGGCCAAAGAACAATTAAAACACTATTTCACTAACAGAAATAACTAAAATTGAAAGCACTTTGCAAAATGACATCGTCGCGCGACGTCCCAAAACGCTTTGTGTTATATACGCGCCCATAACTATTAAGGATTTCGAGATAAAACAAAGCTAGGGCAGCGTTGCGAGCTCACTTGTACTTTAGCGCGGCTGTTACACCAATATGATATCAGAGAGCGAAGCAAGAAGGAAAGTGGCGCGAAAACCAACCTGTGACGCTGAGCAAGGACATGGTGGGACGAGAGTCCGTATGACCGGGCTGGCCCGTCGACCCTCAGCGGTCGGCGGGGCCGGCGCCTCACGGGCCGCCGCGGGGCGCCATATCTCGCACGCGCGCCCGGCTCTCCGCGGCCCGGCGACCGACTGACGCCCGACGCCTCGCCGCCTCGCCATCAACCCACGGGCCGCAGGACCTGCCCGCGCCGCGCACTCATCACTCGCGCCGGAGCCCGCTCAGCCCGCCAGCTCGCTCAGGTAGCCACAGTTGCGCGCCGTGCCCGATGCGAAAGCTCGTCGCGTTAACGCCGCTCGAGTAATAAGGCTTTGAAAGCGCATCCACACATTTTTACGTTCGCGTCCAGTACGCACGCGCAGTGGCGACGTCGTCTGACATCACCGGCACCCGGATTATTTTCGCCCGGCGAGGTAAATACCCTCACATCGATCGGACCCGGTTTAACTGAATGCAATTATTGCACTGCCCTACTCTCTGCTCCTGTCCGTGTTACGTTTTTATCGGTCGTCTAAGTAAATGTTTCATAGACTATCTATTTTGTTTACTACGAATGTGGCGACGTTGTGGTTCGATGTAGTGTAGAGCTGTACGATATATTGTAGGACAAAGCTTTAGGGTTGTATTAAAGTTTAACTATGCAAGTTTAGTTCGTGTTTTCAACTTAAAAAAAATAGACTTAGGTAGAGCCTAAGTTTTATACTTCACCTAAATATTTATGGTGCTACTTTTAATTATTAAAGAATTTTTTTTCTTTCTTTACCGAAATTTTATCAATGTCTGAATTATATCTATAGTATACTAAATTGTAATTTAATTCTTAGCAAAAGTTTTTGACAAACAAATATAATTTAGTATACATAAGAAACGATTAAAGAATTCTATACAATAGTACTTCCAAATTGCTAACAAAAATTCCTTGCACGTTTTTCGTAGCACCTAGCTTGTACATAGACGACTCAAAATTTTCCATTGAAGTTTGATTATTATGGCCTAGAAACTAATCTTTTCTGCGTTGTAAGCCTATTTTTATATATTAATCATAATTTGACTGGTTTTTATTATCTTAAATATAATATCATAGAGACAGACTAAATTTAGTACTCCCATCATATGACTAAAGCCATTACTCGAAAAAACACGTAAAGTCTATGATTCCAATTCACGACGTAATATCGCATTTCTAATTCCCACCACATCTCTAGATACCACCTGCAGTAAGTACTACTATCTGAGATATATTCTCAATTCGTGTTATGTACCATTATTCTGCAGTGGTTTCGTAGTTTAAATTCAGGAAGAGTTTATCTAACACTTTATACGAATGCTTTTAACTAGCTCGCATCCTATTCACTTTTAGCGGATTAGATATATAAATACTATCATCCGTACATATACACTATATTCCGTATATCCGTACATCTTTCTAAGATAGCCAAAAAAATTTTTGAGACGTGTTTTATATATGTTTCTTAAAAACGACTAACTAAGCATGATTTCTAATTACTTTTTGTAACTTAAGCGGGTACTCGGTGATTACAAACGCTCTTTTCGTAGACACCCGGGGTAACCCTTCAGTTTCCTGTACAATCTACCCATCTAACTTAGTAAGCCTGATTAAAATTGCGGCCACTCGAGACGTGGTCTCATTATGCAGGTTGACGGCATCCTCTTATATTTTTTTCCATCAGAGCACCATGGAAAGTTGTAATGGTATTACAACTTGGTGTCAAAAATATTCTTTCTCAATAACTTGTTGTAGCGAACCTTCCAATTTTGTTATATAATTCGCACGTGGTGTAAGCGTCACTCAGCCCTCCCGACTTTGTACGGAGTCTCTCGAACTCCAATACAAATATCGATCTGGTATCCGCGGACGCGCGACACAGCCGTGACGTCACACGCTACGCGGCCCTCCCACACCATGTACACCTGACGAATACAGTAAAAAGCGTCTTATATGAAACATTAAAAGCTCAAAGTTGAAATAGGAAAGCTTTACATAGTTCAGAGGTTTCCAAAGTTGGTAGATGCCACCACGTTACTCCCAATGTGCGAGCCCCCTGACCCATATTAGGTGTGAATACTCCACTGCCAACTAATTGCGTATTGCGTATACATTTTGAGTGTAATATGTAATGATATGATTGATATAAAAATACATTTTATAAAGTCAGTTAGAAATTAAGGAAATATTGTTTTACTTTGGTGCATGTAGTAGATCTTTAATGTTTTAGGATTATTAAGTCTCGTTGTCAAATCAAATATCTCGTTTTAATACCACTATTCTTTTAAAGTTAGTTTTATTTTGCAAAACGTTAAGAATTGTCTCTGAAAACATTATCGATCTTAATATTTGACATTGCACGATGCATATCGTCTGTGACTCTACAATTTTACAAACAAACCCCAAAATATATTTTGATTAACTAATTACGCATTATCGATAGTAGGATATGAATACATAACCATCCCGTACAGTACGTACTTTCAGTAACTAGTACTTCTGAGCTACGCAACGGTGGTACACGAAAAATATGACGCTACATTTTTTTCTTTTTATTAGGTTACTTGTAATCCTAACAAACTAAACTGTCCAGATTTCTCAAGGTACAAGAGATGTGAAATCAACTTTTATACAATAATAAATCACACTGACCTCTATACACAAACAAACATAAGACTAGAGCAAATTGTTAAGTAGGCTGTAAACTACTGGCCTTCACGATAAACTACTGTAACGATTGTTTCGTACCGTTCACCACCTGTAAACAACTTTATGTCGTACGTCACGAGTTCGAATTGAGTATAAAAACTAAAAAAAGTAGAACTTGAAAGTAGTCGTGGCGTAGGGGTACAAAGTTTATGGGTTCGATCCCCACTCGAGGAGATCGAAATATATATTTAAATGTATATTTCCATTTCTTCGGTCTAGTGTTGAGACAAAATCGCGACGTTGACTTCCGCCACTTAGCACACAATGCCTCTAGAATTCGGCAGAAAGTGGGGAACAGAGTGTCTTACCTCTGCGCTCTGCCTACTTTGCTGTGTGCGGGATACAGCGTCAACTTTAAGTTTGTAACTTATTTCTGTATTTTTGCAAATTTTCGTTACCCAAAGGCTTTGGGAAATCTCCCTACAGTGCTGTTAGCATCATGAATAAGATGAGAACGTATAGCTCAGAGCGCTTAGATGGTTTCCAAGAGACGCGGGTTCAAATCCCGCTATGTTAAAAGTTTTATGATACTTAAAAAATATAATATGTTGGATTAACATCATAGATAGTTTTCGAAAAATTTGATCAAAAAGAATATTCACTTTCGATATTAGATTATAAGATTTTATAATCTAATATCGAAAGTGAATCAACAGGTACCAGTGACAGTTTATTTGTATTGCCATTTTATATAACTCAAAATATTTAAACTTTTATTGTTTAAATATTTTCTAACTAATGTATAGAAAACCAGTAAAAAAAACGGACAAGCGCGAGTCGGGCCCGCCCACCGAGTTTCGTTACGGTTATTTTTTTAGGACTTAACCACAAATGTATAGTCTTCCGATTTTTCCCTGAACTAATAGTATCTGTAGTTGCTAGCTGCCAAATTTTATAATTCTATCCTATTTCAGTATCCTATTCTTATTTCATAATTTTATCCTTATTTCAGTATCCTATTAATTTTGATTCCCTTTATGTTTCGACATCACGCGTTTTGGCCATATTAACGACCCATATCTTTTGTAAGTAAATGTAAAGATACATTTTTTTTTTCAGGAAACTATGGGGCAGTAGATCTTGGTATATGGTTTGAATTCCAAATCGATATCGCCAAGCATTCCTGACATAAAGGCTTTAGGACAGCAAACAGACAGACAGACAGAAGGAAGAACAACAAAGTGATCTTATAGGGGTTCCTTTGTTTCCTTAAAACCTACGGAACTCTAAAAAAATAAAAACATAATATTTATAATAATGTCTTTTATTCAAATTGTTTAAATACATGAAATGAAACAAATATACAAACTACATACAGATAACGCAAATATATTAAACCATTATATTATTATATCACACGATTAAGTTAAAACGAGGCCAGTCGCTGCGCACAAGCTTGTGACTGAAAACGCGACAAGGTGTGGGTTTGATCCCCTCTCGAGGAATTATTAAATATATTAATATTTTCATTCCTTCGCTCTGGTGTCGAGGTAAAGCGCGGTGACGAGGTAAAGCGCGGCGTTGAGTTCCGCGACTCAAGAGGCGATGTCTCCAGAATTCATCGGAAGGTGCGGAGCGTAGTGTCTTAATACTAGGCTCCCTCGGCCTACCTTAGTACGGGCGGGACAGCAGTAAATAAAAAAAATCAACTAAAAACGACACTATCACTGCTTCTAGCAAAATTCTATACATAATGATATCACTTATAAAACGAAATATTAAGTGCGTTATAAAATTGGATGCAGGAACATTGCAACTTAGTATTTAGATTATCTTAAAAATCCCTTAAAATAATATTATATATCAACATTGACTATTTTTATATAAAATTTACAAAAGTATTCATTTCAAATCATATTAGATTTTTTTCTTTAACTTCTTTAAATTTTGTCTATTAATAATTTTTCTTCTTATAACATTTTCTTTTTAATTTATATTTAACAATTTTGTCTCTTTTGCCAATTTATTTACACTTTAAAGCAAAAATAACATAACACAATCTTTGTATAAAATTTTAAAACTAAATCATTTTTAGATAATTCTGGTAAAACATGTTTCATTCAATAAAATTTTAAAAATAAATCTCATTAAAATAAATTTATATTGCATTAATGAAAATTACATAACTCAAATTTGTTTTTAAATTTATATTTAATTATTCAGCATTTTTATTTCAGCTCTTGATTAAAATAAGCTTAATAAGACAATAATATAATAATATCTATTTTGCCACGAAAAGTTTTTTTAGGCCTCTTTTGCAACAACAGCCTCTCATTGTTATTTCTTATCTTGTAAACTTTTTTATAATTTCTTATGCTTGTTATATGTAAAGGCTTTGTTCATCCACACTCTGCTTTCAATTTCATTAAACAGTCGCAGCAAACTATTAGTATGTCTTTATATTTTCGATTTGTATGGGGGCCATGTCCAGTTCCACCATTGTAAATATATAATTTAATTTAAATTAATGTTCTGGAGATATAAAACTTACATATCTATTTTACATTCTGTGTCATAAAAAACTGGAAAATTGGTAATATTGTTTAGTATGTAACCTTATTTAATAGTTATTGCTATTGTTATTTTTGAAATTCACTTATTTTATCACACATTTTTCTTAAAAAAAATTAAAAATAAATAGAAGAAAAAGTAATCCACTATGTTATCAATCTTTAAAAAATGTACAGTTAAAAATTAAATGTAATGCATAAATGCAACCAATCATTGATCATATTTGACACATATGTTTAATAAAATAATATATTATTTTTAACTTCATGCTTGCAGCATTGTGTAAATAGCAGAGTAACGCCAATCAAAACTCTCTCAAAAATTGAGCGGAAAGTGGGTAATGGAGTATCTTACCATAGGTTCCCTGCTATATGGGGAATACTGTGTAGAGCTAAGAAACCTATACAATAATATCTTTAAAAAAACTTAAAAATCATCTAATTAATGAAAATATTTCCAAACATTGTTACATTACATTATTGAGGCCTTCAACAAATTTCATATATTTCTCATGTCTATCTGCATAATCATCACCATCTTTTCTTCTTTCTTCAACAAAATTCTTCTCGTGTGACATAATAACATTAAATAAAACACTAGAGTAAATACGGTTAGTGTCATATCTAACAATTTTAGGTTGCTTTTGCCTTATATCATCATAATTGCAGCTTTTACAACTTTTTTTTATTAAAAGGCCATTGTGTCTGACCAGACCAAAGTAATCATACAGTATAGTAATAATTTCATGTACAATAAAACGTCTATGATACCAGAGTGTCTCATGATATTTATAAAATTGTATCAATTCATTGTTAGACACTAAAATGTGAAATAGTATTTGTAATTTCCAACATAATTGAACATAATCCACTGCGCAATCACATATTGTATTGGAATATGATAGCAAAAATTTCACAAGATTCTCAGCAGAATAAGAGATCAAATTTTCTTCAGTCGCCTGTATTGTCATGTCTTTGGGAAGGTTTGAAACTAAAACTCTTATAAAAATCTTTCTTAAATTAATATGTAACATGTTTTCCAAGCTTATCCATGAATTATTAGTAATATTATATAATTTTTTTATACAAAACTGATGGTAATGGAAGCAGCTGTAATCAGATACATGTTTTGTAGTCCATTTTTCGGAAAAATTATACTCTTTTATATATAAAGCATTCAGGTCCAGCTCTGGAATGCTTGTTTTAATTGTATTGATGACCCACATCCTGTGGTTCCAACTGTGGTAATTATTAGGACTTTTGTCTGAAGCTAAGTCACAAACAACACATTCATCATTTATAAGATTTTCAATATTGTTGGTTTGAAGATTGTTTATATCTGAAAAATAAGAGAAACAAATTTATTTGGAGTAAACAACACATAGATTTATATGTGATATAGTATCAGCTTCAGCTTTGTGTATACAAGCATAGGCAGAAAGATCCACATATCAAGTCAAGTCATTTTATTCTTCTTTTCTGACCAAATTTGAGACACTATGTGTAAGTGACAGAACTTACAGTGTCTCAAACTACATTTTGTTTTAAATGAGTGAGGAAATAATTCACTCTTCCAAGTGAAGACTGAAAAACTATCATCTTTTCTGTCACATTTGATCTCACTATGCTACAATGGCCTACAATAAATTACCTAATATAAACATTATGATATATTCATACATAAATGAAGCCATATAAATGGTAGCAAGCTTATTTCTTTAATACAAATCAACCCATACCTTGGAATATACATTCTAGGATCCATCTTCTGTATGCAAATACCTCATTACATTTAGGTTTTCTCGACAGAACGAGCCTAGTAAAATGCAATTCAACAGTCTTATCTAAGACACGATCCAGTACCATATCGCGTCTTTTATTCCATAGCGAATTAATCTCGGGGTTAAGCAACAGAGTTATGTTCATTAATCTTATTAGTCGATCACAGTTTGCAGAAGAAACCTTTTTTGATTTACGTTTTAGTGTAAAACAATATTTATCGAGAATTTCTGAGTAACAATACATGTAGACGTGCTTCACACACCAAGATTCTAGACCCAAACAATTTTCTAAGTGTAGCACTGGAGATTTATTTTGAAAATTAACATCCATCGGAACAACATCAAAGGCGTACCTGCAAAATTGCGCATTCACTTTTAATTTTATTTTTGTGAGCAAAAGTAAATTTAAATATTTGAATTTTTGCCAACTGTATACTTACAGCTCCGATATTTTAGACAAAACATTATGTACATCTTTTATGATTTTTTCCACTAAAGCAAATTTATCTTCTTCCATGATATTTAAAATTTATTTTTATAATTTATTAAGAGCAGCACTACTTTTCTAAAATTTTATTAGAAAGTTTTTTCGGAATGTTTTCACTTTAACCCATTTTCGTATTTACTTCTGTGATTGTGTGTTTATCATTTTTAATGAAGTTGCCATAAAAGATAAATTTGTTAGGCCAAAAGTATAATTAATAATTAGTTAGGAAATACATTATTACTTAGGAAATTCATATTTTCAAATTATATATTTAAGTTTATATATTTACATAATCGCATTATTTTATTTATTTTACTAGGATGATTATCTGATTATTAAAAAAATAAAAATATAAATATCTAGTCTTGCTCACAAAAATCATCCACAATAAAAGAAATTATTGTATTCTAAAAAGAAGTCAATATTATCTTCCCATACACTTTGACTCTTGAAAGTATAATATTAGTAACGTTGATTATTGAGTATCAGTAACAAATACGGAACCTCTGTTGCTTTAAAATAGTTTAAAATTGTACTTTTGTATTTACTTAGAAAAGTGCTCTATACTTTATTTGAAGACTGTTGTAACATTCAAATTGGAGCTTATAAATATACAACAATGTTTCGGAATCAATTAAATATAATTAATAAAATATTAGGCATTTATATATCTTAAGACTAAATTAAGGATGACTTGTATTATCATATATAATCATAACTCAGTCATAAGCAAGGAACAAATACTCTATGGTCATCAACTCATGCCGTGTTGTTAACTGTCAAATGTCAAACTACAAAATATTGAGCTTATTTGAATGTACAAACTTTTAAATTAGTTTTAATTTTTGGAGATGATTCAGTAGCAATAATTAAATTCTTATAATATAATAACAGTGTTGAAGTTCAACAGACTCATTTCAACCATATATAAATTAATAGATAGTAATAATGGTCTGTAACACTATTAACAATTCATATATATCTTAGCAAAGTATTTATTAGTTACGATATTAATTTGTTTCAGAGTGCTATATTTAATTTTCAAAGCTTATTATCAGTGATACTACTATTAATATGCACCTGTGCATATTTAAGGTCCTTTTTCCCTAGCATCATGGACCGTAACAAAACAGGGTAAAATCTTCTTTTAACAATATTATAAAATCATAAATATTAATTTATTAGCTTCACGCTATACTTAATGGTAAGGCAGAGAGAATTTCCTTTTCCTATTTCCTGCCGGTTTCTGTAGGCATTGCATGTTCAATGAAGAAATGAAAATTCTATATGTCATTTTCTCGAGTGGGATCAAGCCCACTAGTTGCGTTATTAGTCGCACGATTATTCTCATGTGCCCCGACTGGCCTTTATAATACATAACATTATTAATATACATTATTATCCTTAGTATGTATAATTCCTAAAAATATTACAATTAGATAAATACTGTCCCCCCAGCCAAATTATTAATTATTATTTATAATATTATTTGAGCCCATTGTTGACTGCCTCCATCTCTAAACACAATGAGAATTCAATCTGCGCTTTTACTTAATTTATATTTTAATAAATATATTTTTGCATTTCCCCACTATCAATTAATTAATTCAGCCTTTTTATATCGTTTTCATTGCCTTTGTATCAATGTCCCCACTTTGGTAAGACTAAATAATAAAAAATATTTTGAAAATGTGTATATTGTTACTCTTATTAGTAGGATAGGCATAGGGAACTTAGTGTTAGTTAAGACACTTTGTTCTCTGTCTTGGAACCCACAACCATCAATCACATTTATAGTTGGATAATGCACTGCTGTGCCACAATGACCTCATAATATTAATTGTTGTTTCTTATTTGTTCCAGACTGTTGGGTACATTCTGGAAATGTGCAAGGATTGGTGAAAGAAAATCACCTTATGTGGCCACTTGCTGTATATTTATGGCTTTTGCTATACTTTTTCTGACATAAATGTTAATACAGCTTTTTTTTATTATGGAAGTGTAATACTTAGGAATGTAACATACAAATAATTATAAATAATAAAGGCAATTATTGTTTTCATTTTTATTTATATTAAGTATGATTCCTAGCACAGATCAAATTTAAGTGAAAAATAGTATTACTAAGACAAGAATACATAGAGGTTTTTATAAAAAAAAACAATTTTAAAACTCGTTCATATTTGCAACCACAAGCAGACACAATTATATTTAAATTATAATATGATATAATTACTAAAAACAATGGAATCAAATATATGACATTTGTCATATAGTAGAAAATCAAACATAGCCAATTCAAAAATATAATATAACAAAAACAAAATATGTTTTTTTTAATACTTCGGTATAAAAACTTTCCAATACAAAATCGTTTTTAGAACCAATACTAAGTTGAGTTTGAAACATTTAAAAAATCTAGTGCATATTTAATTGTATACTCTAAAATATCTAGAAATTAGAGCATTAATCAGTCTAGACATAATCTATTTAGTAACTAACATAGTTAATACAAAGACACCTACTGCTACAAGCTATTGCTAAATAAATAACAAATTTCGATGCATTGAGTTGGGAATAATAAAAGTAAGGTATGTAAGCTGACTTTAAATAAATCTAATTAAAATCTTGAAATAATAAATTTAACATTAGCTACAGCTATCTGTATAGTTTCATGTAAAAATTGTAATTATAAATTAATTTAATCATTAGAGAAGTTTACATTATTTTGAATACATAAAACAGAGCTGTAAATGTGTGGGTAAATTAGTATGAATTCTGGGCTATTAAGACCAACAGTAATGAAACCTAAACAATTGAAATTTTATTTGGTTTTATTATAGCAGCTATATTAAAATCAAGGGCCATTATTGTATTTTAAAATTTAACAGCTTAAAAATATTATAAATTATTATTATTTAGAAAGTTAGTATTTATATTAAGATATACATCTTATTTGTTTAACGTTACTAAAACCGAGGCATAACGAAGCTGTTAATTGAATTTTGAATATTTGGATTGTTATTATACCAATAAAAAAAATATGCACACTTGATTTTGATTGAGCTGCCATAATATATAGGTTTTCTTTCTGTTTAGACATGACTCTAAAAAGACTCATTGTTGTTTATCTTAATTGAGTTTGGTAATAATCAGTATTGCTATAAATAAGAATACTCAAATAATAAATATATATGCTATGATTTATATATAAATAAAGTTAAATATAAAATTATACTATTTTAAAACTTCATGAAGTAAGAATTAGTTATCTGTACCTATAATAGGTAATAGGTTCAGAAAAGTACATAACATTTAGTAGACATAACAAGTATATTATATTTTTTTTTGACAAGACCATAGAATTTTAAATAAAAGACACAAAAAATGTTGGTACACAATTTTTTAACCTTTAAAACCGAACAGAAACTACAATCTGTACTTTTGCTCATAATTGTATTCATTGTTTCAGTATTATATAATATATATTATTGAAAAAAAAAAAATGAATGAGTGGTTGTAGATATTACACAAAGTCTTACTGAACCATAATATAACGCAACAAAAGAATTATTAGAGATATAAAATATCTATTTATAAATTAAACTTTTTAAATTTCACTTCAATAAAAATATTAAGAGGGTAATTTTTGAACTAAAACAAAATAAAAAAAATGCTTCGACAAAAACTGTAAAATATATTTAAAAAATATGAGGTTGCATTACAATAAATTGTTAGTTTAACAAAATGAGAACAAAAGAAAAAGAAGTTTCATTCAAATAAAAAAGTTTATTTCTATTTCTTGTTTATAAATAAAAATACAAAGGGCCCAAGTGATTATATGTAAAAAGCAAGTACAAAAGAGCCACTTAAGAGTATAAATATGGCACTACAATACTAATTCCTTACTTGAGCAAGAAAAAAAAATAATAGCTATAAATTTTTAAAAAATTGAGATATAAGAAGAAAAACGTAATAATATAGTTGTGACAAAGAACAATATCTGTTATAAATGCTTTATAAGAATGTATGTAAAAATAAGTTTTAAATAAAAATGAAAATATTTATTTTATCACAGAGAATAAATTGTAAGGGTGTAATTACATCCGATTAATAAAAGACAACTTGCATACATTTGGGGCTATTCATAAATTACGTCACACGTTAAAGGGGATGAAGAGTGCCCCCGAAATGTCGATGAAAAGAATTCTAGATTTCATCACATTAAATTTTAAAATAGTGTAATACATTGTTTTTTAAAATATTAAACATACATTTTTTTTTTTTTTATGGAAAAGGACAAGGCAAACGAGCGTTCGGGTCACCTGATGGTAAGTGATTACCGCCGCCCACGGCCCCGTGCAACCCCAGAGGAGCTACAGGTGCGTTGCCGGCCTTTAAGGTGGAGATAGACGCGCTTTTTGAAGGTACCCATGTCATATCGACCTGGAAACACTGCCGCGGGTAGGCCATTCCACAGTTCTGTGGCGCGTGGAAGGAAGTTCCTACGAAACCGCACAGTAGTAGATTGCCACGTATCCAGGTGGTGTGGATGATATTTTAACTTTATTTCCCAACTACTGTTGTAATTTTATAATTTGTAGGTGTAAAGTTGCAAACAATGTGACGTCATACTTAGAAGGATCGAAGGATCACATGTGACCAGTAGTGACAAGGAAAGAGTCAAATATAATAAAATTAGTGTGACGTAATTAATGGAGGGCCCCAAATTTCTAATTTCTACTCAGACGAGGATCTATCACATTCAATTCTCCACTCTAAAACATTTTTGGTGTCTTGCGATTGACAGTAGAACCTTATAGTGTCCTATATCTAGCCTTAAATAATAAACAGCATAAATAGTAAAATATAAAATAGTACTAAACTTGTGATTAGACATTTTAATGAAGATAACGTCCAGTTACACGAGTGCCGCCAGATGTAAAAGACGCTATAAAAAATTTGTATCTTAAAACTGTTCTTTTGGTTCATTCAACTCGCTAATTTTACACCTGATATTTTCACTTTAAAAAAAATATTTTATCAAATGGCAACACTACTCATAATATATTCCCAAGCGAGGTAATCGGTATAAAAGGGTACCACATACAAAACGTTAGCAAAATTACGTTAAATTTTTACATTTTGTCATTTCTTCTCGGTTTTTTTTTTATTTTTTGCTCTCGTAGCTTACAAGGATATAGAATGAACTCTTATTAATTACTATTATATATCAGTCGGTGCTCAACCTAACGGCCATTTACATGTGCATTACGATTTACGTACGAGGATTGTTTTCTAATTACTAAAATAGTTTGCGAAATGGATGTAATAGACACATTGAGCACAGATTATTTAAAACATTAAATAGATGATTAAGTTGGAAAATTTCGAAATATAATGAAAATAATTTAAATTACTTAAAACATTAATGTTTTTTACAACATTCTTCCTTTTATAAAAAGCAAATTAAATATTTATTAGTGTACTTTATATAATTGACACAGATAAATAAAAATTATATTTTAAACACCAACATGTAAATAATCATTGTTTATTACATCCATAGCTCTAACATTTCTATGCCAACATTAACATCTATAGTAATTCAGCCAAATAATTATCAATAAATACTACTTACAACACTAGAGAGCCATTTTCTGTTGCACCTATACATACGGAGCGGTTATGAATGATACGAAAATTACTTTCAGTTACATGTCAATTATTTGAAAAATAATTATATAAACTCACATAAGGGGTATATAAACTACGCCATTGGTTTGGAAGAAGAGGGGTTTTCATTTGGGGTCGATCAAGGGTTTTAATTTAATAATTTCTAAGTGTAAAATATGCAACGCTGTAGTAGGGGCGACGTATTTTATGGATGACCCATAGAAGAAGACAGAAATCATTAAGCAATCAAACATTATCAAACGTATTTGAGGTACGCCAAAAAATTCTTCTCCATGTATTTATTTTTCATTATAAAATAAATAACAGTCATTTTCAGACAAAGAGTTTTCAAAAAACAAATACAAAAAAAATCATTCATAACCGTCCAACAGCTAACAATACATTAAATAGGCAGTTAAATAAATGCTTACACAAACATTATACAATAAAGTATAAAAGTAAATAGTGAACGAATACATATTTGGCACGAGACAGCTCGGACACGTTGCATTCGTTGGAACTAACGTAAGTAACGTAGGGCTAAAGCTAAATGACTACACCGATACGACTAAGACTCAGTCCTGCGAACTACGACTACTGCTATTTCTGTTCCGGTTGTTTTACCCTGAAACAAATGATAAATTATTGTTATTATTTTATATCCCGCATATAGTAGGGAAGGCGAAGGAAACCTAAGAACTTATTAAGACACTCCGTTCACCACTTTCCGCCGAATTGTCGAGGCATTACGAGTGTGATAAGTATTGAAATTTACCTTATTACCAGAATATTAAATATTTCATTCCCCCCGAGTGCGAATCGAATCCCACATTTGTGCTTTCGCGCTAAAACTAAAGATAATAAATTGGTTATTTTTAAACGAATACAAAAATTCACACTTCCTGCATATAGCATAGGATGGAAAGTACACAAATGTTATAGACTCAGTTGTCTTCTTTCTACTCATTTTTAATTTTAAATTAAGTGTACTAAAGAAAATAAAAATAAATAAATGTGTTAAGCATGTGTGCCATGCATATTTATTTTCTTTCGTTTAATAAACCAATATTTATATTCTACCATATAAAGTAGACTTTTAATATGATATAGGGAGGTCAAGGGGGGGCATCATGCCCCGGGCGCTACACACAAAGGGGCGCCAAAGGGTCTACAAAACTGTTTAAATATATTAAATTGAGAGTATATTTTATAAATACAATTATATGATGTTCGTCTGGGGGGGCACTGAATAGGTGTTTTGCACCGGGCGCGGGTTACGCCCGCTTCGCCACTGTATAATATAAATAGGCGTACATTATTTGAAGCTTCACGACTAATTCACATAGTATACCCCATAGCAGACTAGGCCAGGGGAAATTAGTGTGAAGAAATTCTGTTCCTCACGTTCCACCCAATTTTCGAAACACTGCGTGTCGAGTGGCTGAACTCAACGTCGTGGTTTGCACATACATACATACATACATACATATACAAATAAAATACCTGTATTTAAAGGCATATCCTATCTGATCATTTCGAGATACTTGTGCTTGTGTTTAGTCAGCATTTCCGTGACGGTCACCAGTTTTCGTATAGCCGGTTGGGTTTTGGCCAAATTTTGTAGTTCGCTTAGATGGGAGACGCAGATGTGGTGTATTGTGGCTAGTTCTTTAGCTGTGAAAAATAAAATATGTGTTAAATATTCATTATTTTTACTGTTGTTCTCATAATTGATTTTTTGTTCAAGTGTACTTTTAATTTTAATTACAATTCGTTAAAATTTAGAAAAATGGTAAGTCGCGTCTCGTGGCGTAAATTTTTCGTATTAAATTACTAATGCTTATATGAGTATGGTGTATTTGGGTAACTCAGAAAGGCGGATATTCCTACATTACCTAGCAGATATATAAAGATAAATATCGAAGAAAGCACCAAATAGCGTAGTAATAAATAATAATATTCCCTTTATGCACCAATGCGTTTGGTGCATGAAGGGAATGATTAGAAATACCGTTTTTCCTAATTACCCTAAGGCGCTTTATATTATTAAATCTAGAATAATTTCAGGCTGGACTTGAACCCGCAATCATTATGTGGTTGTTGCAAGAAGAAATCATCTATTATGATATAAAAAAAATATAATATATATTTCTGCAGCATAACAACCTGCCCAGCATATAGGTGAGAACGCAGAGAGAACCTAGCTTGATTACACTCCATTATCTCTCTACTTTACACCAAAATGTGATATATATAATATAAATATATTGAAAGGACTCGACGCCGAGCTTTTTGTTACCAGAATTAGAATAAAAATAATTATTTACCCTACAAATATCGTGTTTTGTTTGTTGTTTTTTTCAAACGGTGTCCACACCCACGCTCACTGCGCCACAAAGGCCGCAAAAAATTTAGAAATAAGCAAAATAACAATTTCTTACCAATATCATAATTGTTATTCGAGTTTGAGGGCGCGTTGCCGGGGTCCTGCACTGAGCTCAACTGGTCGAGGAACACCACCATACGCTCTTTATTCTTCAGGATGAACGGGTTAACCACCTCCATGTAGGGCTCCTAGTATAGAAATATATTTTTTTTTAGAATTCTGGAGACATTGTGTGTTTAATGGTGAAACTCAACGCCGCGCTCGCTCTTCCATAACAGAGCGAAGTAATATTTCCTTTACTCGAATAGGAATCGAACTCACAACCTGTATCTTTTACAGTTAGTTACATGCTTGTGTGTAACTGTTATAGGCTTTATTATCTATTTTTATATAATATAATGACTTTCCGAATGTACTGTAGTACAAGTAACCTTAGCTCCAAACTCGATGAGATTGGCCAGGTTCTGCAAGCATTTGGCCACCATGAGCAAGGAGCGCTGCGCGTGCGGCGGCGGCGCGCTCGACACGAGGCCCCACGCGCGGGGCTCCACCAGCGCGGGGCAGATCAGGCGGAGGAAGATGAAACCTGTTACATTATTATGTTTTGTGAGCATTCATGAGAAATAATAAGAAGAGTTTGTTGGTTTGTATGCACTAACCTCAGGAACTACTGGTTCAAATTGAATATAAATAGAAGCAGTAAATATAATTTCGTTGAACTACAACTAAAGTACCATTATAAATATAAAATCATCAATTTAATATGTTAAACATTTTACATAAATGAAATAAACAACACCACTATATGCTCGGTTGGTAAACAAAAGTTTTACTAAAATCCTATTACGTGTAAAATAATCGTGTATTTACCGGAAACGACCCTAGTGCGAACAAATCGTTCATTGGGCCACTTGGCGACGGCGGCGCGCTGCAAGCAGCCGCACAGGTAGCGCACCGGCCGCGGGACACGCCTCCGGGGACGTGAAGATTGACAGTGTTATCTAGACCAATAAATAAATCAATAACACATGTAGCCGTCGTTGCACAGCGATACTGCGTTGGACTGGAAACACAGCGGTTGTGGATCCGATTTCCATTTGGAGGAATGGATTCCCCTAATTATACAATATAATATACATATATATAACACTTTCGTTTTCTCGCTCTCGTAACGAGGTAAAAGTGGAAAACGGAGTGTCTAACTCTGGGTCCCTCTGCCTACAATGCTATATGCGAAATACAACATGAAGATAAAAAAAAATTTAAGCCACACGTGTATCCCGCATTAAATGTTACCAGAGCAAAGAAATGTACGGTAAATGTAATCTGCGCCACGATTAACTTAATTTTTATAGACAGAAACATATAAATCTTCCTTGCGTACATAAAATAAAAGTAAATATGAGTAAAAAATACATTTGACAAAAATATTATTGTAGCATTCACTTTGCGGAATATAATTGTAACTTTTTATTTATGATTATTTATTATTTAATATCTGTTTGTGCAATTCTTCTTTTATAACGATATAGACACAGATACATAAATTTATTTCAGTGTTATGTTTTTTCTTTTTAAGTTTAATATGAAATATTTCATACCTGATCCAGTATCATAAGTAAAAATTCAGCGTTATTGCACGCATCGTCGGGGGAGTCCATTTTAGTAGGATTCAATTCGGCTGATTGTTTTGCGTCTATTAACTTTTGCACTGTTTCTGCAATTGCTGCCTGAAAATATTTAATACAAAATATGTTTATTTTAATTTATTGAAATTTTGTCAATCTTTCATAATATACATGGAAATTAATTATTATACTGCCATTAATATTTTTCTTATTTACCATAAAAAGATAAAAAGTATATATTTTAATTAAAAAAGTAATAAGTTTGTCTTGGATGTTCAGCGGTGTCCGTGTGAGGGTGAGCAGGTACGGGCGTACCTGCAAGAAGGGCTTGCACAGGGCGTGCATGAAGTCGTCGAGCACGGCGGTGGCGAGGCTGGCGGCGCGGAACAGCGCGCGGTGGTCGGGCTCGCGCGCCACCTCGGCCGTGGCCAGCTCGCGCGCCAGCTCCGCGCCGCGCCCGCTCTCCGAGAACGCGTGCAGCACCGCTGCGGATGTGCAGTTTGTTTTTGTTTTAAAACTGATACCACCCTCCGGACATTAGGTTGTAATCGGATAAAGGGGAAAACCCTTTATTATTTTTTATATCACGTCTTTAGGTTCACATCACTTTGTTATCCACGGCCCTATGATTTCTTAAAAAAATGTTTTCTACATTTACTTAAAAAAACATATGACCGTTTATATTACAAAAAACGGGTATTTCGACACTATCAAGGGAATCAAAAATCATAAGGCACTTCCAGTTGACATAGAATTAAGAAATTTTGCAGCTAGCGTTTGCAGGAAGTAAACGCTAAGACGCCACTAGTTTAAGAAAAAAGTCTGATAATTATATATTTCTAGTTAAATCTTTAATAAAATATAGCCTTAAAAACTGGGAAAATTGGGTATTAAAGCCAAGCTAGTTTTAGTCTAGTAATTTATTAGATGCAATCAGATGAAAGAACTCTAGCTAACCTAGGCTTGAATTTCAGAAAAAAAACTCAAGACTACCAACTTCTGTGCGGAACCATCGGTGAGCCAGCCCAAGTCGCGGTAGTCCGATTTTTTATTATTTTAAATATTCGTTCTTTAAATAAAGTAGGTAAAGTTACGCTTTTTTATTACATTTCTTTGAATTATGGATACTATATTAGATTTTTATGTGTATTTTGTGCAAAGAGATTAATTAAGCAAAGAAATTTAATGCATTAATAATTTATGCGTATATTTATGTATTTTCATCAGGAATGGTTGACGAAACATTATGAGTCGGAGGAACTCAACGTCGAGTTTTGTCGTATTACAAGAGTAAAAAAAATAAAAATATTCATTCACTGAGACAGATTGAACCGAAAACCATCGTCTAATGTTAGACGTTATGCAACTGCGCTCTGACAGCCACAAGGGCACATTATCACTATTTAGAAATAAGACAATTTTTATAAAAACTATTAAAAATTTGTAAAAAATACAATCGAATCCTCACTTACATGTAGCCAAAGGTTGTCTATCCGTGCGACACAAATCAGCCAAGGCTTTCACAGCAGGCAGCCCCGGCTCCAATAACAACTGACGTAGTGGATTGTATTCCTCTCGAGGCATTACTAGCTCTTGCATGTATCTACAAACACAAACATATTAGAAAACATACTGAAAATAATAATAAACAAAAATTGCAGTTAAATTAAATGTAAAAAAATCGAAACAGTTGCATTTAGGAATCAAATTCTTTAACTAATTAAATCCGCGACAAAATCAATAACTAATGAAATAGTTACAAAATTTCAGGAAAAATATATTATATGCAGACCGACGAAAGAATAATATTTAACAACATAAAAAAACTTTAACGTAGCAAGACTCAAACTCGCGCCTCCTGATAACCGTCCAAGCGCTCTTTCAATTGAGCTATATACGTTCCTATCAGAGTATGTCAAAATTCTTACATATTTGGTACAACTTATTTCCGTTGTTATCACATCTGTACACAAATTTTTACTTATTCAGATTATATTAATAAGATTGCTGTCACTTAGTTTTTACATGATACTGGATCAAGTATGAAATATCTCTTCACAGAGATGCAAACGACATAGGTTGTAACAAGCGTGTAAGAATTGCGACATAGCTTGATGAGAACGTAAGGCTTAGTGGTCAGAGCGTTTGGATGATTTTCAAAAGACGCGGGTTTAAATCTCGCTAAAATTTTTATGTTCTCTAAATAAGTATTTTTCTTTCCAAACTTTGGAACATTTTATAAATGCTAAAAGTTGTTTTTAAGTATTGTCACTTGGAAAGAGAATGCTATTTATGGGATATTTTCACACATTTATAAAATAACTTTCTTTATTTACCTTATACGAAGTCTTAACGACCCCCATTCACCTATGGGTGTCATGCCAGCTAACGGGTACCACTCCTCTATCTCCTCACCGTTAGCTAAATTCGCCAATTCGATAGTCAATTCAGCGACCTGTAAGTTATTTTATGGTGTAATGTATGTTTATGTAAAATACACATTTTTTTATATCACATGTATGTATGTACTCACTTCAGACTCCTTGCCTCTCTTGCCGGTGTTGTGAACCGTAATTGTAAACGAAGTTACATCTGGAGGTACATCACTAAAAGAAAATAATATAATTTTTAATTGATTAACTGGTGACTATATCAAAAAAGTGGAAAAGGTATAAATAATATATATATAATATTTACACATTACTTCATTCTCGTAAGTCTTAGTATACTTTAAAATTCATTTTAAGATATGTTTAAAAACTAAAAATTTTCTTTTATTAACTTGGATTGCAATCACGTTACTTTTGGTCGTGAGCCATAACTAGAGCAGCATGAACTCACTCGAACACGAACTCGTCGTCCCAGTGCGGGTCGGGCGAGGGCCGCGCGCGCGTGCGCGCCACGGGCGCGGCGCCCAGCGCCAGGCGCAGGTGCGGGCGCGGCGCCAGGCGCGCGGGCAGGCGGTGCGCCGTGACGCAGCGCAGGCGCAGCGCGCGCAGCCACACCACGCGCGCCGTGCTGGCCTGGCAGTGGTGGCGCGCCTGCTGCGGCACGCACAGGCCGCGCAGCGCCTCCAGCCACGCGCGCAGCTCGGGCGCCGTGCCCGCCGCCAGGAACGTGTGCGTGGACAGGCACGGCAGCGCGCGCTCCACCAGCTGGAAGCAGAACTCGCGCTCCCACAGCGACTCGTGCACCTGATATAAGAAATAAAGAATACATATAAATAAAATTGAAGTTCTTATCTGATTTCAATATTACTGTTTCTTTTAAATTCATAAAATTATTAACACGAAAGTAAAAAAAACTATTGTTTGTTGTATCTATCTGTCGTCTTTTTGATTGTCAGGATTAAGCGGTACCTACGCGGTAGGTATGCGAGAAGCTACCGCCCAAAAAGTTATGAAACGACTTAACATTTTTCTTCTCTCTTTCGAGTAAAAGGAAACAAAATTCCAAAACGTATAATTTCTTTAGTGTATAATAGTATAAACAATCACATAACAAGTTCTTTGATTTTCACGATTATTACACATATTAAATGAAACTAATTTAACCGGATTAATCGCGTATATTTAAGATTTTTACATTTTGGAAACCCGACGTTTCGAACACTTTACAGTAGTCCGTGGTCACGGGTAGTCTACCCGTTCATTTAATCACATAACAACTAACCAATTGTCCATAAATGCACTTAGATAATATTAAGTAAATAAAAAGTCATAAATTGAGGCCGTCGCCATCGCAGCACAAGAATGGTATTTGTAACGCGGCGGTTGCGGGTTCGATCCCCACTCGACGGAATGAATTATTATTTACTAATACTTTTTATTTCATTGCTCTGAGCACCAAGCCAAAAGCAATACCTTAAAGAAATTCGGCGAACATGGGGAATGGAATGTCTTAACACTAGGTTTCCCGTGCCTCCATGCTGTGTGCGGAAGCATGCACTTATTGCATACACAGCATGAAGCTTATTTAATTTTCGATTTTAATAACCCGCGAGTGGAGAATAAAAAAATATTGAACTAAGCCAAAATATTATTTCTGTTTTTACTTGTGCAGTTTCTACTACACTAATACATATAAAAAAATCTCACCTGATATAAATACGCACACGAAAGATCAATGAGACCTTTAGGCTTCGTCCGTTTGGGCGAGTCATAGAAATATAAATGTGTGTCGGTTCCTTCTTGCAACAGCACAAAATACAATGCTTTCCATTTCTTAGCCCCCTTGTCGGATTTTTTGTGCAGGTATCCTTGGTGTTTGATGCCCTTCATTTTCTTTAAGCCGATCTGATCTCTGCATTCTCTGAGAGTCGCGTATATTTTTTCAGCGGCGGCACCAGTTGCGTTTTGATGTGGTTCTATTTGATGACCTTCGGCTATCAACTGTGAAAATAACAAAAAAAAAACAAATGTTAAAACGTTTATTTTTTGTTGAGTGTTTTTTAATATAAAAAAAAGTATTAAGATAAAAAAAATGTGTGCTAACAAAAGGTACAGATAAGTCTGTCTGTATTAAATAAGGTTATAAGAAACACATAAATCACATATATAGTTTTATACTAAATTCCCATAACAAAGAAATATTAAATTGTTTTATTTTTATCTATACATATATAATCGCATTTTACGTGATAAACGGAGATAGTCTAGTAATACATCATCGGTTCACCTCACATCTATATGTATTGCTGATATTGGCGGTTTAAAACACTGCATTTTATCTTATCAGGTCAACCGAAATCCATGTTATAAATATAAACATGCACACATTTTAAATATTTATCAAAATATTGAGGTCGTCGTCGGACAGCGTAAACGTTTCGACGTTAGTGAGTTCGATCCCTGCTAGTGAATTATTTTCAGTTCTTGATTCCGGTAACAAGACTAAGCTCGGGGTTGTCTTTCACCGCTCGATATGAAATGGCTCGAAAATTTTGCTTAATTAAATCAGCTTCACGCTGTATCCCGCACACAGCAGGGTAGGCAGAGGGAACCTAGTATTAAGACACTCCGTTCCCCACTTTCCACCGTATTCTGGAGGCATTGCTTGTTGAGTGGCGGAACTGAACGCCGCGCTTTGCCTCGACACCAGAGCGAAGAAATGAAAATATAAATTTAAATAAATATTTTATTTCCTCGAGTGGAGACCGACCCCACAAACAGTCGTTTTTACAGTCAAATGTGAACAGTATAAAAATATTAATTATAAAAACTAAAACATGAAGTACTTACAGGTTGTCCTAAAGTGTGTCCTTCGACAATTTGCTCCTTCCTATATCGATTTATGACCGCATCGAGACATTCAAACGTCCTACCTCCCATTAAATATCGAACACCTTTCTTCTCGATTCTGAATCTCTGTATCTGATTATTGATGTGGAAGAACAAGGAGTAGTCACCGGGAGAGTTATCCGAAGGTCTAAAATAAAAAAAAGAAAATTAAATATGATATTTGCGAATAGCATTAAGATGCTGCTGCTTCAAGCCTGTTTTATTGTAGTTATTTCTCTTAAATATAAGTTTCTAATAGTTTAAATTGAAATGAACATTATTTTTTAGAAAATATTTGATGATACATTTTAAAGTAAAGGAAATATTTATACACTACCATAAATATTCATGAAAAACAAAGGTTAAGGCTAAGGTTTTATTTTATATATATATATATATAAGAAAATGGCAATTGGTCTTGTCATTTACCTCACTAGAAAACTGCCGGGGCCAGCTTTTACAAGCATGTCGACAGCCTCGCTCTTGGTACAGTTGGGGTGGAACCAAGAGAAGACGGTGTTCGGATCTATTGAGGGATCGAGATCCTCGACTAGCTCTCTGAAGATCATTCCTTGTTCACCCGTCCTATTTAAATGTATATTGAACGGTCATAAAGGATTTTTATTTTATTTTATAGTCTTTTTAGTGATACGTGACATTGCTAACAATAAAGGAATGATTAGAATAAAATAAATCAGCTTCACGCTGTATCCCGCACACAGCAGGGTAGGCAGAGGGAACCAGTGTTAAGACACTCCGTTCCCCACTTTCTGCCAAATTCTGAAGGCGTTGCGTGTTGAGTGACAGAACTCAACGCCGCGCTTAGCCTCGATACCAGAGCGAAGAAATAGGAATACAAATTTAAGTGAATATTTCATCTCCTCGATCGAAGCCACAACCAGTCGGTTTTATAGTCACACTTCGTGCCGCTGCGCCACGACTGGCCTATGTGGCCATATATGTTATATATCAATATACGTATATGGTAAGGTGGTCCTATTGCTTAAAATCCAGCTATTTCTTAAAAATAAAAGAATCGTGTATAAAAAAGAGAAAAGACAATGAATACACATAGTAATAATAAACTTATGCCAGATTTGCTTTGAACTCGGGACTATCGTTTCAAATCTAAAATTACACCACGCCGTCGACAATTTCCTTTTAGCCGGAAAACGTTGGCGGATGCTTTTCTTAGAAGCTCATTGTCTTCATTTATTGACGGAATCCACTGACATAATGGAAAAACCACTACATGTAAACAACTTTGTTCTTTTATTGATATAAAAGGTTCTATCACTTCTAAAATATACAATTCGTCTCGACTTCGTCGTTTATTGTGTTTATATAAATATCCTTATATATTTAATTATTATATTTAAAATACGAAGTAATTCTTCTAAATCGATTCATGTTCTAATTTTTCCATTGCACCTACGATACATATTCAAGTTTCTTATGAACGTAAGGCAAAATGTAAATTAATACAATGAACTCCTTAAAAGGCAGTGCGTGCACTAGAGGCCATTTTAATGTACATACTTTAGAAACATTTTAAGCGTATAATTCTTACACGCGAAGGGTAATCACTCTACCTTGACAGATCTACTTGACCTGGCGTGACCTCCTCATTTTATATGAAAATCTATATTTAATTGCTATTGTATTAAAATTACAATTGAGTGCATTTTTTCTCATGTAACTTATTATATGGATATGCAAAATGAATCCAGTTAGTGATTGTTTTTGCTTTACATAAAAAATATTGTACTCCATTTATTATAAAAAAAAACAGTTATATATACATTTAATAAATAAACGGTTAGTCGATGTGGATTTGAACCCCTATCGCCTACCACGAATAGAATTGCTAAAACAAGTGACACGACATATATCTGTAAGCCCGTAGATGATATTAAATATACATAATTAAATTATAGTTTTACAAGACGTAAATAACTGTAGGTTTTTTTATAGAGTTAAAGAAAAATACGTAAGATTGTTCAACTAGAATTCTCTATCGACGTCGAGGGAATCACGCACTAATAAGCTCAAATAATATAGTTATAAATAAATAGCATCGTTAGTTTTATAGGGAAAAAAACCGGAAAATTAATAAACAATAATTATATATTTTCAGTTATGATTAGCAAGCAAATTATGTAGTTGTAGGTATCCATATCAAATTAACGCAAATATATGAATTATTGTGGTGCATTTAGGGTCGTTTTGGACGGTTATTACAGTATTTTAAAGTGTATTTGTATTGGCCAAAAAACAAAATAATTATTGAAGCCAGTCATGGTGCATGAGCAGAAAGTTTGACTGTAAACGCGACTGGTACTGGGTTCGGTTTCCACTCGAGGAAATGAAATAATCATTTATATTTATATTTAATTTCCTCCTTTACATTTCTTCGTTCTGGAGTCGAGGCAAAGCGCAGCGTTGAGTTCCGCCACTCAGCACGCAATGCCTCCAGAATTCGGCCTACCTTCGGCCACCTGTGTGCGGGATGCAGTGTAAAAACCAATTAATTTATTGATTTCTTTGTAATATTTTATATGAAAGTTATTTAATACAATTTTATTTTGTTTTTTTTTGTTTATTTCGAAGTAATAGCGAAGTAATAGTAACCACATTGTCTATACATATATCGTATTAACATCTCCTCAGTTATCTAGTTTGAACAATTATACAGTGGAAACTTGTAATGGATGTTAGAGAGCACTTGACTACGTAATGCTCAAAATTGTATTTTATAATGTAGCACAAGAGGGGAGGGTAGATTTAACCTTTAATTAAGAAGAAGGATAATGCATTTAAAATATAAGAAGGTACGTACTTGTATAAGTACATATAAAAAACGTATTTGTATGTGATTTTGTGTATAGTTTAAGTTATTTTCGTAATATTTTAGGGTACTTGACTATTGGATAGTAATGATTTATTATGATAGGAAATATTGTTTTGAAAAACTGAAAACAAATAATTGTCAGGCACTAATTTATTTTTACGAAATATATAAATCGATCGTAGTAAGCAGATTTATTTAATGAACGTAAAATATGGAGTACAACAACATGGAGTACAACAAATATGGAGTATGTTGTATAAACAAAATATTGACTATAATTTTCTTTTGATTCACGCTATATAGGTACATAAAGAGAGAATCCAGTGTTAAGACACGCTGTTATCGACGTCCGTTTGGGTGGAGAAACTCAACGCCACGCTTTATCTACTTACGAGCTAGGAAATATAAATAAAACATTCCTTCGAGAGAACATATTTGTAATAAAACAATTGAAGGTCATACCTATGCGCGGTGACCCACAGCCAGCCGTCGCCCATGTCGTTATGCACGAAGAATATGTCGCCCTTTTGGAAGGTCAACTCGTCAGTGTCCGGCATCTTAGTGTACGGCAATATAGCCACAACACGCTGAAAATTATTATTTTTATAGAAACGTACAATAATTACTATCTAAATGTAGAAATAACAATAAAAGTACTAAAGAAGTCAATTTGCGGTGGTGACTTTAAAGTTTAATATATTTCATATCATATACGTTAAATAACATAAATATTACAGAATTTACATAGGACAACAGAATTTTTATAGTAAGTTAAATGCGATAATATCAGAAACTACTGGTTAATTAGAGGCCAGTCGTGGCGCAGGGGCACAAAGTGTAACTGTAAAACCAACTAGTTGTGGGTTCGATCCCCACTTGAGGAGATGAAATGTATACTTAAATTTATATTTCCATTTCTTCGCTCTGGCATCAAGGCAAAGCGGGGCGTTGAGTTCTGCCACTCAACACACATCCTATCCAGAATTCGGCAGAAAGTGGGGAACGGAGTGTCTTAACAATAGGTTCCGTCTGCGTACCCTGCTGTGTGCGGGATACAGCGTGAAGTTGATTACTGGTTAGTGGTTGTGTCATACAAAACTCTTAATAACTTTCATTTGACCACGCGAGCGAATTTGCGAAAACTACATAGTTCAATATAGAATTACATTTAAATACAAAAGAATTGTATTAGAAATTGTTGCTTTACTCACCTTTTTATCATTGACTGGTTCTGGCGGAGGAATAGGCTCAACTAAACGCTCACGCTTAAGAAGATCTGAGCAGTGGCTGTAAAAACCTACTAGCTCTGTCAAAGAATCGAACTGGCGACCTCCTATGTAATAATCACCACACACAGCTGTTATTCTAAGAAAAAATATAAGAGTTTAGCATCAATTGCTAAAAATATTACTTATAAGTAGTTTTATTTTTAAAATACCTGAAATGATTAATTCCAGTGCGTCCTAAGTAACTCAGTACATATGAGCCTGGCTTACGGTCACTTTCACGTACTGCAATATAAATTATAATTTTATTATTTATCTTGTCAATTTGAGGCCGGTTGTGGCACAGGGGCACAAATTGTGACTATAAACGCGACTGGTTGTGGATTCGATCCCCCACTCGAGGAAATTAAATATTTATTTAAATTTATATTTTTATTTCTTCGCTCTAGTGTCGAGGCAAGCCGCGGCGTTGAGTTCCGCCCCTCAACACGCAATGCCTCTAGAATTCGGCGGAGAAATGTAGCCAAGTGGGGAACGGAGTGTCTTAACACTAGGTTCCCTCTGTCTGCCCTGCTGTGTGAGGGATATAACATGAAGCTGATTTTGATTTAATTTGTCAATTTAATTTTTTACTTCATGGTTTATCCCAAGTGGTAATAAATTCCACACGGATGAGGCCATATTTACAGTGAGATGATGTGTTGTGGGCATTCTTATATTTAACTGATTAAAAATTAACAACTTTGAAATATAAAATATTCTATTATAATTTTTACCACCAAAAATAGCCACATTAAATCTCAGCACTTATTAATTTTGTTAGCAATTATTACATATATAATTATTTAGTTATAGATTCACACTGTATTCTGCACATAGAGGCAGAGGCAGAGGGAACCTAGGAACCTAGTATTCACATACTACCTGACAAATTCATAATGCATTGTGTGTTGAGTGGCAGAACTCAACTGTCCCTTATTTTTATAATTAATTATAATATTTTTAGAACTAATTTATTGGATTGTTAGTTATCATGCATAAAGAACATTCCTTTATCCTATTTAACTTAAGTTTGAGACATTGCGTATTGAGTGTCTAAGCTGAATGCTGGACTTTTTCCAATCAGAATAAATAAATAATTCATACTGCCAAGAGTAGATCAAACCCATAACCAAAGTTACACACTGTCCTATTGTACAACAATGTTTTCCATCCTAAAATATGTCTTTCCTAAGCCAATTGTTTTAATTATAAAATATAAATATTTCTACAATATAATAACTTCACATAAAAAATGGTACACATGTACATTTTATCATGCAAATATATTGTTGTTACTTATTTGTATACATACAAACTTGCATAACAATAGTAGAATACATGTTGTTATAATTTTAAATGGCTTCACTTTTTATTAAGCATAAAACAAAAAAAGATTGTATTGAGAATTATTATTCATTGTTTTAAAAGTTACTATTACAAAAATGTATGTGCTATAGAAAAATTTAATGTGTATGAAATAAGTTTTTATGTATTACTTTAAATAATAAATAAAAAATATATGTGTTACTTCAAATGTTTTTTTTACTGTTATTTAAAATTTTTTGATTAACTCTATAGTATATTTTAAGCTAAGATTTTTTTTTAATCTTATAATTTAATTTATAATTATGGAATATTTTACCTAAATAACTGCCATGTTTACCAGCAGCCCATAATCTTTCCTCTGAAGTGTATCTGTCCAACCGTCCATGATACCATTCAGTTTCTGGAGGAGCAAGAACTGCCTGTCTTTCACCTATTAAAGTAAAATGAAATAAAAATATTTTACCTAAATTTAACACTAAGAACAAATTTAATGTTTAAAATAATTAAGCTTACCATTAGTACTGGGACCATCAGCTTCATCTAACTCTAAATCTGCTGCTAACTCTCCTAAATCGACTCCGCCGTCCTCTGATTCCGTGGATGGAGAACCTAACTTATCCTTTATAGGGGGTCCAATCGGCGCTCCCATTGCTCGTATTAGATCAGCCATTTTTATCACTTATCACCAAAATTCTTAAATTTAAACTTATTCCTTTGTGTAACGTGACTCATACATTATTCATTACATCAATAATATATTTTTTTTCGGATATCTTAGCCTGTTTATAAGGGAAACTAAATATAATGTAGGAATCACTAAGTATGCAACTTAAGTTAAAAAGTACGCACCGATAATTAGACCAATACTAAACTATTACTAGTAAATCTACTTTACAGTATAGTGTACTTATACGAGAAAATCAAGTAAATACGGTAGAAAAAGGAATCCTTATATTACACACATCAATACGCCCGTCCGATAATCAGACTAAAGTCACAAAACACTATATTTTTGACAATTTTCTCAAGTGTAGCCAGTATAAATATATTTCATATTTAAGGAACTTAATTGAAATACTGTTTGCTCTACACAATAATTTTTAATAAGTTTTATATTAACTATGAATAATTTCAGTCAATATAATATTTTAAAATTTTTCATTATTATACATTTTTTAAATTATTAATACTATGTTAAATTTATTATTTTAATTATTTAATGATAGTACATTTAATTAGGTTATGATTTAATCAAATAATCAAGATAATTTTAATTTAGTTTTTTGTCATTATTGAAAATGTTAACGGTAGATGAAGCTATAATATTTTATGACTTCACAATTTTATGCATATTGAAAGATTTAAAATGCATTTCTATAATTGTAAATCGTAAGTTTTTTATTTTAAATAGCTGGTTATTGTAAGTAATTTATTTTTTAATATTTTAATTTGTTTTAAATTTTGCTTGCAGTTTGTAGAACCTATATTCTCCTACTACACCTCTTGAAAAATTAAATATTTTTAAATTATATTTAGTATATAAACAAAATTAGATTTATATTTATCTTAATAAAGTAAAATAAAGCAGCAGCAGCCAATATTTAGATGTATAGCTTCTATCTAGGTGAACCAATCAGATTTGATCAAACTCACCGGAAGCCACTAGACCATATAACCGATCATATTCAGCTCTACCTCTCAAGTTCAACACACAATGTATCAAAGTTTCGTGGAAAGTACTAATTCCACCAGGTTCACTCTGCAAGGGTAGCAGAAAAAAATATTTAACGCATACTTTATACAAAATTTGTAATTAATACGATAATTGTAAGTGTATATATCTAGTAGTAACTAAAATTACAACATTGCTGTTTTCTTTCATCTGAACATATGTATACATCTTTGATAGGCAGAGAGAAGACTTTTTGATAGGAAGAAAATGAAAAAGGCAGTGAAGGAAACATAACACAAAAAAAATAATTAATGACTGATAACGCTTAAATACTGCAGATATTAAAATATTTTTTTCACAAATTAACAAACAACACACAATGTATCAAAGTTTCGTGGAAAGTACTATTTCCACCAGGTTCACTCTGCAGGGTAGCAGAAAAAAATATTTTAATATCTGCAGTATTTAAGCGTTATCAGTTATTAATTATTTTTTTTGTGTTATGTTTCCTTCACTGCCTTTTTCATTTTCTTCCTATCAAAAAGTCTTCTCTCTCCCTATCAAAGATGTATACATAAGTTCAGATGAAAGAAAATAGCAATGTTGTAATTTTAGTTACTACTAGATATATACACTTACAATTATCGTATTAATTACAAATTTTGTATAAAGTATGCGTTAAATTTTAAATTATAATATTTGTTATTTAGGCCGTCGTGGTGATACAAGCATGTGACTGTATGCGTAACGGTTGTGGGCGGAAAGGGCGGAAATTACTTCGCTGTATGCATGAGACAGCTTGCAACTAAAAAAATAAGAGTATAAATATCGTTTCTTGAAGGTAAAATGTAATCAATAAATAGCATAACTAAAAAATAAGAAGTAGCAAAAGTTTGTTTATTATAACAATAGTCGTTGCATTTACAATGTAGAGGTAAATTAATAATTTTTACGATGGCAGCATTTATTAAAATAATGTGTCTATATAAGTCACCGACGGTGGGTCACCCTAGAATTTCATTATTTTACGTGCGCTTGCAAACGAGCTAGTGGCGTTCAAGTGATTTATTATTTAGTTTTGTTTATTTGAAAAAAAAGTAATTTTGGCCAGCAATTAATATTTTAAGCAAAATAAGTCTCAATAGTAGTCATACGGTCTTTAGTTTATAAAATAAAGGTACGTTTTGTAAATCCCTAATCAAATTAAGTGCATATTGCGCATTGCGCCACTATTTGTCATGACGGTGTTTGACGCCATTTTGTAATCGAGATCTTTCTTTGTTCTTCTTCATCCTTTTGAATTTATCTACGCAATAGACGTTATTCATCTATAATATTGCAAAATTTATAGTTTTTTCATCTTACCTTCTTTGTTACAGATATCAAAATGCAGATTTTCGTAAAAACACTTACGGGTAAAACTATTACTTTGGAAGTTGAACCTTCCGATACTATTGAAAATGTAAAAGCTAAAATTCAAGACAAGGAAGGCATTCCACCAGATCAACAACGTTTGATTTTCGCTGGAAAGCAATTGGAAGATGGCCGCACTCTTTCTGACTACAATATTCAAAAAGAATCTACTCTTCACTTGGTATTGCGTCTTCGTGGTGGAATGCAGATCTTTGTTAAGACTCTTACAGGAAAAACTATCACGTTAGAGGTAGAACCGTCGGACACTATTGAAAACGTGAAGGCAAAGATCCAAGACAAAGAAGGTATTCCTCCAGATCAACAGAGGCTCATTTTTGCTGGAAAACAACTGGAAGATGGCCGTACATTATCTGACTATAATATTCAAAAGGAATCTACTTTACATTTAGTATTGCGGCTTCGTGGCGGTATGCAAATATTTGTAAAGACCCTTACTGGTAAAACAATTACTTTAGAAGTTGAAGCCTCTGACACAATTGAAAATGTGAAAGCTAAAATTCAGGACAAAGAAGGCATTCCGCCAGACCAACAACGTCTTATTTTCGCGGGCAAGCAATTGGAAGATGGTCGCACGTTGTCGGATTATAACATTCAAAAAGAGTCAACTCTTCATCTTGTGCTCCGCCTCAGAGGTGGCATGCAAATCTTTGTTAAAACCCTCACTGGCAAAACCATCACTCTTGAGGTTGAACCCTCTGACACAATTGAAAATGTGAAAGCTAAAATTCAAGACAAAGAAGGCATTCCGCCAGACCAACAACGTCTTATTTTTGCGGGCAAGCAATTGGAAGATGGTCGCACGTTGTCGGATTATAACATTCAAAAAGAGTCAACTCTTCATCTTGTGCTCCGCCTCAGAGGTGGCATGCAAATCTTTGTTAAAACCCTCACTGGCAAAACCATCACTCTTGAGGTTGAACCCTCTGACACTATTGAAAATGTAAAGGCTAAAATTCAAGACAAAGAAGGCATTCCTCCAGACCAACAACGTCTTATTTTCGCGGGCAAGCAATTGGAAGATGGTCGTACTCTTTCTGACTACAATATTCAAAAAGAATCAACTTTGCATTTAGTACTTCGTTTAAGAGGTGGTATGCAGATTTTTGTTAAAACCCTAACTGGAAAAACAATTACCCTAGAAGTGGAACCCTCTGATACTATTGAAAATGTAAAAGCTAAAATCCAAGACAAAGAGGGCATCCCACCTGATCAGCAACGTCTTATCTTTGCTGGCAAGCAATTGGAAGATGGACGCACCTTGTCTGACTACAATATTCAAAAAGAGTCCACACTTCACCTGGTACTGCGTCTGCGAGGAGGTATGCAAATATTTGTCAAGACACTAACAGGAAAGACCTATAACTCTGGAGGTGGAGCCATCTGACACAATTGAAAATGTAAAGGCTAAGATTCAAGATAAGGAGGGTATTCCCCCAGATCAACAACGTCTTATCTTTGCTGGCAAACAGTTGGAAGATGGTCGTACCTTATCAGACTACAACATCCAAAAGGAGTCTACTCTTCATCTAGTGCTACGTCTACGAGGTGGTATGCAAATCTTTGTCAAAACATTGACAGGAAAGACCATAACCTTGGAAGTAGAACCATCTGACACAATTGAGAATGTGAAGGCTAAAATACAGGATAAGGAGGGCATCCCCCCAGACCAGCAACGTCTCATTTTTGCTGGTAAGCAATTGGAAGATGGTCGCACTTTGTCAGATTACAATATTCAGAAAGAGTCAACCCTACATTTAGTGCTTCGTCTCCGTGGTGGAATGCAAATATTTGTCAAAACACTTACTGGAAAAACAATAACTTTGGAAGTTGAACCATCTGACACCATTGAAAATGTTAAAGCAAAAATTCAAGATAAGGAAGGAATTCCTCCAGATCAACAACGTCTTATCTTCGCAGGAAAACAACTGGAAGATGGTCGCACTCTGTCTGACTACAATATCCAGAAAGAGTCCACTCTCCACTTAGTACTCCGTCTGCGAGGAGGTATGCAGATCTTTGTAAAGACACTCACAGGGAAAACTATCACCTTAGAAGTTGAACCCTCAGACACTATTGAAAATGTTAAAGCCAAGATCCAAGACAAAGAGGGTATTCCCCCAGATCAGCAACGTCTAATTTTCGCTGGCAAGCAGCTGGAGGATGGTCGTACTCTCTCTGACTACAACATTCAGAAAGAATCCACTTTGCACTTGGTATTACGTCTACGAGGAGGTATGCAGATATTTGTTAAGACACTAACTGGAAAGACCATCACCTTGGAGGTGGAGCCGTCCGACACTATCGAAAATGTTAAAGCTAAGATCCAAGACAAGGAGGGCATTCCCCCAGACCAACAGCGTCTCATCTTTGCTGGTAAACAGCTGGAGGATGGCCGCACTCTGTCGGACTACAACATCCAAAAAGAATCTACTTTGCATTTAGTACTTCGTCTTCGTGGTGGAATCTAAGCGCACGGCAAATTGGAATTAAATTAAAGCTATTTCGATTTCAGTATTATGTTTTGCAAAATTATTAAGCCATTATTGTAATCATTCCAATTTTGACATTCAATAAAATTTGATTCGTAGATAAATGTGTTTTTTTGCTTGTTTCGGTAATATAAGCGATAGTGAAAGTTGATAAAAATTTATGTCAGAGCTAGCTAGATAATATATCTTTATATTATATGACATGATTGATTAACACTAAAAAAAAGCAACATTCTTAGTTTATCTAATTTTTACTTTTTGTATTAAAAATTATATCGATGATTTCATCTGCAATTCCAGTCAAATATTTTAGCAACGAAATATACAAATTGCTTTACTTTTTTGCTTTGCTTTCTACTTGTAACTTCATAGCTTCTACGTACAGTACGGTCAACAAGTCATGGCTGCCGTAAAGTTAGCTGTAGACGGCTGCGCGGATTTGTTCAGGATATTTCTTAAGAATATTTTGTTACCGAGTGAACAATGCGCAAAATCTAACTTCAAAGCCGTGACGACTTGTTGACCATATAGACGTAAATTGTGGATGTTGGCAAAATTATGAAACAATTAATTAATCAATCACTGTCTATCGAACAATAAATGTTTTAATAATAATAAACATAAGGTATTTATGGATATGACTGGATCTAATCCTCAGGAGCATTACAAAGTAGGTATACTGCTGTTTTGTAACTGAGACAGGAAATTTCATCATTGAAATTACTCGAATGTAGGTATAAATCTAAATAGTTTAGTACTTTATGGCTGTATAAAATGTATTCTTTATTTACATATTTATAAGGACGCAACCTTTTTTTGAAATTTAAAAAGAATATCTAATTTACAAATGAAATTACTTTTAAAATAAGCCTAAGATTTAAGTTGCATAATAACACAAAACTACTAAGTATTATCAATCGATAATATGCGGTAGAAAAAGGCTCAACACTTGAAAAATAAAATCAACTTAAATCATAGGTGCGTCACCTATATTTATAGGGAAAAATGAAACTCGAATTATTGTAACATTTTATTAGGAGGCGAAACGAGCAATAAGTTCAGGATAAATTTAAATACAAATTAATGTGTCACATCTTTTAAATCGTCAATTTATCTATTAAATTACAGTAGTTATATAATAGGGTATTAAAATTACAGTAACATGAACAAGAATACATTTACCTGATAATTACATTACACCAAAACAGACTCGAACCAACAGTTATAATATATAGCGGATGCCGAATTATCAAAATCTTCAATTATTATCTACTTTGTATTCGTTTAATATAATATTTTTATACGAATATATATCTAAAATATATGCAATACATATATAGATAATATAATAACAAGAAGTTCACAGATATCGTGTTAATCTTTGATTTGTTATTGACATTTATCAAAACAAAATAATAATATTAATCTACCATAAACTTATCTATAATTGTGTTTTGTTTCTATATAGATAGATATATTTATATAAGCCAGGCACCAGACGATGGCTGCTGCGAGTCTCCCCGTGTCCGTAAAGCAACACCCGATAAATATTTTTATAGCTATCGATATCAAGTAACGATAAGTATGTAATCTCAATGTTTAAACTATTTATTAGGTTAAACAAATAGCAACATTTATAAGTATAAGCCAATTATTATAGAAGGACGAAGTTTGACTTCCCGATTGTCGATGTCCGTATCAAGAAGTAGTGAAGCCGCTCGGTACGACTGCCGTGCCACTGGGTGGTATGATATACGTTGGAACCAGCGTTGCCAGATTTTGTCTAGGGGAAAAGGAGGACCTTTATATCTGGAAATATTAGTAACTGATTACAAAAAAAAAGTTTTTAAAAAGAACGAAGACGAAAAGTGGGAGCATGTCTAGCCCCTTCAAGACGCTTAAATTTTGGGCTAAATATTGAAGTATGGCAACGCTGGTTGGAACGCACTATATCCACCCTCGTAACACCGATGCATTTATTATTTGCTCAAATACTTAACATTTAAGAGACACTTGAAGAATAGAACAATTATTAATTTATGAACTTACATACAACTAACGTTAGATCTAGGTATTGTCTTTTGTATGTCTGAAGAGTACATCGGGGTCCGTATCGATGACCGCTAAAATGGTTTTTTTTTTATTAGAAAAAAATACAACATTACAGCAACACCGATAAGATAAATGTGAAATGTTAAAATTTGTTTCGTACGTGCATGCATTTAATATGAAATAATATAATATATATAAATGGCGGAGGCCACTTCGAGCATCATTTTGAATACTTACACGATCGACATGATTCATTTTAATGTAAATAAAAAAATGACTAAGAAAAATATTATGCTAAATCATAATGAACTAGACAAAACTTAATCATAAAGACGACGCACCACTCGCATGATATCTAATAATATCACAATCACTTTATATATTGTGTTATCATAACTTTGCCAATAATACATCAAACATCAAAACGCCACAAACATCTGGCAAGATTCAACAACTCTTACATATCGCTCCGTGCCTGTGTACAACATACCTTACATCGTGCTTATTTTTCATATATAATTCGTTCGTTACAGAAAGCCATACGAAAATCTCATTGAAATGATTTGTCAAATTCATTTAATAACAAAAAAAACTTTAAATAATCACTTGAACAGCCATAGTCAAATATCTTATTGGATATTATATTATTTATTTTGATATGATAACATGTCTTCGTACAACAAACGAATTATCTATAAAAGACAACACAAAACTATAAAATCTAATCTCGTAATACCTAGCATACGTGACGTCACTCTGTAATGTGTTCCGCGAATCGGAGAGTACAAACAAACGAGATGAATTTAATAAAAATAAACGGTTACTTAATTACGGTATACTATTATTTAGCCTTTATTTCGCTTCGACTATAAGAAATACTGAGTCTAAGACAGTTAACAATACTATAAATTGTTTCTAATTAAGATCGAACCTGCGATCGAATACTTTGTCCAAACTGTTCAGTTTCAAACTATTTATAATCACTTTCCATATCATGTCTATCCGTAGTTCATAATTAAAATTAAAAAGTAATTCTACAAAATGGAATTGTCTTAAAACTAAAATAAACTTGGAATAATTTAAGATAATTTTAAGTAACAAAAAGGCTCAACGAGGCCTTTAGTGTATTCTAGTTGTCCGACGGTAAAAATAGCACAACTATATAATAAAGATATATTTGTTACACTGAGAAATTAAATAAACACGATGTCCGCCAAAAAAAATGTCAAAATGAATATTTAATTGGAAGACAATAAAAATACAAACATGTTTATTATTTATGTTACAAAGATGGCTAATTGTATAAGGGTTAAAATGTTGATATTACGACATTGAGCTTTTGACACAGATATAAGATTTGAATTAAGTCATCTAATATAATACTGGTATATGACGTGACAATATTCGCTTATTTGCAACGACATATTGTTCGACCACGTACGAATAACGAAATATATGGTCATTATTATATATCATTAGGAAAACTGTTAATAAACAAATAATATGTAGAGAGCGTAGAATGCAAACGTTTATATAATTAAATACAATGCGTTAAAGTAAATAATATAAGGACTCTTTGGCATAACGTTGCATTTAAACTCATTTTGTTAGGCCACATTTAACTTTATAAGTAAAAAAAAAATTTAAAAAACCATAACATTCGAATAAAAATAAATTATTCGTACGTGGTCAAACTAGCTTTGGAAATTGACAGCTCTGATTTCGCGATAAATCTTGCCGATTCAGAATTTAACACGATGTTTATATTCTATGTGAAAAGAAAGAGTTTTAACATACCCAAAGAAAAACACATAATTCTATATATAAAAAGTAAACATGTTCGTGTATATTTTTTTTACAATAATAATATAAATCAGAGCTGTCAATTTAACGAATTTTTAATGTTGTTTACATATTGGGTAGCGGCACAGTGACTTGCACATAGCTGATGGGGAAGTATCCCGTCTTGCCGTTAACGGAGCCCTCGAACCAGTTGTCGTCCACCTTGTTGATCAGCGTGATAACGTCATTTTCCTTGATAAAATAAAATATAATTAAGACTTTCACAATCTGGTCCACAGATTATTATTTTTTAAATTAGGCAGGGGTTCTATCACCTGTGCTTCGAATTTGAAAAAAAAAAGTTAATAATTAGAGCTATTAACTATTAAAAATCTATTTCTTATATAAGAAGCTAACAAGAACGTTTTTCGTAAATAAAAATAAATAGAAAAACGAATTTTATCAAAAAGATAAAAAATATATTTGATTAGATTAGAAGTCTGTTATGTGTATATTCAACTTTCTAAATTAATTTTTGATGTCCATATTACGAATATGTATACCTTGAATCCCAATTCCCCTTGGTTTTCAGGCTCGAAGTCGTAGAGCGCGGTGCAGCACGGGCCCTTGGCGGGCGCCACGGGCGTCCGCGCGGGAGACTTCACGGGCGACGGCAACGGCGACGCTATTCATACAAACATTACCCAATTTCTGTTACAACTCACCCTTTATAATGCAATTAATTTGCATCTACGAGGCAATATGAATGAACGTTGGTTTGAGCATCCACTGATTTGTGTATGTTTATGACATGAAATAGGTACAAGATCTACACAACCATCTCATACAAAACAGTCGTCTCATTTCAGTTGAAATCGTCAGAGCAAAACTGGTCATTTCCGTGTTATAAAATGACTATAAATAAATATAGCATGCAACATTTCTGTACTTACGTAGAAATGAGGCGAGTACTAAAATAAACAGCCAAACTATAAACGCTAATAGTTTAGATATTTATCAGAAAAAAAAGAAAAGAAAAGAAACATTCTTATAGCTTTATTTCCTTGTATTTGATTATATTTTTGTGTTCGCTCCAACGACCCAATTGATACGACGCAAATAATAACACAACAACAACTATTGATTCACTAAACAACTGAAAGCAGCACAAACAACCTACAAAGCGGTAGCTTCACACAATCAGGTCGTTATAACTGAGTACATATGAGCATTATTCTTTTCCGGTTTCATTTTGAAAAGTTGTCATTAATAAAATGAGAAATAGAAATTATGTCATGATTATAAAGCATGGTGAACGTCGCATGTTTTTTTACGCACGAATGGTTTAGTCGTATGGATGATACATGCCTAAATGATTTCTGAGAACTAAGGGTTTTTAAAGCGTAAGGAATTCTAAAAGAACATTTGATAGAGTAAGAATATGTTTTGTAAAGTATTTTTTATGATAAGCGGTTCAAATTGTTATTTATTTGCAATTTAACTAAGCCATCTATTTAAGCTCACAATTGCTTTACCAATTGAGATAAGACAAAGATATATATTGTGAGAGCATTATTTATTTTATAATCACAAAACGATTAAACGTAATACATAATTGGATATTAAACTAAGAAATTTTGTATGGATTTATATGTGTGTATGTATACATATTTTTTTTAATAAAAAAACTATGTAATTTTATAAACCTATTCTATCTTTTGTAATTAGTTGGTTAAAAGAAACCTACAATCTATGTACTTTATTATTGATATACAATAATAATTACCTAAGTGTTAGCGATAACATTAAATTATTTCTAGAAAATAAAATTTGATGTGTCGTGATTCGTGACTCATGTTGTGGTTTATTAATGAATTCACCAGACACGCTAAGCTTGGAAACTTTTACATCATATTTATGCGTTATTTCATTTGAAAATGTTAAAATCATAAGAAGATAAATGTGTGTATTTTGCGACATTACTAAATTGTTTTTAAAGAATTCTACAAAAGTTATTAAAGCGATCATGTGTTATGTATCGGCTTGTGTTTACGGTTGATTGGGTCTTTGCATAGATATTTCTGTTCTCAGAGAATTCTAGAAAAAACGATAAAAGCATAATGTTTTTATATCGTGTTATATAACTGATGTGTTGGTATTTTTATGTTACACTAATGGGTTTTTCAATACAATAGGAAAACTATACAAGCAAATCTCAGTTTTGAAGATATGTGTGCGTGTATGTGTGTTTGTGTGTTACCGTTGTTAGAGCGCTGCGTGTTGGCGGCCGGGAACAGCTCGAGGTTGCCGGGCGGCTTGTGCTCCGGGGAGCCCGCGCGCGACCCGCCCTCTCCACCACGCAACCAAAACACGCTACCTCAGTACTATCTTATCACTCGTGCGACGGTATAACGCGGACACATCGTTGGTTAAATACAATATTGACATTACTTTTTTCTACATTTTAATATATAGATGTTATAAATAATCCATTTTAAGAATTCATTTTATTACCATCATATTCGTTTTAAGAATTCAATAAAGGAAAGAGGCATAATTTATAGCATTTTTTATAGTCTAATAATATGTCTTATTTATTACCTCTTTTGAGAGAAGACGATTTTCTTCAAAAATTAACGTGTGCTCTGTTACTTTAAAGTATTTAAATAGCAGAATGACATTTTTATAATCAAAATTACGGTTAATTACCAAATTTGAAAACGACACTTGTTTCATCTATATTAATCGCGTTCTATATTAATTTTCATTTAATACAAAAGAATGTTTCAGTAGACTTGTTTGAGTTAATAATCCTGATTTTCGAAAACATTTAACTATTATACCGATTTTCTATTTTATTTAACCCACGATATGTCATAGAAAATATACAAATCAGAACAGTAGTTTTGAGTTCTTAGCAAATACATATATTAATAAACTATATATTAAAGCAGTTTAACCCGCCATTTTCATTATTCACACAATGTAAATCTATTACTCGAACGGTTATAGGGCTTCGGTGCAGCGTTACAATTGCGCAATTTATTTTATATTTAGATCATATATTATTTAAAAGACGATATTTTTTTCTTTAAAAGTCATTGATATAAACGTATAGTGTATGATTTTTTGTTATCAAACTACACATTTAAGATCGGAAAGAAGAAGTTGTACACCGAAATGTCTACTCGTTTAAGGAAATACGAAAGACACTTATAAATAACTAAACACATTGCATATGACGCATAGGTATATAATAAAATTGTAAAACACAGATTTAGAACTATATGCAAATATAGCTTTAAAAAAAACTAGAAAAATTATGGTTTATTTAAAATAATGTACAATAGAAGATTGTTCGTTGAAATATTAAATGGTGTGTAGTTTAGTTTATAAAATATAGACAAAGTACGGTGTTAAAGGCCGGAAAAACCGACAACACAATATCTCTACCTTACTAAGTTCTCTACACCTTTTCTCGTAAAGGATTATATAAATATCAATATATTTGCATATAGTTTCTGTTTTAATAATCTTAGTTATAAGAGGTAAGTTTGGATGAGGATAGACAAGGAAGGTACAGGAAAATGTTTCGAAACAAGAATTCCCCGCATTTTTATACAATGCTTGCAAATTAGCGACTTTTAAATAATAATTAACTCATGTAAGTCACAATTTTTGAAAAAGCTAAAAAAAAATTATATTATAAAAAATAAAAAGTGTTTCAGTGTTCTAACATGGTGTCAAATATATAGTGATTATTATATTATTGACATTATTAGTGTCATTTAAATTATTAATAATATAAGATAAATTCCAAATATAACTTTATACGTATGTTTATATAATTAATATTCAATTGTTTTAACCATCAACCAAACGAGTCCCGCAAGTGCAGCGTGCATTGCATATGGAATGTGCAAACATGAACATAGAACATTAATATCGTGTAGAAAAATATGAATTAAGAAATTATTTTATTATTAATTTAAAAAATACTAATTTAAAAAAAAGTCTGCCGTGAACCACCACCGTTATAATGAAAACGCAAGACAATAATTAACAATACCACCAATAAAACTCCAATTAGCCCAATAAATTAAGCCCCCAAAATGTATGTATGTTTCTTAATTGAAAAATCAATCATATAATACCCTCAAAACTAACACACCATAAACCCCACAAATGAAAAACTAAAAAATAAAAAATATACCAGCAAAAGAAACGTCAATCACCTGTCCAAGGGTCTCTGCCGTTGCACCGCGGTGCGGGGCGGGGGTGGGGGTTGTGTCGGGGGAATTCCCTGGGGTGGAGGTTGTGTCGGGGGGACTCCCACGCCCGGAGGGGGTCCGCGGTGGGGATGTCCCCCAGGGAGGAGGAGGGGAGGCGCATGGAGGAGCTGTACCGCCTACCATGGTTGAGGTCGTGGATGCCCTCGATGTGGAGATCGGCGAGGGTCTTCGGTACGAATTCCAGTTTTGGACGACTCACCGCTTCTTCTTTCCTGTTTGATAGTATATTAAGCTTTAGGAATGAGAGCATGTTTGTATTACTCATTAATAAAATAAATATAACATATATTTTAGGACTGTAGTCGGTTTTTTTTATAAAAACTCATAATGGAAATATCAATTAAATTTAAAAATATTGTTTATTTAAATTTTATTTGAAAAAAAAAGAAGAAAGTATACGGTTCCCTTCGTTCCTGTGTAGCAGTTTATTTAATTAGACAATCATAATAGAACAATATTGAAATCATTAATAATGATCTATTACAATCATTTATTTTTTACACTGCAGTAGTCCGTGATCACGGGTAGACGGAATATATCGTATATCGTAAATAATGGTCGTACGGAATATAATGATCGTATATCGTAAATAATGGTCGTAGATTGTAATTTTAGAAATAATTTAAACACGATTGTGGGTTCAATTCCCACTCCCTCTGCTTAACCTATAATATAAGAGAAACAGCGTAAAACAAATAAAAATAACAAACTTACTTCTCCATAAGCGTAGACACGAGTCCCTTGAGTATCTCCGTACACTGCTGGTGATACTCGAGGAGACCTTCCGCGAAAAATGACAGCTGCGCTACTTGCTCTACCTGTATTATTGTATTAAAATTATATTTTGTAATAATAATAAATATTATATGAAAGACAATGAGTCTTATAAAACATCAATTTTACATAATTTATATTTAACTTACATCATTGTCGAGAAGATTGAACATGCCAATCTGAGCCAAAGTTAAAGATTCAGCAAATTTCTCCTCAGCCTGACGGATCTCATCGTCTGGAATGTGAGAGCCTGATGTATGCAAGTTACATACACAACGAACGTAACATAACCAATACAATCAATAGAAATTAACAAAAAAAAATGAAACAAAATAAATTGAAAATAAAATAAAAACACAATACAGACCAAACGGCGCAATTAAAGTGAGACGAATATATGCAGGTAGCGTCGCAGGAACGTCGCATTGACAGGACATCATGTAAGAAACGAGTTATTATTATAATAACTGACATACTATCGTTATATCTCAATAATATTTTATTAATATATCTAGCTTTTGTACGTTTTCATATAAAAGTACTTACTTTTTAGGAGCAATAGAGCAAGGAGCAAAAGAGTAAATCGATAAGATAAATCCGTTTTGGAAATATATTTCGTATAATATAGCAACATTCAGTAAAATTATAAGGATCTATATACAAAGATTCTTGATTAGCCTTACATATTGATATTTGTAAAATAAATGACAATATGACAATCACATCAAGGTAAGAGTTCTAGTCTACGCAAACAAAGTGATAGTTACAAATAACAGATATATTTAAAATATAATAATTAAATGGTGCATTATTTGTAATCTAGCAATAAATTTAAACCTAGATTCAACTTGATTATATTATTTTAGCGGTTTTAAGTCACACGAAACGTACCATGCCTTGGAGATCCATGACTTGGACTCATATAAGGGCCTTTAAGAATGCCTTGATGTTCACAAAACAAGCAAAATCATAAATCATATAGAAAATAAACACAAAAGTCCGAAAATAAATTATAATAAATATAGAAGTTATGTCATAATAAGATAATTAATTACCTTTCGCCTGTCTTCGTCGTTTGCAGTCAAAATCCAATCTACGTCCCTGTAATTTCTTCCGGTGGTGCTAAAAAAAAAGTTTTATGCGATCTATAAAAAAATCCCGAAGTTAAAATAATAAAAAACAAATAATTAACAAAAAAAAAAGAAATAAATAATTATAAACAAAATATTAATCGTTTGTATATTCATACATTGTAATTATTTAACAACTTTAAACCTAAAATATATAAAATGTTGTAAAAAACAACATCCAATTCTAAAAAAAACATATTTCACAAGATCATACTTTTTTAGCTTCACGCTGTATATCGCACATAGCAGAGAAGGCAGAGGGAACGTGGGAACCTAGTGTTAAGACACTCCTTTCTCATTAAGACAATTCCATTATCCAATTTCTGCGGAATTTTGAAGGTGGTGGTGGAATTCAATGTCGTGCTTTGCCTCAACGCGAGAGTAAAGAAATAAAAATATTATATATATATATATATATATATACATATATACATATATATATATATATATATATATATATATATATATATATATATATATATATATATATATATATTGTTTTCCTCGAGAGAGAATCGATCCCATATCCTGTCGCGTTCATATGTATGTATGTATTTTATAATATTTACCATAACTTCTTTGAGATCTTTGGTCTGCAAATGATGTAGTGGTTCGAGAAAGCTTTGTTTGATGTTGTCATCCAAGGAATATTTTACGTCCGCCATTTGCTTAAGGGCTTCACCCATTTCGATTAAACATTGTGCTGTATAAAAAAAAATGTCAAGCATTATAACATTTTAAAAAAAAGTTTATTACAGTATGTGCTTTCTTATAGTCTTGTGTGACATTATAATTTTGTATATTATAAAAATTGTTATAATAAACATTAAATAAATCAGCTTCACGCTGTATCCCGGATTCAGCAGCAATAGTGATAAGACACTCTGTTCTCGACTTTGCAGTGCGTGATGAGTAGCGGAACTCCTGCGTCCTGCGCCACAACGGCCTCAATAATATATACAATATTAAAGATATAAAATAATTACTGACGCCGAAAATACATTTACTTACATAGTTCAGTTTATATTAGTCTGTAAAGTTTAGTTTACGGTTAAATAGCTGATAACTTTAGGGATCCACTATAAACATAAAGTCATGAATATTGAACCAATCCATCGTCGCGTCAAAGGACTCGGATCCCAATGTCGAATGTATATGTGTATATGGTCTTTTAACATTATTGTCATTACAAATACAATGTTTTGGAAGTTTCTGTTGAATTGCAATTACTACTTATATTTTAAACTTCACGTATCCGTATCCCGCATACAGTAGGGTAGGCAGAGGGAACCTAGTCTGCTAAGGCACCCCGTTGTCTATTTTTCGTACAATTTTGGATGCATTGTGTTTGTACAATTTTGAAACTCCACGTCTGGCTTTATCTTTTTACCATAGCGTAGAAATAAAAAAGGATCCTTGCTAGATACTAATAATATTTATATTTTTATTTTACGGAACAGCACTACTTAAAAAATTATCATACATGAAAGGTAATTTTGTTTTACTTAAATAGAGTTATACGTACAGAAACCAGTGTCTTCTCCAAGTTTCTTGCCATATAGCAGCATACAATCTCCCAAAACGCCTTCAGGTTGGGGGTAAGTGTTACTCTTGGCTTGCCCACTTAATTTGCTAATGCCTTTTACAGCGGCCATCTTTGCTCGTGCCGTGGGATTTGGTTGCAGAAATTCTTTTGTTTTTGTTTGTAACTCTTCTACCAGCTCGCATGTTACGTCTGTTTTCTGATGACAGAATTATACACATTAAACGCTATAGGAACATTTTACTCTCATTTAATTAGTAATGGCTGCACTGCTTTGAGGAAATTGTAAAAAAGATTCTATTTAATTAAATTGTGATGGCGAGTGTTAAGTATTGCAAATTAAACCTGCACCTGGATCGCTAATCCCAGATACTGCTCAAAAGGTTGTGTTTTTGCATTTGCTGTAAATTCACTAATTCATAATAATGAAGTAGTTGTCATCAGTGGTTTCCTCCATATCATTAAAAGATAGAAAATAAAGATATGCAGGATTTCAAAATTCGTACAACAATCAACAATCAAATACATAGGTGTTTAACATTTGTAAACATATACTCACAAATAAAATATAAACATTAAATATGAAAACAACAAGTTAAAAAGGAAATTTCAAGATTGTGAGAATACTAACACAAATATCTTTGATGATATCTTGTCAACGAAATTGAACTTCGTAAAAACTTTCCAAGCGTAAGAGACCAAAATTGGGTGCTCGCGAAGAATTGACACAATCTAAAATTGTCCTCTCTTTATAAATATTTTCAATTTATTTTTTGTCGAATAAAATCGAGTAAGAAAAGATTGAAGACGCAAATTCTATTAATGGGATTAAGATAATAGGTCATTGAGGGGAGTCGAAGTAAGTATAAAAAAGAATACCGGCTTCAGTGCCAACCGCAATGCGGACGCGGCTCTAAGATTTTGAACGCTTAGTCGATTACTTCTTATATGATAAGATATACTCAGCACACAAGCATCGATCTTTTTAAAGTCACGTCATGCGTTTGCCTTACAAGCTAAATAAATTTACATTTTCTTTAGATTTCAATGCAATAATTATTATAGACTAAATATTCAAGTAAATAATCAGCGTGGAGATTTTAACTACTAGACTAGAGAACTTACTTTAGTACTAGTTTTAACAGAGTAAGAGAATAAATGTCGAATAAGAGACAAAAGAAACATTATCAAGTTGTATACTAATAATGTATGATACATTTTGAAACATACAAATTGCAAAACGTTAATATGTATAATTAAGAGTTTACGTGAAGTGAGGTTGCGTGAAGATATGTCCAAGATAATAACAGCAAACGTTGATTTTATGTAAATACATGTAAATAAGGCAGCTACTTTTCTTCGGCGATGAAATGGTTTTCCGAGTTGCATTTTTAAGATATTATAACAAACTTTTGTCTTTAGCAAGAAGTAGTTAACGTTGTATAATTTTAAATAAGTCTTTTTTATATTATTTTTGTCGTTGGTATCATCCAAATTTCATACACAAATTCTTTCACGTCTTCACATAAACAACATGCTGGAAGATCCAGCACACGACATCTTTGAAAAGGAAAGTAGACGATATAGTTTTCTTTCAAGTTTAAGCTTTTTGCCGCGTAGCAGTGTAGGCTTTCCTTACCACAGCGGGGGAAAAATATCTTATATATATTCACTCTTTGGAGTAAGGATAGCGCCCCACAAACATCGCATTTACAAAGACGACGGCCCAATGCGCTGTGATGGCAATTGTATAAAATTATTGTGAATCGAGAGAGAATTTTAATAAAGAGAAATAATTGTTTAAAAATATTTATATAAAGTAATAATCGCTAAGAGTTGATAAAAGAAAATTATACTTTACTTACTCTTTCCATCTCCACAAAATCCAAATCAAGTTTGGTGCCTTCGGCACCCCCCATTTTTTCAGTGACATACTGAAAACAATGAAAAAAAAAATTAATAGGAAACTGGGTCACAATAAGTCATATTTTTAATAATTTAATATAACATTTCTTTACAAAAATCAATACAGCTTAACAGCCGTCACGATAATTGTCACGTGTCCACGCTGGATTTACACCTAAATCCGCATTTTCCATAACTATATACTTTAAGTTAATTAGTTGCTAAGTCTGAAAAATAATGTTGGCGAAGATTTTTTTTAATTACAGTTATTTATTAAAAATTTGCTATGGTAGGGTAGCCAAAGTGGGGAGTTTGGGATTTACTAAAGCGCATATTAATATGTTGTGGGATTTCTTGTATTCAGTTAAGTACTTCCACCAAAAATCAGCTTCATATATATGGCTGTCCGTCTAGGATAAAGGATCAGATTAGTAAAAAAAATTGATCACGATAAGTTAGAGTGAGTTTGTTACATGCTAACTCTGTATAATCCACTAATCTGACAATTTCAGAGTGAAGTAAAGGGGCTACAAAGTCGTAAAAAAACGTTATAACTACATTCTCGATCGTAGCAGTTTTTTTTTATTTTGAAGAAAATAATTCAAGGATTATGAAAAATATAATATATAATTTGACGAATCCCATAAGTTGAAATAATACAAAATCGGGTTGCGTATATTCCTCTCTCACAGTTACTATTCTTCTCTCACTCTTTCTCTATCTATTACTCTCTCACTCATCGATGAAGATGATATTTATGACTTTTTTTAATAATTATTATTTATACTTATTAATACAATTATTCTACTACAAACATACACTCTTTTATTTATATGCAGTATATTTTGAAAATCTATAGCCGCTCACCCTACCGAAGAAAAAATATTTATTATATAACATTTTTTTCTTCTTATCATCTAAGCTTCGCAACCCAATAGGTCTCTATGATATTCGAGTAAATCTCTATTTAGCATCGTGGGCTCTCATACTACATGTACATAAGTTCCACTGCAAGGCTTATTGTTTTAAGTAAACCTGTGTTCCTAAAAATATATGGACATTTAAGTAGAGACAACAAATAATTAATCTAGACAGAATTAACATTTAAAAAAGCTACCTTGGAATCTTTTGCGCTTTTAAGTATTTAAAAGCAATAATACCCATAAAAGGGGTGAATTATCGGTTTTCTCGGTTGAGTACAAAAGCGCAGGTCGGAACTATTATAGCCTTGACCGAATTCAGCTCAAACTTGCACCTATAAGAGATTAAAACTGCACCGCAATCTCTCTGCAGCTTGAATACTTCCAATTAGTTTTGCTATTTCTATATGAAAATTCAGATCTTATATTTCACATACAATTTCTATTGTAAAAACTATGTATAGAAAAAAATTATTTTTTTAATACTTTAAATACTGTAGGAAAAAGGAACAACATTGTTGCATAAAAACGAATAGATATATACATATTTCATACGAATATGAAAATTGATAATATTGATTGATATTGATAATTTCTATACAACAAAAGTTAAATTAAGTTAACCATCCTTACTTTGTGACAATGTAATCCTTTACATTAATAAAAAGGTTATATAGTTATATTTATTCGCGCAACTCCATTGTGACGGCAGTACCGAGTATAATAAAGGCTGGTATAATTGGGGCACATCGTCTATGTAGGACGCGGCCGCGCCATGGGTCACGGTCGCCTCTCATCCCTCGGAAGGACTCTGATTTGAGGCTGACATTGATGTTATTGATCACGTGCAGCCTCTCCTCAGCTCCAGGAAATTGTGCGATGTAATCCGTGGAAATGAGAATAATATTTGTAAATGAAATGTAAAGTGAACGTAGAGTACGTTACGTACGTACTTTGTTTAATTTACATAAATATCAGTTTCATCATTTAATTTAATGCAGAGAATCTCACTTTCATAGAGCATTCTTTGTTTTTGAATCTTATTCTCTTATATATATTCTTTGTTTATCACTCGATATGCAGGATATGCAGGATAGGCGAAGGGACTTATATTTTTTAATTCCCTTCGCCTATCCTGCAGTGTGCGGGCTATTAAATTTTTTGTTTATCATTATCTGATAAATGACTTAAGAAAACAGCAAAGCATTATACGAAAAGACAGTTTTATATTTATTTATTATATTTTTTTAAACAAACCACTATTTTACAACGTAATAGCAATAGATGCCCGTGGAATTACAAAGTATTCGTGTCAACATAATGGCTCCCGAGGGGACAGCGCAGTAAGTCGCCTCATTATTGAGCCATCAATCACGCTGCGATCCGCCGAGACATATTTGAATGTACTCGTGTGGCAAGGAATTGAATGAATGAAAAAATGATTTTACATTAAATATCAAGTTATTAGACCATATTACATATAAGAAGTAGCAATAGGCAAATAATATCTATCAAAATAATCCCCTAAAATTTAATTTAAAAAAAATTTAGTCCCATTGTTTAAATCGAAAAAAGAATTTTGTTATGTGAAACACACACATGTATATTAAACTATGTACACATATAGTATTCAACGATGTCAATTTTACAAAAAAAATTTTAACAAATACTAAAGTCAGAAAAAATTATAATATTACCTGATTGGCTTTGTTGATCTGTTTCTTAAGACCAGCGAAGGCCATGGTTGCGCCTTTTGTGTGAAACTATATCTTTAATCTGAAAAATATGAAATGATTAAGTAATAGAATAATTAATAATTGTAGTAGTTGAGGCCACTCGTGGCGCAGGGGCACAAGCGTGTGACTGTAATCGCGACAGGTTGTGGGTTCGATTCCCAATGGGGGGGAATGAAAAATTTTATATCGACATTCATTACAATCGAAAGGAAGAACCGGAGTGTCTTAATACTAGGCTCTCTCTGCCTACCACTTCTACAATTCGGGATACATCGTGAAGCTGAAAAAAATTGTAGTGAATGATCGGGATTCTATCTATTATATATTACAGTAACAAAATTAGATTATATACTAAAGCAACCATTTACTATACGTGAGAACAAAAGAACTGTTAAATTGATAGAAATGATTAAAGCTTTTTAGTTATGGTAGTATTCAAATATAAATAAAAAAGATTACTAGTAAGTAGAAGCTGAGACAAGGGAGTAGCTAGTGACCGTGTTAATTTATTTAATTTATTAGCAGGGGATTCTACAGAACCATAAATTATTAATTAAATTATAAAGTAATCCAATCACCAATAAGATTTAGATCGAGAGATTAATGTACTTTTTGTTCAGATTAAAATTTTTAAGCTTTATCCTGTACACATAACGGCTATACAGTGAGAAATTATTTTCAAGACAGAGAAGAATTCAACACATTAAATGATGAAATCAATGCCGCGCTTTGTTTTATTAGAGTAGATAAACGAAAATCATTCAATCTTTCAGGTTGGGGATCAAATTCACAATCATCGCGAGTCCAACAGTGTTCGATGGCCACTTAAAGAAAAATAAAATTATATAAATAGTACTTATAAATATATATTCATTTATGCCTACATATTATATTTAGGTGTAACATTTTTATATTATCGAGAGATAACCATATTAAAATTAAAATTCACTTAAATAGACGACAGTCCAAAAAATATGGTAAAATGGAATCTCCAACAGGAGCGAACTTCTAGAACAGCAGAGCATAGATGAGTTTATTGGCAGCGAGCCATGCGGGTGGATCGATACGCGAGAAGTAACTATTATGTAATGACGGGTCAACAATAACGTTAGTGCTAGTGCACTGACGCGTCGATAGCTTAATGTCACACCAGCTAATACTGTCAGCTAGCCCTAGAAACCGAAGCCTTATCTCTAGATGGGCGGCATCAAGTGTATTAATTGATGCATGACGAAATATGGGGAAAGATGTTATTTATCTTTCTTTTGTTATTCTAACCCCCTAACAGACTTAAAAGGGAGTATATCTATATGTATAACTTAACACGATTACTGAATTTATGGCTTAGGACCTCTCGATTGATGAGTAAATCATTATTAATCGTATAACATTTATTAAAGTTGCAAATCGCAACCATTATTCCAGGGCAATGTTTTTTTTATATCACTTTCTTTTTTTAAATTACGCACAGAGCTATCTATTCTATTAAAGTAGGTACCAGTATGGTGAACAAACTGCAACTTCATACTTATGCTGTACCTTTTTATATGAACATTGTTCATCAAACAAAATATATCTGTCGAGTATAGAAGTCCCGTTTAGCTAGATATATATATTTCCTACAGACTATTAGTTATCTTTCCATAGTCCCATCATGGTACGACGGCCTCGACAGACCGCCTGTTAAGGCGTAGTGGTTTTAATTCCTGCTCCAATGAATTAATTATTTAAATTTTCTAACTCTGGAAAATTAGGCGGAAAGTAAGGAAGGGAGTGAGTGTAACACTATGTTCCATCTGCTTATTCTGCTATAAGCAGTGCGAAAATTCATGACAAAAAATACTTAATACAGTTCATTATTTCCCACATCTAACTTTTACCACAAAATTATTACCAAAATTCCTTATATTTAATCATTAAATAAAATCTTTAATTGGATTATATTCTTATAATAAAAATGATAATTGAAAGTTAATTTTGTTATGTATTATCATCTCATCATATAGTAAAGTATCATAGAAAATGAAACTTAAAGAGAATAAATCGTTTTCCTAATGACTTACGTTTTTATTGCGTAACAAGTATTATCATAATTGCGAACTAAAGACATTTTCAAGAACTTACTTGTAAAATATGTTTAGGTATACATGGATTCTATATTTTTTTAATATGAATCTGATTAAACAAAACTTTAAACAAACTATTAATAATTATTATGAATGCCTATATACATATACTTGATTAATTATATACTCGTCTTTTTGATTATTTACCTGTTGAAGTTAGGTTAACCTATCTAGAATTTCCAAGATAAACATCTTTACGCATCTTCTGTATTCGTGGGGTAGGCCGGGAGAAGGCGTTCCCCATTTATCGCCTATTTCCAATTATATATTTGATTGCGGGAATTAACGGTTTGCTCAGTTGCCAGAAAATCTGTTGCCTAAAATAATCTTTTCCCTAAGTGAGCATCGAACTACCACCAATAATATTGTTATTTATATTCGATTACCAGAATATACGTAGATATATAGTGAGAAAGTAGTATTAAAACTAGTTATTTATATAGATTCTAGAAGAAAGATAAGTAGCGAAATATAACATCATCTTTTCTTACTAAAAAAAAAAAGAATTCTAATATTATTATTTCCCTAAGTATAAGTATCTTCAATCATCCCGATGTTGATTGATCGAATCCACGACTACCACCAGTCGGATACTGACTCACTGTGCCACCGTGCCACTTACTTTCTATTTACATTGGACAGTACCAAGAAATGCTTATGTTTGAGATTAAATAATACGTTGGTAACACATTACCATTTTTAATTATAAATATAATTAATATAAACTTTAGACCCTTTTGGGGCGATACTGTAATAAAAATGAATTAGTCTTTATCATACCGTTGTGGTGTAACATACCGTTTCCGTAATTGAGCGAATGTAACGATTTTTATGCTTACATTAAAATTTTAAAACGTATATTTTTATTATATTTAATAATTACCATAAAATGTTATCTAAAATATTCTTAAAAATTGCAATATTACCACCCAATTAAAAAATTATCAATATTTTTTTTATTGGTAATCACCATATTGTTTTTTTTTTCATTGTTTTATTTAGTGTTTGATTGTTATTAAATTAAATAAAATTATAATGGTTCTTCTGAAAATAATATGTCCACAGATTTACCTTTAAAATAAGATTCAAGTAAATAGAAAAAAAAAACTGATAGATTTTTTTATTTTTATAAATTGTAAATAAAAACGTATAGTTGACGATCATGAACCTACTACGTAAATTCATTTTAAAATAACCTTTAAACATTTAATGCAAAGGTTAAAATGCCTTAACCATGGTTTAAGTAGCACTTAACTATCTATAAATATCCAATGCCGCTCGTAGCTCTCACGTATCTATGCTAAAATAGTCTTACAAATTGAATTCTGAACATAATTGACTCTCCGCTATAATATAACTAAATATGGCGCCGCATTAACGTAGTCTCAATAGGAATAATTTAGTTTTTTAAACGTGTTCTTTTCGTTGATTTTATTTGTAAGAATTTTACTATTCGTATAGAGATACAACTAAAGTTATTTATTCTTCATTCATCCCTCATTTGACATAGCAAATGTATTATATATAATCTTTTATTATAAAGAATTTTACAATAAAATGTTAAAATAAACGTAATGCGAATTATCAAAATAAATATTGTTATCAATAAAACGAAACTTTTATTTAAAAAAAATATACTATTGTTCGCAAATGTAGCGTGCGTACCTTGCTTTGATCCTATTTCGTCACAATACACTATATGACGACTGGGGGGTACAAATTATAGGGTGCTACGACAGCGTAGCGGACCGCGTAGCTCGTAGCGTGGGAGCGACTGAGGCGGTCGTAGCGACATGCAACTGCGCGCGCAGCCTCGCCCCCTCACTATATGGAACCGATATCAATCCACAATTCTATTTCGAATATTTCTACCTAGATTTCATTTGAAAGTGTGCCAATGCGAACGTCATTATTAAACGTCTGGTATTGTTATAAAGATTTTCTTTATATTTTTTTTTCCAAATATAAGCTAATTATAATAAGAGAAATAAAAAAATAATAATTAAATTAAACGACAATTTAAATAATTTTACAGTGTTGTGAATTTGCATTCATTTCAGTTTCAGTAAATAGACATTTACAATTTCTTGTAAAATATACTAACAACTACATGCTCAAGTAATCGTATAAACAAGTTTATATCAAAATAAGTACTTATTACATTTGTTTTACTTAGCTCTCAACTTTTCTCGTAAGATGAAACATAAGTTTAAATTAAAAGCAATAAATTTCTACTCAGCGGACATTTTCGTCGTGTCTTACTACTTTTAGGAGTCGTATATTACCACTTTTCATTTTATGTCACTTGATGAAATATACATGTGTGGTTAAGAACTGTTTAAAAATAATTACACTAATAGAATAGGACCGTCCTGAAGGCAAAAGCCGGGCGTTGAGTTCCGCCACTCAACACGCAATGCCTAGAAAAATTCGGCGGAAATTGAGGAACGGAGTGTTTTATCATTATGTTCCCTCTGCCTATCCTGCTGTGTGCGAAGTAATAGGTATAAGAAAATGTTACTAAAAAAATAAAATAGTTGTGTAATTTCTTTTGCAGTAGTATTTGCAAAAGTAGTAAGCTTTTCATGTTTCTAACTTACACCTTTACTTATTTTAAGATGTATACTAGGTTCATCACGCAACGCTAGCCGAAGTCGGTATAGTGTTCATAGGTTCATTTCTATTTCGGGGTGAATCATAATTGTAGTAATAGAAAAAGTTTTGTATTAAAATTTGGATTAAAATCAATTTTAGTATCATTTTCTTGAAACAAAACCAATATAATTCATGTCTGTTCCTTAGATGATATTATTCAAATTATAAGCTACTTCGTTTTACATTTTTTTATTTTTAGAAAAATACACATACAACGTTTCATTAAATTATATGTTTATTTTACCTTAAAGCAATAAAATTGTTTTATGCAATAATCTACATTAGTTATTGCTTAACTTGTTTATATAAAGGAAAATATTATTATTATCCATTCATCCAAATAAATATTAAATTACTATTAGAAATATAAATTTATTACTTTAATTAAGAGAACTGTGGGGGCGTAGCATCTATAACTAGACCGAACTGAAACGCCTACACTTCACCCACACTTAAGAATGCTTATCTGTTTAAATGCTAGGTGCATTTTCGGTCCACAGAAGATACTAACATTTCAGATTGTTAGTGACACCAATTTTAATTAAAGGTCTTTAGATCAGAGCCCTAAATCGTTAATATAATTAGTCAGTTTCACGCTGTATCCCGCATATAGAAGTGAAGGCAGAGGGAACGTAGCGTTAACACACTCCATTCCCCACTTTCCGCCGAATTTAGACGCTCTTTGCCTCTATATGTGAATATACTAATTGCCTTGTAATTTCGATTCCCAATTTTCATTTTGCAAAGAATTAATTAGTAGGTAATGTTATTATTACTAGTCATTCACAAATATAAAATAAAATACAATACTTTTCATTTAGTTAATATTTTTTACTTAACTATTTCTAAAAAAATATTTGCCTAAATAAGTCAACTTTTTGTAAATAAGAATAAACTGTTTATATAAAATTATATTATCATTTTAGAGGACAATAAAAACATGGAAAGTCAAACTCAAATTTGTATTTCGATATTATTATCGTTTTTACGTATTCAGCAATATTGCAGATAGTATTTTTTTATCTGAGGACTAAAATAACATACATATAATAACGATGTTCTATATAAATAAGTTAGGAACATTTTTAATGAAAAAAGAAAAAATAACTTCTGTTGTTTAGTATTAAAAGAAACTAGACATGTCTCTATTAAACACAGGTCAACTCGTAGGCGGCTCTATTTGACGTACTAGTAGGTCCTCAACGAGTATGAAAATAATCATTAAAGTTAAAAGTGGAACAAATGTACGTCCCTACGGACTATTTCTAAGGAATGGAGGTTAAGTAAGAAAATTCTACCTGTATGATTCTTTTTGTTTTAAGTAGGTAATATGAGCTCTTATTATGCTTAAAATCCTTATTTTGAAATATCCACCGATATATATTCTAGACCATTCTTTAAACATAGTGAAATATATCTTAATAAAAATAAATCAAAATTAAATAAGCTTTGACACGAATTGAATGCGCCAAGTCGTGGCGCAGTGACAAAAAGTGTGACTGTAAACGTGACTGGTTGTAGGTTTCATCCCAATCGAAGAAATAAAACATTTGTTGAAATTTATATTTCCATTTCTTCGCTCTGGTGTCGAGGCAACGTGTGACGTTGAGTTCCGCTACTCAACAGACTAGAGTATCTAATATATAGATAATAAATGGTTTTGAAAAAAAAAAAATTAAAATATATGATACTCATAAAAGGAGAAATGTTAGTAAAATAATTAAAATACCAATAACATACTACCGGTGTCAATGAATTGTAAATAAGAAAGCTCTGTAAGACTATTTACGTCGTACGATTGAAATACCACACTCGAGAGTAGTGAGTCGGTGTGTGTGTGTTGGATCGTCAGTTCATTCAAATGACTAACATGGATCGAAGCGGGCATGCGCGCGCACCCCGTTTCTTGTGACATCAGGCTAACATCTGGCGAGTATCCTTGGATCCTCTTTAAGTCGACGCTTGAACGTAAAATGAGAGAAAAATAAACGAGACGTAAATAATTCCATTGTAGTCACGTCAAATTGTTAGAGATAAGACGTTTGTATTTCTATTATTGGTATCTACTTTTTCTTAAAAAGTTGACTGGTCAATATTAAAAAAAAAACTGTATATTTATAAAAATAACTTAAATTTTAACATTTTTCCCTAAATTATAAAGGACTATTATATAATGTTTTATTCTTCGATTACGTTAGTATTAAAGATTCGTATAATTGTCAATTAAAGGAATAAAAAAGCACCTAAACTTGATAGTAATTTCATTTTATGATTATACAAAATATATTAGATCGGATCTTAATAAGAAAAATACATTTTATATATAACAATCCAGTGAATTACTAACTCCACCTTTGTCCTTATCCCTTAATCCCTGACTCGATCACATTTAAAGGCATGTATGTATATTTGATAAGGCTATTAAATTTGATATTTTGACTTTCACATCTTTAAATTAACACATTATATAAAATTCTTTTTGCACATAGAGGGTCGGCAGAGGGAACCAGAAAATCTAGTGTTAGGACACTCTGTACCTAATAAGACACTTCGATCTCCACTTTCCGCCGAATTTTGGTAACATTGAGTGTTGAGTGGAGGAACTCAACGCCGCGCTTTATCTCGTTACCAGAGGAATGAATATTAAATATTTTATTTCCACGTGTGGGAATCGAACCCACAAACTGTCCAATTTACACACGCTTTTGCTCTTACGCCAAAACCGGCCTAGTGAGAGCGATTTTCAGATGTCGTTTTCATTCATAGATTTTATACCTATGTATGAAAACGGCATCCCAAGATCGTCTATTCGATCTATCTGAGTTAGAATAGATAGAATTTTAGTTTTTACGTAATAAAGCTGAATATAATAACCTAGTCGCCTTTTTTAAATTGATTTAATGTAATAAAGCTTGTCTTTTAGATTGCAATTTTTTATTAAAAAAAATGTCTATTGCCATCTTGAGACCAGTTAATAACTGCAACGCGATGGTTGTGGGTTCGATCCCCACTCAGGGAAACATTTTTTTATTTATTAATATTTTCATTGTGTGAGGCCAGTCGTGGCGCAGTGGCACAAAGTGTGATTGTAAAACCGACTGGTTGTGGATTTGATTCCCACTGGAGGAGGAGATGAAATATTTACTTAAATTTATATTTCCATTTCTTCGCTCTGGTGTCGAGGCTAAGTGACGCGTTGAGTTCTGCCACTCAACACGCAATGCCTCCAGAATTCGGCAGAAAGTGGGGAACGGAGTGTCTTAACCCAAGGTTCCCTCTGCCTACCCTGCTGTGTGCGGGATACAGCGTGAAGCTGATTTTTTTTCCATTGTGTTCCGCCACTTAATATGCAATGCCTCGAAGAATACGGCGGAAAGTAGGGGAGTGTCTCAACACTAGATTTCCCCTGCCTACCCTGCTATATTCGGGATACAACGTAAAGATAAAAAGCGTGATATTAATATACTAATAACGAGAAATACAATATACAAACATCTTATAGATTTGTGCCAATAGGTGGGCGTGACGTGACATAATGCGTGGCGCCCGACAGTCTGCCGTCTTGTCCGGACAAAAACCGGTCCATCGCCAAATAGGTTATGGCGGTGTTATAACAGTTCCGTGATTTATATGCCCTTAATATATATTTTTTTTGTTGTACATATGAGTTTTTAGACGCACACACAAATAGACTGAGATCCTCCAAGAACCTTGCCCTTAGAATTCCGAGACATTGACACCTCTAGATTTTATGAGCACTCCTTTGCTGTGAAAGCAACTAGGTTGTGGAACGATCTACCTCTGAATAGTAGGCGTTCAATATCTTTAAACATATTTAAAAAAATAGCTAAAAATTATTATTTGAAGGATGATTCACCTTGAAATAACAGAAATATGCACAACTCACTATTATAAATTGTATTATTATATATATTAATATATTATAATAGTGTATCTTTTTCAAATATTTATGTTTTATGTTTATGTATTAGGATTTAATATGATATATAAGTTTATTTCACACCACCTACTCTATTTTATCGCAAATATCCTAGCCCAAAGGATGTCTGGTAGTAATTGCTGATTAGCGATAAGACCGCCTTTTGTATGTCAATTGTTCTATCCTTTTTTTTATATTTTTTATTTCCTAATGAGTAATTGTGCACACTAAAGTATAAATAAATAAATAAATCTATTTGTTTATATTTAAAAAAAATCTAATATAATAACAATATGTTGGGTCTCTCCTTCACGATTGCCTTCTTCGTTTTAGTAATGTTTCCTAAGTTATGTATTTGCTATAACTTATGAAATACGCTTAAATACGGCTTTAAATTAGGTTTTTTTTTATTAACGAGTCTTGCATAATAGTCTATTTTTATTAATTTGTTTATAGATATGTACGAAATTAGAGTACTTTACAATATTTTTTAAAGAATAAATAGTTGGTTATCGTGTGTTTTTTTTATCAAACGTAATTACATAATGTACGTTACAACGTAGGTGTAGGCATCTACTATGTCTAATTTAACAGACTAAAATGTCAAAGAGGTCATTGTCGAATGATCAAACATATTTTTTACATAACATTGATGAGTTTGAGCTGCGTTGCTGTGATTAAGGAACTTCATAGGAGCCATTCGTGGCGCAGGGGCACAAAGTGTGAGTGTAAAATCGACTGGTTGTGGATTCGATCCCGCTCGAGGAAATAAAACATTTATTTACATTTATATTTTCATATTTTTGCTCTGGTGTCGAGGCAAAGCGCGGGATCGATTTCCGCCACTCAACACACAATGCCTCCAGGACTCGGTGGAAAGAGGGGAACTGAGTATCTTAACTCTAGGTTGCCTATGCCTAGGGTAGGCTGAGAGCGGGATACAGCGTGATTCTGATTAAATGTTTTTTGAATTAAACACATTTTTTATGTAATTCAATTTCTCAAGTCTCGTTAACGTCGTTAATTTAAAATCTACGTCAACGCTACGGAATAAATTTTACGTTACTGAAATTTCTATATACACAATACACGTATTACAACCAGTAATATCTGTAAAAATATTCATCTGTATCGTATTGACACCCAAAGAATTATTATTTTTGAACTTCTATGCTATTTTTATATTGCAGTTACAAGTTCGAGCAAACTAATTAAAGGGATGGGAGTCGCTCTAAAAATAGATTGACCCCCACATGAAAGGACGCAAACAGAACTTTTTCGATAGCTAACTGCTTGTATAATATACACATATTAACTATTCACAGATCATCAACTCATTTATTTCAATAATAAGTAATAAACCTTGTTTAAGTTAATTTATAATAATTTTTGTCTGTGTAGTTATTTTACAAATGAAAGTAGTTTTACACATTATACATAAAATAAATTACTTACTTTTACTAACTGATTGCTGCAATATATTTAATTCTATTATAGTTGTAGTCAATCCTAAATCTCTGCTACAATTTAATGGTGATTCAAAAATGTTAAATTTGTAAATTAATTAATGAAATGTAGACAAATAAGTAGTAAGTAGTTTGATTTATGCCTTCGAATATAATAAATCTTACGTAGTTTATTGTTTAGGTTTCCGTTTTAAGGAAAAAAAGGAAACCTTATAAGATCACTTCGTTGTCCATCCATCTGTCCAGTCTGTTTGTTTGTTTCTATCAAGAACCTCAGGAACGCTTGGAGATATCAAGATGAAATTCAAACCATATACTATGGATCAGATGTACGGTAGCTTGATTTCCAAAAAAAACCGTATGTCTACATTTACTTAAAAAAAGATATAGCCGTTTTTATCACAACGGACGCGTAATTCGACGCTGTAAAGAGAATCAAAATTACAAGGGTAATTCCGGATGACCGCGAACTATGAAATTTGGTAGCTAACATCTACATGAAACCTATACATTTGCGATTATATCCAAAAAATAATAGCCTTAAAAGGGAGGCAAATTTGGTATTAAAGCCGCAAGTTCGAGTGAGGTGGTGGTCATCAGATGGAAGGGCTCTAGCTAAGCTAAGCTTGAATTTCAGAAAAAAATACCTTCAATTTTTCCAGTATCCTCCTAGGTGGGCGAGCCCGACTCGCGCTTTTACGGTTTTACTATAAAAAAAATACATTTATTAATTTTCATTGTTAGTCAGGAACCAAGAATCATGTGTTGTACATAAGTAAAACCTGCATAATTTATGTGGTATTCCATATTATAAACAAAAAACATCTAAATAAAAATAAACTTTATAAAGATTCATGCTGTATCTCATAGAAGACAGGGTAGACAGAGAGAACTAACTAACTAGTGTTAAGACACTTGGTTCCCCATTCCCCGCTCAACACCTTGATTAATCTTTTGTCCAAGACAAGGAAATAAAAATAGGTAATTGCCTAAGTGCAAATCTTTGTGTTTATAGTCAAATGTAGTGCCACAATGGATCCAACTATTAATACAAAGGAAAATATTTTTGATTTAAAACATCATAAGGTTAAAATAATTAAGACTGATAGCTCACAAAATTTCACAGCACTACACTACAAGTCCTATTAACCTCAATTAGAAGAACAAGTGAATCATATTAAAGCAAATAAAGCAATCTCTATTCAGACTAATTTTAGAAAAAATTAGATTAATACATTTTTGTAATAATTGCTGTAACTGACTATAACAATCGACAAAATTATTTGGTATTAATGTTTACTTGAAAAATAAGTGAATATAGCTGTATTTGTTATAAAATAAATCAAATATCTGTTCAAAAATATAATCTTTTAACAGACATGTTGTTAACGGGAAATAAAGGCCAGTGAATCCAATTTTATCATACCAACTATAACTGATAACTTTGTCATAAAATGAATTGACATGCAAGTAACTAATAAAAGTAGTTATCAGAGTTATAACAATTATTTGACAAATATTTTTTTGTTTTTATCAAATTTATTTAAATTGTCTTATGCATTTAATGTTAATCATATTTTAGAATCTACTAAAGTTAATATTATTACTTTATATAATGTGGTAATAAGTTTTTTTTATATTGAGTTATAAGACAAGGAAATATTACCTACTTTATATATAATAATAAACAATTTCAGGATTAATAAATTCTGGGATTGAGTAGAAACAGATATTATAAAATAAATTTTAAACAATGAAAATGATTGTAAAAAAAATAGATAAAGATAATATATCTGTTTCTGTGAAAAAATATAAATGCATAGTTATTTAGAATGTTTAATTCGTATCTGCTGATCGTATCACTTAGTAGGTTCAAATCAGTAAACGGTACGGGGAGAATTTACGCATAAAAATTTTGCGTGCAAATATTAGTACTAGTAGTGGTCCGATTCTTAAAAACGAAAACTAAAGTTAGTTAGCTAGTGTACTTAGCTAGTAGAAAAATTAATTATTTTTTAATAGATAATGAAGTAAAATTTTAATTATTGTTAAGTTTATGACAATATTCACTTACCAATGTTTTAGACTTTTGTAGAGTAATAAATAAAGTGTGTTATTAAGTCAGCAATCAATAGTCACTGTTAAAACTGGTAATACAACAAATTAAAACTTCATAAATCAATACCACATCAATACACAAAAACAGCTCTCATTAATAATTTTAGTCGAAACCACAGACTAAATAAGCTACGACACAGAGTGCTAACTTTGCTTATCGCTGATGAATTGTAAATTATTTTTTTTTTTTCGATCTTGAGGTTAATGCTGTTAGCCCTATTGGCTTTTACAGCGACACCGGGTGGGTAGGGAAGAGGGTACTCTGTCCCAGAAGATATGCAAGCATTACGTGGAGGCCTGAGAGACGTAAATTATGATGTATCGTACACTATATTACAATTATGCAATTATTTTTAACGTACCGTAATATTCTGTTTAACTTACATGTATGTTAAGATTTAATTAAAAAAAATTAAAACAATAGTAGTCCTTTTACTATACGCTATAAAATGTTATTATATTAACTGAGTTCTGCCACTCAACAAATAATGCCTCCAAAATTCGGCAAAAAGTGGGGAATGGAGTGTCTTAACGCTAGGTTCCCTCTGCCTGCCTGCAGTGTGCGGGATGTATCCCGCTGTAGCGTGAAGCTGAATTAATTTATTTATTGTGCAGTGTGCGGGATGTATCCCGCTGTAGCGTGAAGCTGATTTAATTTATTTATTAACTAAGTTTTGAGTCGAAATTTATTTTGACATTTTAAAATTTTATTTCGTTTAACTAATCTTTTTTTTCACTATATGTTACTATAAAAGTAGAAGATACAAAAAAAATTACAATAATGTTTTTGATGCGCATAGTCTCATATTTTACTGTTAGGCATTAGACTTTCTGTAAAAAAAATTGTTTATATTGTTATATTTATAATTGTTTGGATATAAATTTTGTCACTTAACAGATGAAAAGTAGAAAATAGAATAAGCAGAGGCAATGAATACTTTGGCGCAGATAAAATAAGCAAATATTTCGTTTTTTCGTAATGTCACATTGAGGTTTAGGAATCATATTGTTATCTCTTTCTTACGTTACGTACGTCATTCTCTCACGTTCGATGTGTGGTATCAGAGAGAAATATTCGTGATCGTTTATCTCATAAAAAAAGTAATCTGAAATGTTGATTTCAATTTTAAATAACTATGTACTACATTTGTAAAAATATGCCTGTGTCATATTTTGATATAGTACAAATATAGCGCGGAAATTTTAGTTATAGTAGCTCAATATGAACTGTCATCAAGTACTTAGTGGGGCCTGTAATTCAGGAGATCAATGTTTTGCTGTTGGTTCAGTTGAAGGCATACCTTTCACAGTAAGTAATTTTTGTCAAACGTAAAGACCTTATAGAAGGCCAAATCGCGTGACCAGATGTCTCAAATATTCTAGTAATTGAAGAGTAATGGACCCAACAGGAAAATCTAATTTAAGCTAGTGTGATAAGAAATATACTATTTCTTGTCGAACTAATAATATATAAGAAATGAAACAAATACATATACACTGTAAAATAATCAAAATGTTGATGCTAACTTTACATAAAATTGCCTTGTACATTAATTTACATTATACTGTTTATATATTATTGACAGACATTGTTTACCTTGAAGTTCTTTTATGTGTTGCTGTATTTATTAGATAAGTAATTTGCATTAAAATAAGACTTCAGAAAGATGAAAATGTAAGTGTATAATTCACACCACAATATTCTGAAGACAAAATAGTTTTTTTATTTGAAATATATTAACTATCCATATATGACTTTATACTCTAAAATTCATTTAAAAAGTGTGGCGTTGAGTTCCGACACTCAACAAGTAAAGCTTCAAAAATTTAGCAGAAAGTGAGAAATGGAACCGTCTTAACACTAGGTTCCCAGAGTCCCTTTGCCTTATCTCACTCAATTAGAGGGGTGCTATGTTGCAGGATACAAGGTGAAAATAAAGGAAAAGTGCCAATTTTTTAGCTGCCATTTATAAAACCTACATACATCTGGCTAGGCCTCTCAGGAACCTAGTGTTTAGGTACTCTACTTTCTGAGTTCTGCCACTCAACACGCAATGCCTCCAGAATTCAGCAGAAAGTGGGGAACGGAGTGTCTTAGCACTAGATTCCCTCTGCCTACCCTGCTGTGTGCAGGATGCAGCGTGAAGCTGAAGAAAAAGATAAGAATTTATTTACTTCAAGTGGGAATTGAAACCTTAACTATTGCATTTGGTGCTCTAATACAATGGCCTATTATAATGAATTCATTAAATTTACTTAAACAGTTAAATATTAATTAATTTTTTTAATTTTTGTAGGCTTATGCAGCAGGATGTAATATTGTTATTCTGGCTTCAAACTTTGAACGTGTTCAAATAATTCCTGGTGCTATCCATGGCTATGTCCGTATAAGTTCATTGGATTGCAGTACTGACACTGGTAAAATAGCTGCTGCATATGGAGCTGAAGTGTGTATATTTGAACCAACACCTTTGATACATACTGCAGCTACAACACATGTAAGTAAAACATTTCTGATATTAAAGACTAATAATAATTTTCTCTTTTATTTTGCTAATGTTCTTGTTTATAATAAATTTCTTGTATCATATGTCTATTTGTGTGTGTGTGTAGTCCTATTGTAAACATAAAGCAATAAATGCAATATACTTATTTTAAATTATGCCTGACATCAATCAAGTTAAAATTACACAAATATGTTATGGGTGGTGTCAATAATAAATCTGTCTACATTCTATATTATTTGTCTCACTCAATAAGTCAATGCACAGTATTTCTAATATTGGGCTAATAAAGAGAATATTAAATTGTACTGATGAAATTATGTTTATGTTAAATCATGACAAAGACACAGATTACATCACTCTCATTTCTCTTAGTTCTGTTCTAGTCACTAGTAGAAGAGATGAATAATGGTTTTGTTTTATTAAAGTCATTAATGTATTGTTATTTTATTATCTTTCATAAGTCTAAGGTAAAATACATTATTGTAAATTTATATTGACAATGATACCACGGTTTTTTTAAACTAAATAATATTCTCATTAAATATTTTAAGTTAAGCATTAGAAGATATTTTTACAGATTTATAACTTGGGTTATCATTTAGAAGACTTTTTGTTTACAAAAAAAAACAATCAAGTTTTGGAACCAATTTTGGGGGTTTAATCAAATCAACTCATTGACAAAGTTACTTTGGAAAACGACAATCAAATCTGTTTTATACATACATACATTCTAAAGTGTTGCCATTAGTTTTAACAATATTTTTTTCATTCAATTACACGCGCAGATCGCGTGATACTCTAATTTAGCATTCCAGCGATGGTAAAATTAGGTTAATGATAAAAAGCTTGGTATTCAATGACAAAGACGGGTTGCATGTGTTTTTTGTCTGATTAGTATCTCTCGCTAAGATAGGAGATGAACAACAATATATGTTTGTTGTATTTCCTGAAACAAACATCGATAATTTCGTAATATAATACGCTGCAAATATCAATTCATCCATTCTCCATTTATTCCCTTACATTTCGTTAACAATTCGGTTGAACACATTAACGTTGGGAAGGCATTAGTTCTATAAATAACTGTATCTAATTGAATATATTCGTTCAAAAATGGAATTAAACTGAACATTCTCAAAATAATGGTGAACGCCCACAACAAAAATTAAATAAATATTTACTTCTGTTCATTTCGTTCAACACTCTCGCAAGTCACATGACGTGCAATTGAATATTAAATTGCTGTTCACAATAATGCGTAGTAATCGTGATCACTTTGCGCCTTACATTACAATAATATTGTTATATTAATCGTTTGAAATTTTAATTTTTATGTAAGTTAGCTTAGATATGTGTGTACAATAAGAATAGCACATGCTTATTATCAGCAACAGAGTGAAAAAAATACGATTTGTATAAATTATAATCAGCTTCACGTTGTTACCCGCACACAGCAGAGTAGGCAGAGGGAACGTAATGTTATGACACTCCGTTCCCCACTTTCTGCCGAATTATAGCTTTGCGTGTTGAGTGGCAGAACTCACTTTGTGCCACTGCGCGACGACTGGCCTCGTATAAATTATGAAAACCAAAATCTTTGTTATACCAAGGTCTCTTTTTATCTACTGAACCAGTATATAATATTATTTATGAGTTTCAAAAAGTCATATATGCAGCTTTCTAATAAAAAAAATACTCTAATAAATTAAATTTGTATCTATTAGAGCGAATTTCTATTGTGTTTGGAGTAATTAATAGAGACAATTTCTCTTAACGTCAACGCACGCTATTTTAAATTAATTTACAATTAAAATCGCAGAGTTTTTTTATTCTCCAGATTCTTATACGTCTTCTCAGTACCTATGTACGTAATAATTCGATTTAAATATAAAGATATCTTAAAAATAGAAACGCTCAATGCTTGTGAAGGCTATCGACAGTACCAGATTAATCCAGACTGTTTTTGTTCTTTATAGCAACATCATATAAATTAAATAATATAATAAAAAAATTCCGTTATTACTGAATGTTATAATATAGGTATTTTTAGACTTTTGGAATCGCGTAATCATTTAAAAGTAGGATTATTATGGAATTATGTAAAAGTGGCATGTATAGGGACTTATCAGTGAATATCTAGTAGGAACTTATTTGTCAGTGAATTAAACAATTAATATGTCACCCCAATATTAGGTTCAGCGTGAAATGAGGCAGCAAAATCCAATAAAATACGTATATATATTATCAATATATCGAGCGCTAAGGATTGTTAAATTTAAAGCAATAAACTTTATGTTTTTTCTTGCCTCAAAACAGGATATATCGGTTTTTTTTCATTAGTTTTAGTTATCGTTAACTATTGTATATCATGTTTATTTTAGTTTTGGAATGCTATTGTTTTTGTGGGTGGCTTTTGCTCTTTTTTATGGCGGTATGCTTTTATTTTATTCGGCTTTTTAACAATGCCGTATCGGGATAATCAACACAGCAAAGAGTAATTTAACCAACCAAAATTATGTGCTATTTCCAAAAACGGGACATAGGTACATCCTACCGGGACGCATCAAAAAATGTAACGGTCCTGTAATAAACGGGACGTCTGGTCACATTAGGTATTCATAAATGAAAAAGTCAAAATTCAGAGCGTGACGTTCGTTGTAAAAATAAGTTGTAATAAGTAAAAATGTTTACTATAAACAAGAAATAATATTTAAAATGAATATAATTAATGCATTGTTAAGTCAACGTACATACATACATATACACACACACACACACACACACACATATATATACATATATATATATATATATATATATATATATATATATATATATATATATATATATATATATATATATATATATATATATATATATATATATATATATATATATATATATATATATTTTATAGCTGCACATTATAGTACTAGTACTAATCTATGCATAGTCTCTAAAACATTATGTTTATCATGTACTATGGAACTCGTTTTGATATGAATAAATTGATGATTGGATTAACTTATTCAGAAGTTTATCGAAAGTGGATTTGAGCGTTATATTAGCAGCAGGTTTATTATAATTATACTACGTACAATGATGATGAATTTACTTTGTTTGTATATTTATTTTTAATGACTTTTCAATTGATTAGAAATATTGCAATTGCGTAAAAATATTATTTAGTTATTGAGTTATCGACAGATTATTGTAAGGTTACGAATTTATAAACGTCCAATGCAATATGGTTCGGATCAATGTTCCCTATTAATACTATTATCACTATCACTGTAAACTTTTTCAATCTACAGACAGACAGACAGTCACTTTCCATTTATAATGAAATAATGATAATACTGTTTTAGAGGCCAGAGGACACAAACTACAAACGGGATAGGTTGTGGCTTCGGTTCCCACTGTTCGAAATAAAATATTTAATATGCCTTTTTTTTCCTTCTGGTAACGCGGCAAAACGCGATTCGTGTTCTGCCACTCAACACGCTACGCCTCCAGAATACGGCAAAAAGTGTCCTAATGGGAACGGAATATCTTAACCCTCGATTCTCAAATTCTCTCTTCCTACTCTGCAATGCTAAACAAAAAAAACTATGAACTTCGTTAATCGCTTATTTTTGACAGGGTTTAGAGTATCGCTGGGTACAAACTGGGAAATTGGTGGCGGAGGGTCCAATAACAGCATTGTCGTGGAATCTAGAAGGTACAAGACTACTTACGGGCGGTAAACTTTTACAACTGTGGCATCAAGCGTCGCTATATCAAGATGACAGTCAACGTAAGTTACACGTAAATTATATAATTATTTTTAGATACGATAATATATTTAGTAAAATTAAATTTTAAAGTCCACGGCCAGTCGTCGCTCAGGAGCATAAAGTGTGCCTGTAAACGCGACTGGTTGTGGGCTCGATACTCACTCAAGGAAATGAAATTTTGTTTAAATTAATATTATCATTTCTTCACTCTGGGGTCGAGGCAGAGCGCGGTGTTGAGTCCCGCCACTCAACAGGCAATTCCTCCAGAATTCGGCGGAAAGTAGGGAACGGAGTTCTAACTCTAGGTCCCCACTGCCTACCCTGCTGTGTGCGGGATACAGCGTCATGCTGTTATAATTCTATTTTATAATCAAATCCGTCTCTAATGCTTTAAATTAATTACTAACTTAACCCACTAGATGTTCTACATATTCCTTGATATATGATATAATTCTTAAATAGTATACCCCTATAAACTTAAACTTAGCTACACTACACTTCTGCTAAATGGAGTTGACAGTGATTGATAATACCTTTTTATTACTTCGAAGTATTCTACATAATATAATGCGTGACGAAACTGAACGACATATTGACGCTTATGCTATTAATGAAACCTATATAAAAATATATAATCATTGCAGAATATAATTTTAATGTAGGTAGGTGCGTTTTGGTAAGCACATTTTTAAAGTAGTCTTTTGCTTGTTGCACTCAAGCCACGAGGCCGGTGTTAATGACATAATAATAAAGACGTTAAATATACAACTTTTAAGTTTTAAATTGTTGACCGTTTTTAATAAATAAAAATGTGAGCTAAATACTTTAAATGACAATAAGATATGAGTGATACATAAATCTAAATAATATAAATAAATACATAAATCTAGATAATTATACATTTTAAAAACAAACTTAAAAATACTTCCCAATCAGCAAGTTGGGAATGCATAGGTACCGCAAAAGGAGATTATCCTCTATCTAATCTGGCTTTACAAGGCTATAATTTTATTTAACGTGTTAATGAATAAAACATATATAATAACAATTCATTAAACAAACTACAACAAACACACACAGTAAGATACACGGTAAGATAAAACACGAAAAAAAGTAAACAGTTATAAAAATATATTATAAAAATATATATATGTATAATAGGTCGGGGCAATAGTATTTTCGTATTTCGAATGGATTATTAGTAATTAAACCTCTTTGGCTGTACTGAATGTAACTGGCTGGTTTTAATACCATTACATATGTCACACTTAATAATATTACAACCAGATAGATGCAATAAATAAAAAAAAAACTAGTTCCCGCCATTTTTCTACTGTTTTTCAAGCAAGCAAAATGAATTTCGAATTTCAGATTTTCGTTACATTTTAAAGTTTTATTACAAAGAAGGAAATAAAGGCAACGAACGCCGCGAATAAAATTTGTGCTGTTTACAGACTTAATGCGGTATCAATAAGAGTAGCACAAATGTGGTTCAAGCGTTTCAAGTCTGTAAATTTTAATGTGAAAAATGGTTCGCTCTGGACGACCTGTTATAGATAAAATCAGCGCAATCTTTAAGAAAGTGGAGCAAGATCCACATATTAGTAGCTACGACATTTCTAAAGAAGGGGATGTTGATCGTAAAACAGTTTTATGTCATTTACGAAAGTCTGGCTGCAATCATCACATTTCCACCTGTTTCGGTCATTGCAGAAAACTCTTTAGGAAGCATAAAGCTAACTCAAAAGAACACTGTGAACACTACCTGTCGTCAGATTTCATTAATGAAGTTTCAAAATTTCTACAGGAATCTGCTCATGGCACTAGCCATAAGATGACAACATCGTTGATCATGAAATCATCGATCAAAACAGCACATACATTTTATAAATAAATAAAAAAATATACATTAAAAAATAATTTCCTTTGTATGAACAATACAAAAATACTTTTGCCGCGACCTTATATGTATATATAAGTTATTGGCACGTTCTCTTAATCAGAATGAAGCTTTGTAAAATGATTACTTAAGTTGTAGTTTCGGCTCCCGAGAAGAAAATCCATATTATCGTGTACAAACGACCATATTGGCACATTTCCAGAAAAAATTGTGGTAACATTTTATAGATTTTTGTACATAATTAAAAATATATCCGCATTATCGTATCACTAGAATATCGTATCACTTAAATATATCGAAAATATTAATTTATACATTACGTTATAAAAGTAATCATTACTAAGCGTTCTATATCATTCTATATTTTTCTAGCGCATACATTTTATATGACAATCTAAAAAAGGTTAAGAAAAATGTATATATTTTATGCATTTAACTGTTATTTTTAACTGTTATTTTTTGACGAGATGTTAATGATATTATGTCATATTTTATTGCGCATTCTGCATTGAAAGATCTGCAAAGCGGTAAAGACAACGGACAACGTATATTACGTAAACGATTGATACTGTACTTTTCTCTTCAGAGGGTATGAAAACAGTATTTTTTTCTATTTTTTAGAGTTATGTAAACGGATGAAAGGGTCCCGACCCTATTACTAAGATTTGACTGGCTGTGTGTCTGTCCTCCTGTCACCAGGTTGTATCTCATGAATCGTGATACTTAAGACATTTGAAATTTTCACGTATAACGTATTTAAATAGCCGCTGAGACTATATATATATATATATATATATATATATATATATATATATATATATATATATATATATATATATATATATATATATATATATATATAAAACTGAATAAATTAAATATTTATTCTCAGTGCTCTCATAAAACAAACGTATTTTATAGATAATGATACACACCTACCTTATACTAAACCTATTTTACAGATAATGGAACATTTTCCCCATGTGTTCAATACGAACTTAGTCGGTTTTACATGATATAAATTTCGTTGTAAAAACCTTTGTTTTTATATACTAAAATTGAAGGATATAATCATGACGTAGGGTTTATAGTTTACTAAAAGAAATTGTCCCATATTTTCCCTACTTGCGTATATTTATGAAAATTTCCAAAGTAAAATAGGAACCAAAAGAAACTCAAACATAATAATATATCTCGTCATATTTCAGCAAGTTCAGGCGTCACATTCCAAATTGGTGGAGATAAAGATGAAAAACCAAAACCACCGGAGGAGGAAGAACCGGTGAGTATACGATCTTGTCTACACCGCTAAGATAAGATACCAAGAGATATCGTTGTTTGGTTCCACTGCTATTATTTATATTGTTATCACTCGTCAACTGTTCCTTCCATGTGATTAATGCAACAGTTTAGACGCGCTGATGACTATAAAGCTTATCTGTTATCTATAGATTTGACGTGTTTATTATAATATTTTTAAAGATGAAGCGTAAATCTTTTTGTATAAACTTTTTATTTTCGATTTTTCTTCGAGCTTAAATTTTATTCTAAGTAAACATATACACTATAGTTGGGTTTTCCATTTATAAATGATACTAAGATACTTTAAAAAGATTACAGTTGCGATTCATATATGTATAGCCATTTTCGAACATATCTATTCATTAAGCGTTTGTCCCTATGAAATTAATGAGGAGGAGGATGATTGATGATTTATGTCGATTTGTCATAATATCAAATGCGCTTTACTACAGCTTATATTTATGACATTTATTCATGTAGTGTCATAATATATATAGATTAACTTCTAAATAAAATTGTAGACGCTGTCGTATCTTATAAACGCGATGGTTGTGAGATCGATTTCAACTTTGGGGAATGAGTTATTTTATTTGTTCACTTTGATAACAAGACACTCAAACTCCAACACAAGAACATCGAGTTTCACCACTCAAAATGCAACGCGTCGAAAATTGAGCGGTGCATAGGAATTGAACGTATTGTGCTAATACTAAGTTCACAACATCTGCCTACTTTGTAAAGTTGCCAATATACAAAGTGAGAAATAAATATATTTTTATATTTTTTTAGGGTTGGATATGTGTATGGCAATGTCACACCGCAACTCCCTGCACACCACCTCGCTTTTTCGCCAGACGGAGTGCTGTTCGCGACGTCCGGCGTGAATGATAGACTCGTTAAAATATGGTATCAGAACAAAGGTTAATAAAGTCTTCTATGAAGTTATAATGTGTAACGATACTTATTTTAATATTGAAAATTTAACCAAACATACATGTAAAAATTTTTCATATACTTTCCTATAATACATAAAGAGAAGAAAGAAACTTTTGAATACTCATATCATAGATTTGTATAAGAGTAGAGTAAGATAAAAAAAAATGTAATTAATAATTTGATAAATAATTGTCGCGTAAATCAATAATTATGTTTGAATACAATTATAGATTTAATAAATAATATAATATATAATATTTTTTCAGCACTATTCCAAGCTCACGGTGAACACTCCCCTCAAGAACTAAATTATACATTTATTTATGTGGCACATCCACGGGCCGTTACTCATTTATCATGGAGGAAAACTAGCAAGTATATGCCTAAGTAAGTATAATTTTTATAAGTAATAAACATTTGAGGGAAGAACAAAGACCTTTATTAATAAATATTATATTTATTGTATTTTAGAATTGTTAATGTATTTTATTGTAATCTAGAATAATAACATCTATACTTCTGATAGAAGGAACGTCTGAGAGGTATATACAGTAGAGATGGAAGATACGAAATTAATGTGTATGGCTGCCGGTAACAGAGTTAGCGGTGCGTAATCTGTATTGATGAGATTGCGAAAGGTCAGCGCAGCTGCACGTTTGGACATACACAATGCAGTGTTGGTATCGGCGCTGTTATACGACAGTGAAACGTGTGTATTGCAGGCGGAGAACGAAAAAAAGATTAATGCTATAGAGATGCGATCTCTTCGTAGGGTATGCGGAGTTAACTTAGCTGATTGAATCCACGATAAAGAGATACACAGAATAAAAGGTACGAGCGAGCATGTCGCGGTAAGAATGAAGAAGAACGTGCTCAGTTGATTTGGGCAAGTTTAACGAATAAGTGATAAAATAATGGTAACGATTTATGTAGGAACATTGGGCGGTAAAAGAAGTAAAGGGGGATCTAGGTTGACTTGCAATAACACAGTATCAAAGATCCTGGAGGAAGGTCACGTAAAAACATAAGAATCTCTCCGAAAGGCATGTATGATGAACTTGATGACACGTTTGGCACATAGGCTCTCTGACTACTAACAAGTGTTTTCCTTTGAAAATTTAAAAGTATTTGTACAACGCAGGGGCAGCGTGGGCAACGTGCTGGTGACGTCGTGCGTGGACAACATCTGCCGCGTGTGGGCGGAGACGCTGCTGCCGGAGGACGAGTGGGGCGGCAGCGTGGCTCCCGCGCGCTCGCCGCCGCGCCGCCAGCGCGCCACGCACCGCCACAAGCACCGCTTCATGCAGCGCCTCAAGCACATGAAGTCAGTATTAAACTGTTACAGTATACCAAAACTTAAACAACATCAAAATCAGCGTCACGCTGTATCCCGCACACAGGAGGTTAGGCCGAAGGAACCTAGTGTTAAGACACACCGTTCCACACTTTCCGTCGAGTTTTTATTTAGAAAAAAATATTTAAAAGATGCACGTATAGTTGAATTATTTTCATGTCATTTTCAGATACATGTATTAGTTATTTTGAATGATAATTTTTAAAAACTACTTTACTTTTACATGTAAATGTCGTATATATAGCGTAATTTGAACCCACACCGCCGCGCTCATGGCACGCACTATTATATTTTTTAATTCCATTTACAGAACATGTTTTCACATACGACGGAATGCGCAATCTTCAAAGCAGCCCGGCGCGCCCATTCCCACACTCCCATCAACGTACAGCGCTCACGACTTTCACAATCCCTACCATTCTACTTCGTACACTGGAGGTGATTATTTTATAATTTTTTTACGTTTTATTTTACAATTTAATGTCTTTTAACTTTACGCTGTGTCCTCTCCCGCTTGTGGCTAGGTAGACAGAAGGAAGATGCTTAAATATCCCGTTGCTCACGCGCCGTCCAATTTACGAGACATTGTATGTTGATTGGAGGAACTCAATGCTGCGCTTTGTTTTTGTAACCAAAGCAGAGAAAGAATATATTTTATATTTCCTGTTTGTTGACACCTCGACGCCAGAACGAAGAAATGGAAATATAACTTTAAGTAAATATTTCATCTCCTCGAGTGGGGATCGAACCCACAACCAGTTGATTTTACAGTCACACTTCGTGCCGCCACGACTGGCCGCGTTTCTGTTTGTAGACAGGAAAGTGTTTAAACACTATGTCACATTCTCAATAGTGTTTGAAGATGGCTTCCTCTGCTTACCCTGTTATCGGAATAGCTTGAATCTGAAGCATTATAGCTAAATAAATATTGACGCTTTACAGGTCTCCATTTTCACCTAGCAGCTTCTATTAATGCCGAAACTGACATCCCATTGGTGCCGTCGCTCGCTGGTGGTGGTCGATTCATATTACATTGGCTACATAATAAGGAAATGTACTTCACAAGCCAAGCTGAAGCTATATTGCACGATCTTACTAAAAAAGTATGTACGAGCAGTGTATATTGATGTTTTTTTTTCAGCTTCACCTAGTACCTCGCTTTTAACAACGAACAGGGGGAACTGGATCATGACATTCTATTCTCTGCTTTTTGCTATTCAGGACATTGCATGTCAGTTAGCGAAACTCAACACCCAATAATTCATATTAATTTCCTTATCAAAATGAGGAAGTGAATAGTATTGATTCTCCAGTATCAAATCTCTGTGTATTTAACAATGTAGTCATCAACAATATTGTTTTTGTCTTAGTTTTAATTTTAAATATATTTTTTGTAGATATTAGATAAAGAAGAAACCGACGAGGGAGGTTCTGGTTCCGAACACACTACACATCCGGACGGGGAGAATGAGACAAGTATGATACTTACTTATTTTAATAATTAATTTTGATACTTAATTTTGAATGCTTTACTAACATTCTTTCAGCTATTTTTTTTTTTTATATTCTGAGATTCCTTTTACCACACATTTATACATACATAAACATATTATATTCATACATATGCCTCATTAATAAAAAAAATCGATTTTGTTTTTTTAAAAAAATAATTAATATTGACGGATTTGTTGCTTGACGAACTTTGAAAGTATACAGTTGTTTTGTTTTGCCACAATACAATATATAGTATAGCATCTATTATGCCAACGCCGTTCTCACATTCTATATCATATTATATTGAACAGCCCCCCAAATAATTCAGACAATCGACGTTTACTATACAACATTACATCTTTTATACGAAATCTATCTAAAAAAAGAGTGAAAATATCGCTTTGAAATCCCATTGCTTATTCCATGCTGCTGTGTAGGACATAGACGACCTAGCCATCACTTAACTAAAGCTCAGTCCGAGGATAACAGCAATAGTGACGAGCAGCCAGGTAATTTGTGGTTAAAAAAGTAGATTTTTTAAGCTTCACGCTGTTATATGGGATAAAACACTCTGTTTTCCACTTTCTGTCCAATTTTCGTTTTGTTGCACAGAAATACAACTTCGCGCTTTGCCATGTCAAGTGACGAAATTAAAATATTCATTCCCCAAGTAGACATCGAACTCACAATGGTCGCGTTCACAGTTGTGTCGTTTACAAACGCTATGTTGTCCTTCAATGGAGGAGACCTCCAATACCTCCAAGTAGTTATTACTTGAAAACCAATTATTGAAATTAATAAATGTTGTAAGTAGTAATAGAAAATAAATAGTTTAACAACGTAAATATGTAATGTTCCCTCCAAGCTGAACTTTAAAATGATATAAATTACATTAAAAATTATATTCAACAATTATATATTTGTCAACACTGCCTACTAAGCCATTGATAGCTTATTGACGAATAATAATACTGATATTTCAATGCTTATTGACTGTAACTCCAATAATTTTAGATTTAAGTATTATGAAGCCCCTTCCTACATACTTTCATTCTGTCCATAAGCTTAAGCTGTGTTAACTCCTTTAATTTATTGCAAATACTATATGTTACTGGTGATTCTGATTTTGTAGATTTACCTATCCAGATTTTTATATGTTATTCGTGCTTTCTACTTACAGCGTGACATTAAGCAAATTAAATGAACTGAACATTATGACTATCTTCCAGGTAGCGGCAATCATAGTCACCCCAGCCTGTCAAACACGACATCAATAAATTCCATAGCGACGGATGTTACCTGTACGCACTTACCGGATTCCCTCGACGCAAAGATAGAGGCTTTACTTCGAGACTGGCATCAGAGTCCTGACCTACTGTTCTCGATTCACCCTGTTGATGGCAGCTTTTTAATATGGTTAGATTATTTTAATATATATATTTTTTTATATTTTTAAGTACATGTGGCAGGGTGGGCAGAGGGATTTTAGTGTAAACACGCTCCGTTTCCCGAGCACTGCCTAATTTATAAGAGTTTACATGCACCAACATGCTTATAAGCATTTGATGGATTTTGGCTGTATTTTTTTGTTATGTTGATAGCTATTTTATAATTTAAAAAAAATGGCAAGAAAATTCTTATTAATTATGTTCAAATATTTTTTTTTAATGAAAGATTAATCTAGGAAAATGTAATTTCTAATATGTATTAGAATTATGTAGGTGTAATTTTATTACAATTTTGATTTCTATTTATGATGATTTAATTTATATGTATTGCTATATTTATATGGATACAGTAAAATAATTGCATGACATACCAACTAACAGGGTGTGCGAATGGCTCGACGAGCTACAAGCGGGTGCCATAAGACAAGCTCAAGTATCATTCTCTGCTCGCATTCCGTCCGCGTTCCCGCTAGGCGACGCGACCACCATGTGCACGCCGGCCGCCCTCTACCACGCGGCGGCCCAGCCATTGTATGTGCGACACAGGACTAAGCCTGTTACCCCTGGTAAGTGAATCTTATAGAAATTTATTTTTTGCTTCCCTATGTATTGCACAGTGTAGGCAGAGGGAACCTCGTGCTAAGACAGTTCGTTTCATGCGCTTAGCCAAATTTTCGAAACATTGCGTTTACTGCCAGACGCTCTCCCACTGTGCCACCACGACCTCTAGTCGAAACTATATTCGTTGTTAAATATTACATACTAAATCATGAATGATTTGTAATAAATGTAAAAATTATGTGATACTAAGAAAAAACGTCTGAAATAATTATAAGTTCCACGATTTCACTGTATTTGAAACAAATTAGGAAGATATTGTTTTTTTTATAATTATTTGAATTTCTACAATTTTAATAGCCCAACAACAACAACAACAACAACAAGGAGATGCCGTTACGACCCCACTAGCGAGCGTACAAGAAGAAAAAGAAGAAGCTGAATGGCCACAAGGCGAAGAGCAAGACACACAACAAGAGAATGGTATATTTAATCTTGGTTTCAAATTGTGTAATTTCAATGATTTTTTTACTTTTTTATGTGTGTTGCATATAGTAAAGTAGTCAGTGAAAATCGAGTGATAAGACACTCCGTTTCCCACTTTCTACCAAATTTTTAAGACACTGTGCTTTGAGAGTCGAAAAAACTCTTAAAATTTTGTTTAAGGAGACAAATTTAGAAAGAACCATAACGAAGAAATGAAAATACTTTATTCTCATGAGTAGGATCGAACCTACAAAAGGTCGCGTTTACAATCTGGCGTCTTACATTAATTATATTTTTGTTTATATAATTATATTTGCCGTCTTACATTAATTATATTATTTAAGAAAATAATAACGAAATGAAACGAAAAACAAGTGTTGCAACGGAAGACAATGGGGAAAATCAAGAAGGAGATGTATTGGAATCAGCACCTGTTATATCAATGGTGACCAACCACACCAACGGAACTCTGAACTTGTGGCAGCTAACGTTTGATGATAAGTCCAAGTTTTCACAGGTATATAATATATTTAATTTAATCTTTTTATTTTTAATGCGTATTCTAATATTATACTTTATTCTTAAAAATATTTCATATTATATTTTGCTTACGGTTTGGGCCCCGTATTCATAGAAGTGTTCCTTATGATATACGGCATAAAGTGTTAATAGCCAGAGGTAACCGATTACAACTGGGTAACTGGTTACATGGAAACAATTAACGTAATATAATATATATGTATAACCATAATGTAGTATAATTCATAGTCTTCCTCAATAAATAGAGAAAATGAAGAATTGCGCAAACTATATATAATATTAGTATAGATAATAAAAAAATATATATAATTTCTGTTCAATAGGTCCTGTCAATTGGACATGCTTCCAGAGCATCTGGCCATAGATTTAGGGTCAATGATATCACATGCCATCCAGTATTACCACTGCTACTTACAACAAGTCACCATAATATATCAGGTATATCAAAATTATAAAACATATATTTTTTTTAATAAAAATAATTTTAATATTGCCATACTATCTACAAATTAAACAACTTTGTATATTAACACTCCTAATTTTCTTTTCTTCTTAACGTGACGGTTGCGAGTACAAATCCCACTCGAGGGAAGGAATTATTTTCATTTCCGTGTTGAGGTAACAAGACAGCACAACGTTGAGTGCTGCCACTCAACACTCAACATCTCGGTAATTCTGTGTATGGGGAAACTGAGTCTCTTAAGTTTTTATCTGCCCATTTTGCTATATACGAGATATAACGTGAATTTAACAAAAATGACTATATACAGATAATGAAAGAGAACCCGGCTACGACATAGCGGCAGGCGGTCTGTGCTCAGAGCTAATAATGTGGCGCGTGGAGTGTGTGGGGCCGCTGGGCAAGTCGGGCGGAGTGTCGGAGCTGGCGAGGGTCAACTCTCCGCATCTCTCAGCCTTTAGTAACGTCGCATGGTTGCCCACTTTGTTGCCGAGGTACGTAGGTTTTTTTGTTAAGTATATAGAATTAATTTTATTTATTACGGCCGGTGAGTTGTGACCACACTCAAGTTAATGTAGACGGAAGATTTGATTTTGGAGTGTTCCGTTCCGTCAAAGTTCATTAAGTCTAGTTTAAAGGCGGCCACGACACATCAATCGTATTGTATAAAAGTAATCGTTGACACATTCAATATTATTGACTTTTTATTAATAAATTAATAGTTAAGAGTTTAATTAATACATTAAGAATTAAGTATTTATACATTTTTTATTCACTTAGTAGTTAGGAAACTAAAGAAATATCAATATTTATTTGACGTTATGTTTATGTTACAGCACAACTTTGGGGAATTTGTCTAACTCTCCTTCGGCTTGCTTTGTGGCCAGTGACGGTGAAAGTTTGCGGCTATTCCAAGCTGTTATCGATGCGAGAACTTTGTTAGCGGAAATCGCAACATCAGAGAGACGACACAAGGATGTTTTGGTATTAATTGTTATAATATTACTTTATTTATTTCCTAGATTGGGAGGAGTTTAGGTACAAAAAATGTGACAGTATATATATTGAGTTTATTACATTTTTTATTAAAACAAATGTATATCCTAGGTATTACTGTATAAAAATGAATTTAATTTAGAATATACGAAAAGCATGTAAATATTTTTTTCTATCTTATGCAGCATCCTGACACAATGTCAATGTCATCCGACTCCACCATAGAGGAGGGCGGGGTGCCGCTCCACGACCGCATCAAGATCGTCTCCCAGCAGTCCACAGCGCGGCCCGGCGCCATCATACAGCTACACGCCATAGCGGACGCGACCCATGATTGGCATAACACGCAACTGTTGCATGTGTTCCAGGAACAACTTATTACTGGTAGGTTCTTTTTATATATTAATATTTATCATAAGAAAAAAAAAATTACTGAGTATTCACTTTGTTGGTATTGGTCTCATCGTTTTTTAATATTAAGGTAAAAAGTTATGTACTTTTCCATTTTTAAAAACTTGTTTATCTTGGAATCTTAACAAAGAAAAGAGATTTTGTATTTATATTTCCAGATCTTGTTATTCTGTCTTGTTAGTTCAGAAATAGGTAGAGTATTAACAGAGTATCTAATATTTCTTCTAAGAAACCCGGCAATAACGTGGAGCTGAATTAGAACAAAACAGTAGCACAAACATTATTTTTACATTGTATATTTGGTATTTTATTTAAGGTGAACGAACTTCAAGTGATACAGAAAGTTCTGACTCTGGCGTCGAAGGTTCAGATATTAATACACTAACTGAAGCTGGTTTAGAAGCAATTGTGGACTTGAGGAAAGCAGCAATATTCAACGAACCCTTCTATATTGTCGTGTTGGAGAGAACTGATGGAGGCTCTACTGTACATATGTGGAGGCTCACTGTTTCGTCCCAAGCTGATCCATCAGGTACTTATTTATATTGAATTCTTCACTTTTCTTGTGAAAATTTCAAAGTTCAATGAAGTGCAATACTATTAAGGGTGTTTTTAATAAATGGTTACAGCAATATGTTTAGTAAAGATATACATACATAAAATATCTCATTAATTTCTAAACAAAAATGACTGAAAAATAAATACAATTTTACTTGTAAAACTTTATAATAATGATTTCAGATGACTTAACAAACAGCATGATGTATGTGCCCGACAGTGCCTTAGTACAGGAAGACGAAGGTGAATCTCGCAAGAATTCAGTATCTATGGACGCAGACAGGCCTGCCGCCCCACCTGCTCACTCACATTTGTCTATCTCTACTAAGAAGGTAATTTTGCGTAAAAATTATTTAAAGTAGACGCCATTTAATAAGATTCATAGTTTATAGGGAATTTCGTCGATGGATTCTGGCTTGATAAAAAAAGACTTGGGAAAAGCGTGTCTTAAAAGCGAATGTACGTCGGTACAGTGATGTACATAATGTACATAATAGTATAAAAAATATTAAGTAACTGTATTTAAGAATAATAACTTTTGTAGCATTGTATATCAAACAATCATAATATGAAAAAAATATGCTTTATATATCAATTCAAATTTTTCCTATAGGTATGTGAATGTCCACTGTCGCTACCGGATGGGGTCGACGTGATCCACGCTACCCCTGCGGCGGGACATCTCAGCTCCGCCTCTATATATCCGGCTTGCCTAGCGCCATACATACTAGCCACAGCTTGTTCTGATAGCACTTTAAGGTAACAAACGTTTCGTTTGAATAGTTTTTTTTAGTTTCACGCTGTATGCCGCGTAGAGGGAATCTAGTATTAAGACATTTTGTTCCCTCGCAATTTTCCGCTTTCCGCACAATTTTCGGAATTTTATATATTTAGTTGTGGAACTTTACGCCGCTTACTTTGTTTGTTTACTTTGTTTCATTACCAGAGCGAAGAAATTAATATAACTCGTATTTGGAGTGGAAATCTAACCCACAACCGCCACGCTTACAATATATTATTATATTTGTCTAAATAAATAATATAAATAAGCGTCACACTGTATCCCGCATACAGTAGAGAGAGCCTAGTTTTAAAACACATCGTTCCCTACTTTCCGCTGAAGTTGCTGAGTGGCGGAACTCAACGCTGCAGTGTACCTCGACACCAGACCAAAGAAATGAAAATATAAATATAAATAAATATTTTATTTCCTCGAGTGTGGTTCGAACTCTCAACGAACTCTCTCTCCTGCGCCACCACTAGAAATATAAATTAAATATTAATGTATTCTACTAGAAATATAAATTAAAATTTAATGTAGTATAATGTGTAACTGTTTGTTTAGATTTTGGAAATGCAATGTTACAAAAAAAGACGATGACGAATTTGAGTACACATGGAAAGAATGGGAAATGATGAATAAAGATCAAGAATCTACTATAGACATTCCAGGTAATACAGAATTAAAGATATTTTTTTCACTGTTATTAAATTTATTTAACATTTCTTTAATTTATCTCATTACCAAATATGGATACTATTTGGGAGCGTATATCTAGTATGTGCTTAAGATACCAAAAAAATTGTAAAAACTTTTTACACTTGAAATTTTTATCAATGTTTTTTAATAGGTAACAGACCTTACAAAAAGTATATTACTTACTAGCAATATATACTAGCTAACATGAAATAACAAATCGCTGTGCGTTACTATGGTCAGGTCAACCACTGCACATAAGCGCGGCGTACTCGGGGCGCATCGCGTGCGCGTACAAGTGCGGGCGCTCGTTCACGCGCGCCAAGGCGGCGGGGGCGGCGGGCGCGGGCGACGCGCGCTTCGTCAACCTGTGCGTGTGCGTGTACGAGTGCGAGAGCACGGGCGGCGCCGAGTGGCTGCTGGAGGACACCATCCCGCTGCGCAACGTCAGCCTGCCCCGCGTGGGCCTCTGCGCCGACACGCAGATCGACCTCTCCTATCTGCACGACACCTCGTTCATGCAGAAGAAGCAGAGGCTCACTCAGGTCATTTACTTTCTTCATTTTACACGGCATTGTGCTTATAATATGGTTAATAGAGACAGCTTATTAAAAAGATACTCGGTTCTCTGCTTTTCGCTCAAATTCGACAGTCCGTGTTGATTGAAAGAATTTATAGCCTTGCTTTATACTACCACAAGGAGGAAATATTGACATTCAGATCCTATCCTGGCACAACGGCCCAAAATATGGATATTGATTAAATAATCTTTTATAATAATAATAATATTTACTAGGTGCTACAAACGCTTTCCTCGGACGAGAGTCGTAACAACAGAAACGGGGAGACAGACACAGGCAAATCAGCGGGTCTTCTAGCAGTACCGTCATTCAGTACTTTACAGTCGTTACGCAGAAGCATAATGGAGAATGGCAATACGTGTCCGTTAACCCAAAAACATTTAGTGCAATTAGATTGGGTGTCTAAGGAAGATGGATCTCATATACTGACAGTGGCTGTTGGGTCACGTGTATTGCTGTTTACACCGGTGTCTAGTGATTTGGCGCAGGCTAATTTAAAGGTGAGATTTTTATTAAGTCATATTTTATAACATAATAGTTGACCTAGTTTAGGAAGTTAAAAAAATACTAGAAATATAGCTGTTACTTTAGATCCCAAATAGAAAAATATTATATTTAGGACAGTGAAACATGAATGTTACAGAATAAGAACGAAAGTTATATGAAGAGTGGAGCGTCAAATAAATTACATTTTTTATTTCTTTGTAGGCAATGAAAGAATCAATAAACAACAACCGACCAATACTACGAAAAGCATCTTCTCTGGCAGCACCGTTATTCGTAGAGGAAATTAGATGGATGCAACTTAGAAGGATTCAATTAAAGACAGCAGATGGCTTACCGCCATTGCCCATGCAGATATCTTGGGTCCGTGATGGTATATTAGTTGTGGGTATGGACTCCGAAATGCACGTGTACTCACAATGGAAGCCCGAAACTCCGCAGATAACATCCGGACATGCTGCTATTCAAGTGAGAATGAAAATATATACATTTTTTTAATTATATGAAAGTTTCTTAACAATACTTTCTTTTTGGTAGGTTATCGATTTTTTTATTGTATTTGAAGTGATGTACGAACGTAATTAAAATATTTTCTTATATTGTTTAAAATTATATCTATTATATTACTTTTTGTTTACGGCATTTTACGCTACGTATATGCATTTCAATCGAAATTTTACTTTCAAGTGGCAAAATTTGGTTTTTGTTTCTGAAATATAAAGGTAAGTAGGTTGATTGGTTGGTATGTGTTAGTAAAACTTGTATATACAATTTATTGTGTATGTATTAACGCGAGACACAAATGTGCAAAAACGCGCGGATTGGGCGTAGTAGTTTAGATAATGTCGTTCGGTTGAACGAACTTAAACGACTTTCTAATTATCAGTGCTATATTATATTTTGTTTAATTATAGATTCGAATAAATATATAACTACAATCACAATTATTCCTATATAATATAATAGCATGATTTTTATAATAAGGAACTAGAAGAGGGCAGTGAATCGCGAGCTCTTCGTGACTCAGATTTGAGAATATCTGCGCCACACTTACAACGCGTCTCTTCCATCAACCTGCAACTGCTGGAACGTGATGCCAGACGAAGAAATAAAACACAACCGGATCAACCACAAGTAAATTGTGTTTTATATGTTTTTAGCCTCACGCAGTACCCCACTGGGAGCTGATAGCAGGGCTGGAAGGATCCAGAGATCCAGTATTAAAACCCTCCATCCTTCATTTTCTGTGTAATTTTTAATAAGATATTGCATATTGACGGAAGTCAACGCCCCGCTTTGTTTTGTTACTAGACCGAGGAAATTAAAATAATTGATTAATTCCCAATGGACATTGAACCAACAAATGACATGGTTGCATTCACACGCTTTGTATTTTATTTTTCCTTTTTTTTTCTCTAGCCTCTACTTGATTACATGCCGGATTATGGTTTGTTCGAAGCGTCACAAATGGCTTGCCCTGTGTTGCCACAATATCATCCTAAACAGCTCATGGAGCTTCTAAATAGCGGCAAAATTAGATGGGTCAAGGCAATACTGGCTCACTTAGTAAGGTAATGGTTTTATTAATATAAAGCTTTTTTAGATGCATTATATTTTTCAAATGATAATGATTCGTTATAATTTTGTATATATTTGAAATATGTAAAATACACGTATTCATTTATTTAAGCTTCACGCTTTTTTGTCACACAGCAGGCTCTGTCTTATCTATTAAGACACTTCGTTTTCCACTTTTAGCCAAATTTTAGGGACATTGAGTGTTGAATAGGAGAACTTCATACGTTTTGCTTACTACAGAGAGGAAATGAAAATAAATTGAATTTAATCTCCTTCCGGCCTCCTGTGACAGCCTTCTATAAACTAACAAATATTGTACTAAATATAACCACTATACATTTAATAGAAATTGTGTATTATTCTTTTAAGACGATCTCAATATTATTATTGTATACGTTTATCAGATGTATAGGAGGGAGTTACACCAGTCGTAGTTCTCAAGGCGATGAAGACAGTTTGTCACGACAGGTATGAAATGCTTAAACTATTAACTATTATTGCATTAGCAAATGTAAATTATGTAAATTGGCTTGTTTGCATTTGTCCAATATGAAATGTGAAGAGAAAAAATCTTATAACGCTTTTCATCAGTCAAAACAAAAATATTAACATACACTAGTAAGCCTTCAAACTTATTAATTAAAAATTTGCAATTATTATAATAAAAAAATAGACCTCACGATTTTCATAAATCAATGTAACAATTGGTCTTAAAAAAATGTACTGTATGTTTTTGAAAATTACCAATTCATAAACACATATCCATCTAATTGGCACCTTCAGCACAATTACAGCTGTTGTTGCATAGTTGCATATTCAATTCTAGCCTTAGTAATGATTGTCACGAATGTCCGTCAAGAATAGCTTACATTTTATCAAAACCAAAAACGTTATATATCCGTTACTGGTTAAGCTTACATATACAACAGCAGTACTGATACTGACAGCTTTTGCCACAATACAACTAAGGTACTTGATAAAACATTTTAATTTTATCTATTTTTCTATTTAATAGAAATTTATAATAATAATAAAAAACAAATAAAACGTTTTTTGTAAATAAAAAATACATGAGCGATCCTCCAATCACAATATATTGTATATACATAAAAGTTGACTAAATATCTGATGTCGCAATGGTCGTTGTCAAGTACCTAACACGTTGTGCCATGCGAGCGTAGGCGGGGCATGTCGGTGTACGTGTGTGTGTTGCAGCGCGGGTGGTCGCGCTCGCGCACGCTGTCCGTGTCGTTCGCCGCGGGCGCCGCGTCGCCGCTAGATGGCGTTGCACAGGTACGCTTTGAACACAATTACACTGTTTGGCTTTGTTTTTGGACATTGTTGTGTTAAATGAGATTCTATTGTCCTTAATGATTTGTAGCACATTAAAGGAATTACATGTGGTCGCCGGTGCTTATAGTTTTTTTTATAGTTGTAAAACTACATATAATTTTTATTTTGTCATTGGTATATTCAGATTCATATAGCGTAACTGTGTCCAATATAATATGAATGTAATGTTGATGCTCAAGTAATCTAACTCACTCACAATATAATTTATTTTTTTATGTATTTCTTAACAATTTCAGGCATAGTAAAAGTAGAAATATTTAAATTGAATATATTTTTTTGCAAAATTAATCATTGTACTATTTGACCGTTTACGCGGTTTTTGCTACAAAATATAAAAATTAAAGAATTTATTTGTAGTTTTCATAAAACATCACCATTTACCTAAAAAATATTTTTTATTTCTGTTGTTATATTTTCATTGTATATTCTATTACATATTACCTTGTAAATATGTGATACTAAATGTATAGATAACAGAAGACGTTCAACTGGACTACGCAGAACTGACATCTGTACCACCGTTACCGCTTTGGACTCTACTCGTCGCAGATAAAGAATCTGCACATCATCCGTCCACCATACAGGAAGCAAAGGTAAACATAAAACCTATCTGGTTTTTTGGGTTCAATATCACTAATAAATTCTTACAAGCGTTTAAAATCTCTGTTCCAATATTATCAAATACATCACTAGTACACATATTAAAAGATTCATATTGGAGAATGTATGAAGCTTATGTTTCAATAGGATTTTTTTACTTATAGAAACATGCACAAAAGTATATGGCGTATCTTGAAAAAAAAACACAATCTTTGTGTTGAAATTAATTATTATTACATAACAATTTATATTAGCGATTCTTAATTTTCTAACGAATTTGATTTATTTTATAATTTATATTTCAGGATTACAATGATCTATTTGAAGGAACTATGGAAATAGAAGAAGATTTAGATGCTCTTTTGTTAGGCGAAGAAGAAGGTATCGACCGTAGACCGTCAATGCCAGAGCGACAGCCCTTATCTCATTTTGGACCTAGACAAGGCAAGACATATACAATACATGTGTTTTGTTGTTTTTAATCATCATCTTATAACTTATAATGGAGATTATTCTACTTTAAACTTTACGTCACAAAATTTTATTCTGAATCATAGAAATTCTTATTTGTATTTTTAGTAATTTACAGTAATTTCTAATATTCTTAATTATTATTTGTAACGTTTCTTACATTTTTTAAACATTGAATAAAGATGGTAGCATATTTTTAGATAATGTATAAAAAAAATAACGTGGTCCCACCACGTTATTTTTTCTCGAGCCGGGCTTGAGAGTTCGAGTGGTTCTATGTGATTTTTTTAAAGTTTAATGTTTAAGTGTCAGAAAATCGAAAAACCACAACTTTTCATCTTCCCTCAGGACGTATTCTCTCCAGATTATTAACGCACACGCACTTACCGGGCCTCAGTTCGTTAGACCAGATGCACTTACTGGCTCTCGCGGATACGGTGTCCACTTGCGACGCGGATTTCGCAGAGAGATTTGCTAATAATGCTAAAGTGGATGTCACTCAAGGTGCCGGACAGGAGGTTATGCCTGGTAAATATCGTATAAGTTATCTTTTTAAGAGATTGTGTGCATATTTGTTACATAATTGAAGTTAGTCAAAAATGCTGTATCCAGCGCACATCATGATAGGCAGTGGGAACCTAGTGGTAAGCCACTCCTTTCACCACTGCGCCGAATTCTGAAGGCATTGCGTGTTGAGTGGCGGAACTCAACGCATCCCTTTGCCTCGACACCAAAGCGAAGAAATTGAAATATACATTTCAATAAATATTTCATTTCTTCGAATGGGGATCGAACCCACAACCAGTCACGCTTACAGTCACACTTTGTGCCCCTCCGCCACGACTTGAAGTTAACAATGTATGTATACGATGTATCAGTAGAAATGGACTTTAATTTTCTTTGTTTTAAATCCAATTTAATTTGGAAGACAACAAGAAAAAGCTAGTTAAGTCCCTCAACGTGCAGTGACTTAAAAAATTGGACCGAAAGTAATGGCTGTCTTAACACTAGGTCCCTTCCTTCCTATCCTTGGATTTAGTTTGCAAAATTTGATAACAGACAGATGAACATCGGGATACATGAAACTAAATAAAAGCTTGTAAAAAGAATACATTTACACAAAAAGTATATGTACATTTATTTTTACAGATTCGCTAGATGACTGCGGCCTAAGATTCCTATTAGCGATGAAGCACTATGGTTACCTACTACGTTGCTTGCCCATCGCCCAAAGAGCCACCTTGCAAAGAACTGGCGTGGGCACATGCAATCTTGTATGGGCCTTCCATTCGGAAACACATGAGCAATTGCTCGCCCTTATACCTGGCTACGCAAAGGGACAACCAAAATGGACAACTATGAGAGAATTAGGTAACTTTAATTTTGTTACTCATCTAGCAAGTATAAGTCTCTAGACTTGGAATAGGGTGTATGGATCAGATGTTTTCCCACCCCATAATCACGGAAAAATTCTTGGCCGCTAACAAAAACCTTTTTCTGTGTTTTTGTGGACTTGAAAAGTGAATTTGACAGAGTTGTGACAAAGAAATTATGGGAGATACTACCCTAAAAAAATTGCTTTCCTTTCAACGTAAAAGTGACATCACAAGTGAATGTGTTTGCTTAATTCCATAGAAACCAACAACACTTAAAAATGTTTTATCAGAGAGATATAAAATTTTGAACGTAACAGGACTAGAACTAGTGCCGGCGGTCTGACCTTTAAGCCATACGTTCTCATCAAGCTTCGTCGAAATTCTATGTTCTATTTTTACGTTTGAAGTATTTCAACACGTATTATGTACGTTGAATAACGTTAAAGTTACACTAGTTCATTTAATTCTAAGTCATTACAATCAATGTAGCTTATTAATATTTATTTTTATATGAATCATACGAGGCTTTTCCTCGGTACACTTTATTATTAAATATCTTTTAACAAAGTTATCCATAAACGTAATCGTTAAAAACGTTAAAAAAATTAATATAACGTTTTGGCGTCTCTTGTAAAGAGCACGCAGATGGTTTGTAAAAAAAATCTTATTCAAGGTGTGGGATGGTGGGTGCGAGGAGATCTCCTCCGCATTTGTATCGAGCGACTCGCGCGCGCCTCTTACATGGCGAAACAAGACCCCATGGATGCAGCCCTATATTACCTCGCTATGAAGAAAAAGACTTTGTTGTGGGGATTATTCCGATCCAATAGAGATGACAAAATGACTGGGGTAATATTGTTTTAAAATTATTCATTTGCTTTTATAGATAAAATAGAATTCTCAACTATTTATTAAAATTTAAACTAAAGTGAGACATTATAAAAATGTATACTGATGTTATTAATCTCGAGATCTTACTTGGATCGAATAAAACAATTCTGGATATTCCTTTTATCCTACTTCAAATAACACTAACATGTAATTTGTACAGATCAAGCCTCATAATTGTAACTACCTACCAAGAGCGAAGCGAAACCTTATAAATAGTTCAAAGCATCTATTTATAATAAAAAAATATAAAAAAAAATAGTAGCTAAGCCATAATTTTTTTTTTCAGTTTTTCGCAAATGATTTCACCGAAGACAGATGGCGTAAGGCAGCTTTGAAAAATGCGTTTGTACTCTTAGGAAAACAACGATTTGAGCACGCAGCGGCCTTCTTCTTGTTAGGTGGTGCCTTAAAAGATGCATTGGAGGTAATAATTATTACCGTACTCACATTAGTACATAAATTAAACATAATGAGTTATGAATATTATTCAATTGTTATTAAGACGCCCTGGCACGACATTTGTTGATTTGGTGAGGAGAATGAATTATCTCAATTTCTTCCAAATTGACAAAATGTGGCCTTGAGTTTCGCCATTAAGCGCACAATTTTTCGAAAATTTTACAGTATGTCGGGAACACAGTGTCTGTAACACTTAAGGTCCCACTCTGTTATTAATTCAATGTTTGTGTCTCCATCGACACGTTGTACCACCCATTAAAGTTTCTTTTACTGCCATTATATTTTTAATATATGCCAAAATAGTTATTGACCTCACCCTGCAATGATACTAGCCCTCACATACGGGGAAACTAAGGAATGTTAAAAAGATTCTTTTGGTTTAAAATTTTGCTTTAATACTTTTAAGGTACTCATAACAAGATTGGGAGATTTACAATTAGCAATGGTAGTGGCGCGCCTGTACGAGTCTGACAGTGCTTTACCAAGTAGTCTAAAGAAATTACTTATGGATGAAATACTGGGGTTTGTATCTTCTTCCTCGTCATCGTCCCTACTATATATAAATATACTCGTATATATTCTTAAAGTTATATACATAATTTTAAAAAATATCACTGAATTGTTATTTATTATTACAAAACTCTAGGTTCTTATTCGCAGTATGCGAGAAACAACGTGAAACTTAAAAAAAAACGTTAATCAATGTTTAACTTCTTTTAAAATATAGCTATAATATTCAATTATTATCTGTGTCATAATAATTAAAAAAATCTTTCCATACAGTGGTGAAACAGAAGATGAAGAGATGGACCTGGAACACGCACACCCTGACCCATTCGTTCGTTCAATGGCGTTATGGGAATTGAAGCGCTACGGTGACGCTTTAGATACGCTACTAACCCCGGCGGGGAGATTGCACGCAGCGCGGGATAATGAACCTATGCCCAGTGTGTTTAACTTCTATGTATATCTTAGGACGCATCCGAGGCTTAAACGTCATAATATGCCTAGTCAGGTTAGTGTGTATAGTATATATTTTATATACACAATTTATAAATATACTAAAGTTAAAATTATTTTACATTATACTGTTAAATACAAGATAATTTGAATAATTAATCAATACTTGATGTTTGGTGGTGGAAATTTTAGTTTAAAACGGCCATATTTTCTAGGGTGGCACACTAGCCCTCCTCCAACAGGAAGCAGAAGAAGGCATAACTCGTCTGGAACGGCGGCTTTACTTCCAAACAGCGCACGGGCACTTCAAGGCGGGCTGCCCGGCGCTGGCGCTGGAGGTGCTGTCCAAGCTGCCGGCGCGCGTCCGCGAGGAGCGTCCCCGGCACGCGCCCGTGGCCGCGCCCTCTGTCGACGACGCGGTCATACACACGGGGCAGCTCACTGAGAATGTTCCTAAAAGTAGGTATATGATAAAAGTTGATTTGGAAATTGTGATAAAAACACTGTAATATTTTTTTAAATTGATTTATGTGAAAGTTGTTAATTTTTTTTCTCGCATAATGGAGTAGACAGAGGGGCATTAGTTCTAACGACACTTTGTTTGCTACTCTCAAAATATTTTTCGGGCTTTAACCATTGAAGAAATTAAAATAGTTTATAAAATGCTTTTAGTTTAGTACCCAAGGGGTAGACCGAACCTATTACTAAGACTCCAGTATCCGTTCGTCTGTCATTCTGTCGAATACTGAAAACCAGAACATATTTAATGGCCGTTTTTATTTATAATGATATAAAGCCTGTCGCATTGATAAAGACTTGCATTTGGCCGTTTTTTATAAATACTAATTATTGCATTAACAGAAGAAGAGGAGCCTACTGATTGGGCAGCACCTGCTGAGATGGACTGGGGTGCGCCGGTCACTACCAATAAAACAGATGAGCTTGTTCTCAATTGGGACGATGACGAGGAAGAAAAGTAATTACTTTTCTCAATCTTCAATTTAGTTTTATTAACTAATATATTACTAATAATTATTAAATAGTACTGCATATTTCTTTAAGAAATCTTGCTAGTTAAAGTGAAATTTACAAATAATAATGTAATGTCAATGTGGTAAAAACTTTGTTTCTTTGTTTTTTTTTTATTATAAAATAATAGGAAAAAAGATTTTGATAGAGAAAATAAAGAGATTGTCACCACTTGTGTGACATCACATATTTAGCAATTTTACACCTAAAACATTCGGAAATCAATTTTATTCATACAAATTTCGTGTGTCAGTACTTATGAATATGTTTTGATATGTGAAGTCACGAAATTTAGTACCCCTCCTTTCCTCTTTGCACACTATCACACTTCGTTGACCCCAATTACCTTAACGTGTGACGTAATTTATAGGTGGCCCCTAATAAAGACTTTAGAAGAAAATAAATTACTTATTAAATAAACATAATATTTATCTAGGTCCGAAGCGTCTGGAACATCTACGCCGCCGCTAGAAATGAAAATGGACAAACCCGAAGAATCGGTCAATGAAACAGTGGAAAAAGAGAAAGATGATACTCCTACAGTGGATATAATGGCGCAGCAATTGAAGTTTGTAGCGTGCCTCAAGATATTAATGGAGGAGCTCAGCACTTTGGCGACTGGTTTTGAAGTTGATGGTAAGTTTTCTAATCTAACTGCGTGGTTCAAAGAAGGGACCAAAATTCTTATGATATAACCACAATGAAACAATAAGATTACGAAATTTGTTGTCTTTTAATCCTTGTAACTGCGAAAAAAGGACAAAAAAAACAAGCTCAATACTGGTATAGAATTTTGACAAATGTGATACGGATATTAATATTGCGCTATTTAAAATATTTTTATATTGAAATACATAATACATAAAATAATCTTATGTTTTTACTAAATAAATTGAATAAAAGCTGGAGCCATTCCTCAGCGAACTAAGTGAAGTCTTCCTTGAATCCAATTTAAATAGATTACATTTTCACTTTTTAAGTTTTTTGTATTTTTAATTAATACATATACATAAACTAAGAAAATTTGCTAAATTATAATAGTATGTTTGTTTGTATTTAATATGTATAACTGTTACAGTGTACACTACATTGCTTTTATCGAGCTAGTTCAATGTGCAATTTAAATATAGTTGAAAAGTTTGCTAAAAATTGCTTTAAATGTGTAGATGTTTTTTTTTATTTATAAAATTTTATTTAAAAAAACCTTTTAGGAGGCCATCTTCGTTACCAACTGTACATTTGGCTAGAACGTGAAGTAGAAGCTTTACGCCGACTTTGCGGATACGTATCTGCGGCTGGGTCCGCCTCTGGAGGTGAATTAATATGTGCCGATGGAGACCCACCACCTTTGCCCGAAAAACCCACTTTACACCAACTACTGATTAGAGAGAAAGCAGACTTTGAAGCTAAAGTCCAAAGAGCTGTTCGCAGAAAGAAATGGTTGAAAGGTATTTATTATTTATAAACAACTTATTATTTTGTATTTATTTTGTACTAGCTTTTACACGTGGCTTGACCTTTGTAGTGAAGTCAAAGTAATACTTTAAGTATTAAATGAAATACTACATGTTTTAAATGAAATATGACACAAATGAGAAGCCTGAGGTAGCTCTAAACGATGGTAAATGGAACTTATTATAATCTATAACCTCTCCATTAAATAGATAATCCTATACAAAAATATTTTTTTAAACCCAACCAGATTAAAGCTATCAATCAAACAAACTTGATCATTATAATATTAGAAATCAATAATAAATTATATATTTATAAATGAAAACGGAATTTCAAGATCAATCTCAGACTTAAAGAGTCTTAACATAAGAGACTTTTATAGTGTGAAATCATTTTCTGAATATATTGTGTTTTTACTGTACTTTACCTATATTTATTTATCAATATAATCAATATTACAAACATATAAACATTAATTGTAGCAAATGAAACACTTCTACGCACTCTATTATCATATTGTTCACTGCACGGCGCCGGCGGAGGCGGTCTGGCCTCAGTGCGGATGGAACTAGTCCTACTTCTACAAGAACTAGGACAGGATAAACAACATCAACAATTATTGTCACCTTTGCCCTTCCCTACAACCCTGCCTTTGTTGGCGGCCGCTGTGGCTACTAATAATACTGTTGTTGCTGATCCTGTTAGACATTTACAGGTATGTTGATAAAATGTCTTCACTGCCTGCATACCCTTTTTTTAAGCTTTATTCAGTTTCTCACATTTACGGAGGGAACCTACTGTTAAGACACTCCGTTTTCTACTTATCGGACAATTGTGTGGGGATGTGATCTTATTTTGTAATGTTCTTCTTTTATTTCCTACATTTTATATTTACGGTTAAAGACATTTATTTTCTCAAAAGATTTACATATAAATCGCTTACAGAGAAAATTACAAAAAACATTAAGTAACAAATTTATATATCGAATAGGCGTATACAATAATAAGGTAAAATTTACAATAACCTAATAATATCCCTACAATGAAAACAAGTATGAATACATTGTGATGTGAGGGTAGTTTAAGAAATTAATAGTAAAAACCATAGCAAATGTACAAAGTAATGTTACTAAGGTAGGTGACACATTAAAAGTTTTAATATAAAAATTAATACAAAAACATCAATTTATTTAAAAATTAATTGATGTTTTTAGATTTCGTTTATTTATTTAATGTGGTTTTTTTTTTTTTGTGTTAAATGCTATATTTTATAACACTTATAAAATAATCATTTACTTATACTATTTACATTATCCTTATTATATTTTCTTATGCTTAGTATTTTATTAGGTGGAGTTTTTTTACTAAGTGTAGCATTGTGTTGTAATAAATACATATATTAGTTATGAACACTGTTATGTTTTGTATTAAATATATTTTATGAGAAATCTTTTATATTTATATTGTATAATATTGTAGTTTTAGCAGTTGTTTATATAACTTGGAAATGTTTAACTTAATACGTACAGTATTATTTGTTTGTACAGAAATAGTATTACTTATTTGCTATATAAAACATATTTAATTAAAAATAAAATGTATTTAAGATATATTTGTTTTTTAGGCGGTAGCTCACGATATGCTCGGGACAATAGGAGAATTGGGTATCCCAGGTGGTTCAGCAACACGAATACTGCATACTCTTAGAGAATTGGCAGTGGCGTTATCTGCATGTATTTATCAGAGTCTTTGCGATTCTGATACGTTCAGCTTGAAACACGCTGCACACCATGAAAGGTAAATATATAAATTTATAAATGGCTCATTAATAATTAATATGATATGGTATGATCGCAATAGATGTGGGTTTATTTCGCTCAGGAGCATGTGGTTTTTTTTATTTGTCTTGTTATCGGAGTGGGAAAAAAATTGATTTCCGCCACTCAACACGGCGATTGTTGGGGACCAGAATATCTTTATGAATAATCCCTGTGTATCCTGCTATATGAAATACAGCGTAAAGCTAGTAAAAAAATATATTTTTATTGGTAATTTTGATATTTGTTGGTAACTTCTACTTTATTTATTATTTATTTTGCAATATAACTCTTTAAATTTTAGCATGATCGCTGAGACAACTGGTACCAACAATCTATTAATAAGACCCAGAAGGTATTCAACCGAGGAACTAACAGTTACAACACTACCTAATAAATGGCCAGGTATTAATACTGAGTATTTTTTTTAGTTTCATAGTAATTCTTTACATCGTAAAGCTATAAAAAAATATGATTTCTAAACGTGCATTCTTAGGTGTATCAGCATTACGGGCACTCGCTCTCAGAGCAGCTGAGGAAGAAGATGCTCCACGTCTCCCGGTCCTCCTTGCTGAAGCATTCTGTGCAGTATATTTAGCGTTATTGGGGTGGGCACTAGCAGCGCGGGATGCACATTTATTGTACCGTTTAGCTGCCCATACCACAGATACTAAGGCACATCCTAAGTTGTTTGGTGGTGGCGTTAGAAGATTGCTAACCACTGCACCTGCCCCGCCACAGGTACGCATTTAATGTATCACTTTAAAAAAGAGTCTAAAGTAAAAGTGTTTATTTTTTATTATTATTTTTGATAACATATTTTTATTTAGAAATACATACTTAATGTTGCAAGAACAACATTTATGTATAGATTGTTCATTTAAATTAGGTTTCGTATTATTTATCACCTATAATAATTTCAGCCAAAGCTAGTCGAGCGTACAGAGGGCACATCGGTGTGGTCGTCACTCCGTGAGAAGCGAGCGCTACTCCACATGCGTCTGCTCGGCCTCGGCCCCACCGCACCACACAAAAACATCCAAGAGGGTCGGCCTACTTATAGAGAACAGTTTGTACCGCCGTCGTGCAGTATATTGACGTTTTTACTCACAAAGGTGACTATGTAATAAATTAAACCTCTGTATTTTTTGACTTCAATCTATATAATAGTATAGTCCCGCATAATGCGTTTAGTAAAACTAGTGCTCAGAAACCCTTTTCTTAATTTCCACCCAATTTTCGGAATGTGTGTTCAGCAAGGGAATTCAACGACGGGCTTTGTCTTGTTACCAAAGCGAGAAAATGAAATAAATCATCCTCCGAATGGGAATTGTACTCACACACATTTTGTCGAAAAAAATATAATATTCTCAATTTTTGATTTAATGAGGCCAACCGTGGCGCAGGGGCATAAAGTGTGACTGTATGCATACAGCGTGAAACTGATTTATTTTTTATTTTGTTTTGATAAAATAAAGACATAAACAATAAAAGCTTAATTAATTTTTATTATAAACAAAATTTAGGAACCAAGCAGACATTTTGATACCAGTATGTGCACTTCAAAAACTTATTATAAATAAATTGATGTTTTAAATATACTAACAAAAATTATAGCCTACTCCTGAACAAGACCCTGAGAGCAACGACTACGACTCGGCGGAGTCCGGCGCCGAGGACGCCGACGAGAGCGGCAGTGAGCCGGAGGACGATGACATCTTTGATACTTCTGTTACTAAGTATGTTTCTTTATTTGTATTTTTTACCTTTTTGTCATTTTTTTTAAAAGACTTGTTTTCCTAATTTTGATACTTCTTGAAAAGTTGAAAAGTGTTTAAGCTAATTATATAAATGCTTATAAACGAGGTTGACGTGGTGAAAAGGCACATCTGCTAGTAAATATCTGGTTGTGGGATCGATTTTCGTTCGGACATTAAATTATTTAAGACAATGCGCGGCGTTGAGTTACGCCTCTCAATACAAAACATCTCGAAAATTAGACAGTAGAGAAGCAGAGCTATTTTGTTATTTAGATTTAAAAAAATATTAGATTAATGATAAATTAGATCATGACATGAATGTAAAAAATTCTAACAATTTGTGTGTACGAATTTTTAAATTAAACCTTATGAACTATTTTCATATGTCATGAATTATTAATTCATAATATTACGCTTTAGAACTGAAAAGCGTCACAAGCATGCGAATACAGAGCATTGCGAGGCCGATTCGTACTCATGGTACGTGATGCGCGTCGCTGTACTGCGTCTCGCTCAGAGCAAGCTGCAGCATTTCTTGCAGAATTGTGGTATTGAAATGTCTGGTAAGTGTTTTATGCTAAAAATATTGTTACTATTCAGTTTTTTGTTATTCTTTTTTTTTATTTGGCCATTACAATCACTTCTCTCGAATCGTCAAGTTGCAAAACCATGTTAGTACTGGAAGGCAGATTTACTGAGGAGAACCCGCAATAAATTCAACAATTGCTTTTTAAATTTAATATTGACAGTGGGGCCTCGAACTACTTTCAATATTTTTTCCGTATGAATATCCATATATTTGATATTCCGTAGAATATCAAATATATGGATATTTATAATATTTATTTTGTATGTTTATTTTAATTGTAATAATATGTCTCAGAGGCACAAAGTGTGACTGTATGTTCGATTATCAGTGAGGACGCTTCAAAGATCAGATGGAAAGGGAAAACGAGTGTTTTAATACTGGGTTCCCCCTGCATACCCATTTATATACTGGATACAGTGCGAAACAAAAATCAATGATGTAATAATCAATTTTTGTACCAATTTCTTATTTTCTTTATCAAGAACTAGCAACAACAAGTCCAACGGTTCACGGGGCGTTGCGACGTGTGGAGCAATGGCAACAACAACTCACTGAAACATTGGAATCGAGAGCTCCACCACCTGATTATATCCCCGGGTGCTTCCCAGAGCAACAGACTGCGGGACCTCCTATTAATAAATATAGGTAATAAGTGTCAAAAAGTTAAAGATTTGTTTAAGATATATTACATGCGTTTTTAAAGTGGGGCAATAACTAATATAAGGAAACAACATTTTTACTCAATCGATATGTGCCATAAGAATTAAATTTAACATTTTCAAATTTCCCGCGGTTTTGATGGCATCTCTAGACCACCATTTTGCTCTGCGGTGATAACGTCAGTTGCTTTGTAAATACAGAAATGCGTGTGACTAAAAGTTGCGATGAAAGAAAGGATCAGTCGTTTCTTATAAAAAACCTATGTCGTCATATCATGGCAACCGCTGTTTCGGATACATAAAAATACTGATTAAAATATTAAAAAAATTAATTTGACTTAAAATTATTTTTATTTTTTTATGAACTAAAATTTACAATTTTTGGTTGCTTTATATATATTTTACTTTATATTCTATCTCAATATGGAGTTAAATACCCCATACAAAATGTAAAGTAAAATAAGGTTATCATATTATGTTATTTTAACAATTTTGTAGGTGCCTTTTGGAAAAACACAACACCCCTTTCAATTCAGCGTTGTATAGCACGGCACCGGCGCGGCGTCTGTGGAATTTCTTAGTACGACAGGAACAAGTGCAGGTAGGCTAAAGTATATCATCAAATTAAAAATTAAATAAAATTAAAATTAAATTAGCTTCACGCTATATCCCGCACACAGCGGGGTAGGCAGAGGGAACCTAGTGTTAAGACACTCCGTTCCCCACTTTCTGCCGAATTTTTTGGAGGCATTGCGTGTTGAGTGGCAGAACTCAACGCCGCGCTTTGCCTTGACACCAGAGCGAAGAAATGGAAATATAAATTTAAGTAAATATTTCATCTCGAGTGGGGATCGAACCCACAACCAGTCAGTTTTACAGTCACACTTCGTGCCACTGCGCCACGACCGGCCTCAATTAAAAATTAAATATTGTTTTATTTAAATAAAACAACTTAATATTCTTATAATTTAATAAATCAACCAAAAAAAAATCCAAATCCCTTCGAACACAATAATTTTTGTTCCATTCTTTCTAATGCCTTCCCTAATTTAATAATTCACAGGAAGTATTCATAAGAGCGGTATTCTCCCGTCGTCGTACTCCATCCGTGTCGGCTGAGGCGCACGGCGGGGACGGGCGCGCTAGTGTCCCGCCACGCGGCCACGACGACGACCTGCATAGTCCTGTCAGGATTATACACAAGGAACAGGACTCTATTGCTGCTTTTTGTCTTAATAGAGTAAGGGAATTTGTTATATGTGACGATTTATCTTGGATATAAATTATTATTAAAATAAGAGAAGTATATATATTAAACTATTTTATTGAATTACTGTTGTTGTGTAAACGGCAAACATGTACTGCACAGTATTTGATTATATATGAAGAAAAATCTATATAAATAAAATAGGTAATAATGACCTTGGTCCACTTTAATTTCAAGAAGACACAAGTTTATCGCTTAAACCACAATAAAAAACCCATTTGTCGTATCGCCAGTCTTCCAAAACGGTCCCATTAAATAAAAATTTAAAACATCATAACAGAAGTTAAGAATTTTTTAAACGGTACTTAAGATTACAGCCGCCATGATATGGCGTAAATAAATGTGAACTCAGTAAAGCAATAGAATAAAAAAAAAACAAATTGTCACGTATATTTCAGTAAAGTAGGATATTGTATAACTAGGTACAAATGGTAAAATTAAAAAAATATCTTATTTTACCATTTGTAACTAGTTATACAATATCTAAATATTCATCGATTAGTATAGTTACTTCAAATTCTTCATATTATTAATAACAATATAAACAAGTGGTAACAATAGTATAAGAATTTCGATTTACCTTGATGAGAAAGTATTGTGTAGTGGTCGGATTGTCTCGACCATTTTCAATAGTTCCGATTCCGCTACGTTCAAACTTTTATCTGTTTAATTTTTTTTTTAAATCATCGAACCTTAGTGTAGATAACACTTTAAAAATACTAAGAAAAATCAATTACCAGGTGGGTGGAGGTCTTCTAGCCGTAGCAACGGCTCGTGAAGTGCAAGAGATGGATGTGTCGCTCCTGCTAAAGGGCGGTGCATGTTGGGCGGAGGATGAATGCGAGGTGGACTTACTCGCTCTGTCCGCTGATCCCGCTGCACTACCCGATACCGGGTTCTTGCTTATACAGCATCATGATAAGTGAGTGTTTTCTTTTTCTACTATAAAAAATATTTGTAACTTCACTGGATTTCCTGCTAGCCATTCTTATTTCTCTTAATGTGTCTCCTGAGGTGCTTGCTAATTTACAGATTTATACCGTACAACATCATTATCAAATTGGTCTCGTACTATCAGCATTATAAATGAGGGTTTTGTTCGTATCTCTATGTGGAGTGAATCTACGGTCTTACAGTTAATCCTGCTATGAACTAATCGATTATCATAGGTAGCAACAGGATGCTATCAAAATGACTTACCATCTCTGACATTTGGCAGTACACCGGTTCTTTACGATTAATAATATATCAAATAATTAAGATTTTACTCATTCTTATCAGGCAAAATGGGGGCTCAGTTCCTGGAACTGGCAACAGCTCACCACTCAATCCCAACGCCCCCGTAGCTCCAGTGGGCATGGCCAGTCAAACTGGAAGGGGAGCTAGTGTGGTAAGATACACTTATATTTGCTTGTCACTAACAAAATGTTTTAGTAGCGCATTTGATTTGAAAAAAACTCATGTACTAAATTTGAGAATATTTTTTAATTATCACACTCAACTAATAAGCTAGAATAACATATATAATTACCTAATGTTTCTATTTATTTATTAACATACTAATATCTATGTCGTGTATTTAAAAAAAAGGAAGAGGTATATTAAAAAAAAAAAGTATAATAAAATATAAAAATCCACAGCACGAGCGAAGGGCAAGCCAATCAAAGCCAACTGGCCACGAAGCGTACGTTGTCACAGTACGTGCACGATGTATTAACTAACATGTCCTTCTGAATGAGAGAATGATTTTTCACGCTGATACAAAAAAGCGCATAATATGTATTGCGTGCTGTTCAATTGTTTTTTTTCTCAATTTGTGCACGTAATTTGACTATAAATGTCATTTTGTTCACTTCACTCATTCACTCATTCAGTTAGCACCGGGCAGTTGGAATGGTGTGGGTTTTGTGTATGTTTATCAAGTGACGTCGCGTGCAGCCTAAGCGCTTCGCTTACATTTCTCTAATATCTTAACATACTTAAACTTTGCCATATATTGTTTATAAATAGATATAAATATATATTTGTTTTTATGAAAATTAGGAAATCCGTGCAGTTTTTAGGCAACGTAATTTAAATCTACATCTACATAGGATTGTCAATTTTATTAGGTATTAAATTGTGAGTATGAATGAGTATATGCGAATGTAAGAGGTATGTGCGTAACCGAGTGTTGGCCGCAGGTGAAGGGCCTGCAGTTCCCGGGTTGCCACGACGCCAAATACTGTCGCCTGGTGCTGCATCGCTCCAAGCTTCTCATGAAACCGGTCAGTGACAACCCCATCCTGACACACCCAACCCCACAGGCCTTACCTTCTCCCCCGACCCTGTTCTTAATGGAAATTGCAGAAAATTATTTGTTTTATCTCCCCAGGTTCATTCCCTACAAACCTGTAGCGCTATACAAATGTTATGCATGACTATATCTTCATCAGTCATATCAAAATATTGAATTTGCTTTCTTTGTCAGATATAATATTATAATAACGCTTAACATTGAGATGAGCTTAACAGCATATGAGTATTGAACTCATGACTCTTGACTGCTTTAGGTTACATTTTGTCTTAATTTCAATATATTGAATAGACATAATATTAAATTTGTGAAGTATAGTCATCATTCAAAACAGCTTCTACGAATAATAATATTTTATTAACGTTTATTATTTAATATAACATAAATATTTTATGAAGAGTTGCGTAGCGCTACATATTATGTAGAACATCAATACTTGACTTGCACATTCTAGTCCCAGTTTAGCCCTTTACCCGATTCGCACCTGTTTTTATAACTGAATGTTAAATCCTCCGCAGTGTTTAATGGTCTTCATTTGGTATTTTCTATTATGTTTTTTATTTGAAGATTTATATTTTTTTGTTTCATGAGCCAATATCATTAGTTTCTTTACCTTTTTGGTTTCGATCGTTGTTGTTTTATTTAATCATCTCATTGTAGTAATCCGGACTTGTTAATAATTCGGAATGAATTATTTTTTTATTTCAATTGTTAAGGTTTATCTTGTATAGTATATATAGTTGCAAAGCTTGCTGTTCATTGTTTGTGTTTGTATTGCTTTCCATGTCATATCAAAATAATATTTTTGTGCTTATTTGTTATTTTTTCATTTATAATTTTGTTATCATATTGTAAAATTCATAACTTTTATTTTTGTTACTAATTTGACTCATTAAAATATAAAAAAAATTGAAGGATAGTTGTGGCGCAGGTGCACTAGAGTGTGATAGTAAACGTGAGGGATTGTAGATTCGATTCCCACCTGAGGAAAATATCATATTTTCATTTCCTCGCTCTAGTAACGATGCTAAGCGCGGCGTTAAATTAATCTTGAATTCGGCGAAAAGTGGAGAACGTTGTACTTAATACTATGCTCCTTTTACCTTCCCTGCTATTACAAGCAAGATACAGCGTGAAGCTGAAACAAAAACTTTTATAAATATAGAAAATCTATATATATTTTTAATCATTTTCATATATAAAAAATTAAGATGTCTGTTACGTTTTTTTTTCTATTAATTTTTATTCAGGTACTCAAACATAAAATTGATAACATCAAAAGAATGGCAGCTCATCCTTCACAACCTTTATGTAAGTATTGCTATTATGTTCATTATTTAAAAAAAAACAATATATAATAATTACACGATTAGAAAACTTATTATATAGATTTAATAAATATGTTTATTAAATATTCATCCATTTAGTATGCCTTATGTATTAACATAGATCTAACGGGTGGCGCCGATGGTTCAGTACAACTGTGGGAATGGGGACACCCATCTTGCGTTTGGTCCCCCCGCGCTCCTGGGGCCTTCGCCAAAGTGACGCGAGTACGATTCTCGGACTATGGCAATAAGTTTGCAGCATCCGATGCAGATGGAAATTTGGCATTATGGCAATTACATCCTTCCTCATCCACTCAGATTTCATCTGGCTCCGTCAGTCAAACGCATGCATCACCTAGACCGTTCTTTGTGAGTATAAACAATTTAATAAATAGAATAAAATAGTCATGGCAATAGTGGCTCAAGGGTGTGACTGTAACGCGACGGTTGTGGGTTTGATCCTTATTCGAGGGAACAAATTATTATTTGTTAATATTTAGATGTCTTTGCTCTGGTACCAAGACAAAAGCCCGGTGTTGAGTTCCGCTAGTAAACACGCAATGCCTCTAAAAATTCGGCGGAAAGTAGGGAATGGAGTGTCTAAACATTGTTCCTTCTCCCTACCTTGCTGTGTACGAGATTCAACGTGAAACTGTTATATTTTTTACACAAAAAAAATATAAATAAAAAAATGTTTTTAAAACAATTTAGAAATAATTTTTATGTATATATTTTTATTATTTATTTATTTTGTAAATAAAATTGTATTTTTAATTTTTACAGACTCATCAATGTCATAGCAAAGGGATCAGCGATTTTGTGTTTCTCGGTTCTTGCAGTTTAGTAGCGACAGGTAATACAAACACTGGATATAAACACTGGAATAATAATAATAATAATACAGATATTTCAATTAAACTAGAATTAATCAACAAAATATACGTATTTTGAGAAAAATACTATGCTTACAAAGGCGCAGGCTTAATTGTTGACAATTATACTGAAAATTACAACGAAAAATATATTTATGTATAATATGAAAAATTGAGTAATATAATTGCTTATATTTAATGTTACAGCCGGTCACAGTTCGGAGAGTAAGAACGTTGCCATATGGGACACGTTGATGCCCATCAAAAAGGCACTGGTGGTCTGTGAGTATAAGTCTGATATAGTTTGTATCGCCGTAACGGCTAACAGAACGCAATGGCTAACGTAAGCGGTGCGCAGCGTGGACGTGCCACGAGGGCGGCGCGGCGTGCGCGGCGTGGGCGGCGCAGGCGGGCGCGCTGGTGTCGTGCGGGCGGCGCGGCGACGTGCTGGTGTGGGACCTGCGCGCGCGCGCGCCGCGCCACAAGCTGCACGCGCACCACGCGCCGCTCAAGTGCGTGGCGCTGTCGCCCAAGGAGGACTACTACGCCGTGGGCGCCGCGGACGGGGACATCAAGGTACGCCACTTGCACTCAAATATTCATTCAGTGTTTATTTTAAGCAACTATTGTTTTCAAATACGAATCTATTTCAGGTGTTCTCGTTAGCAACGCATCAGTTGTTGCACACGTTTGCTGGTGAACATGCGAGGAGCTCTTTCTTTAAACACATCGGGCAAGGAGTTACGCAAATTCACATAGGTATGTTTTTTTTTATTAATTTAAACGCTACGCTATTTATTCTTGTATTTTTTTATTATTATAAGTAAGTGACAATATGAATTATTACCAGCATTTAATTTAATGTAATCACATAAATTGTCAAATTAGATAAAAGATTATATAAAAGATAAGTGATAGAATGGTGAATTAGCAATATAAAGACATAGTATTAAATAAAATTAATTAATCACAATTTTTTTTACACAATATTATAAATACTAGAATGTGTACTCAACGTGCAATTGATTATTACTTTATTATTTAAATGTACTTATAAATATAACAAAAATACAATAAAATTTAGAAAAGGAATCTATAATATTCTTGAGAATATATATTTTATTACGAACTTCCACATTGCTAACTGTATGCCATTATAATCTCGAACGTTGCCGAATAATTACCAAACATGTACATAAAATATATTACAGTTAGTATCAACACTCTTTCGATATAATATATCCGTTGCAGACGGTGCGGGGCGCCTGTTCTCGTGCGGCGCGGACGGCACCATGAAGGTGCGCAAGCTGCCGGAGCGCGACGCGCCCGCGCACCACTACTCCACATAGTGAGGCGACTTGCTCATTTACAGTGCGGGCGACGAGTCGTGGCCGCCGTGTTCATGTTGAGTCTTCTGAATTATTACACCATAAAAAATAAGAACAATTTCATTTCTTAAATCAAACCTGCGCTGCTAAGTTCATGGCGGGCACGACTCGTCGACAGTATATACGTGTTTGGAAAAAACCAATCTAAAGCCGTAATTAAGTAAATATAACTATTTATATAATAACGTAGCGGTATTTAAAACTGCGCCTCTTTGGAAACTTTTGTTTCCAAAGAGGCGCGGGTTCAAATCTCGCTACATTCTAAGTATTTTTCTTCCCCAAGTGTGGAATAACAAATGTTAAAAATCGCTTCATTTTCTCTTTTATTATGTTTTTCTAGTATTAATAAACTATAACCCTTTTCACACCTATTTATGTACTTTAACATAAACCTTACTAGTTTTAACAGCGTCACCGGACTGGACCTTTTCACACCTATTTATGTACTTTAACATAAACCTTACTAGTTGCTACTAATATGTATTTTTTTGTTTTTAATAACTAATTTCTATGATTACGTTCTTTTCAGGTATAACGCAGAGTAGATAATAGTGGGCGAGGGCCGCCATTGTGATGTATTTATCCTTGTTGTTGTATGATATGATTATGTAGACTAGTCACTGAGTAGAGTGTTGTATTTAGCCTAAATCAAATGTTTATGGATCTATAAGCGTTTATTATCATATGTTATCCTGCTGTTTTGTACCCTGCCCTTCATGTTGGTATTGTCATGCATTCTTTTTTTTCTTCTCCTTTCTTCTATATTTCTACATTATTTTAAATTAATGCTATATCCCGCCTACAGCAGGGAATACGACGGAACCTAGTGCGTTAAGACAGACAATTACCGATTTCTACCTTTAGCCCGATTGTCGAGATATTGCGGGTTGTGTGGCGGAACTCAACGCCGTGCTTTGTCTGCATGCTAGAACGAAGAAATTAAATTCCCTTGTGTTAATCGAACCCACAACCAATGGCCTCACAATACTATATTTTGTTAAGGTAGTTTCATTATTAAATCGTTTTTTCTTTGATTTATTATTTTAAGAGCATGTATGACAGTACCAATATATACAAACCCACGAGCCGAGTAACAAAATTAAATAAACTTTATATTATATTTATTTATATTGTGTATAGGTTTTTTTTTTAATTATTGAAACATATCAAATATTTTGTGCCATTTTAATAATTGATCTTACTCGAAAGATATTTTTACGATGTCCTAATAAGATTTAATTTAATTTAGGCATTTTGTGATTGCTCTTTATAATTTAAATATCTTGTCTCGTGTGGTACAGATAGTTTTGTCTATGAACGGGCGGCGGCCTAAGAGAGGATTAGGTTATATGAGGTGTTTGAAGTGCAATAATACTTTTACAATATCGACTAAAAATAATAATATTATATAATTGTTGTTGTTATAATGCCAGAAATTATATTATACATCAATATGAAAGAAAAAACATATTTTTCTTATTTCACTCGGTATGTGTAACGAATAATTCATGCGAATTTAAATAATAGTAAAAAATACAAATGTAATTTTCAGATATAAGTAAATGAGATTGACTATTTTTGTATAATGAATGGTGTTCTGTGGTTATTATTTTTAGCCGATTTGTGACTCGATGTTAAAAGCCTTTTATTCTAAATATCTATATTAATAAGCTTTCAAGAGCACGTACTCCTCATATGTTTATAACTTGTTGCATAATAACGTATTTTTGGATTCACCGTATGTTTGTGTCGTGACTTGATGAGATAGACGTAGCTAGGAATGCCCTCTAGAGTTGAATGTTGTTTCCTCAAATATTCCAAATATATAATAATAAAACTATATGCAGCTTAAAGCGATTTTCTCTTTCAAGCTTACGTATTATAAGAAGACTTAAAATGTTCATTAAACTATATACTGAAAAGTCATGACTATATAAATATTATTTTCTTAGCTACGCCTATGCTTGATACGTGTAATGTTAAATATTTAACTATTTATATGTAATCATATTATTGATCGAACGTTTTAAAGACATTCGATCTATATAGATATATAATAAAGTTTTGCCCCCCCCCCCTTAAATTCGCACATCCTATAACTTTAGGCGTAAGTGTTCTTATTACTGTCTTTAATGTAATGTGATACTTTCGAAATCACACGTCCAATTTGTTTTCTAAAAGCAATACACTTAAAATCATGTAAAATGTAAGCAATAAAGCGATAAATCTATATATTGCACTCTGGTCATGGGCGTATCTACACATATTCTCCAGGGTCTACTCTGGCCTCCAGTGGTTAAAGAAAAAATGAAATGAAAAGAAAATGAACATGAAATCTAAATATTATATGTATGCAGTTATGTGTTTATAAAGGAAAAACAAAATACAATTAAAAAAATTGACACCACATTATTCTGGGCACGCCCCCATTCCTACGCCCATGGCTCTGGTTAACAGTATTATGAATCACATAATGAATGAACGTAAGCTGCGATATTATTTTTAAATCTAATTTACACATGCCACGTGGTATTTTATTCCAAAATTGTTTGAACTATTACAATTAAATTAATTATTTATTCTTTATCTATTATTTTATTAGTTCTAGATAAAAAATATTTCTTTAGATAAGTGAATATATTTTTTTCTTAAATAATAGTTCTGATTAATATTTGTATACACAATAGGCTTAACTCAGCATTTTCTCTTTATTTATTATTAATGTTAATCCTTTATAATAGTATTATGGCGATTTTGTTTATTATTTTGTGTCCCCTGTTAATGTATTTTAAAAATAAAAAGTAATATTTTCAAATATAGAGCACGCGGTATCGTATCTTTTATAGAATATTTGAAATATATGTGTAATTTATGCCAATAATTTTCTGTTCTAATTAAATTATTTATAATGCAATATGGGAAAATCAAATATCCTTACCTGTTTACACAGACAGACAGACAGCTCTTCTGGGCTAATTTCATTGTTTTATTCAAGTTAACTACTTGTAACTTTCTAGGTTAATTTACTATTTATTCGCCAAAGTTGTGTAGTACGCGTACAGTTAAAAACTATACTTTATGTTACCAAAATTTTAGATCATATCTGTTTTATGTTCGCACAAGAAACATACTATGTGTCCTATAATAAAATTTAAAAAAATTGTTGTATAACTCATTTTAATCATTACAATTTATATGAAATTTAAAAAATATATATTAAAAAAATTGCATATACAATTGTTTTGATTATCAAGTCTTTGATTTGATTATATTTCCTAAACATGTCTTTCTAATTCATTTAAAAACGAAATATTTGTTATTTTTTATAATTTTTTCAGCAACTCATAGGAGATTATTAATCGTAAAAGAATACTTGTGTGAATTTGGATCGGCTTAATACATTTTTAGTGAAATAATGAAAAATAAAACAAGGACACCTATTATATGCAACAAGCCGTGAGTTCACTATATAATTTTACGTTCATAGATCAATTGAAATGAAATAAACGATATAATAAGTATTTTAAATCGTATTCTGTAATTATTGTATCTGTTATAATTGAATTATGGACAATGTCACTTTTAATGCTTATTTTGTTTTATTTATGAAAGAATGTTTAAAATAAAGGTTAATAATTTAAGCAATGCGTTTTATTTTTACTTTCATTGAAAAGTTTTAAAATAAGAACGTGGCGTAGTTAATTGTGTCTGTGTTCAAATTCCGTTTGTGATTTTTTATAAGAACTAAATCAGCTTCACACTGTATCGCATACACAGTAGCAAGCAGAGAGAACCTAGCGTTAAAACATCGCGCACAAGGCGTCGAGTGGTGAAACTCAAAGCCGCGTTTTGCTTTGACACCAGAGCGAACCAATGAAATATAACAAAAAAAACATTCATTTCCTAGTGGGGATCGAACCCACAAACAGTCGCGTTTATAATAACACACTTGTGCCCCTGTGGAATATTATATTATAATAGGATGTTAAAGAAAAAACTAGAATAAAAAAATACAGTCGAATTAGTAACCTCCTTTTCTTACAGATGTCGATTAAAAATGCTTAGTTTTATAAAATGTTATATAGGCCGATATCTATGGTTACTTCGCAAGCAAAAGAGCGTTCTTATATCGAGATGAACATTGAAACAAAACAGATTATCTTGAAGGTTTTATTCAAATAAATTACATCGTGAAGCTACTCACTACAGGATAGATGGGAAAATACTGTAGTTGGTACATAAATAAACCTATTCACAAGCTTTGACTAGGCAATGTAAGCTTCAAGCCAAACGAAAAGCGTATAGAATTTGTACACACGTAACACCACATATGCATACATTTAACGTAAAATTATAAAACGGAAATCGTGTTTTTATTTAAGCATCTTATCAATTTCCGTCGCCTCAATTCCCAAGTATGTTGAAATGAAATCAATAGCTTGCTTATTATTAAAAGTTGTTTTTCCTTTTGGATTCTCCACAAAAAGTGTTGCAGTCTTTTTACCATTTTCAATATTAACAAACTTGCAGAATGGGGTGCTTTGGGCGCCGGCATCGGCAGGTTTGGTTGGTGAAATAATTATTGTTTTACCGTTTAACTCCCTCGTATTTCTGACAACGGCCCCATCACACCATAATGTATAATTCATTCCATACAAACCAAATAAATTTTCCACTTCCTTATGCAGATGATCCAATTGTATAAATTTATTATCTTTTCCTTGAAGTATAATATTTCCCTGATTTGAACTGACTCCGAAGCGCGGTTGTAATCCTTGTACAACTACGTTGGCCCAAGGTAGAGTCGGTACCTCCACTCCTTTACGCCAAGTGATAACTAACTTCAACTGAGATCCTTTCAGTTCTTGAGTATCTTCAATGATAACTGGTTTTGACGCTATAAGTTTCTCAAGATTTACTAGTGGAGCTTTTACCGTACTTTCGATTAAAGTACGATGAGATTGTATAATTCTCATAATATCACTTGTTTTGGAGACAGAGTAATAGACATCGACTTCATCCGTCGGCACCAAACGGGCTTTCTTACGTAGTTTTTGAACTCTATTAGTGATTTCCCTTGCAAATCCTTCGTCTAACATTTCTTGATCTGGAGTGACATTAAGTAAAATTAACACATCATTATCACTGTGAGCTTCATATTGATCATTCCCTGTAGCTTGGAATATAACTCTAACTTCTGATACATCTATACGCTGTCCTATGAGCTCAACAAAGCCATCAGCGACAAGTTTTTCACATTGTTCATTATTAAGATCTTTAAGTGCTTGCGTAACAGCTTTAAAATCGCCTTTTAAGCGAGCCCCAAGAATTTTATGATCTGGTTCTGCCCTCAGTTTTATACCATATTTCTCCTTATCACTTGACAATTCAATCTTTTTAACGTTCATTTCCTCCAAGACATATGTGAGTAAAGATTTAATGTCATCAAGGTAGGTCTGGTCTTGATGTATGACTACCATTTCTGGAAGAGGATATTTGATAGGAATAGTTTTTCTATCTCTTAAAACCCTGCCTAGCTCGATGACCGATTGCATTCTTTGTACAGCTCTTTCGATATTTGTATCTACTAAGTCCAATCGCGGCTCTGGTATCATATTGAAATGAACACTTTCCAGCGAACTTTCCGATAGAAGCCGTCGTAATGTTTTATACATTAGTTCAGTTAAAAATGGTGTAAATGGCGCCATTACTCGTACCATATCAAATAAGACGCCAAATAATGTGTCTAATGCTACTTGGCAGTCAGTAACTCCGTTTTCACCCTTAAGCCTCTTTCTATTCATTCGTACGTACCAGTTTGTAAGGTGATCAATAAACTTTGTTAATCTTGGCACAACTGTGTATAGTCTATAAGCCGCCATTTCTTTCATTACAAAGTTAATCAATGATTGAGTAAAAGAAGTGATCCATTTATCCATTACATTTTCCCTGACAGCTTTATCATTATAAACATAGTCTACTTTATCTTCTTGAACAATTCTTTCAACATTTTGTATTAAAAATCTAAAGGCATTATACCATGGCAGGAAAACATCTTTAATAACATCTCTAACACCTTCTTCTTTGAATCGTAGATTTTCTGCTTTAACCACTGGTGAGTTTACAAGGTAGAGTCTTAAAGCGTCAGCACCATACTTTGCAACAACATCCAAAGGATCTGGATAGTTTTTCTTTCTTTTGGACATTTTCTGCCCATCTGATGCCAGAATTAATCCATTTGCGATAAGATTTTTAAATGGTGGTTTATTAAACAATGCTGTAGATAAAACAATTAATGTGTAAAACCAACCTCTAGTCTGATCAATACCTTCAGCTACAAAGTTTGCTGGGAAATATTTCATCAAATTCTTTTTTGTTTTCAAAGGGATAATGATTTTGAGCATAAGGCATAGATCCTGACTCAAACCAACAATCAAATACTTCTGGGACTCTTCGAAGTGGTGGATGCCCTGGCCTTGCAGAAGGAATTTCTAAATGGTCAATATTTTCCCTGTGCAAATCTGTAATTTCTTTGCCAGTCAAAGAACTTAGCTCTGCAATACTTCCCACACAGACAACTTCCTGCTTGTCACTGGAAACCCACAAAGGAATAGGTGTGCCCCAATATCTGTTTCTACTTATAGCCCAATCTCTGGCATCTTTTAACCAATTACCAAAACGTTTTTCTTTTACATATTCTGGCACCCAGTAAGATGCTTCACTGGCTTTCAGCAGATCTTGACTCATTTGTTCCACTCTTACAAACCAAGATGGTACAGCTTTATATATAAGTGGGGTATCGGAGCGCCAACAGTATGGATAACTATGTTTTATCTGCCCCGCTTGAATGAGCCTATTACTAGCTTTAAGGTACGCTATTATGTTTTTATCAGCTTCTTTAACATGTTGCCCGAGGAAATCTTTTACTGGATCAACAAATCTGCCACTTGCATCAACAGGACAAATAATTTCTTGATCTCTTGTAACAATTCCATTAGCTAAAGAAACTCTAAAGTCATCCTCTCCAAAATAAGGTGCCTGATGTACTATGCCAGTACCTGAATCATCGGTTACATAATCATCAGTAAGCACCTGGAATGCATTAGGGCACTTCTCCACAAAATAGTTGAAAAGAGGTGTATATTTCAAGCCTTTCAATGTTTCTCCTAAAAACTTATCCACAATTTCAAAATCATCTACATTTTTAAAGATTACTGGAAATCTGGCTTCTTGTAGAACATAAACCACTCCTGTTGCTTTCTCTTTAACTTTGACATAAGTAAGTTTTGGGTTCACACAGAGAGCTAAATTGCTAGGAAGAGTCCAAGGTGTTGTAGTCCAAGCTAGCAATGAGAAACCTTTTTCAGAGGGGAATGAGATAACAACAGCTGGATCTACTACATCTTTATAATTTTGCCCAGCTTCAAAGTTGGATAGTGGTGTTGAACATGTGGTTGAGTAAGGCATTACCTTAACACCTTGGTACACCAAACCTTTATTATAAAGCTCTTTAAATACCCACCAAACTGATTCCATGAATGAAGGGTACAAAGTTTTATAATCATTTTTAAAATCTGAAAAAATAAATACAAGAAAATATTATACTTATATTATAAATTTCATAAAAATAAAATTATGTACATAATTTTACCTATCCATCTTCCAACTCTAGTAATTATAGTTTCCCACTCAGTGGCATATTTCATAACAATTTTACGGCATTCAGCATTGTATTTGTCAATACCCATTCTTTCTACATCTTCTGGTCCTTTTATTCCTAAAGTTTTATCAATTTCAAATTCAACAGGCAATCCATGACAATCCCAACCAAATCTTCTGTCCACATGATATCCCTAAAATTGATTTAATTACAAATATAACAACATGTTTTCTAGACAGATTTCACGATACTACATATTTTAAATAGAACTGTATAACCAGTCTACCTGTTACCATGGACAAAAAGTGTAAAGTTTTGAAATATCAGGTTTTGAAAAATGTTTAATACTTATTAATTTGTAATTAATCCTAACTGGATCCTAATAGTTCAAAAATTTTAAAAATTGTCTATAAATTAAAGGTATGCATTTAATATTAGTATAGTATAGTTTAATTTGTAACATCAAGGTAAATAAATAAAATTAACTGTTTCATTGTTTGTACTACTTAACATTTATTTTTATAAATTTCACAGCTACTAAAAAACTTAGAGTAGGTATTATCAAAAAATAGTTAAAATTTTAGCGAAAATTGTCTCTTACTCTTTGGTGGGCATATCGAGTGACAACATCTTTAATAGTTCCTGCAAGGATGTGCCCATAATGCGGTAAACCGGTTGCAAAAGGAGGTCCATCATAAAACGAATACCTGCAAAACAAATAATCATTTGTACTTTCTTAGATTTTTCTACAATCACATTACTGCATCGTCAAAGGTTAGAACACGTTACTTTGGTTTATTCTTAGATTGCTTGAGACAACTTTGAAATGCATCGATTTTTTTCCAAAACGCTAGGACATTTTCTTCTTCTTTTGAGAAATCAATGTGTTCAGGTACTCTACCCACTTTCTGCGACATGATGAAATATCGCTTTTAGAGCTTCCACGCAAGAATCCACGACATGCCACAACTTTTTAAAAATGACACTGACATTTATGGGAAATGTCATAATACATAGCATAGAGTATTGACAATCGACTGCATTGATCAATCCATTATAATTTACAAATATACATTTTATTAATCTCAATAATAAAAAATACAATGTATGATTTTTAAGATTAGATTTTTAGTTCATTTATGAATTTTTCGGGCAGTATCACGCTTCCTGACTCCAGTGCTTTCAGTGATACTCTTACTCAGTGAGGATCCCCACGGTTCTATGACTACGGCGTAGTCATAGAATGATGGAGTACCTAGTATCCAACCGACCGGCTAAAAATAGCTATCACCTCCTTGCCCTCTAAAGTAACTTCCATTCTCTAAAGCAATCACGAATAGCTAGTTCGTGATATGTCTGAAGAATCACTGATTACACGTTGCTGCGTGCCGAAAGAAACTTGTGTCTTCTGTTGAGACATCCCTCGGGAAAATTTCTTTGTGTGGTGTAAGAAGTCTAACTTAATTCGAGAAGATTACGAGTTTGCGTGTTTACAACTAAGAAAACCGTAGGTTCAAGAACATTCCCATTAAAGCCGTTCCAGCATCAGTATACAGTATAATATTTATACGAGTGTATGTATTTTATAAATAATTTCTGGGCTGGTGCACCCCAGTATCAGATTGAACTATATGATCACATACAACGTGGAGCTGTTGGAATAATTAGGGAACCAATAATTTGTTAAACTGTTAAAGGCTGAACACATTGGCTTTGCGTAGAGACATTTCCCCGTTATGCGGTCTATAGCGCATATATTATTATAGGGAGCTTAGTGGGACATGGTTTGACCTCATACCGGTCGCTGAATTTTCTAACTGCACGGTACATGACAAGAGAAATCTGGATACGCGGTACTCTAATGATGTTTGATTTTAAACTAATAATCTCCCACGTTCCACGCAACTGCAGAATGGCCTACTTGCGCGATCGTAATTTCTAGATTGAAAGTGATTGTGCTTTTATTTTTTTGTAGAAGTAACTTCAAAAAAGTTAGGTGTGCAAATACTTTTTTTACTCACTGTAGGTACCTGTAAAAGTGCGTTTACATCCACCTTGAAGCAACGCACCTGTAGCTCTATTGGTGGTATACTAAGTCACGGGTGGTGGTAATTACCTACCTCCCGGTATGCGTATATATATTATTTGTATGTTTATTCTTCTCTATATAAAAAAAGAAAACGTCTTTTCTGTAAAAAAATTAAGCAGCAGATAACATTTTGTAATAAAATTATATAATTATCTACCGTACCGTACAATAATTTTTTAACGTCACGCTGTATCCCGCACACTGCTGGGTAGTCAGAGGAAAGTTAATGTTAAAACATTCCGTTCCATATTTTTAGGCGGATTCTGTAGGCATTGCGTGTTGAGTTGCGAAATTCAAGACCGCGTCTCGCCTCGATACCAGAGTGAAATAATAATAATACATTTTTTTTTATGGAAAAGACAGGCCAAACGAGCGTTCGGGTAACCTGACGGTAAGTTATAACCGCCGCCAACGACCCCGTGCAACAACAGAGGAGTTACAGGTGCGTTGCCGGCCAACAAGGTGGGTTGGGCTCCGGAGCTCGGCATTATTTGATGCGAAACGCAGTGGCATAAATAAAAAAATAAAAAAAACTACTTCACGCCGCACTACTTCACATATGCCGGGGGTGGTAATGGTCTGCCCATGCGTGTTGCCATTGCTGGTGACGTGACTCTACCACACGTACTTTAGTCGCCTCTTACGACACCACCAGTACCAGGATGATCCTATTCTAAGCCGGGATCACACGGCAAATAATAATTATTATTATCAGCTAATCATATGTTTTTTTTTCAGTTCAAGAAAATACTTATTTTACCCTTAACAACAACATAACGCGAAACTTATAACTGTTTTATCTTTAAACAGACAAGTGTAACAACAAAGTTGTCATAACAAAAGCTGCTCCTACTCAAATAAGCTATCCAATGACATACATCTTATTACTATTAGAGAGTGGTCTCAGGTTCCATACATTTTTTCACATTATGTTTTACACATTTCATTTTTGATTCACAGATATTCGTTACAATAACTTTGGCCGTGTAATCTATAAACTGTAATATTTTTATCTTGTTAATATTCTGTATTCCGGTGTCTGACCTATATTTATTATTTGACACATTTGACAGTCTTATCAAGCTGTCAAAAGTTGAGAATTTAATTGAAAATAATATTGAGATAAAACAAAATTGTAGGTACGCGGAAAAAATAACAGTGAGCAATTAATATGAAAACTTTGTGAAAAAGTTATTCATATTAAAAGAAACAGATATAATGGAATGTAAATGGCTTAAAACTTCACCAAGGTATAATTCATATGTTAAACCTTTATTTTCATGTTTTATATATTACATTATTATGTATGTATTGTTTAGATCTTACAATATTTTTAAGTAAAATATAGTAAATATTAAAATTTTTGTTACAGCTTAAAAAAGGGAATTGAACTAATTAACCAACTAGATGATACTAAGTTTGAACAATTTCTTAGACGGATAATCTTGAAAATGAAACAACAAGATACAGAAATATTCACGGAAGATGAAAAAAGCAAATTAGAAAAAATCTTTCGGATAAATGAAGAGCAGTTGCTTTTTGCAATTAAAACTATTTTATATATTTACAAAAGAATTCTCAAGTTTATATTTATGCCTGTTAATTTAAAGAATGATCTACAAAATGTGGGCATTGAAGAGGAAAAAGTAAACTGTTTTATAAAAGTATGGTCAACTGAAACAAATTTCACTTTACATAACTTGTCTTCTTTGACAAATGAAAAATATGAAAACAATCCCAATATTCATTGGAAATTGAATACTGAATTGAGTTCAGAATATCATAAAAAAACAAACACACCCAATGCATACATAACTTTTTCTGGAAAAAATGATATAAGTGAAATGGAATTATCTCATCAAGAATTAAATTCATTATTTTTACAAATTGAAAGCATTCAAAGTGAACTAGATAATTTATTGTAATATAAATATAATGTAAATGATGTGCCTTGTATGTTGATTAATTAAAATGTTTATTTTTTTATGTCTTGGTTTTTGTTCATAAATATAACTGAAAATAAGCAAGTTGCATACAAAATGCATGCAAGGTTTTTCTGATTGCATTGACTTAGAAACTTGATTATTTCTGTACTCCATAGGATTGCATACCAGAATATTTGATATTAATTTCAGCTTGATACCTCCATGCGATCTTGTAAATGGTTTTGATAGACGGACAATACAGTGATCCTATAAGAACTACAAAATGAGTTATTGCAGCTTCATTTAATGTATTTTTTATATTTTTCTTATGTTTAATGTGTAATACTTTACTATATATAAACAAATAAGATAAAGTTAAAACTTTCATCTAGTTATATTAAATGAAACTAATTTAACCGGATTAATCGCGTATATTTAAGATTTTACATTTTGGAAACCCGACGTTTCGAACACTTTACAGTAGTCCGTGGTCACGGGTAGACTGAGGTGGCATTCGTCTGTCAGTTGATATAATTATCATATCAAACTACCGCCAGCGATTTCTTAATTGCCTCGCGTACTGCCCTGGATTCCTGCAGAATGAGCTGATAGTATCTTGCCCTCTGGTATGGTGGGTTTGAGACTTCAATGATTTTATGAGTGGGTCCCAGGTGGTAGAAAGTTTCCAGCCATCCTCTCTATTGAAATTAGGATGTTTTTGTATTTCAATAGCCTCACGGATCATCCGAGGAATGAATCTATTTTCCTTAGCGAGGATTTGAGGATTATCAAACCTAATGTAGTGGCTGGGTTTATCCGCAGTATGCTCACACACAGCTGACTTCGATACATGCCCATTCTTGATATCTGAGATGTGTTCCTTCACCCTAACACCGATGCTTCTCTTTGTTTGACCAATGTATGATAAGCCACAATCACAGTCTAGTTTGTATACACCTGCACTCTGTAAAGGAATATTACTTTTTATTGGTCTCAAGAATTGGCTCACTTTCCTGTTAGGCTTGAATATGGTTTTTATTGAAGCTCTTCTTAAAATGTTGCCAATCCTGTCTGTAACCCCCTTCACATATGGTAGAAATGCAGGCTGTCTCTCTACTGTGGGTGGCTTGTTGGTATTCTGAGAACGCTGGCGGGGAACTGGCAGCTTGTTCTGACGAAGAGTATTCTTCACCTGGCGAAGCTCGTCCCCTAGGTGTTCAGCGTCACAGAGGTGGTGGGCTCTCTGAAACAAAGATTTGCCAACGGTAGATAACTGTGTAGGGTGATGGTGAGATTCACCATTGAGGTATCTATTGGTGTGCGTGGGTTTCCTATATACTGTGTGGCCTATTGTGCCATTGGGATTTCTAATGACTAAAACATCTAGAAAAGCTAGGGAATTATTTGCCTGTAATTCTACTGTAAATTTTACAGGCAAATAATTCCCTAGCTTTTCTAGATGTTTTAGTCATTAGAAATCCCAATGGCACAATAGGCCACACAGTATATAGGAAACCCACGCACACCAATAGATACCTCAATGGTGAATCTCACCATCACCCTACACAGTTATCTACCGTTGGCAAATCTTTGTTTCAGAGAGCCCACCACCTCTGTGACGCTGAACACCTAGGGGACGAGCTTCGCCAGGTGAAGAATACTCTTCGTCAGAACAAGCTGCCAGTTCCCCGCCAGCGTTCTCAGAATACCAACAAGCCACCCACAGTAGAGAGACAGCCTGCATTTCTACCATATGTGAAGGGGGTTACAGACAGGATTGGCAACATTTTAAGAAGAGCTTCAATAAAAACCATATTCAAGCCTAACAGGAAAGTGAGCCAATTCTTGAGACCAATAAAAAGTAATATTCCTTTACAGAGTGCAGGTGTATACAAACTAGACTGTGATTGTGGCTTATCATACATTGGTCAAACAAAGAGAAGCATCGGTGTTAGGGTGAAGGAACACATCTCAGATATCAAGAATGGGCATGTATCGAAGTCAGCTGTGTGTGAGCATACTGCGGATAAACCCAGCCACTACATTAGGTTTGATAATCCTCAAATCCTCGCTAAGGAAAATAGATTCATTCCTCGGATGATCCGTGAGGCTATTGAAATACAAAAACATCCTAATTTCAATAGAGAGGATGGCTGGAAACTTTCTACCACCTGGGACCCACTCATAAAATCATTGAAGTCTCAAACCCACCATACCAGAGGGCAAGATACTATCAGCTCATTCTGCAGGAATCCAGGGCAGTACGCGAGGCAATTAAGAAATCGCTGGCGGTAGTTTGATATGATAATTATATCAACTGACAGACGAATGCCACCTCAGTCTACCCGTGACCACGGACTACTGTAAAGTGTTCGAAACGTCGGGTTTCCAAAATGTAAAATCTTAAATATACGCGATTAATCCGGTTAAATTAGTTTCATTTAATATGTGTAATAATCGCGAAAATCAAAGAACTTATTATTTCATCTAGTTACATTAAATATATAAATATAACTGACATTGAAAAATATTCCTTATCTTATGTTATTCAAGATAATTTAATATTAAAATTTAATGACTTTAAATATAATTTACTAATACTATCAACATTCTATATAGTAAAGTTCATGTATGTTGGAATTCTATTATAAATTATAAAAAACCTATGTAGATACTATATAAATTTAATTTGTTATATTGAAATTCCATAGACATTTGAATTTCAAAGACTAATGTCATAGACACTGTCTACAAATACGTCAGAGGTTTTGGCAGCCCGTGGGTGAACTATTTTCTTCATTGTTGACCTTTCCTAAATCTTAGGTGTAATTAATTCATCACTATAAGTATTCTTGCTGTACCAATATTATTTAGCATATAATTAATTTAACTCGATCATGGACTCCGAAGACGACACAAAGGATGATGTGGACTCTGGTAATGAGTCAAGCGGAGACGATGTCGACTTTGTCATGGACGAGACTCACAGTACAAGGGAACGGCAAACAGAACTCGAAGAATATCCTTACGAAGTGTTATCAACGGAAGAAATTGTCCAGCATATGGTAGATTGCATCAAAGACGTTAATACAGTAGTTGAGGTCAGTATGTTAGTAGTAAACAATGGATATGTTGAATGAGGTTACTCGTACACTGGCTTGCTTCATCACTATTTCGATTTACGACTTTCATGGATCTATTTAATTTTTTTACAGTGTTTTTTAAATTAGTAATATATTAAAACTTTTTATATCTTACGAGAATGATAAAGTTAAACGTTTAAATCGAAATTAGTCATATAGGTCATATTGGATACATTTAAAAGTATATTGATCAAATTGTCAATATATGATTCAAATTATAATATCAATGTAACAATGTATACAAATAAAACGTGCTATATATTTTGTTTGTAGAGCATTGGAATGCATGCATGCTTTTTAAATACCACATGGCTATAATTATATGTAATGCTTATTAGGAAAATAATTAATTTATAAGACAATCTAGAATATTTGTTATAACTATGTTCATGATAATTTAATTAAAACCAATAATCTTTAAACCCTTTGAACTTATTGTGATGACAATGACTAGTGATTGAACTACTAAACATTATATCTATGTTTTATGTGTATAGCTTCTTATCAGTATTTTTTCTTTCATTTTCACCCTATGCATATGATATCCCACACAGCAGTGTACAGGACATAGAACACCTAGTGTTAGATACTTGGTGCCCTGTCCAATTTTTGAGATTTTGAATGTTAAGTAGTGTGCTCAATGCTACACTATTTGTCTTTTGAGTAAATGAAATTATTTTGTTTTCCTGGCAGGGAATCAAACAATTGCTTTTGCAGGCAAACACTGATATATATTGATGTGTATCAAAAACATTTCAGATTCCAGCCACAACAACCCGTATACTGCTTAATCATTTTAAATGGGACAAGGAAAAGCTTATGGAAAGATTTTATGATGGTGACCAGGATCAATTGTTTGCTGAGGCTAGAGTTATAAATCCAATTAAAAAACCTGTCATACAAAAACCAAAGGTACAATATTGTTTACATATATATATTTTAAAATGTTAATAAGTAATAAAATTAAGTAATAAAATATTTCTAGAAAATGTTTATAATTTTTAAAAACTGTCCACAGTCTGTGACCATTAAACCATAATATGTTCTTTTTATACTACATCAAAATTCTTATGTGTGTCAATAGATACTATTTTTGGAAATAACCATTGTGAGACCTTTAGAGTTCAAAAATACTTTAAAAATGTAAAAATTATATCACTAGTTGCAAATAATATATACTATCAAAAATAACTTTTACCAGTATACTTTTTAACAATTTTTATATGATACTTTATAAACAAACATTAATTATATTTTATGAAATTTTACCTTCTATCATCTCGTTATAGTTAGATTGAAAGTTAATTTTATTTGCATTTATAGTTAATTATTACAACACTCTTTTTCCTACTTACCAATTTCCTGTCTGCCCACCAATTTTCTTGTTCAATTTCAAACATTGTGTGTTGAATTGTGAAACATCGAGTTTCACTTTGTCCACCAGAGTGGGAAAATGAAGGTAATCTATTCATTGCCCCAAGGGTAGATTGAACCCACAATCATAATGCTTACTTATGACAGGACATGGTGCACTATTGTACTTCTATTTTTGTTTGATTTATTGTTTTATATTTATAATAATAAATCAGTTTCACACACTGTATCCCGCACACAGCAGGGTAGGCGAAGAGAGCCTAGTGTTAAGACGCTCTGTTCCCCATTTTCTGCCGAATTTTAGAGGCATTGCATGTTGAGTGGCAAAACTCAACACCGCACTTAGTGTTGACACCAGAGCAAAGAAATGTAAATTTATTTAATATATTTAATAATGTAAATATAAATTTAAGTAAATATTTCATCTCCTCGAGTGGGGATTGAACCCACAGACAGCCAGTCACACTTTGTGCTGCTGCGCCACGACTGGCCTATAATAATGAACTTAAATATTTCAGTTGCCTAGACGGATATCAACATCAGGGACAGAAGAATGTGAAATATGTTTTTCCATTCACCCATCATCGGTAAGTTATCATAATTTTTTTATGTAGATCAATGTAAATTGAACAATTAGCGATTATAAAACATTAAGTTTTATTTTGTACTACCGACCTGTTCATGGCTTTGCCTACTTGACCTACACAATTATTTATTTACTAATCTGAACTACTTTCGTTATCTAATAACGTTATACTTTTAAAATTTATCTTTGTATTACATAGTAAAGATTCAGCATATTTATTAAAACAGCAATTTTACAGCAAATTAATCAAGCAAGATACTTTATGTTGATATAACTATTTTTATTTATAAACCAAATGAAATAAAACAAACACTAAATATTAAGAGAAGTACACCAAAATACAATAAAGAAAACTGCAATAAAATGGTTTGACCTGTTTCTGAGATTAACATGCAAGGAAACTAACAAACAAAAATTAATAAATTATTGTTGTGGGTTCTGTTTCATCATTGTTAAATGGCCATTACATTTTTCCCTATATTATAGGACATTCTACCTCACAGCTATTGTGTTTAATGTTAGATGCTGTGGATAAAAACTATTGTATTAAAATTCTTTCTGTATTTTTTTGTAATTTACTTTCTAAATGGAGAATAGTGACGACGTTTAGGATTGTTGTCATCATCGGAGATGGTGTAAAACAAGTACAGTCTCATTATTTTTCATATCATTTGCAGATGATGACTGGCCTTGAATGTGGTCACAGATTTTGTACTCAATGTTGGTGTGAATATTTAACAACAAAAATCATGGAAGAAGGCCTTGTAAGTAGATTATAAATTTTATTATGTTGTGAAATTGATGATATTGAATCTTATTTAAGATTTAGTTTATAATTTTAAAGTTACTAGATTACAAAGGCGATGACTGCGGGTTTGATTCCCAAATATTACGTAATGTAATTTCGGGAGATGGGAATGGGTTTAGCACAATACTACAATGCTTTATAGAGGGAGATGGGGTGTGTGTGGTGTTTGTCTACAAACAAGTACTGTGTAATTTTTCAAAAATCTTGCAGTATATTACTGTTTACGAATCATGTCTACCCTGAAATTAGTCTATGATCTTTTGAGTGTTATATAGAGTCGGAAAGAAAATAATCAAAAGTATAAAAAAATCGGTGCTTATGTACTAACAAAAGATTTGATGGACTTTAAAAATATCTAACTTAACCTGCACTTAAAAATTGCCAAATATGTAGCTGCGGTGGCGTTAGTATATTAATTAGTATATGAACCAAAAAATCAGCAACTTCACATCCACCATACTGTAATATCTATACAACAAGTGCAATATGTGAACAGGGCCAGACAATAGCGTGCGCGGCGCACGCGTGCGAGATACTGGTGGACGACGCGACCGTCATGCGGCTGGTGCGCGACCCGCGCGTCAAACTTAAATACCAACACATTATAACTAATAGTTTTGTTGAGGTTTGTATTGGGATTGTTATATTTAAGTCTATCTTTTCAATTGTCTATCATTTGTAACTGGTGAAGCTCATTGGGAAATACCTGACTGTAAATGTCATGATTTCGGACTTGAGTCCTACTTGGGGTATGATATTTCAATTATTTTGGTTGCACCACTCTGGTAGACAAACCGTGACTTTGAGTTTTGCCACTGACGCTTTGAAAATTTAATGGCGTATAGTGAAAGTCTTAATAATTGGTTACCTTTGTCTATTCTGATAGATGCAGTGGCACAGCAGGCCCTACAAATATGGAGCTAATAAATAATAAGTAAATAAATGTTTGTAATGTTTCAGTGCAATCGGCTGCTCCGCTGGTGTCCGTCCCCGGACTGCAGCAACGCTATCAAAGTGGCGTACGTGGAGTCGGCGCCCGTCACGTGCCGCTGCACGCACACGTTCTGCTTCGCGTGCGGCGAGAACTGGCACGATCCTGTACGGTGTTGTTTGCTCAAGAAGTGGATTAAGGTGAGTTGATTTTTTTTTATTTAATTTAGTTATATATTTTAGCTTCGTGTTGCAACTGAGAATTAGAATTCAGAAATCTAGGCAGAGGGAAGCAAGTGGTTAGATAATCTGTTCCCCTCGTACCGCCCAATTTCTGAGAATGGAGGAATTGAAAGTCGCATTATGTTTTACCGGAACGAGTTAAGCAAAATAACTTACTTTCTCTAGTCAGGATCGAACTTAAAACCACTTTAGCTAGACGCTTTGACGCTGTGCCACGATGGCCTCAATTATTAATGATGCACACTTTTACAGGTAAGTTTTTATATTGATATTTTACAGAAATACAGTTACACAGTACAGTATAGTAAATTTTGTAGTTAAATGAAGTTAACTCTGTTAACACCATTATAACCATTAATCGTTAGTGATGCGAGCTCTAATTTCATATAGTAAAGACTATACTAAACTATACTAGACTACTAGACTGTCTCTATCTAACCTGCCTAAAAATAATAAAATATAACATAACATTCTGCACAGAAATGCGACGACGACTCAGAAACATCCAACTGGATAGCGGCCAACACTAAAGAGTGCCCCAAGTGTAACGTGACGATAGAGAAAGACGGCGGCTGCAACCACATGGTGTGCAAGAACCAGAACTGCAAGGCGGACTTCTGCTGGGTGTGCCTCGGGCCCTGGGAGCCGCACGGCAGCAGCTGGTATAACTGTAACAGGTAACTTGAACATCCAACTGGTTACTAGATAGCTAGCTAGATGGGCCATCACCAATATCACATACAGTGTGTAATGTGCGAAATATTTTTTTTTTACATAGTATCCTGTATTTAACAGGGTAGGCAGAAGAAACCTACGGTCAAGGCACTCCAATTTTCCAAACATGTGTTGAGTGGCGAAATTCAACCCCGCGCTTTCTCTACTTGATAATTGACTGAATTTAAATATTTTCATTCCTGACACAACAAAGTCAAAAGTTGATTTTTTCATTCAATATTACATACAAGTTTTTCATGTAAATATTGATGAACACACCTTTATAACTTTACCTATTAGTATTGTTATATACAATACTTTCATTTTAATTTGTATATTGTCTAACTTTAAACAACATCATCATTTATATTACAGATACGACGTAGACGAAGCTAAGGCGGCCCGAGACGCCCAAGAGCGTTCTCGAGCAGCACTTCAACGTTATCTATTTTACTGCAACCGTTATATGAATCATATGCAGTCTTTACGCTTTGAATCCAAATTGTATGCGTCCGTTAAAGAGAAGATGGAGGAGATGCAACAGCATAATATGAGTTGGATTGAGGTTAGCTATTTAGTATTGTATTGTATTTGTCTTGTATTAAGTAGGATACGTGTTATTCTTATTGCAACTGTTTTGCAACAACCAAATGGTGATAATAATGTTTGAGTTATTGTCGTACTGTGTGGTTAGAAAATTCGGCGGCAGGTACCAGGTCAAACTCTTCCTCAGAACACTCCCCATAATAGATGTGGTAGAGAACGCACAGCAGGAGACATCTCTATGCAAAGCCAAAGTCAAGCCATTCACAGATCATTAGATCCCCAACGATTCGAACGGCTTTATTGTTGTATGCGATCTAATGGTTCAAGCTGATACTGGGGTGCACCAGCTCAGAGATGAGAATAGTATACCAACTGAGGCCGAACCGGGGTCCTATAGAAAATTGAGAAAAGCTCAGAGATTTGAGGGATGCCAGCGATCACGGTAATATGTATTCGAAGCAGAACCCATCAACCGCGATCGGTCCACTTCCGAAAGTCTGAGACTACGCCGACTGAGTAAGAGTGCCAAAACAAAGGCGTTAGCACCATATCAACTCAGGAGCACATCATGATGAGCCTAGTGTTAAGTCACTATACTTCTTATTTTTTGATAATTTTAGAAGTATTGCTTCAATATTTTACTTCACATTATGAAAAAATAAGAAATAGGATATAACGATAGCATGAACATACTTTTGTAGTTTTATATATAGTGTTCGACAATAGAGAACAAGAGTGCGAGGAATACCATCCTACGACAATACAGTATAATTAGTGTGGAGGTTAGAAGTGGGGTCACATTCTGTTAGTCTAGCCTTCAAATCAGTTACGTAGTTACAATGTAAGCTAAATATTGGCTATTTGTATTAGGTTCGAATTTGTATGTAACAATAACCAAATAGATAAATAAAAACAAATAAATACAGTAGTGAATATTGATTAAAACTACTTGTATTGGTTTTTTATGTTCACTGACGTGACTTGACAATACTTTATATGAATGTCAGAGAATACTCTATACGTGTATCAGTAGTGGGAGTAGTCTCTCTTCTCTGTAAGGTCTCGAGTGTTCCACAGATCACTGCGAATGTATATCATAGCCACACCAAACACTCTATCAGTTAACATTTCGCGTCTAATATATTTAATCAGAACCGATTAGACTATTGGAACAGAGAAATAATCCACAATCTCTCACAGGTCCAATTCCTAAAAAAAGCAGTGGACATCCTCTGCCAGTGCCGGCAGACCCTCATGTATACATACGTGTTCGCGTACTACCTGCGCAAGAACAACCAGTCGGTGATCTTCGAGGACAACCAGCGCGACTTAGAGTCTGCCACCGAGACCCTCTCGGAGTACCTCGAGAGGGACATCACTAGTGAGAACCTGGCGGATATCAAGCAGAAAGTACAGGACAAGTACAGGTTAGTTTTGTTTTTTTTTTAGATTCACGCCTACACCTCTATAAAGTGGTGTAAGTATTTCTGCTTCTCTAGTCTAGTTCTAAAACTAATTAGTCTAGTTCTAAAACTAGTCTAGTTTTAAAACGTTAGTTTCGTTACACAAACAAATCTTATATTTCATCTGTTTACCACTTATTAATTTTTTGTCCGAGATAGTGTGTTGTGATATTGTTGAAATCGGGTAATGTATGATGATTTATTAAGACTTTAAAAAATTTTAAATGATTTTATATGTCTAGACAATTTCAAAAATAAAATAAACCAATTATATTAAATTAAAATAACTTAATTTACGCAAATTATATTTTGCAGATATTGCGACAGCAGGCGCAAAGTCCTCCTGGAGCACGTGCACGAAGGCTACGAAAAAGATGGCTGGGATTACACAGAGTAATTATCAATTCAAAATGCTCAGCTTTACAGTTTTATTTGCAAATACTTTAAAGTTAAAAATAACTGTGGTATACATTATACATATTTAAGTATAATTTAAGACATAAGTGAGACTTCTAATTGACTAAATATTTCCAAAACCTGCCTGACTTTTTAAAAATTTGTTATAGTTTTTTTTAGTTTCACGCTGTATCCTGCGTATAGTAGGGTAAGCAGAGGGAACGTAATATTAAGACACTCTGTTCCTCACACATAGCCCAATTTTCAAGACATTGCGTGTTGAGTGGCGGAACTTAACGCGCGCTTTGACTTGTTTATAGGGGGAGGAAATTAAAGTAATTCATTCCCTCGAGTGAGAATCAAACCCACAACCGTCACGTTTACAGTAAGACACTGTACTGCTGTGTCATGACGACCTCGGCCTTCTTATTCTGTATTGTATATAATTTTGATATAAATTAACTTTCAGGACAATAATGGGGCTATGAGATAACGAAATTTTCGCGGTTCTACATGCTGTATTCTCCCTACTTCTAAAGTGAATTTTCTCAATATTTTATGAATGTTTTTTTTCACCTCTTCTCCTTTCCCTTCCCACAATAATCTTTTAAATCTGCTTAAATTGTGCCTCAAGCATTAAAATATAGTAAAATCAAAGTTAATAATTAACTATTTGCAAATAAAATTGTTTGATATCTATGTAACATCGTCAAATCATATTTGTTATGAACTGATGAGACTCGTATGGCGGAGTCCGTTTATCATTCAGTTTATGTAAAAATGTTATTATCGATTTTATTTGCTAGGATTTATGAGATATACATATATATAAAAATATTTAATAAATATTACATGATGGTTTTTTAGTTTCTATTTCATACATATTTCATAGCAGTCTGCCATTAACAGTAGATGGAAGATCTCATAATAATAGTGTACAATAAATGTATATCAATCAATATTTTTGGTACTTGGTTATTTTAGTTATCATAAATGTAAAAATTCGTTTGTTGTCTATTCCATGTTTCACAAATAATGAATTGTAAGGGGAATACCCGGTGTTGCGTGAAAAATTTATAATTATTTATAACCAGATTTTGTGTGAACAAAAATATTTTTTTATTAATACTTATGTATTATATTTTGAAATATGAAATTTTAAGCCGCTCCTGATCCCCACACACACACAGTATTACTATATCAAATAAAAAAAAATGTAATTTTTCTCTGAAAATACCTGGAATAGATAACATGGAAAATGTGTAATATGTTAAGTAAATTGCTTTATGCCATGACAGACTAAAGCACGCGAGGCGTAATGTTGGATTCATTTTAGAACTTGTAAGAACTAACTTTTATTCACTCTTGTCTCGAGATAGTACTAATATTTCAATATAAATACCTATTTTATAAGAAAATCAAAAATAATAAATTAGATTTTTTAGTAATTGTTAAAATAATTTTCAGATCTCTCATTAATTTAGAACTCATTTCATTTCGATTTTTTGTATCGTAATATAAACGTTTTGTAATTTATGCGGTCTTGTCAAGCAAATTATTATATTGTGTATCTGAAATGATAGTTGGTGTACTGTAAATTATAATTTTAGCGCACACGACGGGCTTAGTGGAGAAATTACTAAAACGTAAGTATAGGTCTTGGATGTTAAATATTTATGCGTCAAATTCATATTTTGAATATAGTATTTGATTTTTAATTTATAATATTGCATGCTTTTTATTCTCATAATGAGCAAATTAAAAATTCAAAAATAAAAATTTTATGTTCAAAACCTGTACATACAAAAAAGTTACTATTTTATGTTTTTCATATACATATGTATTGTAGTGCATTATATACATGTAGTTATCGGATATATTATTTGTTTTGCAAATATATTTTTTCTAATATATACCTACATTTTATACCTACGTCGTGTTCATTAAAAATATAAAGTTGTCTATGGTTTGGAAACTTGTAATATTACATTCTTGACGAGACTCATAGTACGTAGTATTCGTCTTCTGAAGGCAGATTCACATTTATTATATTATATATATATTTATTTCGGTATTAAATTACAATTTTTATAACATGGTTGTTGTTTAGACAGTGGATGTGGTAGACTTTTGAAGATAATAGCTAAATACTTAAAATGGCTGCCTTACACCGAAGACGGATATTAGTGTAGATTATTTAATTTTGGTATTTGTATGTCAGCGACCTCACTTTGCAGTAGTGTACTATATGTATAGTCATAACGACGTTGGCTTGATTCGCTTACTGATTTTTAATAAAACTAAATCTTTGATCAAATAGTGGCACAATACAATTAATATGTAATATTGGTTAAGAGATAACAAAAAGAATATTTTTTACCAAAAAAAAAAACCTATTTTTGTTATTAGAATACTTACTGTTTATCAACTAAACGTTAAGAAGAAATCTCGAACTAGAGATATAGTGTGTTTTTATTCTGTGATCGAGTTTTTTTGACGCCTCGAAGGCCGATACTTTTAATGGATAGCTATATTTCCGTCGTGAATGAAGCGCTGGTTTATTATTATATGATATGTTAATTTTAAAAATAACTTTACCAATAATTGCAAATGACTTCTTGTACTGGAAATTATTAATAACTATAAAATAGCTCCTGTAAAGATTCACGCAAAAGTTTTTCTAAATTAAAAATCGCCGATTTTCGCTTAACAGTATAATATTTAGCTCTACATATCTGCGTTGGATTGTGTAATTGTGTAGATACAGAAAATTAAAAAAAAATTGCACTGCCTTCGTTCGGTGAAGTCGTAGTATAGATACCGGTTCGAGTCGTGAGCAGAGTTGTTACAGTGGAGATAGTATCGCGTTTAGTCGGTCAGTCGTTGTAGGTAGTCTAAATAATAATAAAGAATATTTTGGATTATAGTATAATGTTGATTGACTCTTGTCTCACGGCTTGTACCGGTTTTGATAAAGCTTGGTCGTTCACATAGTGAGCGTCGTAGGGACGTCCGCCACTGACCCAACGGGACTGTGCGTCGGACGGACACACGTACTTGTACATATATAGATGATCGATGATGATAAATATTTATATTGATAACGTATTCGTAACGTATATATTGATGGGCATCTTGTATGTGTGTATGGACACGTTTGTCTTAAATGTAAGACGGAAATAAAAATAGTAACATCGACGACAACTGTTTATTTTTTTTTATACCTTTCCATAATAAATCCATGGTTTTTTCAAAGTCCTACTTGTATAAGATATTGACATTTAAAAATAAATAATTGAGAATTATGATTATTAGACGTTGTTTAACGATATGATATGATATGTTCGAGTAAAGATTTTTTTAATCAGTATCATTTTTTATTACAAAAATTTCTAAGGTTGGCATCTTCAAATTAGTTAATATTTATAATTATTTCTTCGTTTCTTGAGTCGATTTATAAAGTTTGATTCCTTTACATATAAAGTAAGTTAACATGGGTGCAAGTGAAAAAGCGTTAAATATCTGTTCATTCTGGAAATGCAGAAAGAAATAGTTTAATAAATATAAGAAGTACAGATTAACCTTGTAGTAAGGCCATCGTAACATAGCCTATACATATATGGCCACGGTTGTGGATTTCATTACCCACTTGGCCGAATGAATGAAACAATTTTTTATATATAAATAATTTATTTATTTAAAAATTAAATCAGCTCCACGCTGTATCCCGCACACAGCAAGGTAGGTAAAGGGAACCTGGTGTTAAGACGCTCCGATCCCCACTTTCCACCGAATTCTAAAAGCATTGCGTGTTGAGTGCCGGAATTCAACGTCGCATTATTAATTAATTAATTTAACACTTATCATTTCCCTGGTCTGGTCAAAACTGCGCAAAAAGAAAGTTTGTAGTTCTATTAATTAATGTTTTCCACACAGGGATGCGCTGGCGCCTTCTCCCACGAGACCTAGTAAAGCTTAACGAACTATAAAATTGAAATATAATTGGTTCGTAATAAATTTTATTTAATTTGCATTATTTGTTTTTAATTGATTGTTAAATTTTATAAAAAAAAATAACATGTAAAATCGAATGGACGTAAAGTTGTGTTGATCGTTCCTTGTCTGTCGTTTTATAATTTGTAATATTTTAGAATAAATATTGTTTTTAATTGGATATATATAGATTATTAATAAAAATCAATCAAGTAAATAAAGACTAAAATACTATCTTTGTAATCAATCAACACCAAACCTAATATACTTATTATATAACTTACTAAAGCAAAACCTTACGTTAATTCATATTCATTCCCTTGTAGCTATAATCTATATAAAACTATTCCAAAAATATTATTATTTAATTATAGTATGTAAAAAATTTTTTTTTTTAAATAATACCTGAAATATTTAAATTTTACTATATTAGGGATGTGTTTCTACGCACAATAATATATAGATCATCATACATATATATATTTTTTGACAGGTACGTGTATTATTGTTAAAAATTTTATGCATTTTATAAAGTATTTTTCTTTCATGAATGTGTGATTCAATGGGGTAAAAGATTTTAGTGCCCGAAAAGGAATTTTCATTAAAACGACCCAATAAAGCAGTCAAGTTCTATATTTATCGTTTACTTAATTTATTTTGTACAAACTTCAACAATATATATATAATAAATACTCAATTAAATCTCTATCATTCAGCAAACTGAACTCACTTTTTGTCATAAGTTTCGAAAGTCGAAAGAAAATAATACAATGATATAATAACTTATTGTCTAAACTTAATTAAACACAACTTTTTTGTGCCAATATGTCTAATAGTAGATAAAATATTTGGTTATACCAAAACAATAACTTTTATAATCCGTAAATCAACAAAACATCATATTTATACGAGCGTCACGGAGCGGTCCAACTCTGACTGGTACTACGTAGCCAGCTCGCCATGTCAACTGTTCAGTCATTTATTTACCTAAGAATTCAACTCTACTCTACATTGATATTTTATTATTTCTTTTTTAAGTAACTCGTAGGTTCCTACGCTAAACAAGCGGTTATTATTCATTGTGTTACTACGGATGTTCTTTAACAGATCTTCGTCTCATAGTTCATTTTTTTTTAAAAGATTAAGTTACTTTTGTTGTTTTCTCCATATATTTAGCTGGAGAGTTAGAAATCTCTTCTTTGAAACAGTTTGAAATAAATGGATGAACCGTTCCTTGGCGCTATGCTTCCGTCAGCTTGAACACGACCACCGGCACCGGTCCGTGGTACTTCGTACGTACAGGACTGTGGGGAAGCGCGGCAAATGAGTCGGCGACGGGGAATTCCGCCGGCTCATTCGCGGCGTTTCGGTAACTCTTTATAAAAAGATCTAAGTATTTATTATCTGTAATCGTAATTATTATTGCAAAATAGGTGCAAAACGTCAAGCGTCTCATCTTAGTTTACAATACACCGACTCTTAAAATTTTGCAACGTTTACATTGTCTCGCATTTTCAAAAATTTCACATTTTATAAAAAGGAATTGGAAAACAACCGACACACAACTATCCAGTGACATGATCCATAATAAAAAGCGAAACTCGAGCACACGTTAACGTTATTGCTTCAAGCGTATTACGACTCAGTATGTGTTGCGACGTGCGGGTCGGGCACCACCCGGCGTAAGCTCTGAATATGTACAGAGAAGTAGAAAATTGACCACTTCCAAAGATAATTTACAAAATTTAATTATTCATTAATTTTCTTGTGCTAGAAAAAACTATACTGACGGAGCACAATACGAATCGTACAAGATGTCGCCTCGCGCGAACCTCCCGACCGTCCTCCCAACTTGCGCTACATCCATTATCTAGAGAGATGTCAATCGAAAAATAAAAATATTTCAATAATATCTACCTTACTCGGTAAGGGACGTTCGATCTCTTAGGTATTTATATAATATTTCTTATTGCTAATATCAAGTCTGCCATAGCCCATTCGGTCACTCGATCGGTATTATGTTAGTTGCACCTACAGCGCCATAGATTTTTACAATATTACAGCAGTCATATATAGATATAGAAAGGTAGGCGGCTCACGTACGATGTGATCGAGACTGTCCACTGTTGTTCTTTACATATAGATACATAAAACATTTATTTGAATCACATCATCCACACCGGTCCGCCTGTCCGCCTGCACAATACATCGTTCCCATTGCGGTGCGAGTAAATACAAATATAAAGAAGCTGAAAGGGGGATGGGGCGCAGCGGGGGCGGAGCGGGGGCGCGCGGGGAGAAGCGCCGCCGCTCCGCCGCAGCTAATGTAATTCAGAGGAAGGCGATTACATTAACTACGAGGTGCATTACGTAAAATGGCTCGATTCCTATGATGCGTACTGATTTAGGACGGAAGTGAACTCTGGTACCAATTTTACTGCTGATTGATTTGCTAAGGCGTCACCGTCACCTTTTTGCATCGAGAACAGTGAACTCGACTCGCAAGGTACGTAACATATTAGTTACAGTAAGAAGCTTAATAATTGGAACTATTCAAAACACTATTACGGACAAAATTGATATGAATCGGCGTAGCCATTGCTTTCTTAAGCGTTAAGATATTAAATACATCACGCTAGCGTTCAAACGCAATAAATGAATCGAAATAAATTTACATACAATATTCAATGTGACATCACAATATTTAATGTGTACAAGGTGATTGTGTAATGGAGCGGCGTCCGTGACCACCGATCACCGACCACCGACCACCGAACGAAGCGGAACTCATCGAAGCAAGCGTCACTCCGCGTCGCTCTCGTAACACGTGCCACTGTTCGACATCATTTTGGGGAAGGAAAATGATATCACCCAGTCGATTTACATTTAGACAACCAGTACTAGTACTCATAGCGATCTTTGAACATTTACACAGAGTGTCAATCGTCGAATACAAAAATAAGCATTTAATGTTTTAATTTTATCCGATATCTTACAACACTAGTGACAAACAAAAACGTGCTCGACGCGTCAAAGTAAACACTAAAAGATGTCGAATGCGAACGTCGGTCGCAAAACAAACAGTCTCGCAAGCAAAACGCGCTGAACGCTCGCGCCTCCGTACTCCGCACAGTCGAACGCGCCCGACACTAACTCGAAACTAGCGTAGAAAATTAAGTGCGCTTGGGTGGGCTCAAGAGCTCGGGCAGCGGCGTGGGCAGCGGCAGCGGCGCGTCGTCGACGAGCGCGGGCAGCAGCGCGAGCGCCAGCGCGGGTCAGACGGGCGCGGGCGGCGGCGCGGGCTCCGGCGGGCGCGGCGCCGCCCCCGCCGCCTGCAGCACCACGCGGTGCGCGCCGCCCGCGCCGCCGTCCAGCAGCACGGCCGTGGGCGCGCCCGCCTCGCCCACCTCGCCGCCCTCCGCGCCCGCCTCGCCGCCCTCGCCCGCATCGCCGCCCTGCGCGTGCCGGTGCCGCCGCCACGCGTGCTGGATGAGTCGCGCGCAGTACTCCTCGCGCTGGCGCCACAGCGTGGACGACACGGGCTCGTAGCCCACCTCGTCGGGCCGCCCCACCTCCACCGGCTCGTCGATGGGGTTGCCTTTTCGTGCGAAGAAGTCCTTCGTCAGCGCGTCGAGGATGTCCACGCAGAACATCATGTCGCCTCGACAGATGGGTATGTCCATGGATATAATTTTGTATTTGTTGGGCTTGTGAATCTGCAGCGGAGGTTCGAGCACGTCCAAGAAATCAGATAGCTGGTCGTATCTGATGTACTGTGTACCTTCTGGGTCGAACCGTTGCCAAATTTCATAATACATATCGTAGTCGTCGTCAGTGAGACCTTCTTGTACATCTTCCGTTGCCTAAAAAGGAAATAATTATTTGTTATAAGTTTTGTATCGATATCCATCACTCAATTCTTCTATATTTTGTGCCTGAGTACTTATTAATTTTACTGTAAAATAAACTAACTTACCTGAGAATAATTCTCAAGGATGACAGCGATGTACATGTTAATGACGATAAGAAATGAGATGACCAGGTAGGAGAGTAAGTACGTGATGCCGATGGTAGCGGACCCACAGTTGCCCGGGTATCCCCGTTCGTTGTCTGGCAAATCGCATTCTTCCTCATTTATGATGCCGTCTAATACTCCATCCCATCCGGCCGATGTTGACATCTTACAAGTGATAAGAATGTTATGTTATTCTACTATATAAATATGTGTATATTATGTTTAATTTATTATTTTAGTATAATTTGCACTCTACATATAGGTCTCATTATAAAAAAATGCAAATTTATCACTTTACCTGAAATAGCAGAATCATGCTCTGCACGAATGTCTTAAAATTATAGACGTCGTCGAGTCCACCTTTATCTTTCACGTGCATGAAAAACGACATTCCAAAAATTGCGAAGATAAACATCACAAGGAACAACAGTAAGCATATGTTAAAGAGAGCTGGCAGTGACATGGCCAAAGCGAAAAGTAATGTTCTGATGCCTTTAGCACCTTTAACAAGTCGCAGTACTCTACCGACTTTAGCTACTCTGACTACCCTGAGTAGAGTCGGAGATACAAAATATTTTTCTATAATATCACTCAATACCAAACCTAAAACAAATAGAATTTATATTAAAATGTATAGTAAGTAATCATTTAAAGATTTTAATATAAAATCTGTTATACTTACTAAGTATAGAAAACATGACAACCACAAAATCAAATAGATTCCACGGCTCCACAAAATAATGATATCTTAAGGCAAAAATTTTTAATAGGCACTCTGAACTAAATATTACGATGAATATCATATTAAGGTAGTCCAGCACGGCGCTGAACGTTTCTGATTGTTGATAATGGTCGAGAGTCATCGTCAACATGTTAAATCCAATGAACAACATGATAATCATGTCGAATTTTTTATCAGTCACTATTTCAAACACGATTGCTTGCGGTCGCCACTGTAACAATAATATTAAAAATAATAAAGACACGTTTGGCTTGCTCTAGGTGTGGTGTTCCTATGAAACGTAAACGTACCCTTGGTCTCGGAATCGCTTTTAAAGGTTTCTTGGATCCCATTTTCTTCATGGCGTTGTAATATTTCTTTTGATCTTCAGTCATAAACATTTCAAGACTTCCACCTGCTTTCTTCTTTTGTTCGTTAAAGTTATCGATAATCACACCAATGAATAGATTGAGTGTGAAAAATGATCCAAAGATTATGAAGAACACGAAGTAAAGATACATATATATGTTAGTCTCTCGAATGGGCTGACGACCAACCTTTAAACATGAGAAAATGTTGCAAGTTATAAGCTTAAATTATTAATCTATAACACAATAAGATAACAAAATAGCATAAAATTTCACAATACCTCTCTTGAATCGATAGCATCATTCATGATTTGAATCCAACCTTTGAAAGTCGCAACTTGAAACAGACATAAGTACGCCTTCCCGACGTGATCAAAGTTCATCGGAGAGTTTTCCCAGGTGTAATTCTCCAAGATACAAGCATTTTTGTCCGGAATAATTTCATGGCTCAGAGTTGTGTGATTCATATCAACGCACTGTAATAACATAATGTATAATTATATACGATAATTTATATGTTAACGTGGTATTTAGTATGTATATATACCTAATACCGTAACAAAAATAGTAAATGCTATATATTTTTAAAATAAGTAGGGCAATTAAATATAAAAATAACTACACTGGCCTTAAAATATTTCCCAGCGAAGAGTTGCACACCCATAATAGCAAAGATAAGCCAGAATATTAGGCACACGAGCAGCACGTTGAAGATCGATGGTATCGCCTGTACCAAAGCATTCACTACCACCTAGAAGATTATACATTTTAAATTTTAATTTGTAACGATAAAGTTTTAAGGTTTATGTATATACATAGATATATTGTTTAAAAAATACGAAATTGATATTTTATTATTAAATATCAAAGATATCAAGGTCTGATGAAAACTATTGATTATTAATGCAGTTGGTGGTATTTTCGCTCATTGTTTTGACTATCTTGTCACCAATTAATTATATCACTTTATAATGAATCATTTATAATAACTATAATTTTTAAATACAACTATACCCGATTGAAACAAAATAAATTACAATTCTATTGAAATGGTAAGCTAGTCAAAACAAATTTTGATATAGTACACAGTACTATACAGTAAGTGCACAATAGTACAATGACACGGAGTGTTTAAACAATAGTATTTTTTTTATTGTTACTTTATTTAGAAGCAATTACATTGTAACTGATGCATGATGCTATTTTACTATCGCTACTATTCACAACATGACAGAAGTGGTGGAAATACTATAATTTTAAACTTTATTCTCATGCACAAGCAATACATACTCGTATTATAAACACAAACACATAACTTTAGGCATTAGGCATAGCGCAATATAATCTTACCGTTAGAAAGGAATCCTTAGGTAATAAAACGAATGTAACTAATATCTACCACATGCGCGTAGGGTTTTCTTCAGCCGATTTTACTAATGATGCAAGTATAAACATAAAGGTGCGTAATCTAAAATCACATTCCATAATCTAGAATAAAAATCTAAGCTAATGTTGAAATCGAAGATACAAAAGACCAGATGTGGTAAATAAAAAGACGATTTAAACCCGACAGCATTAAAGAGGGATGTGTAGAGTTATGATGATACTAAGCCATTCAGAGGTGCCACCCAAAATCCGAAAATGGATTGCTCATTAAATATTCGACTACTGCCAATGAGATTGCATTTGAAAATAAACCTTGCAAGAATGATTTCAATTAGTACTGAGCAGATCTAAGTATACAAATAGTAAACAAAAACTGTGATCATGAATTGGTTGTGTTGGTGTCGATCGATCGGTGTAGTGATAAATGTTGATAGTTCATTCCAAATTTTAAGTCTCTCCTAGTAATAACTCGATATAGGATAATAAATAAACATATGTGGCATATGAAAATATATACATATATCTTAATGGAAAAGAAACAAATCAGTCTATAGCAATAATCCTATAAGTGACCCTTAATTGACATCATGTATTCTTGATTTCTTAATGATTTTTTTAAATAATGGATATACATGTTGAGATTAACATTTGGAATGAAGTATATAAATAGAAATGGAGATAGAGCCAGGGCGGCAGAGGTACGTACCCTCATGCCCTGCATGCGGCTCATGGCTCTGAGCGGCCGTAGGGCGCGGAGCGTTCTCATCGTTTTGAACGCCTGAATGCCGCCGGCGCCACAAAGCGCCGCTACGAAGTTTATAAGCGAGACCTGATGAAATTAACAGTAGAACTTTTGAAAATGCATCGAACTCAAAATAAAAGATTTCATATTCTGCTCTTTGACATCTAAAATGAAAAAAATGTGCCTGAATCTGAAATTTTTGTGAAAAATGATAATTATAAGACTGGCAATACCAAACGTCAATGGAAGAAAGACACATATTGTCGAGACGAACATTATCACGACCCTCACTTAGTCACTGAAGTTAAACTCAATAGGAACCATTCAAATAACAAAGATATGGATATATTTTTCAGATAATACGTAACATTCAAGAAATATACAAAGCATGAGAAATCAAAGAAATCTAATTAAACGTTACACTTCTTTGACCTCTCAATTTATTTACATTTAGTTTATTATTATTTTTTACTTATGTGCTAAGTTCTTTTGCTGTTTTTTGTCACTTACAGCTTGGATAGATTAAATATTAAATATATTTAGACTTAATCTTATATTCTTTAAATTATAATAAAAAGGCACAGTTAAGGCGTAACATATTTATCACCATCACATGCAGGATAGGAGCATCCTATATTTGAAGTATAATTAAAAGATATAAATAATTGAGTTTGAGTAAGACATAGAAGCATGTCCACAAAAAACAAGAACGACATCGAGAGCTGGTGTCAACGAGACCGATGTAGGAGCTCGCAGCGGACATTGAACAGTCAAAGCTCACGCCTATTTATCGCGCTGCCTGAACATGTTATATGTAGAAAATATGACAAAAAGTTATTACAACTTTTGGACTCTCTATACGTTTGAACGTGATATCATAACTTTACGATATTAATTACTGATGGAATTCACGGATTCTCTATAAATACAAAATAAGTATTGGTTGATAAAGTTTTCAGGCAGCACGACATCGCCAGAGCAGCCGCAGACCGCGCGTACTCACGCGCATGCCCTCCCATCTGGAGACGGCGCGGAGGGGCCGCAGCGCGCGCAAAGTGCGCATCGAGCGGAACGCCGGGATGTCGTCCGCGCCCGCCATCACGGCGCCGTGGTTTACGAGGGACAACTAACGACACTCATCGTTCATATTTTATTTATATTTAAAAAAAAAGTCACCATAACGACTTCTATTTTACTTGATTTATACGTGTTTGGTGGAAAAAAGTAATCAAATAAATTAGATAAACTAGTTTAAATTTTGACTAATTATTATCCTTTGTATGATTTTTCTTTACAATGAAGTTTCTTTAGTGATCATTAAAACTGTTACTCAGAGATATTTTAATAATAATAATAGAAACTAGTGTTTTACCATGACAATGATGAAATCAAGCCAACACCACGCGTTCGTGAAATACTTTTGAAATCCAAGAGCGAGCCACTTGATCAACATCTCAATGAAAAATATTACAGTGAAAATTCGATCCATGTAATACAGGATGTCTTGAAGAATCGGTCGATGCGGTAAATGGACATCTTCTAAAGCCTAAAACAAATATCATTTTAAATCATTTTAAAATTAAATGTCAATACAAAAGTAAAATCTCGCAAGAACCTACCAATGCCAAACTACTGAGTAAGATCATTGTTATCACAGCCGTTTCAAAATATGTATTTTCTATCAATCTGAAAGTCTTCAATCTCAACATAGCCCAGCCTTGCCAGAAGGGAGACTCGTCATCACCGGCCAAAAATGGAAAGCGTTTATAACAAGGTTCTGGGCAGCAGTCGGCAGGAGTGTCATCGATCATGCCTTCTCCCTCCTCTGCTTTAATATCCATTTTAGCTAAGTCCAATTGGCCCGCATCTTCTTCTTGAATCATTTCTTAAAAGGTTTTTAAAAATCTTTTGTTATTTATAATTATTTCTCTTAACACATTGTTTAATAATTAACATAGGCTGATCTTATGATAACATAAGAATACTCGTATGTTACCTTCCTCTAATCCTAATTCTTCTTTACTAGCATCTTTTTTCTCTTCTCCATCTATCGTATCCGCTGATCCCTTGTGACTTTCATCTTTAAATGATCTAATTTTGTGGCTTCCATATGACTTTTGACTAATTGTATCATCGTCCTGTTAATAAAATGTAAATTAGTAGATTTTGATATAAATACTTAATACGAGAAAAAACATAATTTGATAATTCCTGCCTGTATCGGGTATCCGTGATGGTTGAGCTCGAAATTGATTCTGTTGTCAGTGTGATTGTCAGTTATTGCATTAATATTATTCATTAACATTTTACCTTTCTTGTATTTATTGTCACCTATAAAATATAATTTTATATTACATAATTTGTAAAATCGATCTCTTACGATGTACTTTTTAAAATGATGAATGTTACCAGGTATCGTAAATTCCATGCCGTCACCGATGGCAACTTCAACTTGGTCTTTGAGTTTCTTGTCTTTATAAAGTACTCCGTCTTCAATATCTGCACCAAGTTCTAGCTCGTTGTCCACACGCTCTGAGGAGACACAGCGGCCACATAAAGCCGCTTTTAAGCCTACATGTCGCGCGTCACGTGTCCACCGTGCGCAGGCGCAGCATCCAAGTATAGGAATCAGACCAGGGCAAGGAACTTAGTTACTGATCACGAAATGTATTGAAATGAATTAATTCAATTAAATAGCTCAAGATTTTTGTAAAATGTATATAATGTATTAACAAAAATAATAATAAAAAAACATATTTATTAATATTTTAATATTATTTAAATACTTATGACTTATCGAGTTATCAACACATGACTTCCACTTACATGCAAACACATATAATAAAAACACACATATTAAGCTCAAATATTAGAATAGTACGATAACAAAAGCGTAAATATATACACAAGTATAAATAAAATATAACACAAATAATTATATAAATCGATGGAAAATGAATGAATAGAACACGAATAAAGAATTGATTTATAACCAATTGGGGTTATATATATACAAATAATAAATACTAACTTACGACAGGTCTGTAGCTCTACACTTGAATGCTACGGGGACAAGCAACGCACAGTGTCACACAATGTAAAGGATTCACAACAGTTCATGCTATATATATTCTTGATACGATTTTTGTAATAAGCATGCCACAAAACTTACTACAAAAACCGATCAATATCTTTATTAATATAATATCACATATAGAGAGCATTTGCTTAATTACTTACGTAAATAATATACAATTGAACAGAATATTATATTTTTTGTTCTCTTCAAATATTTTAAATAAAAGAAATATTTCTTTTATTGTTATAATAAAAACAACCAAATTGTATGCAGACTTCAGCAACACACTCCAACACAGTTCAAAGCATTTTGAATAAATACATTTACATAAACCATGCTACAACACATGTAGAAATATCTTACCGGGGGCGTGTATGGCTATTTGGTTTGTTAGTTTATTTTTCACCAGTTTTAAAATATCAGCAACGCTCTTCTTGACCCAGTCTATAAATCTTGATATTCTGTTGAACGCCTCAGCAATTTTGTTCGTATCTTGGTCAGCCGTCGGTGATGATAAGTTCGATGAGCCGAAATTGGACAGTAGCAAGGCCAAGAAAAGGTTGAGTACCTATCGAAGAATGACTTTGTATGACAGAATTTAACATTAGATAAAATAATATTAAAATAGCAATAACTAATGATTTGTAATTGTTAATTAGTTAGTTTAGAAGTTCCCACATATATATAATTAAATTTATTTTTATTTAAATTTTTTGAGGCCATTCGAGGCGCAGCGGCACCAAGTGTGACTGAAAAATCGATTGGTTGTGGGTTCGATCCCTACTCGAGGAAATAAAATATTTACATTTCTTCGCTCTGGTGTCGCGGCAAAGCGCGACATTGAGTTCAGCCACTCAACACACAATGCGTCCAGAACTCGGTGGAAAATGGGGAATGATGCGTCTTATCACTAGTTTCCCTCTGCCTACCCTGCTGTGTGCGCAATACAGCGTGAAGCTGATCTGATTTGATTTTTACTAACCACAAGATTGCCAATGACTACGGTCGCCAAGAAAAAAGGTATACAGGACACGTCTCCCACGAGCATACAGTCCCACATACTCTCGATCCACTCTCCACAGAGCACTCGAAAGACAATCATGAAACTATGCATAAAGTCTGTGAAGTTCCATCGCGGCAAGTCCCCGTCCGGAAAGCGGTCAACGTAGTCTGTATACGCAACGGTCATATTAGTTTACAGACATTTTGAATATAATATTTAATATATTTTTATAAGTAATAAGCGATTGTGTGATTGGTGTGATATATATTGATACAATATATGCTTGTTCATGGTGTAAACACATCACAATTTAAGCGACGACTACTTCAACAATAGCAAAGAATTTTTTGCGGAGCACTTTTCATTATGTAATTTTAAGAAAAATCTAAATTTGTAATTGATTTAATGTCTAAACGCTCCTTTGATGTAAAATAAATATATTTTTTTTAAATTTCAGATAGTCTTTAATACATTATTCTTAAATAATGAATGCGTTTTAACGGAGATATCGTGTGTGATTTACATATGTTATAAAATCAAACTGTTTTATGGATAAAGTATAAGATGTACATTTAAATCAAATTAAGCTAATAACTCGAGATCTCAGTTAATACAATATAATTTATTATAGGGATTACGTGATTAACGTTCATGCATAATAAAATAGTTTGGACAAACATCACTAATTTCATAATCACAATACTGAAAAGAAATTTCTAAATCATCCATGCAATAGTAAAAATCTACTTAGCAGTTTGTATTTTATAACTTGAAGTGTAAAGAGGATATGTATTAGCTTGATGGCATCGACTGAGTTGAAGAAATCAGATGCAAAAAGGTAGAAAATTGCTAGAAGTAGAAAATATCAGAAAAGCTGGCAATGAATGTCTCACAAGTGAGGCGCCTTCGCTTGGGGGCTTTAGGAAATATAATATAATACTTGAAAACAATCAAAAGCTCACTTGAAGGGATTACACCGATTCTTGCCAATCTCCTAACAAGATGAGCACAAGAGTGTGACGCACATCAACACAATAGTAACAGTTAACCGTGACCGGAGCCCGAATTAAAGCGTGGAGTCGAACATGTCACCAGACAGATGTACCACACCTTAACAAATAACTTGTTTATCGATGAATCTACTTCGAAACAAACAGTATCTATCACTCATAATTTCATATCTAAATCGTGGAATTCTAATTCAAAAGAACACATCTAGTATTCTAAATGATTTCATAATATTTCTCACTCCGGGGCTCTATAAAACCGCTACTCAGTAGTCGAAGTAGATTCATCGGCAAGTCCAGCGGGCATTCACGTCACTAACGTTAAACATACACCAACGAACATGCAAGACTCCCACCAATTCGACTTACCCACATAATTTTTCCCGAATAGTTGCATACCCATCACGGCAAATATGAAAATAATGATGCACAATACGAAGGTCAGGTTGCCCAAGGCACCCATCGTCCTACCCATTATAGAGATGAGTAAATTAAGTGTCGGCCATGACTTTGCCAATTTGAATACTCGAAGCTGCAAGTACAAATTGTGAAACAAGGCGTCACACAAGCTCGCTTACCGGCGCTTCACCTATGCTACTGCGGCACCTTTCTGACGACCCACCACCGCTCAAACTCTTTCAAAACCACTTTCTGATCATTTGAGCAGTTTTGGATCACCTACACTAAAGTTAGCAGATGTGTGCTTGAGTTACCTATCAAAAATGTGCGTTGAATTATTTTTGTATGAGTGGGATATATGTTATTCTATTTTCTATTGTAACTATCTTTCTATTGTATTATTTTGTGAGAGCTTTTCGATCGGTTGTTGCTTTATAGTGACTCAGTTTTATTTATTTCAGCCACTTTGAAGTTCTCTTTGGCCCAATGTTATTGACATAGATCCCATCAGTTGTCGACCTGATGCATCGAAATACCCTCGGGAAGCGAAGCTGCATGTTGTTTCTATATTACTTGATGCAAAGCTTAACTTATAATCACAAGCTGCGTGGAATAGCTTTATAACGTGTTTTATTTTAGGCCCATTTGTGTGATGGAGCCACATTCCGTGTTATAAAGCCACTGCGGAGACCGAATGGTCCCGTATGAGATTAATGGTCAATCAAGCCCTGTGTGAAATACTGGGGAGTGTGAAGCTGAATAATCAATAATCAAGCCTAAGTTCTTTAGAGATGCTAAATGGGTTTTTAAAGAGAACCTGTGTAGTTTTTCCCAAATAACTGCATTCCCATCACAGCAAATATGAATATAATGATGCAAAGTACAAACGTCAAGTTCCCTAAAGCTCCCACTGTCCTACCCATTATGGATATAATAAGGTTTAGCGCCGGCCAAGATTTAGCCAGTTTAAAAACACGCAGCTGAAAATATTTTATTACACATAAATAAATAAACTTGTGTGTGATGCATGTGACGTCGACGTGATTATGACGAGAACGTAAGGTTACTTACTCTGTAATGTATTTTATTATTTTCAAATATTTGTAATATAATTGCATAATTCCTTTGGAGTGTATAATATGTCCTTATACTATATATATTTTAAATATATACTGTAATTATAGCGCTATAAAGTAGTTGAAATGAGATATTCAAAGTAATGCTTACCAAACGAAACGATCGTAATACTGACAAACCCTGTACACCTTCCAAACCCAATTCTAACAACGATAAGGCCACGATGATGAAATCAAAAACATTCCAACCTTCTTGAAAGTAGTACTTTGGACTCATTGCTATTAATTTTAACATTGCTTCAATTCCAAAGGTAGCCGTGAAGAACTGAAAAAAAGATTCTGTTAATATCTATCTATTTGAGTTTTATATATATATCTTTGTGTGTATATTTGCTACAGACTTACATAATTGCCGCTTTTTAGCGCCCTCTCCATATCTCTATCCATGTCATGATGATCCAGTGCCATGAACAATGTGTTGACGACGATACAAAGTGTGATGAATAGTTCCACGAACGGGTCGAACACGAGAAGAGCGACGTACTTTTGAAACTCCAGCCACAACCAACAGCAGTCCCATACACAAAAGAAGTCGATTCCCTTCATGAGGCACTCGAGGAGTCTCTCCTTAAAAGTGGGTCCATCCTCATCGTCTTCCGCTGTTGGGAAGTAGTACACTGACACTGTTGTGTCCCGTTTACCGGATAGCGTGTGTTTGTGTGTTGGAGAGAGAGAAACAACGTTGTTAGTATTCGCTCATTATTTGTAATCTTAAACCGTTAGGCCCATAAAAGTCTGATCTTTGATAAATCATGTGGCAATGATTCGAGCCGGGCTTTTGTAATATTTTTGAACACCAATATTCATATTTTTTGAATTTTGTTGGCTGTCATTTATCCAAATGTTTCGCTATGTTGAAATACTTTTAAAACCAAACGTTTTTACACACTCACTTGTTATAGTGCATACTGTGTGCTCACACCATAAACCACGTCGACGGCGGTCATTTGTTCTAGTTACAAACTTGCGTTAAGCTTACTTCTGCTTATAACTACATGAATGCGATGATTCTATCGACATACTGCCGTCTAGTCTATTGTTAAATTCAAAACATCAAAAAATATGAATATCGTGATATTTCAATATTTGCTAAGTGACTAGGGCTGACTATAATCTACTATGTTACCTTATAATTTAATAGTAAACTTTTACTGCTACAATACTCGAGGCACTGAACATAATTATAGAAATACGAATATACGACAGCGTGCAATATTCTAAGAAGAGACTTGAAGCAATTCTTAAAATAATAGATTAAGAAAAAAATGTTGATTGTGCACTTTGTCAGTAAGGAGTGTAAAAATTTTATATTCGATTATAATCTGTTTTAGTCAAATAGATAGTGCACCTAAAAATAAATATATGTGGGTTAAAGCTTAGAGCAGCGTTGCTTCTTGCGTACTGAATTCAAATTTGGCAAAGTAAATATTTTGTTAAGAAATAAATAAATTTATTATAGTTGCAAATTCATCTAATATTATAATATTTAATAAATAGATATAAGCGAAGCGTAAGCATAATTTTTTCTCAATCAAGCGTAATTAATAATTTTAAGTTAATTATTGTAAGCTAACATTTTTATATAGAAATTTAATTAGTTATATTTTGGTGTACATGATCAAAATCTTTAAACGTGTTTGTTAGTTTCTGGTGCGTTATCTCCACAATCATAAGACAGAAATCGGTGCTTCGAGTGCTCTTACAACAATATTTAACAATATTAATAAATGACACCCACAAATGGTTCTCTTTGCCAATTATGCTTTTTGGCATAATGAGCAAATACCTTTGTGTTTCGTTTGTTGTGTAGTGTATATGAGTATATTTATGTATTAAAACATAGAACATGTGTTTATAATAAGTGATTATGAGATTTTACATGTCAAAAAACAACATTTATATGATTATTATTTAAAAAATATAGGTTAACACAAAGCAACATTATACAAATGAAAACACATTGGCACATTGAAAGGGAAATTCTACTAAATTAATAATCTATATTTTTGAAGTAATTTTATTAAACACTAAAACATTTACAGAAAGGAAGTAAATACGAAATCTTACCGTTTTGATCACTCGTTCGACTCTGTCTTCCAGCTTGCTCTATAATTTCGTTCAGAACCATTACATCTGGAAAATATTCAAGTAATGTCAGATGTCTTATTATTTGAAAAATATTGAATATTAAACTTTAATTTCTGTAATATATTTAGTATATACCTCTCATGTCCACTACGTTAGGCTGCTGCGACGATTCAATAAAGGGGTTGTCGTTAGATTGTTTCAGTACCTTACCAGCTTCATCAGTGCATTCTGTTGTGCTTATTTCCTAAAGCAAATTTAAGTTATTTATTATATTAAATCTTTTACGTGTAAGTGTAAAGTAAGTATTATGTTTTTTCCTCCCATTTTTCCATTTTTCTTGTAGAGTAAGTAACTGACTTCATCGCCGTGCTTTGTCTACCAGAGCAAAAAGATGAAAATAATTAAAATTTCTCCTCCTTACAATCAGACGATATCCCACTACACCACGAAAATTTTGTGTATGTTCTTTTTAGGTTTCATAACTTTTATTAGCTGTTCAAATAATAAAAAGACATTTAAATGACTTACATATTCCCTAAGAGGCCGAGATGCGAGAGACGAATCTTGCCTTGGCAGTGGGTAGGCGTGCGGTTGTGACGTCACACTGTGATTTCTTGACGCAGATCGTCCTCTTAACCTCGCTTCCTTAGTTTGTGCCTTCCCACCCAACAAATCCCCGTGGGACGTGTACGACAACCGTGACTGGTGCGACGTGTAAGAGGAGTGTCTTGAACCTAAAAATATAATAAAATGCCATTTACTATTTATTCAACTGATTTTGACATATTAACATTTTTGCTTTAAGAAAATAGCTTAAAAGCAATAAATTATATTACCTAAATTGGCGTAATAAACCGGTATGATAATAGCACCATTCTCTTCTGACATCGGAGTAACAGCATTTGAATCATCAGCGTAGGGCAGATGCTCTTGCGCATCTAAATACGTTGATAGAACTAAAGGCTTTCTGTCCGCTCCAGGTGGATACCGGTTCCTTCCATTCGGTCTCAGTGCCATTTGGTGGGATCCTCGTGATCCTCGACGTAAATTGAATGGTGATCCAGGTAGTGATAGTGAAGCCTAAAGTGATTCTATATCTTAAAAGAGTTCTTAACAGTACAAACATTAAAAAATACACAAACAGATTTTAGTTTTCAACATTATTTATATTACTTTAATTGGATTCGAGAAATACTAGTTATGTCAATGTATCAAATACGTTCCTCAATTCAGATCGAGTATGACAAATGTAGATGAACTAATATTGATCGCAATACTATTCGCAGAGGCTTTTTTATTTCAAGCTTCCTTTGAAGTATACTATTACACTATTATGTTTCTCAAATGTTCACATTACGATGACTTAATATTTACTTTCATGTGCTAATAAACAAATATTAAATTAAACTTTCAGATAAGATAACCACTAAAAAGAGTATAATGGAATTAGGTAAAAACAGTGCGGACAAATTAATTACATCAATACATGATATGAATGTAAGTTCATTTTATGAATTTAAATGTTCGTCTGTGAACTACTTTATATGATATCATGATTGCTGCAATATCACGTCACAACAAAACAAAGCTAATACTTGAAGAAAGTTTACAGAAGAGGAAGAAAAAGAAGAATCTCAAATTGTAAAGGAAAGGAAGGGGAACACAAACACCAATGTGGCTACGAGGACAAACCTGCGAGCCTTCGCGCAGTGGCCCATATGACAACTGTCCGTATTTATTTATGCGTTCAGGATGGGGAACCTTTAATACACAGAAAAAGTGATTTCATAATTATTCTCAAGAACGTAGCTATATATAAAAAGACATCCGCAAAGGGTACAGGAATTACATAAAAAAACACAACTTGGAAAAGGGAAGATGCAAATGTGAAATAGAAAATTAAACATAATGTATGACTAGAATGATACAAAAACAAAATCTACTAAGTAAATCTAAATAAATCAAATATTGAACAAAATAATTATCATATTATCTTATTACAATAAGATATTGTAGTTATTCAAAATAATCTATTGTCAACGTGACGCACAAACTACAGTTTCTTATTGTAAGGAATGACATTTACGACATAAAACAATCTGGGAACAAGCAAATGGCAATGGAATATATAATAAAAGCAACGGTTAGTCAAGTAACTTTGTTTATAAACACATGAAGTAAAGTGGGGTTCAATTTCATGCACTTTTGCATATAACTAGTTCCTACCAATAGCTATATTGTATACGTCTAGATCTATAGTCATGAGGACTGTTCTTTTTTATCAAAATTCTGAAGCCTCCGCGTATCACTCATCGAAATTGAGGAATTACTGAGCTAATTCTTACAAAATTTTATTATAAAAACTAATGATTTCATATAGTTATATTGACCGAACCTACCTCTCCTTCGTCGATATGTTCAGTTTCAGCTCGGCCCGTTCGTACATTCACATTACGAAAGAAACAATCTAACATGACAATAGACTCTTTTTCTCCAATAGTATTTGATCTTACGTTTACGTACACACGCATGTGAGCCCTAGCGTCTGGACGATACAACTTGTTTTAGTTAAACTTGAAAAAATAATATTGGAGATTCAAGTATTCTAAAACAGTTATAACTACGGTGCACTATGTTCACCTCTATAAGCTCGGTTAACAAAGAAGTTCTTTTCCATGCTAGTATTGTTTTTCTTAACCCTAATATTCAATAATATTCTATTGCTCTACACCAATTACAACGTAAATTAAATGCTAAGGTGCCATAATGAAAGAAACGTTTGAGGCACCTTTATATTCTACTTTCAGCCAGAGCAAAATTTCTATTTGTGTGAAAATGTATAAGACAAAAAAATATATTTTAGGCTAACCGAAATGAAATATTACAAATGATAGTGTGAGAAGAGATGGTAGGTTCAACAAATAGCATGCCTCGAAACCAATATCCAAATAAATAGACAGAAACATGTTGAAAATAAATGTAAAATTATGATTTAAAATAAAGTTAAACAAAACTTATTCATTCACAAATATTGAGATCTCGTCCATAATAAGATTGCATTAAAAGTATTAAAGATGCACGAAACAAGATATGAAAGAATAAAAATTCTGTATCACGAACTTCGCTCCAAAGATCTGAATACTTGTGCAAACATTAAGATTTCACAAAAAGAATATAATGTTAAAAGCTTACATCAATAAGAATTTACTTTCATATTCTTCGTAGTTCTTTTCAACTTGAACAATATTAATATGTGACATGAAGTGTAAAATACGGTAGCAATGAAATATGAATGCTCAGACATGTGATTTAATAATTGAAAATATTGCTGTCGTGTGAAAGCAGCGTGAACTTTAGAGATATCAAGTTGAAAAGAAAGTGCTCCGCTGCCAATAGTTCCTTTTATGGATATCGTTTACTGTTACAAACATCAATGAATTAAGATTAACTAGAATAATTATAATCATTTTGTTTGTATCACTTTTTAATTATGTAATTGATTATTGAAATAGTTAACACAACAGGTTATCAAAAGAACTTTAAAATGATTGACTAAGTAATACACATACAAATAGTAAACATTTACGTTTCACAAGTAATATTGCAATTATTTCAAATTTATTCATAAACGAATATATTATATTTAGGTAACAGTATTTTAAAACTTTTATATGGAAATAGTTGATATAATAGTTAAAAAAAACATATTAATCAAACCATTGGCAGCGAGAAGAGGCGTGAGGAGCGCGCGTACTCACCATGCTGACCTTCCGTCGCCGCGCCGGCTCGTGGTGCGATTCGGGCTTGTGCGTGGGCTGAGTGCTCACCGAGTCCTGGAAGGGGTCGCTACGGAGGGACATGCGCTCGCGGGTATTGTCGTCCTGGTTGCCGCGCTCCTGGTTCACAAACAGCTCGTAGCTCTGGCATGAGGAGTCGCTAGGGGACTTGGCGGGGTGCGCCTCGGCGTACGCGGCCGCCTCCGCCGCCGCCGCCTGCTCTCTAGCGTGCGCCTCCCTAGCTTCCTGCTTGTCCGCTCTCGCTGCTGCCTTTTGTTCTGCTTCCTGAGGTCATGTCATGTCATATTAAAAATGGCTTTTATTTCTAACGTGATAGAACATGAAAAATACAGTGCTTAATGGATGGAATTTTATGATCATCATTTTCCAATACGCTTAATATTTATATTAAAACTATATAATTTCAAATAATTATGCGTATTATTATTCATTTGTTATCGTACCCTTAGAGCTTCTTCTTCAGCTTGTTCCTCTTCCTCCGCTTTCTTTTGTAACTCGTCATATGACATAGCGACAATAGCCAAGATCAAGTTGACGAGATAGAAAGAGCCCAAGAAGATGATCACTACGAAGAACAAGACGTGCCAAGAACCAGCTGATCTAAGTACCTAACATCAAAAATGAAGTGATTTAAAATTAAGTGTATATTATTGTAATTGACATTAAATATTTCATTTTTATGGTCATACCAATTGATAAAGATTTTCCCAATAGTCTTGAGTCATGAGTCGGAAAGCTGATAGAAAAGCCCAACCAAAAGTATCAAAACTCGTGTAGCCATAATTCGGGTTCGGACCATAACCTTGCAGACATATATAGCCCGGCTCACATTGACTAAAATAAATAAACATATTTTAAATTTATTGTTAATGTTAAATATTTATACATCATAATATAATTCTATATTTACCCAGCCCCTGATGAATTCCCACACAGCGGATAATCTCCATCTCCACCATACCAATTTGCTAAAAACGTAATATATTATAATATTATACTGCCAAGTTTATTATGCTTTATCCAATTATTATACTATATATATAATTAACAAAATCTTACTTTCATTTTGACAAAATCGTTCCCAGTTCTCGTCGGTTAGATTACCCCAGCTACCATCTTCAGGGAATACTTTAACACATTTCTGCGTTAGTACCCCCATGTAGATCTGCAGGCCCATCAGTGCGAACACAGACAGTGAAAACATCGTCAATATGATCACATCTCGAAGATTTTTCACTGACTCTATCACGGCACCCACAATGGTCTTCAAACCTGTGGGTCGCATCACCTTGGTCAAACTAACAGCTTACACTACCAGAGCAGCTAATTGTAACATTTCACTCAGTGCTGTAATAAAGTCATGGTTCATAGCTAGAGCAAACCGATACTTACGTATATTTGCCTTTTTCATATTTCTTATACCATTCGTTTTGCTACTTTCTTATTGCTACTGATTTATTTCAACTAAACACTACTATAAGCTTCATTACTGCCTAATACATAAATCTATATATTAATATATAAGCTATTCTAAAGATATAATTATACAAGTAAATTTACCCGGTACAATGGCCACAGTCTTCAAAGCTCGGAGAACTCTGAAGGTTCTGAGAGCGGCCAAGTTGCCGAGATCTATGCCCATCGTCACATAACTGCAACACACACCCACAACCATAACATCTAGATTAATAATATCTAACTACATAATGCTATTATTGAACTAACTCATATGGTTTGACAATCGACCTTCGATCAAAGGACCTTTTATATGAATGTCTAGTCTTCTTACACCATTTTCTTCCTTGTAATCAATATACAATAATATTACATTATTTATTAATAATAAAATAAAATATCTAACATTAAATTTTCTATACTATATAACATATATATTATTATAATTAGATAAAAACGAAAATCTACAATTGAAACAGTTGTAACATTTTGCTACGTAAATATATTAAAAATTGTCTACTACTCACGCTAAAGCTATAACTACGAAGTCAAGCCAATTCCATGCATCTCTAAGGTATGTGAATGGCTGTAGTATGAAACCCCTGGCCATTACTTTCACCGCCGATTCAAAGGTGTAGATGCCGGTAAAGATAACTCTGTAAAAATTCACCTCCATTGTGGAACGCCGCTCAAAAAGTAGACAAATCGTCATAATAAAACAGTTCTAGTCGTCAAAATTAAATTAAATATCTAACTTTAATTCATGAAGGGTAGTTGGTATTTAGGTTGCGGTAACAGTACAATGTCTAATTACACCTAAGAACTAGATGAAATTGATATATAATACATACCTATATTAAAACATTTTATGGTTATAAGTAAGTAGTGTTGAAATAGAGAATTGCAAAAAGAGATGAAGACTAATCAGTAAGGGGACGCTGCATCACAGTGTCGTGGTAAACTGGTAAATGATGTGTAACTCTACGCACACTGATGGCTCTCGTTCAACACGGTTCTCTCAAAACATACCAGAGTCCTCAATGAAGTATTATAAATAATGCAATGTGAACGTATAAACATTAATTTTTCCATAATTAAGAAATTCTATTTATTCAAGTAAACCGATTTTAGTAGACAAGTTTAATAGCGGCAGGTCATCTAGTTTCAAACAAAATATAGGTTGCCTTCCTATGAATAAATATATTTAATAAATACTAATTCTATTTTAGGGCAAATCTGTAATACATTTCAGTTTTAAATTTTAAATAATTATATTGACAATTTATACAAACTAGGCAGATAACAAATAATCTAGTAATAGGTATAAACTTTACTTCCAATTATCTAAATTTTAAGATTTTAGACAATTCGAAATCTAGCTGAACACTAAAAATTTTGAAACTAGCGTGCACTCTACTAATGATTAGATGGTATATAAATTTTATAATTTTATATATTTAATTCCTTCAAAAACAATTATTAATGATAAATGAAAATAATACTTACTCAGTACTTTCGACAGTCGGTGTTGTAGGCATTATCATAAGAATACAGTTCACAAGGATTGTAGTAATAATGAACAGAGAGAACAAAGGATGCACTAATATATATATTGCCACTCTTCTTATGGGATTGAACGGATCCAATATCCATAAAGCATCGGTCGCCGAAAATCTGAAGATATCTTTACCCTTGCTTATGACTACGAATGTCTGAAACAATATGAATCACTTGCAAAACTAGGAAATTGATGTCTAACATATAATTTTACAAGCTCTACGGCTCTACTATTTTTATGAATTTCTTGTTTACTTAAGCATTTATTTCAGACAGGTTGGTTGGTATAAAATATGGTTAAATAATAAAACTCACTGTTTGATTATGATAGAAAGGATCGATGTCCTCGAGGGGTGTGGAGGCGAGTTCCAGTGGAAATGAGCCCTGCATTCGCACGGGCAGAGGTAGGCCCTGCTCGAGGGTCGCGTCCGGTTGAGGACCCTCATCTTCGTCCTCATCGTCGTAACGCACCTATATTATTAATAACATTGTTACTGTTGATGCTTTATCAATTTCTTAAAATTTAAATGCCAATAAACAAATTATTTGAAATGTATACTTATTTTCTATTGTATATGGTGCTGTTTCGATATTTACAAAGAATTGCGCTATTCGTTACTACACTATTCTTTGTTACAATTAGCACTAGCTCCACGTGTTCTTGTTAAATTAAAATATTTTGTAAAATGGTTGAGTTTCTGCTTAATATCATTACATTACTACTCGATTAAGGCATTGTAATAATACTGTTGATTTTACAGGCTTGTTCTCTTATTAATAGAGATAGTTTGTAAATCCTGAATATAGGAGTTTCGGTTAATGAGGACAAGTCTGGTATTTAAGGCAACAAGTATTATTACGGTGTTTGAGCATGTCTCGTGAGCGCGTCCAAAGCATTTTGCTTTTAGTGCTGCTGCTGTCGCTGTTTGTGTAATCATGATGCAATTTTGGCAAAACTAGAAGCTGTTGCGGAACGTTTCCCTCTATTATGTTACCCTTATTGACTGTCTAGGTTTTATTATGAAGGTGTCTATTTTTTTTAATGAGTTATGATAAGTTTCCTCCATCGAATAATTAAATCAATTCAGTTTTATTATTCGTATTGACGTAAGTTTTAGTCACTCAATATGTTTGTAACTATAAAAACAATATGTTATATTGATTTATATTTATTATTAACTAGGGTTATACATACATACTAAACATAAGCTTACACAGGACGGCAGTTTTAAACAGAATATAATTTTTTTTTAGAAAAATATGTTTCTATAAAATTCTGGTTCATGGAGCTAAATTTGAATAGGTATCAAAATAGGGGGTCGTCCATGTTTTTGCGCTAAACTAGCCAGGTGGTACCACCATGCTAGACCTAGAATGACAGCAGCCGATGAACTTGCAAACATGAGCCAATCGTGTGCAATGCATGATGATGAGAATGTTCTGTGCTTGTGTTCTCCATTGCTAATATTTTTAGGATTTATCAAAAATCTGGTACTGGTAAGGTTACTGATGTATTCAGGTTTGTATTTTGGAAGTTACATTTGTAAATATATATAAAGACATTTACGTGGCTCATAATACAAAATGTCAGGATTTCTATATCTATGTTGTATTACTAACAAAGGTTTCTAGAGACAATTACAGGGGTATCTTTATTTTAATATAGTATTTTTATTATGTTTTGAAGTATTTTCTGTTTTATATATATAGTTTCTTTAGAAAATACCATTTTTATACTGTATTGCAAATAAATAATGAAAAGCTTCTTTTCTCTTAAGTTGTTCTTAAATATTTTCTAAATGATCCAAACAGCTAAGCCTCGGGAGTCTCGATATCAACGACTTCGTTGACAAAGCGATGTGTTCAAATGCGATCAATATGCATAGATTTGAATGCAACGCAAGTTATCGCACTTTGACTACAGTCACGCCAATGCTGTCGATTCAAACGACGTAAGTGAAAATATAATTTAGAATCAGCGATAACTTGCTTGATATAATTTATCTAAAACGAGCCTTAAAAGAGGTAAAAGGGGCAAGCAAGCAATCTTACTTCTTTTTTCTTTTTCGTCCGCCCCAAATCGGTCTGGAATAGTCCAAATAAAAAAATATTCGTCAGGGCTTTATAATTTTATATATTCAGATAATAATTGGTTATCCCTAACCAGTTCACTGTTTATATATGTTTCATAAAGTGTAAAATATATTAAATTTGTTTATTTTTTTTTCATGTATTTGTTTGTTCGTCTGTTATTTCAGTGGTTTAAATGGCCTGCACTAGACACTCGTGACAAAGAGTACACTGCACAGAGTTACCATATAACATATCACAAGGACTCACCTCGCCTTCCGCTCGTTTTTTCTCGAGTTCCTTTTGCTTGGCATGCTCCTCAGCTATGCGGGCCTCGATAGCGGCCAAAGACCTTCGAGTGAAGGGTCGGAACAAGCTACGTTCTTCCTCGCTGATCGAGTCCAAGTCTTCGGACATTGTCTATCGAACTCCCCCCGAGTGAACTGCCTACTGGAAATAGACAAGCAGTTGCAATGAATTTCTTTAATTTTCCATATCGTTTCTAGAAAAATATATAGATATATAGATATTGGAAAGAGAAAAATGTTTGGAAACTCTGAAATTATTTAAACAAAAAAAATAAAATAAAATTCACAGTGCACATTTACAGAAAAAATCTTATAATATACATAGAAATTAACTATTATTTATTGACTTCTGGTGAATTACCTGCTAACAGTGAATGGGCGGGTGTGTGTGGAAGGGAAAGCGCGCGCGGCAGTACGCTCTGCGCCCGCGTTCTCCCGCCGACCACCTACGGGCGGAGCGCCCCTCTACACAGAACAAGCTTGTTAAAAAACGTTTTGCAAATAATAATGTTTTAGATACGTTTTTTAATAAATATTACTATAAATATGTATATATTTCATTATATTTTTGTACTCACGTATTTCATGGGATGTGTAGCGGTAGCTAGTGTTAAGACACTATGTTCCCCATTATCAATACATATTCTTTTTAGCTTAACGGTGTATCCCGCGCACAGCAGGGTAGGCAGAGGGAACCTTATGTTAAGACACTCTGTTTCCCACTTTCCGCTGAATTCTGGAGGCATTGTGTGTATTGGCGGTACTCAACGCCGCCCTTTGCCTTGACATCAGAGCGAAGAAATGGAAATATAATTTTTAAAGAAATAATTTATTTCCTCGAGTGGGGAACTTACAACCAACTGGCTTATATAGTCACACTTTTGTGCCCCTGCGCCACTACTGGCCTATATATACATATTTTATTTATAATTAATGGGGCCATTGGAGGCGCATCGGCACAAGCGTGTGACAGTAAGCGCGAGAGGTTCGATTCTCACTCGAGTTAATGAAGTATATCGGCTAAAAATGGAGAACATTAAAACATTTGTAACAACCTGTCGTCCACGAGAGCAGTGTGGCCGCGGCTACTAAAGAGATGAAAGTCACCACGTACTCGCTGATAGGGACAGCCAGCAAATAAGCGAGATTTTTCATGTCCGACCTGAAACAGTAAAGAACGATATAACACCTAGTCTATAATACCTAGTATTATATTATTATACCTACATATTTAATAATATATAAATGCTTTTTTTAAATGTATAAATATTGGCGAAAGGTAAAATTTTAAAATATTATTACAAGAAAGGCCCTCACATAACAACGACACAGATCGGATTGTAATTCCATAGTCAATTGTATAAACCTCTGTAGGGCTTCATTAGAAGATTATAAATTCCCCAGTTCACTATACGGAAATGAGATTTGTTACTTATATAAATATTATAAATATAAATTATAATTGTCATATAAATATTCTCTTCTTTTCAGTGTAAATAGGTACGTAATTTTATTAAGAGCTCAGAGAGAGTATGCGAGAGTTAATGTTTATTATAATAATATTAAATATAAATTGTTAAACTTTATATTATTCACAACGGATACATATTTCATAACAAATATATACTAAATAACATACATATTAGTAATAATATGTATACATAAGTAAAAAAACCTTGTTCTTTACATAAAATATACTAAAAAAATAGATAAAAAAAACCAAACCTCACGCTGTTTCCCGCATATAGCACGGTAGGCATAGGGAACCTAGCGTTAAGATCTCCTGTTACCCAATTTCCACCGAATTAAAGATAAAAAATGTTAAATATATAATAATAAATACAAAACCTACCGTATAATAATACAATGTTGTATCTAGAGGGCGCGCCGGGTGGTGGCCGCGTTGCGTGCAGGCCGCGCGCGCTCCTCTCTACTGTTCCGGCGCGCGCGCAACATCTGCCTCACCACTCCAACTACGCCTGAAACAAATTAAAAACGTCATTCTGTGACATATAACTGTTTGTTAACAAAAAAAATTAATTTTAAATGCTAAGCTGCTTAAAGTATGGCAATACTTAAATTATAATTCGACTAACAAAAAGTTGGACAATATAAAATTTTTCGTTTACTTTGAAATTTTCGCTTCCAGCTCGTAATTGACGTGCGCTTAAAGTATAAAGGTAACTTTTGTGGAAGTTGATATCTACAACTTTGGATATTAGCATTGAAAAATTACTTATTGTAAACGTAAACAATTTGCACAAAACACATAATGCTGCAGAAATACAGAAATGAAAATAATATCGTTATAATTTATTATTTTATTACTATTAATAAATATTTTTAGAATATATAAAAAAATGCAACCTGCGCCTCTTGGAAATCGTCCAATGTCGTCTTGACCATTTTTCAAAAGATATATAGATACTTTTCTATCCTTAGTATAGAAGGAAACTTTAAAGAGGGTTAAAAATGTTACTTTTATATAGTGTGGGGCCGAAATATGATTTTTAGCCGAAACCGAACCTTCGGCTTTAATATCAGTTGCGGCTGAAATCGACTCGGTTTTAGCTTTGGCCGAAATCGAAATTTTATGATATTCAGGATGACTCAAGACACATTGAAACAGTCGATAGAGGTGGTCAGTTCCAATTATTTTTACTCTATATTTCGTAGTCCGAAGTTTTACCGTTTTCTAGATATTGATCACATAAGGTTATTTCCAAAATATCACACTCTCAATAAAATCTCAAGAAAAATGATTTTGCTTTCATCGACTCTTGGTATTTTCGTATTCTCCGATTTGTGCAATTTAATCATGTATATACATACATGCCTAAATGTTGCGTAATTTTATTGCCAGAGCGAAAAAATAAAAATATTAAAAATATTTCATTTCTTTGAGTAGTAATCGAGTCCACAGCTTGTCGCGTTTACAGACGCAAGTTTGTGTTCGTACGTCATGACTAGTCTCCTAAACATATTATTTTGTTAATTATCTCTATTACAATTTATCTTCAACGGCATAAATTTTTAAAAAGTTATTATATATAGTATTACACAGTACTACAAATGGGATAACCCAATGATAGTGAGTTCAATCCTGTCCGTTATAAATGAGCAGCACTTGGTACCGTCACGTAATACACAGTATCTTTATCTACCATCACTAAAAATGAAGAAAAAAATTAACAGTAATAAGTTGACTTTGTATATCTTGTTAAGAAAAGATTTTTTTGTACCAACGAGTCCCCGCAGACTGAGACATTACACGTAAAGTCTGACTAATCATTGTAGAGTGCATGTAAACAGGATGTGGTAATGTAGCTTCGTTTTACTTAACGGCAATTTGTCCTTTAACGGCAGAAATTAGGAAAATTAATGCGGGAAAATTGGCGACATCCTTTAACCTTTATTAATAGTATGTTATTATTCTCATTTACTTTGTATCTAAAAATGTTGGGTGTTTTTTGCGTGTGCATCCACTTATAATTGGCAACTGACTAAACTGACCACTAACTTAATAAATTTTAATGAAGTTAGTAGACTTAATGTTTATTTATAATTTATTATTAATTTAAATACAATTAAAAGTTAATAAACGGATATACGTATTTGTTTGTATGTATGTTTATACACATTGCATAAATGTATTGTGTATATTGTATTGGATGAATTTCCTTTTTTTCTGTATTTTTATTCATTTATTTTTATAATTGCACGGTGATCTTATACCGCTGTTTGGCACTCAGCCAATTCCATTGGTTGGCTGGAAGAGATTTCTTTAAAAAAAAGCCCGCTATTGTAAATATATCTTTTCAATTGTGTAAATATACATTTTTTTATATATGTAAATAACGAATGTATATATTGTTAGCAAACTTTGGTAAAAAGGGTTAGATGTAAGTGTTGAAGACTATAAAAGCACTGGAATTGTGTCAATACAGAGTTAGAATCGTTAAAGGAATGCTGCAAATCCCTAGCCAAACGCTACTACGAGTGTGTAGACTCCCCTCTCTAACTCCACAAGTAACCCTGTAAGTATGCTTCTCATCCACACCCGCTTCTTCGATGCCTTCGCAGCGCCCATCTAGATCCCGACGATGCAATTATAGTCGCAAATGCCCAATTTTTAGACACGATTCATTCCTTAGTTTCACGTCACACTCTTAACCACCGTAAGAGGCCACGAGGTCAGCACTATCTCACAGTACGTCCACGCCTCGGCGCGACGGAACCCAAGCGTCAAAATCCCCCCTGATTAGCGTACGCAGGGTAGTCCCCTGCAATCGCTAACTCTTCACGAGCGTCTTTCGAAGCTCGTTCTTTTTCATAACATATAGACGCTTCCGATTTCTAATAATATATTTATTATAAAATCTACATTCTTTTTATAATGTTCACATTATAAACAACATTGCAGTGGTCGACGAGTCTACCCGTTAAGACAAGTTAAAGGTAATAAATTTTCATTTCAAAAAAAAATAAGGCTATTCCTACACTCATTGAAATTTGATTCTGTTTCGTTAACTTAATTAATAAAACTCCAATTACAGATTTTCATTTGAGAATAATAACAAAAATTTAAAGGTACAAACAAGGTTGTAGCTGTGAAGCGACGGTTCTGGGTACGATCCCCAATCGAGGAAATGAAATATTTATTTAAATTTATATTTCCATTTCTTCGCTCTGGTCTACGCAACGTCTCCAAAATTCAGCTGAAAGTGGAGAACGGAGTGTCTTAACACTAGGTTCTCTCTGCCTATCCTGTTGTGTGCGGGCGTGAAGCTCTTTTTTGAAAAATTTTGTGACATCTAATTTTGATCGAGGCTGCACCCTTCAATGACAAATATTATAGAATTTTATATCACACATACGGATGTATCATTGAAATTCTTCTAGCTTGTCAGTTGCAAGCAGTTGTCTGTGCAGAGCATACATTTAAATATCTATCACGCTGTATCCCGCACAGAGCAAGCTAGGCAGAGGGAAACTAGGGATCTAGTGCATCCGTTTCCATTAAAACAATTCCGTTCCACATTTTCCTACTATAAATTACCCATTTTTAGTATTCATTACGATGAAATATGTCAATTAAAAATGTAAATACATTATTTGAGCTGCCTCTCTTTGGGTTTTTAATCTCCTAAAATATTTGACAACATAAATCTTATCAATAAAATAGCCCAACAAATCAAACATTACTATTAATGTAAAATAGATACTATTATCAAAAACGTTATTTCTCTTGAGATCGAAAACATGAGGCAATAAATGAACAAAAATTCAATACAACTTCAGTAGGGCGTTTTCTTGAGCTGAGTAACAGTAGTTAAAGTAAAGAGATCAATGAATGTACATTTATCTCTTGTATATAGAGCGCTGTTGGCGGCGACAAGTCTCGTACTTTCCGCCTTCGCTGAGTACATGAAAGATCTATTATTGCGTCACCTATCTAACAATTGAATGGAATAAAACGTCACTACGTACGTATACTATGTGAAGAAAGCTTGCTTGCAAAGGAGCTTAATTTAAACATTCTGCAATCTATCTCGGAACGGAATGTCTTACCACTAGGTTCCCGGCTTTCGAACGGAGTGCACTAGGTGAACAAGGTTCCCTGCCGTGTGAGAGAAACAGCGAGAAGCTGATTTAGCTTGATTTTCAACTTTCAGATCTACTTTATTTGTCGGAAAGTTCAAGTATTCAGTATACAAAATAGTGATATTAAACATTGTGTCATGGAAAAGAGGCACAGTTAGTGTTTATTAATAATTAAAGAACGCTCACAAGCGTGCTTACTACGACACATATCACGTAGTAATGGGAAACTAGGTCACGGCAAGCTAAAAGCCCTACTTAACGCTTACACTAAGAAAAATGCAAAAATATTATAATATTTTTTTGATATTTTTTATGATCTTTTACGTCATTGTATTATTTAAGTAAAATTATTACCATTAAATGATATTAGGAACGTATTTTTTTAATTATTTTCACATTTATGAGGCCAGTCGTGGTGCAAGGGCACATCAAGTGTGACCGTAAACACAACTGATCGTGCGTTCGATTGCCACTCGAGAAAATAAAATATTTTGTATTTTCCTTTTTTTTTTCGCTATGGTGGCAAAGCGCTGTGTTGAGTTCCGCGACTGTCGACGACCGCAATGTCTCCAGAATGCTTTGGAAAATGGGGAACGGAGTGTCTTAACACAAGGTTCCCTCTGCCTATCCTGCAAAAAATCAGCTTCACGCTCTATTCCGCACACAGCAGGGTAGGCAAAGGGAACCTAGTTTGTAACCTAGTCTAACCTTTGTTAAGACACTTTCTGCACCATTCTGGAGGCATTGCGTGTTAAGGGGCAGAACTCAACGCCGCTCTTTGCTTCGACACCACAGCGAAGAAATATAAATTTATATGAATATTTCATGTCCTCGAGTGGGAATCGAACCCACAACTGTCGCGTTAAATTCACGCCCTTGCGTCCCTGGGCCACGACAGCCTCACCTACCTAAATACCTGCAGCAGGATAAAAAAGTGAAATAAGGCAAAATATTAACTCAAAAAACATCATTGTTGGTTTAAATTATTTATAATTCGAATAAACTGGATGTCGAGGCTCGGAAAATACGGTCAAGTGCTGTCCTAATAAATTTTCGTGATAATAGTTTGACCTGTTGACATGTTATATACAAAACGAATGTGCGCTATCATATTATGGCGTCAACTTACATCGTGATATATAAAGTTGTCGTTATAACGCAGTGGTGTAGTGTCTGTTGGACGTGTCTCGGTAGTAGGTTTAAATTTTCCTTTGGAGAATATATTGTTTTAATAATTATAGGTTTAGTTATTCTTTACACCGCTACGCCGAACTCCACTATTGTCAGAGAAGACATAGTGGGAAATTGTCCTACAATAACCTTAAGCACAGAAACTTTTCCTCATGTGGACTCTGTTAAATACCTTGGTCTACATCTCGACTGACGACTAACCAGGAAAAACCATGTAAGAGTGAATTGAGATGAAATGAAATATAAATATTTGATCCAACTCTGGCGGAGCTCCAGCAATTCAAAGCATTGAAGTCTTTCAGCACTCACAGAATGCTGTGCTGAAAACTATCACCAAGGCTCCCTGGTTTATAACCAACACCGAAGTTCACCAGTTTGCAGAAATTTCTACTATTAGAGAGAAAATAGCTAATACTTGCTCTAGATACAAGTCTCGCTTGTCTAATTCATCCAAATAAGCTAGCCGTAAAACTGTTCGACCCAGTTCAATACCAACGCCTGAAGAAACCTAACATCCTAAAACTGGACGAAAGATTCGTTTCGTACTAATATAAGAGACCTTGTTATAGGGCCTCTACAAGTCATGATGTTACTACACCTCATTTGATTATGGTATTTAATACTGATTGCAGATAGTAATACTTATATAAAAAAATACTTCACAGCTCTCACAAAACAAAGCGCGGCGCTGGGCTCCTCCATACAACATGCAATGTCTCAAATTCGGGCAAAAAATAGAGAAGCAAATGTCTTGACATTAGGTTCTCTCTGTGTATAAGCTAATAATTTGGTTTTTTTTAAAGGGCATAACACAAAGCAGCACAAAAAAATCGTGTCTATATATCAGTATATTTCTACTCTAAAATACGGTAAATACGTAAGTATAAAACTATAAGTACATACCATTTGTCAATAATTCCTATTTCCGGTACCTAATCTAGAAGACACTTTTTGATTTAAGTCAATTAACTTAAAAACCGAAAACATTATCACAATCTTTTACAATATTTGCTTATTATATCACCAGCTCCGAGAGCACATTTCACTTAAATCACCAGATTATTAGACCAGCAATGTAAACTATATAATAGTATAGAGTGGGAGGAACAAAGCAAGACACCCGTCGGAGTGTGACCGTCGCAGCCGGAGTGCCCGCAGTCGCTGGCCCTCACTGCGCATGCGTACTACCCCACAGACATGTTTATGTAACGTTTTTAAAATAATCCTTCTTTCATACAGCTGTATGGATCGTGTCGATCTTTGATAACATTTTTAATTGATTATTTGGATTTCATTAATTTTTTACTTTCGTTTTCGTTTTCATCGATCTTTGTTATATTTCAAGAAAATATTGTTATAAGATAATAGATATACCTACAGATTTCTTTATTAGTGCATATTATAAATAATATGTACTTGATATATTTATCATCACTAATAACCTCATTTTAAGTATCCAAAGGAAAGAATATTATAAGATTGCCAAAATAGAAGCCAAATTCTTCCAGACAGGTCGGCGTCGAACGTCGAGACAGAATAACTCATAAGTTTATTCTACAGTTTACTGTCCTAGTATTCCAAAAATACTATAATAGATATTTTTTATGATTATAGTTTTAACTATAAAACGGTTTTTTATGATTTTTGTTGTGGCTCTAAAAGTTCTAACTCCACTCCACAAAAAGCACGTTGAATTCTGCCACTCAACACGAAATGCCTCCAGAATGTAGCAGAAAGTGGGGAAAAGAGTGTTTTAACACTAGCTTCCCTCTGCCTACCCTGCTGTGTGCGAGATACAGCGTGAAGCTGATAATATATTATTTCATTTTTCAGCTTTACACTATTTCCTACATACCGTAGCAGTAAGCAGTAAGCAGAGGTCTCAATTTTCAAGACATTTTCAGTCAGTTCTGTATTATTAAGAATTTTGACAACGAGCCGTAAACGTACCGTACCGTTCTCTCTGACTACCACGCTAGGGATAAAGCGTGAAGTTAGTTTAGTTTAGTTTTTTTTGTCAACGAGAGCCGTTAAATAAAAACAGTTCATTCCCCGGAGTGGGGATCGAACTTTTAGCATTCGCTATCAACAGCCAGAGGCTCTCCCTTTCTCAACATATAGTGTTGTTTTATTCACATATTAACATACATTTAAATATAAAAAACAATTTTATAATTATGTTACTATTTATCGTTTTGTTACCAGATTTTGCTCTGATTTATCACTTCTGAAAATAACAAACTAAAAATTCTTTTATTGAAATAAAAAATAAAACATAAATACTTCCTTCTCCACTTTTCTCCAAATTCTGGAGTAATTGCATGTTGAGTGGCGGAACTCAACGCCGGGATTTGCCTTGGTGCCAGAGAGAAGAAATGACAATATTAAAAAAAATATATTATATATTCTCTCGAGTGGAGATCGAACCTACCAACATCGCGTCACAGTCACACTCGTGTTTCTGCACTAGGACGGCCTCAAACGGTCAATTGAAAAACGGAGTGTCTTAACACTGCGTTTCCTCTGTTGCCTACCCCGCTGTGTGCGGGGCACAGCGTGGAACTGATTTAATTTATTTTAAATTTTACCCAGTAAACAACATTAAAGTTAAAAACACAACAAGCTAATAAGCCGAATGTTACACCCGTATGTATCTTCACCCTTTTAGTTATTTAGGAAAGTAAATATTTTAAATTGACAACGCTTAGTTAACAAGCCGATTATACATATTTTATTCTTAGACAGGTTTTAGAACAGAACAAAAATTGTTTTGGGGTGCATTCAACAACGTAACAGAACCGAAATTTTGTCAGTCTGTCTGTTCTTTTGTTAACGTTAATCTCAGAAACGGCTTGACCGATGTAAACGCAATTTTAACAAGTTTCAAAGCGTATTTAACAAACTTCCCTTACGATTTAATTACAACAGTTTTATTTCAATTCATAAAGTCTTCAATTCAATTCATAAAGTTTTATTTCAATTCATCAATTCATAAATGCAAAAGTTATATAAATATCTTTAACAGATAATGTTATTAGGACACGAAAATTATTCAATTTAGTAGACGAATTGTGTAGTTCAAGCGGGCGAACCCGCAAGACGGTCGCTAGTTATTTAATATGGAAGCTTACTGCACTTTTCCATATGATCTGATTTTGAAGCGGTGTCAAGGAGTAAGAGGATTTAGGTATTACTTCAAAGCCCATTGCCCACAGAATGGCTCACCCGCATAGTAGAGATTAAACGGCTCAGTTACACTGCATACAATGCAATTTGTTCGAAATCTAACAAAGAACACGAGGTACTGAATTATCGTTTATTACATCTTAGCCAGTCGCTGCGCAAGGGCACAAGGTATTACTGTGAAAAGCGACGGTTGTGGGTTCTATTCCCACTCGAGGAAATTAAATATTTATTATTGTCAATTTTTCGCTCTGGTTTCGAGGCAAAGCATGGCATTGAGTACCGCCGCCCAAAACGCAATACCTAGTAAATTTCAGCGGAAAGTGTGGAATAGAATGTCTTAAAACTAGGTTCCCCCTGTCTTGCGAGATACATCGTGAAGCTGATTTATTTGATTTATTTATATCTTATACTAAAGCGGGTTGTCTCTGAAATGGAAATTTGAATAATATAAATGAAATTTCATGCTTCGTTGGATGCATAATTGTATGTAATGTATTTTAAATAAAGTATAATTAAGAATATATTAAATTATAAGAAAAAATCTAAATAAATGTTGTATCCATTATATTATTTAACAAGCTCCGTTGTCTTTCATGTGCGTTCTAAGTAAAACAATGTGACTCGAATTGTACGAACGATGTTTGTATATTATTTTCCGAATAGAGCAGGCCGTAAGAAAAGAAACTGTATTATTATAAAATTCAGTTTCAAAGTTTGTAATTTTTTTTAACTAATTAAAAAACTATTGTCATCGTATATAATGATTAAAAATATATTATTAAAATTATAAATAAATAAATAACCGGTTAAGTACGAATCGGACTCAACCACTGAGTCTTCCGTACAGGATTATATGTCAACGGGAAGTACAACTTATAAAATTTGACAAACTTAAGTTTCTACAAACATATGCCTACGAATACACTATATATATATATATATATATATATATATATATATATATATATATATATATATATATACACTAATTTTGTATGAAATTAACTACAATTATAAGTTTGTAATGATTTTTTTCTATAAAATACTTGTAAATTTTCACTTTTGGGATTTATTTTTTCTTTTATTTCTATTCTAAGTTCTCACTTCATGCCAAATTTTATAACTTTCAGTTTACGGGAAGTAGATTTTGAAATACGCAGCGAATATCGTACAAAATGCAGCAAAATCAATGTATAAATGCTCGTATGTTTTTATCGTATTGACTTAAAAGGTTGATTTTTTTTCTGAAGATACAATGAACCATATATATTACCTGAATATTTGATATTAATTTCAGGTAAATTTAGCAAAAATATAAATAAGTTTATATAACGAAATACTTTGTTATATAAACTTATTTATATTTTTATTGCCATTACAACTGAAATATATGAAATAAGGAATTTATACAGGCAGGATTTGCAAGGTCTTGATTATTATTGATTTCTCAACGACCTCAGTGCTTGCCATAATTACGTGAGCCACGTTAGCATACTTCAACGGAAATATTTCTAATTATTTTAATACTACAATGTTTGAGGTTGACTTTATATTATGTGGTGCAGGTAAAAGTAGGTTACGCCTAAAATATTTGTACGATATTTAAGACGCTTTAAGACTGAATAAAACAGTGAAAGGTAGCTTCTAACAAAGTAAAATCAAATCAGCCTTACGCTGTATATCGCACATAGCAGGGATAGGCAGAAGGGAACCTAGTGTTACGACAGTAATACCCTCCCCCACTTTCCGCCGAATTCTGAAAGTATTGCGTGTTGAGTGGCATAACTCAACGCCGCGCTTTACTTCGACATCAGAGCAAAGAAACGGAAATATCAATTTCATTTCCTCGAGAGGGGAGCGAACCCGCAAACGTCGCGTTACAGTCACACCCATTGTGCCCCTGCGCCACGACGGCCTCGAACACAATGACTTTTTATATTAGCCAGCGATGAACTCTGACATACTAAATTGTGTGATAGAAATGTTAGGACCGTTAGTCCGTGACATACATATACAGTAAAAGGAGAATATTTCTAAAAGTTCTCGTAAAGTATATTATATTATTGTTAGATTTTTAACCGTTAGTTGGCACACTAACAAAACAGTAAAGTAATTAAATTACTACTGTGCTGTGAAAGTGTAAACGCGACAGGGTATGGATTCGATTCTCAGTCTACAAAATGAAATATTTAATATTTTAATTTCTTCACTGTAAGTTCGTTCGTGTCGTTGAGTTCCGCTTCTCAACATGCAATACCTCCAGAATACGGCGGAGCGGAGTGCTTAAGCACAAAATTCCCTCTGGCTCTGCTGTGTTCGGGATACATCGTAAATTTAAGCCTCCTTTTATTATTACCGTTATGTAAATTTTGGAGCAATTAACCAAATAAATAAGTATATACAACAAGTCGAGACAATAAGCTTAACTTCACTCTAAACACTTCATAAAATGGAACATTGTTGGCCACCAGCTAAACCTAAGGAATTAGCAGTTAGATATTGTGAGTATATGAAATAGAACTAGAACTCGATTGAAACATATATTTATATATTTAGTAACCATTTTCTATTATTTTTATTTGATCAAATATTAGCCCGAGCTATAGCCGAAATATCAACATATAAATAAAAATAAAGAATACTTAACGACGTTATATATTTACGTCTATGTTTTACAAATGATTTACTTAAAAATATCTAACTTTTTATTATTTCAATAGTAGCTAAATAAATACATTTATCACATCAAAGAGAAAAATAGATTGTTAGAAAACAAACTGTGTATTCTTAACAACATTTTTATGATTTCATTATAGAACTTCTTTACACATTGAAAACATTATTTAATATCAATATTTTTAACATTAATACAATTTTAAATGGATTTTTGTAGAATTATTAATATGAAAATCATCATTGATATTTATAGATGTGATTCAGCAACTAGGTACATTATTCTTTAGTCTTTCAATTTTATGGTCAAAGCCCGATTTTAAAAACAGTAATTTAGTGAAATGGAAAAAATATCCAAATTTTTAAAATAATGGCAATGAAAACAGATAATTAAAACTAGCAAGAGCACAGATTAAAGTCGGTTAACAAGAGCATGTTTTGCGCACTTGAGCACGGCCGCTCGTGTTTTCAGTGAAAGGCAAAAACTGTAATTTGGCGCCAACTACAACAATGAGAGATATTTTAATATAAAAAAACCTCATAAACAAACATTTGAAAGATTAAAATGTTTTGAAATGCTATATCAGCCAGCTGCAAATGTAAGTTATACGTTTTGAAACCATCATTGGTAGTATACGAGGACAGGGAAAATCTAAAAAATGGAAAACAATCAATATAACCTTGTATTTGTTGCGCATATCATACATACGCCGGCATCCTTAATTTTTAAGTTTTATAAGAACCGTTACGACGACGTTACCTAAATAATATAGTTTTAAGTTTTGTTTTTAAATAATAAAAATAAACCAGCATTTAAATAATGAAAATAAATAATATGAGAAAATAAACATGAGCAAAAATTACCATTGTACTGTATTGTTACTAATTTATAGAAATGGTTATCCTCGATTCAATATAAATGTAAATTTGTCCTATAAGATTTAGCTATTTCTATACAGGCGCGTCCCGCTTAGGGATTTCAAATGGTAAAGAGCCGTTTATGATCCAAGAGTGATTCAATATGGCGTAAAACTAAGGTGAGCCGCCAATTCATTTAGCCCCTTAGTAATTAAAATGGTCAAGCATGATTGTAATTTTCTTTCTTTTATTGACATAATAAAATACATACATCATGAAGCCGTCGTGACGTAGAGGCACAAGCATGTAAAAGAACGCTCTGGTGTTGAGGCAAAACGCGGTGTGTTCCGCCACTCAACACGCAATGCTTCCAGAACTCGGAGGAAAGCGGGGAGCAGAGTGCCTTAACACTAGGCTCCCTCTGCCTACTCTGCTACGTGTGGTATAGAGCTTGAAGTTGCTACATGCGGGCCAACAACGCACCGTTGCGACCGAGCTTATAGCTTCATCTATACTTGAAGGAAATTAAAACGCTGTCGTTAGAAATGCTAACGCGATTGATAAAAAAAAGCTGTTGATACACACCCACACACAATTTGCTATACGCGACGAACACACATCGCCAACCTCTTCCAACATTTTTCCATAGATTTTTTCGCTGTATGAAGGCATAATTGAACATGAGGTTAATAATGGGTCATATACATATAAGTACTAGTAAGTGCAATGGTTCCTTTGTTCGTGTTTCGCATACGACCTGGTACAAGTGTTTTATTGGCGTTTACCGCTGTAGCGGCTAGAGGCCCGCGATGGAGTCGATCGATCCCTGACCCCCGACCCCCGACTCGGTCACCGGCAGATAACCTGATGCATGACCCCTCGATTTGCGGGTTCACTTTACGCTCGATATAGCGGACAGGAAACTTACTTTCGTTATTACAGCGCTAGTGCCAGCACACTTAGCACACTTTAACTAAGCTCTATTTTCATATCCAAAAAGATGCTTATCGAATATAAGGTAGGAGAGCGGGTACAAAACATATATAGTAGCAATCCATTTACATTTTATATTTGTAAGCCTGCACAACTGAAGTACCCAATATTGTTTAAAATATTTAAATTATTCAAAAAAGTGTGGGAAACTGTCTGAAGCTGTTTTATTTTACATATCCTACGAGAAATTTCGTAGAAGTTAATTTATTGTATTGTATTGAACTGCATCATCATCATCATCCTCATCATTTTCACTTCAGGGCAAGCAAACATTACATACTGGTGGTAAATTATACTGTCCTTCAATTCCAGCTTACTTACCAAACCCAACATCAGGCTTTGTCAATTTAAGCTAAAGAGACGTAAAATATACATTTTTCTTACTTTTAATCGAACGATAACCAAATAGAATAATGGCTTCCTTTTTTTTAATTAAAAAAAAAATAAAACCGTTTACACTAACGACATTTTAATTGTAGGAAATATACTGAGTAAAAATTTAAATCTATATATCTATAACAAAGTCTTACGCTTTAATATATTATATTAAAGCGTAAGCGTTTGTTTGTTTAAATGTTTGTATAATGTTTGTAATTTGTTTTGTATTAAAAGTACGTTCCTCAGTAGTGCTATAGGCTATATAACAGTACGGCTCAATTCTTAGTTCACCTTAAATAACAAAAGTTATAAATGCTATCGAATTACTATAACCGCGTGCGCTTCAGAAGTAGTTAAATATGTCCAAGTACATTGTGCTATAAAAACATTCTATTTGATTAGACCTAAAACCTATAACTCCGCGACACTGTATATCTATCTCTTAAAAAATAAGTCACAATAAGGAATTCTGTGCCAAAAAATAATTGAAAATAGCATGGTGATATTTTAAAATTTTTTTACATACATATTCTTGAACGGGTACTTATCGAGAATGTTAGAGGGCGTATACTTGAATGTTAAAGTAAATATTAGATTATAGATTACTAATTAAAAACGATTACTTTGGAAATTACTTATTTATTCTCTTCGAGTTATTCAAAAAAGACATTCGCAACAACTCTTAGTAACAATAAACAAAAAAATTATATACCAAAGCCATAGATAATGTTGCTATCTAGTTTGTAATATTTCAATTAAATTTCTTAAATTTAAATCTTATAATAAAATAATTCGACGCTCAGTTTACGGCTGTAAGCATAGGCTCGAGTCCCGCGGGGGGCGCTTTTACCGCCAATGACATCCTCTCGAGCAGCCACGTAGGGTGACATTTTCCCAGAATTATGAAAACAAGTTGTTCCTGATTGAATGTGCAAATTATATAATCAATTTGTTGGCAAATGAACCTAAATGAAAAATACAAATAAACCGTGAAACGATCTAAACAGCCCTACAAAAATTGTTATCATAGCGAATGCGATATATATATGTAGGTGACGGTATTCATTACACGATTATGGCTTCCCGCAAACATAACATGACGTACCGGAGAGGTCGTTCAACTTTCTATTTACCTGACTCTTTAAATTTGCGCGTCGAGGGACCGACCTCCTCTCCTAATGGAGAGGTGGCGCGCCTTTCAGCCGCGACTGCTCCTTTTTGTAGGGAAATATATATTTTTTTATTTTTCATATATACTTTTTTAAAGTAGTGCAACAGATACTTGAGAGCTTTGCATTAGGTTTTTTTTATGTCAATGACATTTTTTTTATTTTTTCTGTTTCTCGCTGTATCCCGCATGGAGCAGGTTAAGCAGTACAACACAATACACTGTGTGAAGGCATTTCGCGCACCCTTACTAAAGTTATAAATTTATGTTTAGCATGTATACAGTCGAGGTTAAATTCCCTAGTATATAGTATTGATCTAGAAACTTCTATGAATAGAACCACGCTATACCTAGTGACATTATCACTATTGTGTAGAATATATGAGGAATTTAATGTGGCATTAATGGATGTCATATTTATATACTCGCTGGGATAACAATCTTATATTCTTTTTGTATTAAATAAACATGTACGAGCTATTTCTATTGTTTTATCTGTTCTACATCGCGGTGGATGGAGAGGGAACTTGGGAACTTAATGTTTAGTTCCGTTCCGTACTTCCCTGGAATTCTGGAGGCATTTCGTGTTGAGTAGTGAATTTCTTATGCCCTTAAGGCACGACTGGCCTCACGATTTAAAAAAAATATATTTGTATAAAATGTAATAAAAAATAATATTAAAACAATGTATAAAGTAGTTTAATTACAAAAATAGACGCCTGCATTAAAAGGTCTTACTCGAGTTTGCATCGGATACAGTGGAAAATTTAAAAAATAGTATATGTTGCACGTCACTATGGTATATAATTACATATTATGAATAAAAAGTAATCTATTCTGAGAACAATGAAACTCTACAAATAAATCGATACATTCAGTATTGATAGCAGTCGGGGAAATTGAACGCGTACAGGATTGAAAACATTTGTTAGAAATGGGTATTTGATACAGACAACCATTTATGTACTAGCGTCAATTATGAATTTAAGTTCTAATGTACTTTAAAATGTAATAAATGGTGTACCTACGAGTACTCACATATTACTATAAAATTATAGTATAATATCAGCTATACATTATTAGCTTATTTATTTATTTTGCTGTTTTTTGATGGATTATTCAATCAGTTCACAGGACTTCACTTCTTTGATACAACAAAACAATTTTAATACAACAAATCAAATTTTAGTCATATTTTTGTACCTTGGGAATGTCCCAACTATTATTTTTGTTATTTTAGATACCAAGAAACAAGAGGAAAGTAACAATCTATAAGTAGCCCAATATAAATATCGTGAAAGAAGCTAAAAGAAGATAAAACAACAAGGCCAATTCCAAAGGCAGCTGCAGAATTTAGTATTTCAAAATGTTTGATCGGCCGTCATGTCAAGATAAACAAAGAAAGCGAGAATACAACAGTCATGTACAATCCCAATAATGCTGTGGAAAGGACGTTTACTGATGAGGAACCAGTTAGTTCAGTATTGTTTGAAAGCATCTCAATTTCACTATGACATTTACAAAAAGGATTTTATTTAGTTAAAATATGCAGATTTGTTAGAAAAAAAACCCTATCCCAGTTTTAGTGACAGAAATAAACAACAGCAGACATTTTAGTCAAACCACACAAAAATCCAAACCTTGGTTGTACCTTGGGATAAAATCACAAAATCAGTTCCTATTTTTTTATCCTATAAAAAATATATTTTTTAATAGTATGTAAATAGAAATAGTGTGAGTATAGTACATTAGATTTGAATTGACAACTTTCCTTATACAATAGTATAACTACATATTTAGAAGAGCATTACATTACAAACAAAAATTTTTTAAAAAACAACTAAAGATGCCTCTATAGCCTGATCCTAGGAGTATTATATTATGTGTAAAATGTGTAAGTTTATATAATTTTGTATCTAAGCTGTTAACCAGTTAGAAGTCAATGACTATAACAAAACATTATTTTATAAAATTTAATCATATCAAATTAAATCAGCTTCACGCTGTACCCCGCACACAGCAGGGTAGGCAGAGGAAATCTAGTATTAATTATTCTTGTGATGTGATGCTTTTAAATTTTCTCATTTACTCTTCACTAAGTAGCGAATCACGAGTTTAATATCAATCAACAATTTCGCATTCAACAAAACGATATATTTCTTACTATCACAACACTGTTCATTTTATTTTATTTATTTTCTCATTAGTTATAATTCAATATAAAACTCTATTTTTTTAGCAATTAAGTAAACGAATCAACCGAAACTATGTTATAAAACAAATATGAACGAATGTATGACAATATTTTTATTTTAATAAGAATATGGATATCATTTGTTTACCGCAGGGAAGCGAGGGTGGATAGTGGTTTATTTAGAGTCAATATTAACCATACTATTCATTTTCTCGTGTCAACGACCAGATGTTTTATTATTGGCATTTTATTGTAAGACAAGCTTTTATATACGAAATGTGTTATATAGAAATTTACGCAAAGATTGTTTTCTAGTTAGGAAGAAGAAGATTGCATCAATTACTGATTAGGGATAATCAGTAATTGATCAGAATCTGATGGTCCTACATCAGATAATCGGATATATTTGAGTCATTTAATTAAATTTGAGAGGAAAATGGGTTCGGTAAAGATAAAGTAAATTAATTTTGTAGTTTCTGAAAGAATTTTACTATTCTGTTGCAGCATGGGGGCAGCCAAGGGCACAAGCATGCTAATGTAAACGCGACAGGTTGTGGGCTAGACTCCCACTTGAATAAATTCAATATTTCATATTTTTATTTCCTCGCTCTGGTAACGGGACAAAGCGCGGCGTTGAGTTCCACCACTCAACATGCATTGCCGCCAGAATTCTGCAGAAAATAAAATATTTTTTTAACATTTTTAAAGTCTTATACTTAGGAAAGAAAAATACTTATTTAGGAAACGTATAAAAATTTGAACGTATGGTTTAGTAGTCTGGGCGCCTGGTCGGTTTCCAGGAGGCACGTGTTCGAGTCCCGCTACGTTCAATACTACTACTTTTTCTAAATAAGTATAAATTAATACCACCACACGTTGGGAGTTGTAACAGAAACGTACATATTATGTAGAGTAACATGATATCAGTCATATTAAATTTATAAATCATAATATGAACAAAAGCACTATTTCCATGAGTGACTTAAAACATTTCACATTTATATACAAAATATTAATATAATTAAAACCGACTGAGAGTTTTCAGTTTCGCAGTCATTAACGTTTTGAAAAACATTACCGTAAAACTATACGAGTCCAACTCTGCATTTAAACACTATAGCGATATTAATCTAGCATTATTTTCATGAAAAATGTTTCAACCACGCTTTTCCTTACATAAATGAAAAGGTTGTATTTCAAAGGGTACGTGAAAGAGATATATTTCAATGGCCCCGACCGCCCATGTTCCATATTCTGTGACACCTAGGCGACGTGCGACAGTCACAGGCTGCGGGCTATAGTGTACCAGCGAGGCTTTATAAAGCGTTGTGGCGTGGTGCGGCAGTTCCAGAAGAGCGAACTTTCAATTCTAGACAAAGAGATAACTAAACAAGAAACAACGCTAATTGCTGTTTTTTTTGGATAATGCATTATTTTTTTATATATTTGTATTGCAGTTATTGAACCTGGATAGGTTAGTAAATTAATATGAAACTGAAATTATAGAATATTTATTATATGAACATTGAACAAACGATTTAGTGATTGATTAATTAATATGTTTTGCTTCGTGCTAATAATAATAATTATGGACTTACTCATCAATACATTGTATATTTTGAATTTGATTTTTTAATTATATTTTTACATACTAAGTAATATATTTTAATATACAAATAAATAAATCAGCTTCACGCTATATCTCGCACACAGAAGGGTTAGCAGGTAGGGTTAAGACACACCATTTCTCACTTTCCGCCGAGTTCTGGAGGCATTGCCTGTTGAGTGGCGGAACTCAACGCTGCGCTTAGCTTGAAATGAAAATATAAACATAAGTAAATCTTTCAGTTCCTCGATTGGGGATCGGATCCACAACCAGTCAATTTTACAGTCACACTTTGTGCCCCTGCACGACTGGCCTACTACTATATTATAGATACTAACATAGTAGAATAATAAAAAAGGATCTATTATTATTATTACTGTTATTTCATTTTCTTCCAATTCTAAGTAGAAAATTGTACTTCGTCCGTTCCAGTTACAGTATAACAATCATACAACATACAAATTAAAAATCCGCATTTTTATGAGAAAAATGTATATAAAACTTACTGAAAAACCTCCATCGGTTGCTATTGTAAAAGGCAAGCTGATTTTGCACGATCAATGTCGTGCCGTATTTTGTGGCCTTGTCTCTATGGACGCAGACAATGTCCGTTGGAAAGTGGGAAAAATCTTTTTATCGTATAAAAACCGATATCATTGGTATAGATATTGCTAACTACGTGACCTAAATTAATTTTAGCCTCAATTTTTACTAGTAGTTATGCTATACAGTGTGAAGTTAAATTTTTAGTTTTATTACCAAAATTTTGGTTAAAAAATGGTAACAGAGCTATATTGTCTTTGAATAAAAGCTATTGGATGTCATTCGAATTTAGATTTATATTTAGCGGAATGCCGTGAGAAAACACCTTACGGCATTTCATCGTTCGGACAAAAGTCAATTCAGATATCAACCGTTCCAATAACATTTCAATTTCGACACCTAAATATACTGTACAAGTGATTATGTTTTAAATTATTTTTAGCGTCATACCCTGCTGTATCTCGCACACAGCAGGGAAGGCAAGGGAACCTAGTGTTAAGACACTCCGATCTCTATTTTCCGCGGAATCCTGGAAATAATGCGTGTTGAGTGGTAGACCTCAACGCCACGCTTTGCCTCGACACCAGAGCGAAGAAAGTAAAATATTAAATAATTCCTTTCATCGAGTGGGCATCGAACCAACAGCTGTCACGTTTACAGTCACATTTTGCTCAGTTGTGGTGTAGCAGGTAGCGCCACGAAGGTCTCTATTTCATTTTGTATCTTGACATTTAAATAATTTAATTAATTTATCCAACTTAGTTAAACTAGAAATAACGCAAGCGGAACTAAATTAAATTGTTTTATATTTAAAGGGGCACATCTCCCTCGAATGGACAGCTGGTACTTCACCCACGCACAGTAATGAAACCGTTTAATATAATCATTTCACTGTATTATCGATTTTCACATTGAATATAAATATTTTAATGTGTGGTAAAAGGGAAAAGAGGTTTTAGCAAAAAGCGCGATAAATGGTGGGATGGTGAGGTGAAAGATGCTGTAAAAAGAAAGAAGAAAGCATGACCAGATTATAAAGCCTCAGGTAAGGATAAAACTATAAGAGAGATAAAAGATAAAGAAAGACTATAAGCTGCAAAAACACCAAACAAACGAATTGCATCATCAGAATGCAGGCATGGCGAGTTGCAGGCATTAATCACCACTCTGAAAGAAGAGTGTGAAAATAATGGTCTAAGATTCTGGTATTTGAAAGAAATGAAGAAAGAACGGAATACAATATCAGTGTGGATGGTAAGATATTAGAACAAGTGAATGAAATGATATTTGGGAAGTATGCCCAGTAGAAACGGAAGATACGAGATGGATGTGGAAAGGCGTATTGCTGCCAGTAACAGGATACATAGAACCTTAGCTGCATGGATGAGACAACGAAATGTCAGCACAGTTGCACGTTTGACCGCACACAATGCAGTGTTGGTACCGACGCTGATATACGGCAGCGAAACGTGGGTATTACAGAAGAAGAATGAAAGCAAGATGAATGCTGTAGAGATGAGAGCTCTTCGGAGATGAGGATATGCGGAGTCAGTTTAGCTTATCGCTTACCGCAATGAACGACGGAAAAGTGAGCGGTACGAGAGATAGGAGATAGGATAGGAGGAGACTCGGTTGACCTTCGAAAACACCATATCAAAGATACTGGGAGAAGGTCACGTAAAAATCATGAGGACTCCCGGGAGAACATGTATGAAGAGGCTGATGATGGTGGACGAAGCGAAAGAGGTATGAAGGGATCGTAATTCTTGGCGCTCTGTTCTCTCTAAGAACAGCGTGAAACTAGATTAGATTAGATTAATTATTGTATTTTCGAAGATTATTTACCTTTTATTTGAGGCCAGTAGCATAGGGACACAAGGGTGTGACTGTAGACGCGGTAAGTTATGGGTTCGACTCCCATTTCAGGAAATTAAATATTTTAATTTTTTCGCTCTAACTTCGAGGCAATGGGCGTCGTTGAGTTCCGTCTCAACAAGCAATGCCTTCAGCAAAAAGTGTGGAGCGGAGTGTTTTAACATTGGGCTTCCTCTGCCTTCCCTGTTACATGCAGTTTACATACAGCTTGAACCGTAAAAAAATTAGAGACTGTAGTTATGTTCTTATTATAAGTTTGTATAAAGACTATTGATGCTATCTTGTCTGAATTTACAAAGTTGCGACGAACCTTCTTTCAATATGTACACAATATGTGAAATTACTTTGAATTCTAGCTATTTTGCATAAAGACGCGGCGTTGAGTTCCTCCACTTAACACGCAATGCCATAATTAAAAAATCGGCGGAAAGTGGAGATGGGAAGTGTCTTATTGGGAACGAAGAGTTTCAACACTGGGTTCCTAGGTTCCCTCTTTAGCCTGCTATGTGCGAGATACAGGGTGAAGCTTAAAAATACTTTACATATGATGTGACAGATGCATAGCGTAGATGACCTTAATCAGTCAACAAAGAATTCGCTTTCATTTATATCATTTGACAACATGGAACACTGCATTGCAGTTGTTGCGCCTTAAAACCTAAAAATAATTATTATTCAACATAGAAGAGAGAATACTTAAGAGAAAAAAATATATTTTTGTTATTTACAAAATATGATACATACATATAGCAACAGGTGAATTAAGTAGCAAATTGTAAAAAAAATGTGCCAACTTTCAGTTATAGAAAATATTCATATTTTTGACGAATAAACTTCTGAATTTTAACAACTTAACGACAGAGTTGGCTAACTTACAATTTGTCATAATGGTTGACCTGTATAGTAAGGTCAGTTAGTCTTGCCTAAAAGTAAATTCAAGATGTTCAAGCAGATCTTAAGTTTTCTTTTTGTATCTATATTGATATTATAAAGCTGAAAGGTATGTTTAATTAAACGCTAATCTCAGGAATTTCGAATTCAGAAAATATTATTGTATTAAAATGTTTTTCATCATTCGCTGTATCTTGTATAAAATTTTTTTCATCATTCGCTGTATCTGCCTGCAGGGTAGGCAGAGGGAACCTAGTGTAAAGACACTCTATTCCGCACCTTCCGCCGATATCTTGAGGCACTACGTGTTGCCTTTTGTCACAACACCAGAGCGAAGAAATGAAAATGTAAATTTGAATAAATATTTCATTTCTTATTTATCAAGTAAGGCTTATATAGATAGGATCGTAATCGTTACGATGTACCTGCGGTCAGAGATACCGCTCGCACTTATATTCTAAGATATTAGGATATTACCATTTTATCACGCGGGCGAAATCGCAGGCAAACGTAAGTGTTATATAAATGTATGTAGCATAATATGCTACTACTATACTTATGATAAGAATCAATTGATCGCTGTCTGTACATGGAAGATACATGTATGAGAGAAATGATAATTGAGGGCATTTATTAATTTAAAAGAATCTAAAATTATGAATTTTAGAACTTTTATCTGTTTGCTTAACGGACGAAGTCGAGATCGTAACCAAAATACAACTTTTCAACAAACTTTACATAAAACAATTAAAACAAATGAACCTAAACATGAAATGGAACCTAAATCTGCATCGTAATGCATCATCGGGGACGAATAAATTGACCCGAGACGGGTTCGTGTAAATAAATGCAAAATCAAAGGTGATAATCACTCTGGCCGCAAGTGTACTCGCCTACATCGGTGACCTACTTGCGAACCGTGCCAGCCGCACCGACGACCGCGCCGCAAAACAACCCCCTTTCTAGGTACAGGGTGGGTTTTTTTTAATTACTATGCAAGGGCTAGTGACAATTTATTGTATTGATGTTATATGTCACTAGATAACTATAAATGTCGGTTGAAATATATATATATATATATATATATATATATATATATATATATATATATATATATATATATATATATATATATATATATATATATATATATATATATATATATATATATATATATATTAATTTCGAATATTAATATATATAGTAGAACTAAGTTTGTAAAAAGAGTAAAAATGTTATAGCTTAGAGTAAATATAATTATGTAATTAAGTTTCACCTTAAATAACATTAAGGGATGGCTTTTGTGGATTAATTGGTTATTAGGCAGGTATTGTAATAAAAAACAAATGTTTAAAACTGGATCTGTATGGACATTAAGCCAATCGTGCTAAATTGTAGTAGAATGGAAAAATCAATATGGCCTCGCTTGACTCATGATCCGTTACGAAAATGTCAAAATCGTTAACTTTTACTGCAGTATCATAATATCCTTTTTACTAAATAAATATTATTTTTTTATACATTTGATTAAAGAAAATATTTTGAAAATGAAAGTATGTTTTTATCTATAAATTGAAAATGTGTTTTTATTTTAATTAAAAAAAATATCGCTTCGTTTTACATAAGAGATTTAATAAAATATTTTATAAATAATCAAAAAATAATAAAAAAAACAAGTACAAAATAAAATAATGTATATAATATAATCTATAAAAATACATATTTAATTACCTATATTACAATATTAATTTAAATATATGAAAAAAAATAGTAACATGAAATTAGTTGCAGGGGAGGGAGGACTGATAAAGAAAACAGAAGGCGGGTTTTTCGAGGCCGGAGGTGGGAGGGCGGCAGGCCGCGGGTGGTGTGGGGCGGGCGGTTCAAGGTTCCAAGTTTCAGGCGCCACTGCGGGACTATGCGTACATCTACGCGTATTACCCGACCAAATTAAACCTACACATTGTTCCGACAGTCTCTGTGAAACGCGCTTGCAGTTAATCTCAATTATATGCATTTTTAACCCGTTTATACCTTTCTAACCCAAAATAATTAACGTTTTTTTAGAGTTTTATATCCCGCACACAGCAGGGTAGGCAGAACCTAGTGTTATGATTTTGCTCCCGATTTTCCGCAGATATTGGGTGCAGAGTGCAGGAACTCAACGCCGCGCTTCGCTTCGACACCAGAGCGAAAAACATTAATATTAATCACTTCATATTGTCGAGAGGGAACCTAACCCACAACCGGTCGCGCTTACAGTCACACGCGTGTGCCTCTGCGCCACTGTATGGCTCAAGGGACGATAATGTGACAATATTAATTAGCCGTCGTGTTCTCACGTATGCTGCTTACCCGAAAAAGCGGCGGCGGCGTGCGTGACCCGTGACTGTACGAATTTCTTTTATTTCAATTTAGGACCACAGAATTTATCCGCTTTAAGTAATTAAATATGGATATATAAAATGTAACTTTATGTATGTTTTTGGTATTGTATGTTTACTGTTTTAAACTAATAATATATAAAGTGAACAGAAATTGAGAAATAAGAAGACATTACAGTAATATATTTGTACATTCTCTAGACGTGAACAATTTTTCACAGTTGAGACCTAATGCTACTACGTGATATAAATGCTTATAAAAATTTGCAACAATCGTTCTTTTTAAGTCTTATATTACCTATATAATAGTATCTATATTTTTTTTACTTTACGCTGTAACCCGCACACAGCAGGGTAGACAGAGGGAACCTAATGTTAAGATACTCCGTTCCCTATTTTCCGTCGAATTCTAGAGGCATTGTGTGTTGAGTGGTAGAACTCAACGCCTCGCTTAGCCTCGAAATCAGATATAAAATTAATTTTCTCGAGTGGGAATCGAACCTACTAGCTATCGCGTTTACAGTCACAAGCTTGAGCATTTTATTTATTTTTTATTTTCGTGAGCATCCTACATCATATTACAGATATATCATATCATACAGATAAGTAACTCCATTATTCACATTGGGCTCATGTCGATGATTGAATATTGGGTGGAAACAGACTGTGACTGTGACTGACAAAATTATTTTAAATATAGACTTACCGCAAAAGGAAATTAAATCCAGAATGGTGTTGTATTAAAAGCCAGTAGCCAGATATATACATACTTACACAGTACGTCAGTTTTTAAACAATTTTATGTTCTAACAAGTAATTGTAGTAGAGTCTAATCATATAAAATTATTAGCGAGAACTGCTTTTTAAATACGGTTACTAAATATTAATATGATTTTCCAAGAAAGATTTACACTTATACTATGATTTTATATGATAAATGAAGTGAAACTGTTTGCGGAAAATGTTAATGTTAACGGCACTGGACGACAAAAAGTATAATATTATGTAATTAAATGTTAACTAGCATGTTTTATAATGCACGCAACAGGATTCGAAATATGTTAAAAACCTGATTTAATAACGCCACGATTAATATGCTATTTTAAACTTGAAATATAACGATGAACAAATTAGTATTAAACGTTTTATAAAGTTAATTGTTATTAAGGTAATGGTAAATTGCGATACTTTACATTTAGATAGCCTACGTACATACATGAGAACGGAAAACAGAAATGAGAACGGATTCGGCAAGTGGGGCACAGAGTGTCTTAACACTAGGTTCACTCTGCCTACTCTTCTGCGAGCGGGATACAGCGTGAAGCTGGAAAACAGATAGACCTACATTAGGGTTGCCAGATAGCAGGGAAATCCGGGATTGTCCTGGAATCCCGTATCCAGTAATTTCGGTTTGCTGTTTCGAAATTCATGAATAGTTATAAAGAGCGATAAAGCGCATTCACTCACCTTAATTCAAGATTTAATATCAAACGAGATATTTTGCCGTAAAAGATATAAGCAAGATGTAAAAAGATAATGAAAATTAAGTAAGTAAATTAAGTAGGTAATTGCTTATCCTTATTACAACCTTCCTACATTGGTTAAGTAATCTCCTGTTGGTTAATAATGTCTAAATGATATTCTCTGAGGCAAAAAGTGAGGCCATAAATAGTAGTCTTATTCGATCAAAGCTTACTATTTAAGCCACAAAGGAGTAAAAACTTGAATAAAATATTTTTTTTAAGACAGTTTACACAGTAAAAAAGATTTGCACAAAAATCAAAAGACAAACCAACAGTTTTAGGTATTATAATAAATAATTTCCTCGGGCAACCGAACACAATCTTTCGCTTGAGTCCCTGCGCCGCGGCTGGAATTTCGTATTTTTCTCATTTTTTACTAACGGGTACATGTGGTTCATTAAGTTAACTGGTATTAGACAACATAATCCTGAAAAATATACATATATCTGACTAATATAATATTTTTAAAATGTTAATCCACACTTAGGAAAGAAAAATACTTATTTAGAAAACCGATCTGGTCGGTTTCCAGGAGGCGCGGGTTCGAATCCCGCTACGTTCTTATTTTTATGTTTTCTTAATAAGTATTAATACAGTGTTGTTAATAATGAGTGTAAAAATAATTTTAATGAGCCCTTGACTCTCCAACTCCAAAAAGACAATAGAAATGTGTAAAAAAATACGTTGCAATTAAAAATAATTGCGATAAACCGCATTCACTCACCTTAATTCAAGATTTAATTTCGAACGAGATATTCTGCGGTAAAAGATGTAAAAAGATAATGAAAATTAAGTTACTAAATTAAGTAGGTAATTGCTAATCGCTATTAGTATCTTCCTACATTGGTTAAATCTCCTGTTGTTTAATAATGTCGAAATTATGTTCTCTGGAACCAAAAGTGAGGCCATTTTGGCTTGTTTTTTGGTTGTTGCGTACAGGGTAGTAGCATCTGAGTGTAAATAGGACATTAATTATTTCATATTTTCAATTCCTCGCTCTGGTAACAAACAAGACAAAGCGAGGAGTTGAATTCCGCCAATCAACATGCATTGTTTTTTTTAAATTGGACGGAAATTAGGCAACAGAGCGTCTTAATACTAGAATCCTTCTTGCTTTTATATGCGGGATATAGCATAAAGTTAAGTAAGTAAATCAATAACTAAAACTACTACTATAAAAATATTAATGTTATCTTATAATTAAAACATTTTTAGAACCATGTATCTATTGATATACCCTAATATAATTAAAAATAAATAAATCAGCTTCACGCTGTATACCGCACACAGCAGTGTAGGCAGAGGGAAACTAGTGTTAAGACACTCTGTTCCCCACTTTCTGCCAGATTCCGAAAGCATTGCGTGTTGAGTGGCAGAATTTCACGACGCGCTTTGCCTCGACACCAGAGCAGAGAAATGGAAAAATACATTTAAGTAAATATTTCATCTCAGTGGGGATCGAACCCACAACCAGTCGGTCGGACACTTTGTGCCCCTGCGCCACGACTGGCCTCAATCTAATATAATTTATACAAGTATATACATTTTATTCCCTGTTGGGGTCACCTCTCACTTATATTGGTTTCCTTTACTAGCGTTGCCTGCAACATTTCGTTTGAAATATATTTTTAATTTATCTTGGGATAAGAATGTTTATTTGTAGATAGATTCTTTGCATAAAATTGCCTGTTTTGTTGGTAAATGAAATTTAGTCTGTACAGCTTTTTAGAGACCTAAGTGGGGGACCTATACAGGGGTACAAACCTTTGACTCTGAACGCAATGGTTCGATTCCCAATTTGCGAAAGGGGGGCAAATATATTTTATTTTCATATCCTTAACGAAATATTTATCAAAATTTATATTTCCATTTCTTTGCTCTGGTGTCGAGGCAAAGAACGGCGTTGAGTTCCGCCACTCAACACGCAATACCTCCCAAATTCGGCGGTAAGTGTGGAACGGAGTGTCTCAATACTAGGTTCCGGTTTCATAAGGTACTTAAACATCTAAATATAATGAATAATAGTTTATGTGAAAATTAACTTATCTGTTACTTTTGAAATAGTTACACAGAAATTCTTATTTAGCTTTGAATAAATATAGGTCTGCTATAATTTGAGATTTAAAGAAGCTTTCTATGTTATGGATTAAAATAGGAGCAATGTTGGGTCTGATGGCAATTATTTAAGTTATCATAGTTTCTATTTCAAATGTCAGTTACTTAGCGGTATTATGATATTTTTTATGGCCTGCCATGAATTGTGAGAGGCCAGTCGTGGCGCAGGGGCACAAAGTGTGACTGTAAAACCGACTGGGGTTCGATCCCCACTCGAGGAAATAAAATATTTACTTACATTTATATTTTCATTTCTTCGCTCTGGTGTCGAGGCAAAGCGCGGCGATGAGCTCCAGAACTCCGTGGAAAATAGGAAATGGAGTGTCTTAACCCTAGGTTCCCTCTGGCTACCCTGTTGTGTTGGGGATACAGCGTAAAGCGTATTTTATTTATATTTTCATTACTTCGCTATAGTGTCCAGGCAAAGTTGCGTAAAGCTCATTTGTTTTTTACGAATTGTGATAATTATTATTTATTTATTTATGTTTTTTTTTTATAGAGGCCCTATTTTGTGGTGACATGCGCAAATAATCTGCCAGTGTCGCGTATAGTAGAAAAGACATGAATGTGATATGAAGTAGTAAATATTGTAGAATATAATGAACTGATGAACAAATTGTAGAGGATGGACTGGTTCAAACACTAAAACTACAAAAAAAAACAACAATCTATGAAAAACTAAAACAAACAAAGGCTATATTACCAAATTATTATTATTAATGTAAATAACTTAGAACAGTTTGTCATTGTCTCATACATTGATTGTAGAGTAAAAATCTACACAGATATTATAAAATAAAGAGTGATATGGGCAAAAATGTTTATAAGCATAACCTAATACAGCCTTTATCCTTGACTTGATTTTCACTTATTTAATTGTAAATAATCCCTTTATGTATCATGCGTGTCGCTTTAGAAACTTATTTATTACGATTATTTATCAAGGTTTTTAAAGTTTTTTTTATGCCACATACAGCAGAATAAGCGGAGAAAATCTAGTGTCAGAACACTTTGTTCTCCACACTCTGCCCGAATTCAAGATATTGCCATGTAATTATCATAGAACTAAGCACTGTACTTTATCTTATTAGAATTAAAAAAAAAAAAAAAAAAAAAAAACAGCTTCACGCTGTATCCCGCACACAACAGGGTAGGCAGAGGGAACCTAATGTTAAGACACTCCGTTCCCCACTTTCTGCCGAATTCTGGAGGCATTGCGTGTTGAGTGGCAGAACTCAACCAGAGCGAAGAAATGAAATTAAATGAATTTATTAGAATTAGAAAAAGAACATAATTGATTGTCTTGCGACCAACAGTCAGACGCAACTGTCAGACAGCCTCAAAAAAATATATACATAATTTAGAAAATACTTACATAAAAAAATTACATCTTTTAAGTAATTCTTTTTCAAAAATTGTTACAGTTAATAATATCACTTTACAAACGAGTATTAAGCTAATTTATATAATTCACCATCAATTTAAATGTGCGCTCAACAAATACGTTTATTGAATGTGGCAGAATAGCCTCGGCGTACTTTATATTTGCTTTTGTAATTAAAACATTAACCGCTCAGTAGTACTTCAATATCTCGTTGTTAGTCTTCAAGAATTTATAATTCATTTTTTGCTTTATTTAGCTTGTACGAAAATATTCGAAAATATATAAAAAAAATATAATTTACATACACTTATGCACATATTATTGAATTTGCTTATTTATGTCTAACCTACGTTTTATCTATATTCTTTACTTTATTCTTATTTTTTTAACTATACATTACACGTTTTAATTTAAATCATATGTTACTCATATGACAGAGTGGATAGCTTATGTTTTTAGCATTAAATGAAAAGGTTATTTTGTTCATATCTGACTTTTTGCTTATAAGGAAAATATAATAAATAATAAATATATTTTGTTTGTAAGAGTTTGCTTAAAGCAATAAGACCGCATTTGCATACGAATTTTTATGTTTATGTTTTTAAAAAAAAAAACCATTTTATCCTATTCTATAAAAAAAAAGTAATTCCCCGATTTGCTAGGTTAAAGCGCGTCGTGACCATTTTAGATTTCGGTAAATGTGTGGTCGAAAAATGAAAAAATCAGTGGAAATGTAGTCATGAATTTACATTGCCGATTCCAAATTAAAAAAATACTCTGTAACTATATATTTATATATAAAAAACCCGCATTTATATCTATGCAAAAAACAGAATTATCACATACTTGATAAATTAAAATTTACGATCTTGTTTTAACATTAATTTTGTGTTTAAATTTGTGTTTTTATGTGCGACAACTGAATTAATAAAGGGAGAAAATGTATATATGTACATAAACACAAAACAAACGTAAATTGTTCTTCAATTTCTTGCAATATTTTGATAACCAACAACGTGTAATATTATTGTCATATTTTACTACATAGTATGTTTTATTTTACACATCTATATATAAACGTATAATATAGAAAGTAAACTTATTAAGCTAACAAGCATTATAGCGCTCGTTTGTTATATGTACCTCCATAGTGAACTACTAGATTAAGACACTTTTTTCCCTACCTTGCGCAGAATTCAGGAGGCATTGCGTTACTCATTGCAGAACTCAACGGCGCTGTGCCTCGACACTAAGCCGAAGATATGAAAATACCAATTTAAATTAATATTTTATTTCCTCGATTCGAACCCACAACCAGTCGCGTTTACAGTTACACACTGATGCCCCTGCGCCACGACTGGCCTCAAGTATATAAAAATGTTTTCTATAAGGCTTAATTGCCTCAAATTAATTAATATGAAAAGTGATCAAATTTTATGTGATAAAAAATGCCATAATATCTTAGTTTGTAAATTCGAATTCCAAGTATCTAATGAAAAATATGTACATTCATATTATACACAGGTTAAAAAAAATAACAAGGTGTAACAACGTTAGGGTAGCTTCTTTATGCCTACACTCGTGCATACAACTATTAATGCTTATTAGCCGATCAATAAAAACATTTTGTTCAGTTCTGTGCGATTTTTTTTTATTGGAATTTTTTTGTAGCTAATTTGACTGGACTATAAATGAGCGACTGACAGTCGAGGAACAGCCAAAAAAAACTTCCTAGTCTTCGACGAAAATGTAAAAAATGGTCCCAACAAATAAAATTATTGTTTTAATCAAAAATAAACTATGACATTGATCTGTGGGGTGCTTTTCAGAAAAGAAACTCACATCTGGATGTTATTTATTTAAAAATTAATTGTCAACTTCATTTCTCTCTATAAAATTAAAAGATCGCATCATATCCTCATTCAACTGGTTATAACATTAATTAAGCTTACAGACTTCACTCATTCCCTTGTTCTGAAAACTTCATTCACTGATATTGTACTCCGTACTTGCTTCATATGTTTCAAATATTTAAATTTGTATGTGAATTACATAAGCTAAGTAAGTTTAACTACAATTCCCGGTAATACCTTTCTAACATTACGTTTTAATTAAATTTTAATCTGAGCACTTCCGAACAATTATCTCTGTCTTGTAACTAAGACTACTAGTTGTGATACATAGCCATACCAAACACTATTTTACTTTGTCTTTTCAAACCTGGAGTGTCTTAACACTTGGTTTCTTTGTCTACCATTATAATACGGGATAAAGAGTGAAAAAAGCCAATTAAAAAGTTAATACTATTTTTTGATGATACCATAAAGTCCTATTCCCTGCAAAGATAGCTAAATAACAGGAATTATTACTGAGTTATTACGGTCCATACGGGAATTATATTCCAAGTTAGGCACTATTTGTTTAGTTTTTTGCAATACATATAGGGAACAAAGTGTCTTAACACTAAATTTCCTCTACTTACCCCACTGTGTGCGGGATACAACGTGAAGCTGATATAGTTGGTATTGTTTTTACTCGCAACTCGCAAGTTTTCACTCCACTTCCCCTGGTTGACTGGTAGAGATCTCATATATAATTATAAAAAAATATAATTCAAGTAAAAAATATATACTGTATCGTTTAAGTAAGTTATATTTCCCTTCTGTGCTAAATGCTCTAATAATGATAAAATGGCAGTTATAAATAAATTTGTGACAGTCAAATTTGACTTATTTGATATTATCAAGTTGATTTAAAATAAAAAAGGGCTCATTAGTAACTAAGACATATGATTTTTATTACATTTATAGATATTAAACTTGAGAAAATAATATTGACCATGTCGTAAAAATGCCTTTATAAGAACAAAACAATAAAGAAACGGATGTTATGATAATTTCGAGGATTACCAACATAAAACGTAATACAATCATTTACTTCGCGAACTCTACTACCTCACTGCTACTATAACCAATACTCCTCTTCTGATTCTTACGAATGAACAGCTTAAGGGAAAGATTATGAATTTAATTAGCATATATATGTAGATAATATGAAATAATTAAAAACATAAACAAGAAAAAACACATTTGACTAAAAATGTCAGTCGTGGGGAGAACATTTTACTATGCAAAATTGACCAATATTTTGTTATTCTTAAATAAAAAATGTATATTATGCTGAGTTAATTAACCACTTTAATGACCCAAAGCCAAAGCAAGCCAGACTTTTGTTATTTTATAAAACCTGAATGTTTCTAACAACGGTAAGTACTATTAGGGAATATATAATATAATATGGATCTTGGGTGGTACTTTGGTAGTTATTAGGTAACTAAGATGCAAAAGATTGAACATTGAGGCCCGTCGTGGCGCAGGGGCACAAAGTGTGACTGTAAAACCGACTAGTTGTGAGTTCGATCCCCACTCGAGGAGATAAATATTTATATAAATTTATATTTCCATTTCTTCGCTTTGGTATCGAGGCAAAGTGCGGCGTTTTCTGTCACTCAACACGCAATGGAGGCATTGCGATTCCGGCAGAAAGTGGGGACCGGAGAGTCTTAACACTAGGGTCCCTCTGCCTAAACGGTGTTGTGTGCGGGATACACCGTGAAGCTGATGTTTTTTAAAATACAAAAATATACCTCACTTTTTCGACAACAATATTGTGATATGATATTTGCATGGTTGTAACTGGCTGCTAGACACCCCAAATCATATAAGCTATAAGCGCCTACAAACATATTAGGAGCTAATAATATTTTTTACACGTAGTATACTAGATCCGTAAGTGCTTGTATTTTATTAAGCTTTAAAAGTCCCCTAATGTTTTAGTATTGGCTCCGTTAAGTCCGTAAGTCCGTAAAAAGTTCAAGGGATCAAGAATAAAAAAAAAATAGACAATATTAAGATTAATAATTTTTTTAGGTACTCATGTTTTCTTAACTTGGTGGTATTATAATGTAATTTTTGTAAATATTTTGATAAAATAATTATAAGTGAGACGTCCTTTTTATTATTTGATTGTTTCTTTTTTGTATATTTCTATAAATGTATTTATACTAGACTCTTTATGCGAATTATTTATTAAAAAAATAGGTATATAACATCGTCATCAGAATCTACTCCACGCTTAGAGTTACACTATCCGCACAATAGATATATAAATAATACACATTATGACTAATCAATAAAGAATCAATACCTGAAAGAATACAAAGAAAAGCTTATACTAAGTATAACTTTAAACGTATTTATGTACACAACATAGATCGCAGTACGAAATAGAATGTTTTTTATATATTATGAGCATTGTAGTCACTGTAATTTATTTCCAATTACAACACTCTTCTAAAGCTTATAAATAATACTTAAAAATATTCATTTCCACAAATAATAAACAAAAAAAAACTATAATCGCTACAATATCCAATAAATATTACTAAAATATACATGATAAAAATACATCACGTGTATCCATATCAGATAGCCCGTATAGCATTAAAACCTCAAAGCGAAACTTGATGTATGTATCTAAAAATGTCAACAGCTATCTATATCGCGTTCTAAGTTGGATGGAACATGCAGTTATATCGATCCCGGCCTTTATCTCTCAGCTCGGCTGGTGCGACACTCGACGCCCATCAAAAGGGCCAACCCAGGTCAGCATAAGATGAAGGTGATGTGCTATCTCGATCACAGTCTCGGTTTCTCTAAATTCCTTTCTCTTTCAATTTGACCCTCAAGCACTAAAGCGAGACGCTACTTTAAATTTCTTTAGTATATAATGGAGGCCGTGATACCTTAACTCTCAAGGGCAGCAAAAACAACGTCATATTTAGACCATCTTATCTTATTTTTTTATGAAATAAATTATTAGTTTGTTTTAATAGAATAATAGGTTTAAGTTAAAAGTGCGGCGTTGAGTTCCACCACCTATCACGCAATGCCCCCAGAACTCGGCGGAAAGTGGAACGGAACGGAAAAGAATGGAGTGTCTTAACACTAGGTTCCCTCTGCTTACCCTGCTGTGTTGGGGAAACAGCGTGAAGCTGAAATACAATTTAGGTATTCCATATTTTTCCTATAATTGGCTAGTATTCTTTTAATTATTGCCTGGTTCGGTTCTGTGTTCACTCGAGGGAATGCTTAAATTAAGCCAAATCAACTTGTGCATTCCCTGCCCTGGTAGTGATGGCGGCGTTGAGCTCTGTCCTTCAGCACACACAGTGCGTAGTATATTGATACCTAACATGTACTTTCTAGATTGTCTAGCTCGCTTTGTGGGATAATGCGTGAAGGTGAAAAATGTATTTGTAAAATACTAATATATATTTATAAAAGAACAAGTATTACCATCGCTTGAAATAGATATCACGATTGCTCTGTGATGCTACACACCAACAATAGAATAAAAAAATTGTAAATTGAAATAACTAATTCACTTTGTAGCGACTCTGTTGAGTGGTCGAGCTAAGCTCTGCATTTTGTCTATTTACTTTATATTTTTTTATCATTTGTTAAGATTCCTTTTAGTGTTTCTATAAATATACGTATTTCTGCTAAATATTTAAATATTTTGTTATTTTCAATTATTTATAGATATAACATTTAGCTTCAGAAATAGTTAATGCATGATATCTGTTTTTGTGTATTAGGAAAACAATAAAGTATAAGTAAATTACACTCGCAAATAGATTCGGATATTAAAGAATTCAAGAAAGAAAAATAAAAAAAAATATTTTAACGACACACTGGAAATTTATATTATTCGTAAGTGAATTTGTAAATAGTGATCATTCGTGGCGCAGGCCACAAACATGTGATTAAACGCGGCAGGTTGTGGGCTCGATTCCCACTAAGAATTAAAATATTCAATATTTTGCTTTCTTTGCTCTACTGTCCAGGCAAAGCGCGGTGTTCAACCATTCACCACGCATTCCATGCGGGATTCGGCGGAAAAGAAGGGACGGAGAGTCTTAACATTACTCCTACCTAACCTGCTGTGTGCAAGATACAGGATGATGTAAAAAAAAACTACACATCGCCAAATTATATTGTAAATTTGTAAATACATACAAATTTAATAATCAGTTGTTGGTTAGTAAGTTGGTTAGTAAGGTAAAATACATTTTCATATTGATAATACAAAGGAATTGGTAAATCAGTTATATATAGTAAGTATTTTTAATACGATATGGCGATTGTTTATTTTAATCAAATATTCTCAAAAACCCCAAAAATAATAGTATTATGTTACACATATTATTAATTTTACATACTATTATTACTTTTATAGAAACAACGTGTGTTTTGAAATTACTTGTTTTAAGTTTCATTTATCCCTATCTGCATATAGCACAAAGCTTTATAAAAATAAATATTACTATTATAAGTGAGACTAACATAAAAGAAAACGTAATTTATTTAATATTACAATCATAATCACACATTTACTACTTACAAATAAATTAAAAATAGAAACAAGTTCTACGGATTGCTACGCTAGCCTGCTACGGCTTGCTACGACAGCTACGAAAAGTTCGTTTAGGTATATTTTTTCAGAATTAACGCTCTAAATTTCGTTGTATAGTTATATATTACAGTTTTTCTTCAATGAAGTTATGTAATGAACCCTAGACTTTCCTTATACCTTAGCTTTTACGTAACAAGACAAAATAAGTCACCTTGGCTTTGTATTAACCCAAAAATCTATGTTTAAATTAGTAATTACTTTGAAAAACATACGTTTTAATGCGATTTGTAAATGTGTAATTGGTTACATTGTCTGCTGTTTCTCTCTACTCTTATGACATATCATGACATTTGCAAAATTAAAGATGAATGTCAACAGAACTGAACATAATACATAATGTGTTCAGGTGTTTAGAACAAGGCGGAGGATGACAGCGGCGACGGCGGTGGCGGCTGTGGCGGCGCGCAGCAGTGCCGCAGCCAGCGCGGCGTCCTTGCCACGGGTAATACGCGCGAGTCACGCGAGTGGGGTCGATAGCGGCCACCGGCCAGCCTCCGCGTCAATTATTCAGCACGCGACGCCACCACCACCACCACCTGCCTCGCGGACAAAGGACGCGCACTGCGACACCTACCGGCCCAGCGCTGGCCCGTCGTCGGCCGCTCCGTCTCCGTGTCAGATAAGCCAGAACGAAGCACACTTAGGGTCTATCACTCCAAACCTCGTCCCCGTGGGCGCGTGGGCGCGTGGTCGCGTGGTCGCGCGGGCGCGCTGGTCGCGCGGTCGCGTGTGGGCGCGGGTGTGCGCGGTGGTCGCGCTCGCGGGCGCTCGGAGCGGGGTCGCGCGCGGAGTGCCGCCGCACGGTTATGCAACGCGCCGCCACCGCCGCCCGGACGGGAAATCGAACGCGTGCGCGCGCACCCGCGTCGATACCCGCCCGCGCCGCAACGCCCGTCCACCGCCCGCAATTGACATCACACCGGGGACGCTGAAGGCTGGCGAGGGCTCGTCTCGTCGTCTTCACTGAAAATAAAATAAGTGTACAGAATGAAGGTTACCGTTCAGCACAAAAACTTTTATCTCATATAGGCCTTTATGTAAATCAAGGTCCGCCTCGACATCTTAAGTCTTTACGTAACTATTCTGCCCATATGACACCAACCGGTTTATTCTGACGATGTATGTACATAGCAATATTGTCTATTGTAATAAATTATATGAAATTAATAATTTAAAATGAGGTACAAGTTGTTTTTATATATTATTAATTTTCATTGTCACTATCAAGTGACCATCGCTCGCTATATCGATATCTTTTCCAAAAAAAAACTACTAATGCGATTAAATTAAATTTAATCAAGTATTATAAAACTGAATACATAATACAGTTTTGCTTGAGACACCTACTGTAAAGACATATTTTTGTATGAAATTCCTGTCACCTGACATAGTACCCTTATCAGGTGAGGATTTTCATATTTACAAATAACATACATATCTGTAAATATGAAAATCTCTTCTACTTAGTTAAGCGACTTCAAGTAAATATTGTACATAAATAAAACATATAACAAAAGGTAAATGGCTACATATTTTCATAGAATCGATAAAAATATAATAGGAATTGTTGTGTTCAACATTGTTACTTCAAAGTACAAAATATTCACACGCCCATAAAGCTGCTGGAAATACCTAATTATGAGAAGTCAACAACTTCAACTATACAACGACTCACTCCTCATTGAATCCCGACTTTATTAAGCGGAAATACATTATGAGATTAAGCGACCAAATTTTTTAGGGTTGCTATTCTCTTGTTTAGATATATATTAATAGAAAAATCTTAATTGTTTTTTTTCAGCTTTTCGCTGTATTTCCTTATTACACAAAGAAGTGTAGGGAGGTACCCTATTGATAAGACACTCCGTTCCCCATTTTCCGCTGAATGATGAGGTATTTCATGTATATTGGCGACTCGGTGAAACTCGACACCGCGCTTTACTTTGAGTACATGACCTGCGGGAGCCCGTCCTCGAGCACTATCCTTATAGGTCCTGAATCAGCCGTTAAGTCGGAAAAGTTCAAGTACCTTGGATCCGTTATGCACGAGTCTGCAGGCATCGATCACGATGTCTATAGCCGGATAAGCGCATCTTGAGCCAAATGGCGGGAGGTCACTGGTGCGGTCTAGGATCGCAGGATACTGCCCAAACTTAAGGGCATGATATACAGAGCATCATCCGACCGATCATTCTTTTATACGGCAGCGAATGTTGGCCAGCACTATCCCGGCACACTCAGGAGCTTCACGTCACGGAAATGAAGATGCTGAGGTGGATGTGCGCCGTAACGCGGTCTGACCGCATACGCAACACATTCATTCGAGGTAGTCTTGGAGTCCGTGACGTAGCGGATAAGCTCCAAGAGCGTCGCCTGAGATGGTTTGGTCACGTTACGCGCCGTCCTAAGAACTATGTCGGATGCAAGTACCTTGCTATGTCAGTCCCTGTAGTGAGACCTCTCGGACGCCCAAGGAAGCCCCGGTTGGATGTCGTGAAGCAAGACATGAGAGCCAATGGTCTAACCACCGAGGACTCTAAATACCGTGCAAAGTGAAGTAGGTTGAGTAGGAAGGCAGACCCTGGCAAAAGCCGGGACTAATGCCAGGTAGAAGAAGATAGTGAAAGGGGTCTAAACCGAAACCGAACATTGAGCTGTGCCTTCACTAACGTCTACTTTTTCGCTATATAGGACATTTACTTTGACCACATATGCATGATGTTTTAGGATTTCAAAGGCTTTATTATAACCTATGAACACCTATTACAACCTGTTTATTCTTTTCCTAACTTGCATTAACGTAGTTAGTTAAATCAGATAGTACTTGTGTCGTATCTACTTTTTTGAATTGAAAGCCGTATTGTAGACAAGCTAGTATATTATTATTTTATAGAATTCGTGTTTGATTAGATATAACGAAATTGAAAATTCGTATAACATTTACTCACCCGTTAAACGTTTTTAAATTCATTTTATTATCATATTTAATTTTATATTGTGAAATAGCCTATATATTGCGTGCTTCTAAGCAAGTCAGTCTATGGTCTACCAGTATAGTTCCGACAGCCCGCGCTTACCGCTTCTTGTGTGTGTAAGCTCAAAAGATTGTGATCTATGCAGGTTCTGGACGTATAGTCTTTTGTAACTTCTATTCTAGTATATCGGAGATGCCACACTCAAGTCCATTCTCACTTATTATATTAAGTATAATATTAAGATAGTGTGTACGAATATTATTGTATGGATGGAGATTTAGATATATTTAAGTATGTCACCCAAGACAATGAAATCTCTATCTGGTATAATATTTAATATACAATTTAGTTCTCGGATAAATTGTAATGCACATTTTAAATGAAACTATTTTAACCGTATTAATCGCGTATATTTAGTATTATTATACATTTTTGGGGAACCCGACGTTTCGAACTTTTTGCAGTAGTCCGTGGTCACGGGTAGACTAAAATATATAATAATACTAAATATACACGATTAATCCGGTTAAAATAATAATCGTGAAAATCAAAGAACTTATTAATTGTAATGCACTATACGCTGGATGTCTATATGCAGCATACAGATACATAATTCACTTTAAAGGTGTCATTAGCTGCCCAGTGATACATTCGGAATATTTAGTTACATGATTGCTTAATTTAAATTTATGCTTCTTTAAAATATACATAATAATATCAACTTATTTACGATCATTACGTAACTGCGTATACATACTATAGCCTAGTGATGTTACGTTCCGGTAAAATTGAGGAACATGTTCCAGCCGTTCCATTCCGATTTCGGAACATGTTTCAATTTTCGTTCCGGTTCCAGCTGTTCCTTTTTTTAGGGTTCTGTTATATATATATATATATGTATATGCATGTGTGCGTGGCTGCGTCCAGCACTATAAAAGATAGTAGCATTAGGTAATAAAGCAGTGCGTTGTCAACCGGCTATCGTTTCATTTGTCCTCCTCTTATTGCATACGTAACAGTGGCGACGACGGATTACCCACATATTTTGGAAAAAAAAAGATATCTTCCGTACAATTTGGAATTTTAAATATCTTTGACCATAATGTACATACATGGAAAACATACAAGGGGCAAATTTCGCAATATTTTATTGCAAACGAATTGAATGAGCAGACGGATGCAACAGGAAGGAAGAGGAAAGCGATCCTTCTCAGCGCACTCGCAGAGGGTACATATAAGCTGGCAGCAGTCCTAGCGTTGCCTAAAGATATTGTGGATGTACCATTGGAAGAGATTTTACGGTTACTGGATGATCACTTCACTCCCAAACGGGTCGGATTTGCAGAAAGGCACACTTTCTATGCGGCTACCCAACAACCTGACGAATCTCATGCGCAATGGGTGGCAAGACTTCGCGGGTTAACGGCACACTGCGGGTTTCTTAATGTTGAAGAAATCTTGCGTGATAAATTTATAATGGGCATGCGTCCAGGGTTTGAGAAGGAGAAGTTGTACGCGCTAGACCTTGCCGAGCTGACACTTGCGAGAGCCATCGAATTAACAGAGAATTTGAGCTGCGCACGGGCCGCGGCAGTGGTCAGCGCTGGCAGTATTGACCACACGCCGTGATGGACACAAATATATACAAATTTCAAATAGTGGGAAAAATCGAGTTGTCGGAAAAGTGACGTGTAGGGTGTGCGGTTACAATAACCATAAAACGGCCGATTGCAAGTACGCGAATTATGCTTGTAAAAAGTATCATGTCAAAGGCCACCTACGCAAAGTGTGTAATAAGGTTAATTTTGTGGAAGTAGATGGCGGCGGTGAGGGTGATGATGATAATGGTAAGTTTTTTTATATCCGCTCAGTTAGGGGAGAGCCCATGGTAGAAAGTGTGATTATTTATAATATTCCACATAAATTTGAAATAGATAGTGGTTCCGCGGTAACTGTCATATCGGAAGTCTATTATAATACAATTTTTTAAAATGTGCCATTATCAACTACTCATAAAAACTTAATAACATATAACGGTAAAAAAGTTGACTGCTTAGGGGTGATTCATTTGCCGGTGTGCTACGCACAACAAACGCTGTCATGAGTTATACTGATTCAAGTAAATCGCCCCATGCATCAGTAGAATTTTAATCGAAAATTTACAGAATAATTATTCGGTTTATTGACAATAAATTAATAATTAACATGCAAATTGTTACAGAATAGATTTAACACTTTTTTTATAAGCTAGGACATTTAATCAAATTGTTTTACAAAATACAAAATTTATTTGAAAAGATAAGCAAACCGGATTTTTATAAGGCGGTTCCGTGCATTGCATTACGCGCAAGTGCAACGGAAATGAAAGGTTAGTCGATTTAGGTATTCTTAATCCTATTGTAATTTTCAGAATATGCGTCGCCATATTCCGGTGCTTAAAAAAGTGTTTTTAAACGAGTCAAAATCAAACTACAGACTCAAACCAGCGTTGATACAACGAAAAATGAACTATTAAATAAGTATATTTCATGTAGTCCTTAGCGGGATTGAACACAACGTCCGGTTTTTCAGCGAGCATTAGGATTACTTCCGTAGGACGGCGTACTTTGCCTGCTAGATGATATTTTGATCACGGGTAAAGACAAAGCTGAACATCTCGAGAGATTACACGCGGTGCTGACTAGGTTACAGGACGCCGGTTTAACGTTGCAAAAAGATAAGTGTAGTTTTTTTAAAAAAATTGTTGAGCGTTGAGTGGTAGAACTCAACGCCGCGCTTGTCGTACACCAGAGCGAAGAAATGGAAATATAAATTTAAGTAAATATTTCATCGTGAGTCCTTGAGCGGGGATCGAACCCACAACCAGTCGGTTTTACAGTCACACTTTATGCCTCTGCGCCAACGACTAGCCCCAACCATTTGCTATATCTTTTTTTTATTTTCATTTATACCAGCCCACTCGCGGCTTTGTCTGCAAACCACCTATAATTCTTTTATCGTCATTTCTACACTTAAAAAAGTGATGGGTGGAACTTACAAAAGGTATTAAGCGGTTGTGTTTAATTCCATAACGTAGATATATAAATTTTTATTTTTTTTAGCTTCAAGATGGAACCTAGTGCTAAGACAGCCCGTTTCCCTGTTTACCGCCGATTTCTAGGGGCACTGCATGTAGAGTAGCGGAACTCAACGCCACTCTACATGCTTTGCTTTCACACCAAAGGAACAAAAATGTTAAATGTTTTTATTAGAGATTTCATTTCTTTTTGCAGAAGGCAAGTTTTTACTTGATTATTTTTTCGATAAACGACTACTACGGTTTTTTCTTATTATAAGACAACAGATTCGTCTGCACCATTTTTAATCAACTAAGAGAATACTATAAAAGTGGTAATAATAAAATATAAAAATTTATGAACTCAAAATTACCAGCACTATTTACTTATGCAAAAATTATATATTCAATAACATTTATTATTAATAAACAACTCCAACATTCTTATCTCCCGAGAGGTTTGTTTAATTAACAAAATTATAGAACATTTAAAAATATTGTTTATTTTTCTAAATAAAAACAATAAATAATACAATAGTATTTTATCCAACATGATACCCTTATATTTTTTGTATAGGTACATATACAAAAATAATATTTAAATACATCTATAAACCATTAACATAATTTACTTATTAAACCCAACTCCAGATCCAAGAAATATGTAGGGATTTTTGTAAAACCTTCTCAATAAGAAACAATATCATTATAAATACTACCTAAGTCCTTGTAATATATTTAAAGATTCCAATAGAAGTATAATATTTTTTGTAAGATCCTCAACAGTTTTATTGTTTCCATTTTCAATAATGAGATCCCAATCTGTATAATCGTCTAAATCACATTCTGAAGCAGCATCATCAATTCCACTCTTAAATTGGTAACCTCTTTCAGACCTAGTATTTTCATCTGCCATTAGTCGAATTGTTTTAATAATATCACCATATGTTTCTTTAAACCACTGCATATCTGTTTTCCGTCTTATATCACTGACAATCCATACAGGTTTCTCTGTAGCTAGAATTTAAATAAAAATCAACTCAGACTTTACACTGCAAAATAGACTAAGCATAGTACCCTTAAATTCGAGACATTGTGTTGGGTAATAAGGCTTATCCCTGTACTTTGTTTAGTGAGTCAGAAAAGAGAAATTAAAATATTACTTTCCCCCAGAGCAGATATTGAACCCATCAAGTTTACCGTCACACACTCTTCTGAACAACAAAGACCAGAATAGATATTTCCAAATTCATCCATATTTGAAAAATTCTACCTAACTTGGTTCAACTTGAAAAATAAATATAATAATGATTTAACATGTTTTACAAATATTATAAAAATATGCATAATGAAAAAGATTTTTTATAATTTTGATTATTATAAGAAGAAAGTTTCTAGCATTTTATGGATTTAGAGGTCAGTGGTGGCACAGAGGCACAAAGTAAAAGTAAAAGCGAGTGGTTGTGGGTTCGATCCCCACTCAAAGAAATAAAATATTTATTTAAATTCATATTTTCATTTCTTTGCTCTGGTATTGAGGCAAAGTGCTGCATTGAGTACACACAGCACACAATGCCTCGCTAGGCACCCTCTGCCTACCCTGCTGTGTGCAGGATATAGCATTATGTTACCAGGCATAAGAAGTAAGAATATGTTTATCGACAGCACTGGCAGAATCATTACAAATTTGATTTGGACTGTGGGAGTGGAAGCAGTAGCCTTATTATCAAAATATTTTATGCTGAGTGGTGAAGGTGTGTGTGAGTGGTGGCTTAGTGGGAACCTAAACCATAACCATTGCAATTGCTATCAGACAATTTGCCACTGCACCACAATGACCTCTTTGCTTAGATAATTAATATTTACCATTTTCACATGCAGCTCTACAAAAACAACCATAATCTTTTTGTCTCATTTCCTCGCTCCATTTTATCATATCTAGGCGGTACTGTTCTTTATATTCACCATCACTTAAGAGATTATTTAAATTTAATTTCTTTTCCTTTGCCCAATGACTTTTGATGGGTTGTGAAATTTTTATAATTTCACATTCATTACCTAATCTATAAAAGAAATTAAGTATATATAAAATGTTTTATATCTCATTAAATCATCAAAACATTCAATAGAAAAAAACCCAAAAAATAAAACACAATGAAATATTAATGTCAAAAACGCAAAAACAAATTATTAAATTTTATATTCTAAAGCTGTCACATCAATAAAAAAAGTTATTCTTACAATGACTTAAGATGATCCGTTACGAAATCTTTACCACATTTTCTTTTCCCACTGAACAATAATACAATCTTTGGAGCCATTTTTATTAAACAATTATTATTAAAATCGTTTCTATAAATGATTAGTTATTACTTTCTACGATATCCTATCGTTAATTCGTTACACTATAACAAAAGTAAAAGATACGTGTAAGTCGTACTTAGACCATCAGTTATATTTTTTATAAGTATTTAAGGCTTGAAATTTCGACTTATAAAGTTAATTTATTGTTCTGTTTGATACTTCTTTTGTTAGGTAAGTCTTTTAATTCTAATTTCTACTTAAATAAATAATAATAAACAACTTTTCGCTTTCGCCGCTTCGCTCTTTAGATTTTTGACATTTACACGGACACGATGACAGTTCAATTTCACTTAATGTTCATTGACGTTCCACTATTAGTTTAATAATTGAACAACTAAAGTAAAGCACGTTTCATTCATTGTAAAGTAGATAAAAATCAATTAAATCATTGCTGTTGTAAGAAATATTTAATATATGTATCAAAATAATATTTCCTTTAAAACTTGTTAATCCAACGTAGTTTCTTTAAGTAACAATAGGTGGCGTGCAAACGGCCAAATAAAGGACACTAGCAAATGAGATAAAATAGCGCCATCTCTTAAGAGAGTAACCAAAGTACTTCGTTTGTTGCCACTAGATGACAGTACTGTGCTTTGATTTGCGTTTTACGAATTTCTTACAGAAGGTTCACAAGAAACGGATGTAAATAAGTTCAACCTTGATTTTACCATATCGTTTTTAATTTATTTTTAAATTTTACTAAATATTTCTATAAATTTGTGATAATATTGCTTAAATGTTTTGTTCATACTAAAAGAGTATTATATATATTATAGATATATTAGATATATTAGTCGGTACATTATTTACCAATATTAAATACTATCATTTTATTTAAATTATTCAATACGCACAATTTTAACAGTTATATAAGTTAGACGTTAAGAGATCCCATAAATTTAATTATTTAAAATCAAAAGTTGTAAACTACTTATAACAACGATAACCATAACAAAGTATTTAATGAATTATACTCCGTATTTGATTCGATATGGGATGTATCATATCACCCACGCTGCATTATTATATTTACCATAACACATAACTATAAATAAAATCGTGCCGACACGAAAAAAAATGGCGTTATTTGAATGCCGGACGATAATTTAAATGTAGCAACAACCGCTTTTAGCTTACAACCTTAATTGACTTAAAAATGCTTATCAATACTCGTTGTTTGTAGAATCGTAAAAACTAAAAGTTCCCGAACGAAATTCGACCATAGCGAGAAGAAATTGAACTCAATTTGTAAATTTCGTTTTTAAACGTAATTCCTTTGGCAATACGGACGAAGTTCGAAGCACGATGCACGCTCACGACTTTCTGAACGACTCCGGACATGACATTCCACGTTTCGTTGTAGATTAGAATGGGATGGATAGCGAGCCACCCGCCGAAAAAAACGAGACAAGCGACCACGGAGCAGTCCACGTGGACTGCTTAATATCAACACAGGAGCAACGACCAATAGAAAACGGTACCACTAATGTATTTCTCACCTCCGCACTCACACCCGGCCGCCAGCCGTTTTCTGAATTATTTATACGATTCCCAACTCTCCGTCGTTCGCGTAGAGCTTCTAGTTTAGCGACGCTGTCGGTGCGGTCGTTGTCGAAATGACTTATGGCGTCCTGCCGACGTCATTCTCGTACGTAGCGCTTGTAAATAAGGCAGATTGTTGCTCGAGGAGTATCGCGCGGCTCTTGAATTTAAAACGATTCCCAAGAACACGGGCGCGAGTTAGTGAAGGTTGGAAGAGGCCGCGGTGCAAACTGCATCGTCTCGTCACAACGGTTTCCACTCCCCCGACCCCCGACCCTCTGCCACCTCTCCCGCTTTATTGTAGTGAGTTGAAGGTGCACCATGCGTGTGACTTGTATGCTTGTACAGTTGACTCCGACTCTCGTGCTTAGCCACGTCGGTTTTCAAACGTAGCGAGGCGTATGTGGCGTGGTGATATGTGGCGGCAGCTCATCGACAGCCTGTTTTTTTTTAAATAAACTTAACTCATTATTTTAATTCGATGCTTATGCGTAACTCATTACGAAGACGTAACAACTTAATTACTCGATGTTGATTTATTGCTGTCACTGTCAAAATGGTAAACAGATTCAGTAAGAGCTACACAGATGCTTATTGTACAATAAATATAAAACAGGAACGTAAATAAAACCACTATAATAACATAATCCCATTTCTATTTCATTACATTAATTGAGAATACAAAAAAGAACGGGGGCTAAACGCGTATTCGTTTTATAAAAACAATTTAACTTCTTTAAGAAGAAAAAATAACAAACGAGCGATAATAAAGTGGGGTCCTTTGAGCGTCTACTTGCTCGTGATTATAGGTATTTTTGATTCAATGAAAGGGATCGTTGTTGGAGACTGGGGTAGCGACGGAAATATTAGGGCGCCCCTCACTCACGAGTCACGTGACGATCTAAAGGGCCAGTCGTGACACAGCCACCTATTTGCTTATTAAACTTGTTAAACGGCAACGGGTTTTAATTCACAAGACACGGTGGCACTGACACGTCTGTCCCGGCTACTTGACACAAGTCGCGAGGGTTGTTGTGCTTAGCTTACTTACTTAATTATTAATATTTGAAGAATACTTTCTGTCTGTAGCGTACCTAATTAGTTTCAATTACAGTTTATAAATAGTTTTGATGATCATTTTAAATTGTGAATGTATTAAAAAAATATATATTAATTATTAATATTAAAATCAACGCATACTGTATCTATATGATACGAGTATATTATATGACATGAAAGTTAGGTCAATCATAGAGCGACATGTTGTAGGTTCGATTCCTACCCGAGGTAATGAAATATTTAATATCTTTATATATTCGCTCTGGTATTGTTGCAAAGCGCGGCGTTGAGTTCCGCCACTCAATACATAATACCTCCAAGTGACAAACGGAGGTATCTTAATAAAATAAAACGGAGCGTCTTAACTAGGTTCATTTTGCCTACTCTGCGCGTTATACAGCGTGAAGCTCTAAAAAATTATAGATAGGTATATATTTAATAATATTTTATTATTAGCAATATAACACAAACAAAAATAAAAGATTTACAGTTTAAACATAAAACATATTTGCACGTTTAAGCATATTAAACAAACGTGTGCGCAAGCAATCTTTATTATTTGTTTAAGCGATGCAAAAACACACCAAGGGCTGTGCTGTTTGAACACATGCGGCAAGCGGGTCCTGAGTAAATTCACATATCTCGACCCTATATTATGTGAATATAATTAATAATATTTTAAAGCGAATGAATGAAAAATATGGACTTATATTTATATTAAAATAATATATACATTTTTTATAATTAAAACAGAATGTCTTTCAAATTATTTAATAACAATAAAATTGTATTATTTCTTTTTAAACTGTGCCTTATCATTATATAAAAAAAAACAAATCACATTACGTTGCTTGACTTAACAAAGCCATATACCACCCTTCGTATCTAAAAATATAAATATGACGTTTTTAATATAATTTGAGACGAAATGAAACGTTGTTAATCACATCCATCTGAATTTGATCCGGGTGGGGATAAATGAGAAAAATCAGAACTGGCGTCCCTAAGGTCGGGGGATGTGGCAGGGGTGCAAAACCTACGCAAACTAATGAACTTAATTTCTTATTTGAATCCGAGATTTGAGGGACTAAAGGAATATACGAAGTTATGGACCAGTGGAATAAAAATTGTTTATGTAATTTGTTTGTTACGGACTCGGTAGCTATGATATTTTTATTTTTTTTATTCGACGCTATCAATAGAATACTATAATAACTTGTATAATAATTGTAATAATTGTAGTGTAATAATTTACTTTTAATTTATTTGCTAAAGATATATTTCCTATATCATAGATAATCATTGAAATCTTTTATTATATCATATTTAGAGGGTATCAACAGTAGTCGTTATGTTTGACACGTCAGCAAGAATACCCCAGAGGCGGAGAGGTAGGTGCGTATCATGATACAGCACACACGCCATCAATACCGAATACCCTCTCATCCCTCATACGGGCTACGTACAGCCGGACGCGTGTCGGACGACGGACACACCGCGCCACTCGCATTATTCAATGCAAACAAAACGGGAATAAATGCTGGAATAAAATACTTTTAATTTCCCCGGGCGCCGCTAATCGGGCAGCGGCAATGGAGGGCGCCAAATCGCCCTTTTTATTTTACTGCATGAACGCAAATCCGGCGGGAAAACGGCGAGGACGGCCGCGGGGTGGGAGGGGGAGGGCGTGCGGTCACGCGCTCGGAATTAGCGCCCGCGCCCCCGCCCCGGGACTCCCCCGCCCGCCGCACTTGACCCGCGCGAGGTGTCACCGAGCACGTTACCTACCCGCAAAAAATAGGGGGTGAGCCGCCGCCGCGCTCCGACGCCCTCGCCTCTCACCACTCAACCACAGGGAGCACGGATTTTGTTTTTAATTTATTACGATTGTTTCGATAATCTTAACGCGCCACTTAACCTACATACCGATTGCCGACCCGCCGGACACGATCTTTTAATTTATATTAAATTACTTATATTAAAAAAATAATAGGTGTTGTTGCTCAATATTTTATACTTAACTTAACCTCCGCATAATCTGTGAACGCGTTGCCGTCGCAAGTTCATTCAGTAAAATAATGTTACTAATTGAACTCTGGTAGAGACGTAGACCGCAAATGGTGACATCCAAGTTTACGAACTAAAGTAATGACTAACATTATACTACATAAAGCTAAAACATTTTAATCATCTAGGAATTAGATATATAAATATTTTTCACATAAATATGGCCATTCAACTAAAATAAAATAAATCATAAATTAAATAAATAAATCAGTTTCACGGTGTATCAGCACATAGCGGGGTGGAGAGGGGGACTTAGGGTTAAGACACTCCGTTTCCGCCGAAACCCGGTGCCGTCTCGGCACCAGTGCGATGAAGTGAAAATATAAATTTAAATAAAATTTCATTTCCTCGTTTAGGGATCGAAACAACAACCAGTCGCGTTTACAGTCACTCTCTGTGGGCTCGGCTGGGCTGGGCTCAATCGAATCCAATTCAAATAAAATCTTAAGAATAATTTAGAACTATCAAATTAAGAAACCGTTTTACCCGCATAGTGAACCCACGCGTGGGAGCGTCAACAAATATACAGCAGCAGCTTGTGAATTTTATTGCTAAAGTAAATCATCTCAGTTCACGAACGCTGAACCGACGTTACGTAGTTTCGCTGTAACTCAGACTTTGTTGAACCATTACTCACCTAGTATAAAGTGCACTGCATATGTCTCGAAAGCTTGAATTTGTTCTGCAAATAGTATTTTCTTTTCTTGTTTTTGAACACTGACGGATGTTTGTGTGAGGCAGACTGTACCCACAGGAAAAATCCGTATAATATTTACTAAATAAATAAATAAATATATATATATATATATGTATATATATATATATATATATAATTTAAATTAACAACCAAGATCGAACGTCAATATAATTTAAGTATAGATACCTACATATTTACTAGATATAAATATTTTACAGCCATTTTATGTTTTCTCATTCATAAGTGTATAATACATAGGCTATTTGGCAACGGTATCATCTCATACAGCTAACATTATGCACCAACAGACATTGCTTGTAAAGTTTACGACATATAACGAGTGCGAGAGTCCTCTATGCGTCATTAGGCACACTCGTGTGTATCTTTAGCGCTTTGTGAGGGAGTTACTTTATAAATTGAACAAACAGCTCAATTGTTGGCTGATGTACCGTCCCTCCTCTCCCCTCTCTACTTGCTCTTCGCTCTTCGCTCTTCGCTCGTCGCTCGTCGCTCGTCGCTCGTCAACAACGAAGCTAACGAGGCGCAGCGCACAGACGACAATTGCGCACAATTGACACAGATGCAGGCTCTGGCTCATAGTTCATACATTCCCAGTCTTCTCGTCTTTAAATAGAATGCGACGGACGCGTGGCGACCGTATGTGGATAAGAAATTAAATGAACACCAGATGCGATTTTCATGATCGACTGCTCATAATTATAAATTATACTTATTTCTTATTTCATATTATGTTTATTTTACTATAATTATTTTATTTCATTTATAATTTTTGGGACACACCTATATATATTTGATATAGATTGAACCAAAAGAGTCAGGATTTTTAATAAGAGAGCGTAACACCTGCGTGGATACTAACACTAAACGTAAGCGTAAACTTTATTGCGGTTCCAGCTTTGACAATTTATCACTAGATTGAAAAGAACTTTGGCCATAACGCTCTGACATTAATAACAGTACATTAAGTCCCGTACTTATAAATTGTCCTCTAATTTGAAATCGATCTTGAGATACCGTTTTCATTAATAGATGTACCTACCTACTTTATAAATGAGAACGGCATCTCTAGATCGACCTTAGGCTTGAGAGCGTTTTATAAATACGGACATAAGTTCATACTATGCTTTATGATGAATATGATTACTAATTGTTTTATTATTTCGTACTTAAAACACAAATGGATATATTATTTAATTATTAAAGTTCTCATAAGAATACTGTAATTTATTTTCGAATAATAATTATGGATGGGCAGAGGGAACCTGTTTCATTCATATCTGATATGAGAAGATAACATCTTAAACTATCAGTTTTCCAAACGAAATAATTATTTACGTATATATATCAAATAACTAATATGATCCGTGGTATCTTTGTGGTCAACTATGGGAAAGAGTTCCATGGGTTCTTTCAATTGTAATCACGAAACCTAAGGTACAAACACGAAACTAAGATTAATAAATATGTAAGCAATTATTTTAATGTTTTTTTAGCCTTTAGGATGGGTAGGGGGAACCTAGTGTTTCGATATTCTGGAGGCATTGCGTGTTGAGTGGCGGAACGCCGCGCTGTCCCTCGGTAGGTACTAGAGCGAGGAAATGAAAATATTAAATTTTTCACTTTCTCGAGTGGGAATTGAATCCACAATCTGTCACGAGCACACTTTTGCCTCTGCGCTACAAATGGCCTCTTTTATCCTCATGAATCGTATGTACTATTTATTTTAAGGTCTAGGTCGTCCTTTGTATATATTTGCTCTAGTTTTTCTAGAGAATATATTGGAAATTTGAATTCTGTCGGTATTACTATAACGGATTAGTGGTAAACACTAATCTTGAGTTACCAAAGTTACCTAGTAATTACGTGAGCTCCGTGACTAGATAGTGAAAGTAATGACTCGCTAAGGTAGCATTAATATATATATACATACATCACATTTGTAAGTCTATATCTCTATGTAAGTATTAGTCACTTTTAATTGACAAAAATCTACTGATATCTAAAATGTACATTAAATATCTAAAAAATAGACATTATCAAACTATACGAACATTTTTTTATATTATAAATTCTGTGTTTAGTTATAATTTATTCCTATCCATCGATTATAATTTTTTTCACAGTGCCCCAATTTTGTCGCTTTTTATGGAAATATGTAGGTTCGTAACACGAAAACTACATCATAAATTGATATAAACAAAAGTAAATACTCCACTGATACAGTAATAAGCCTATTATATTTAAAAACGATCCGGACTAGTGTCTTAATTACGTTGTAAGTAACATCCACATTTAATTACCGAACATTCATTTTGCCGCTTATTAAAATGTTTGAACGAGTTCACGTTTCGAGGCACTCGAGTTGAGAAGTGCGAATATAATTGAAAAACACGTTTCGCGGTATTATGTTTCTATCTACAAGATATATATGTATATATACACTTATATTTTATAATGACACGCCTATTAGCCATGTTGTAGTAAAACCAACTTGCGTCGCTGACTCGATGGGCGCTCTCGGTAATTGATAAGGCGGAAAGTGAGTGAACGTTCGAGATGTGAACTCCGATGTAGGTACATCGGTAGCTGAAGTGGAACCGCCGGTTGACATCGCCGCCGCCCCTCGAGAGATGTCGCTGGTTGCCGCGCTGCTCGGCCGCCGCGCCGGTAAAAATACGTGCGGGTATTTCCCGTTACAAAGCCTGGCCGGGGAGGGCGGGGGAGCGATAAATAACTTAGTTTGCGGCGCGAGAGGGCGGAGGGGGAGCGGCGGGGAGCGTTATTTGTAGGGCTCGCGTGTGAATTATTCGTGGGTTCACGCGCGCTGTTTGTCCGCCGTCTTGTAGAGTGGTGCGCCGACCCTCGTTAATGAAATTTCATATCGTTCGCTCACCACGTTTCGCTCCATTGTCGTCGCTCACGATCACGACTCTAACTTCGCACAGACGCATACTAGCACAGTATACTCCCCTTCTGCCCATTGAACGCGCGGGATTGTTACACTTGACTGTGGAACTGTGGAGAAACACAATTATGTTTGTTCAACTTGAATAGAAATTAGGCTTCAATTGTTGCTTATACAGAATTGTAGGCGATAAGGTTGTACCGTTACTTACTCGTACGTGATTTATTATTAGGTACATACTTACATTATGATTTCACATTAAACAACATCAATTTGGCTCAAAGCTTACGTGCCTAAAGCCTATAAATATTAAATGGCTCGCTATCTAATCTAGGAACGCATCATAACATATCCGAATTTATCGATATATGTAGGAGTACCTAGAGTAGATCGTAAACACGACGGAGCTCAGGCCGCGGTTGATTACTGCTGTTATACTAGAAATATATTATTGTCGATATTTACTGATATGAATTATGAAGTAACGTAATGAAAGGGTAAACATTTGAACAGACGACAAGAACTGGAAACAATGAGCCGGTGTGACGTCGACGCGAGACAATGACGCGCTACGATTGTGAGCAATTGACACAGTTGTATCCACTACCCACCCACTGTTTACCGTACATCCTATACCTACTGTGTTTCTAAGTATCTTTAGCAAGTTTCAACACATGGTACCAACTGGTAGGTATGAAGGTAAATTACGAACAAATAAATTATAATAATAACGAATGAGTCACATAGTTACACTAAAAATGGTTAAATTTAAAATCAATATGGTTTGTATTTTTCTAATTTCTTTATTATAGGTATTGTATTTTTTTTATTTCTTTATTATTAAAAGTTTAGTTTATCTATTTGATAAACTGATTTTGATTTATAGTAGGACTGTTATCGTGGTATGTTTGTGGGTTCGATTCCCACTGGAGGAAATGAAATATTTAACATCTTGATTTCTTCGCTCTGTCGAGGCAAATGCGGCGTTGAGTTCCGCCACTTGTGGAGAGCGCATTATCTTAACACTAGGCCACTGCTACATGCAGGATACAGCGTGAACCAGAAAACAATAATGAATAGCAAATAGTACTTAGGTGCCCAGTATGAATTTAGCAAATGCTATCTAAATGACATTCTAGAGCCGGCAGCTCGCACGCGTGTCCGCCAGCCCCGCAGCCCACTCGAAGACTCGCTCTCGTACATGCATTATCCGCATGCGTTCGACCGCATGTACTCCGTGCCCGTATGCCGAGAGCCCTTTGCCATTCGCATGCACTCGCCCGCTTAATATGCGGGCTCGTATTGCGCCTTCCACGTCCACATCCACATCAGCTCTCTATAATTTGTGCACCTATGTCGACTGTGGAAAATAGATGCTCTGGAGGTGAAGCATGATCTATTATAGTTGGTTATTATGTTAGTGGCAACGTAGATAGATTTATTATTCCTATTAAAATATACTTTTAGCTTCACGCTGTATTCCGCATGTAACGTAAGAAAAGAAGGACGTAGGAAATTTGGAAACCTGGTGCTAAGACACTCCGTTCTGAAGAATCCTGAAGGCATAAGTACGTGTCGAGTTGCAGAACTCAGTGCCGCACTTTGCCATGCTACCATAGCGAAGAAATAAAAATATTAAGTATATAATTTTTTCGAATGGGAATCGAACATACCTACCTACAACCTGTCGCGTTTACTGTCGCTCGCTTGTGCCTTTGCGCCATAACTGGCCTCACTACTAAATATGTACTTAACTATTCGTATTTAATGTATATATATATATATATATATATATATATATATATATATATATATATATATATATATATATATATATATATATATATATATATATATATATATATGTTATACATATACCTATGAAAAGTACAAAGAATATATGTAGATACGAATTAATATTTAAATATTCCAATTCATAACCCATAATAAAAGTCACTACATTAGTTATCATTAAAAGTAAGGAAAACAGAACAAAAAACTTATCAGCCAAACCAAATAATGGCTTACACACGAATAAGAATAGTGTATAAATTAAAGTTAATGTAATCGTAAAAAACTAAAATAATTAACGTATGCAACAAGTACAAATCTTAATGTCACTCTGCTCTTGTTTATCAATTCTTTAATCAGATACGGCACTCGCAAGTCTGTGTCAAGGCCGATGCGTGAATAAAAAACAATAACTTGTTATTAAAATAGTTTTAATAAATATTGTACTAGTATGTTCTATTTATAATAAGTATATACATTTATAATTCTTAATTAATTATTAAATTTAAAAATAAAAATAACAATAATCTTGGCATTAAAACAGTTATCAAAAGCGTCAATTCTTTTTTGTAATTTTTTTAACCTATACCTTATTTAATGACATAAATAAATGACAGATTGTTTTAATTACCATAGTATTTGTTTCATGATTTTAAATATATCCTTCATATTGTCTATTAATTACACACAAAGTCATCATAGCATAAAATATTTTGTAGACATTCGTTTTAAAATATCTGTTTATGTAAAGTCGTTGTTTATTTTCGATATTGGATACCCAATTAAAGCGTGTTTTAACGGAACTGAACAATGTCTCGGTACAAAAGGAACTGTGAACAGGCAACTCGTTATATTGTATAGACAAGTGTATAAATAGGTACATGTAGGGCTAGGGTTGTGTCGGTATCGATAGTGATTGCGGTGGTCGGCGCTTCCAATCATTGCAATTCAATTTGCGCGCATGTACCAGTGTGGTGAATACAAGGATGGTGGCCGGATACTTGGCCGGTGGTAAGGTGCTTCGATCACACCGCGGATCACGAACCTTGTCTCACCGCTCCGCGACGGCTCGATTAAGGACAAATCAATAAGGCAGTCGATAGCGAGCGAGTTTAATAGAGTGAGCGAGCCGAGTGGAGCGCCCTCATTACCCCCGCAATTAGCGCACGCCGCGCTCCCGTCGCCGACGCACCCCGCGCGAAAAACGAATAAAAAGAGCTGCCCTCAAAATGGCCGCCGCCCTCCCCGGCCTCCCGCCGCCCCCCGCGGCCCCCCGCCGCCGCCCCGCGCCGCTTCGTGATTGCATCCCCGCAGCTCTTATAAATATGGCCGTATTCCTCCCGCCTTTACTGATTGCCCGTATACCCCCCGGCCGCCCCCCGCGACCGCGCCGCCGGCGTCTGAATAGATAAACGAGTCCACGTGGACTGCCGCGCTTATAAAAATCGCCTCCGCCAATCGGCGAAGCTCCGTGCGGCGCCCGGACCAATGGGAGCCCAGAATCGCGTGTAACTCCGCCCTTAATAAGCGATCCGAGCCGTGCGGCCAATGCGGGTAGCGGATTCTGCGGATTCCGCTCGACGACGACGGAGCGGTCCACGTGGACCGACTCACACACGTACGCGAGTATAATGCCTCGAGTGGAAATAGCTATGACGGCGAAATGTGCGACGGCGAAAAAATAAAATGCGGTCGGTCGGTGCGGCGGCGAGCGGAGAGCGGAGAGCGGTAAGCGGCGAGTGGGTGTAAACAGGGGATATTTTGGCACGTCGCGGGTCGCGGGTCGCTCTGGCACTTCCTTCTCCTCCGAGCCTACGCTATTATAACTCGAGACCGAAAGATACCTGCGCATATCGCTTATACTTACTAGCTGAGCGAAATAGGTTCTTAGGAATATTGAAACTATTATACCGTACATAAAGTACGTCGCGATTTAATAACATAAATGGTACGAGACACTTGGAGTACGTAAGTAGGTACGAGAAAAAAAATAGTGAGGTAAGAACCTGTCTAAAAGGAAATAAAAGCGAGCGGCGGTGGCGGACTGGCGGTGGAACGCGGGCCAGATAGCCATCGACGTAGGCGTATTGTGTCGACCGCCGTCCGATAAAGTATGCTTGTCCGGTAGCCGCAATCGCTATTCAACACACAACCGTCTTGTCTAAAAAATTAATGATACCTACCGCTATTGCTCGCCTCGCTGGCCTCGTCTGCCTCGCCCGCCTGGCCTGACTCGCCTGCCTCGTCCGCCTCGCCCTTCTCTCCTTGTGACGGGCGTCGCCTTGCATCGAACTATCTGCACCAAATTACCTTTTAAATTGCACATACTAAAAACCAATGTTTCTGTTTCAAAATGTTATGTCAATATTATCTATTCTCTTAATATGAATCATTAGGTAAATCAACTTAGTTTATTGTTGGCATAGCGAAGTAGAAGGTAGTTAGGTATGTGCGTGGGGTAACCAGTGTCACAATAAAACCAATCATAAATCAATCTTCTAAAACGTACGGCTTCTAGCTGTGAATGAATGAGTGAGTGAGTGAGTGAATGATTTAATGAAAATGAACGATTGCCTAGTTAAGCTCAGCCAAGAGATGAGAATCTAGTGAAATAGTTGGGCAGCTCTTAAACCAAGATGACGCACGCCGCCCGAACAATGCCGCGGTCATTAAAATGGCATTCCTTCACGAACAATATTATACTGACTGTACCTACGTACCGTGTGGTACACTCGGCTACAGCACTCGGGACTAATATGCTTACACTGGCTAGTGGCTAGTGGCTACCACCTGCTCGCTACATACTGTAGTAGGTAATCTTTAATGTGCTGGCTGTTGACGAATTTATATCGTTAAAGTGTGGCCGAATCGATCATTTAACCTTTTGACTTTTGAATATAAATTATTGATGTATTATAAAATAAAATTTCATAGGTGATAAGTTTTATCAATGTTTCTTAGGTAAGTTTCTTAGAGGTCAGTCCTGGCGATAGATTGTAAGTTCGATTCTAACTTGAGGAAATAAAATATAGATATATAATAAAATATAGATATATAGAGCGGGGGACGGAATTGTCTTAATGAGAACGAAGTGTCTTAACACTAGGTTCCCAGGTTTCCGTTTACGTACCGATGCTGATGATTTTTTATTATTATTTTATAACTGAAATGATTTAAACTAAAAACATCCACAACATTGCAAATACTTTAAAAGCAAGTTTTACCAATGCAACCGTGTCAAATTATCATATAATAATTCACCCATAGGTACCCCAGTCCCCGCTATGAGTACTTACTTACATTTCTCCCCTTCACGCCGACACCGCTTTAGCGCTGCCTGTTGGCACCTTGATAATGCTTAGGCCGCGATCACAGATATTCACATACGTACATACATACATACAATTATATTATAATACAATTAACATGTTTATATCTTTATCTTTGATTAGATAATTTGATAATTTTTATAATTTGGTTTTTTTAATCTGAAAAGATTGGCGCCTTCTTGTCGCAATTGAGCATTATAGCGTTACAGTGATTTTGTTTGTTTGTTGGTTATGGGTTCAAATTTCATTTTATATATGATATTTATACATCCTTGTATTGACTTGGGTGCAATAAAAGGTACCTGTCACATAACATTCAAATGTTGAGTGGGTATTGAATACAGCTACTTAATAACACCATGCTAAGCCATAAAACATTTGAAAGTAGCTTTATATTATAAAGTATGTAATTTATACAATATTACATGCTCATTAATACGTACATATACAGGTATTACACTACCTAATTACCTACCCAGGTACTAGGTATATAGTCACTTAAACCTTACCAATAAAAAAAACAAATTAACTTACAAATATGAAGTACAAGTACCTTAGTGGTTAATAAATATTGATAATTAAACTGGAATTTTGTATATGTAAAGGTAGCAATTACCTGTTACTTTTTATACTCTTACAAATAAATTTTAAACGCATTCAAAATACCTGTATCTTCTAACGTATGTAATTTCATTGCTTGATTTACTTAAATGCTAAAAATATCTAAAATATATTTCGCTGCATATCTCTATATATACTAAATTTTATATTTATTTATTTATTTTACTTTATTTTTCCATCAGGTGACCCGAACGCTCGTTTGCCTGATCCTTTTTCCATAAAAAAACCACCTAAAACATTTAGATATCTCCAGAGCAAATAAAAACGGTAAACTTATACCTACAATATACAGGTATCTACCCGCACAGCTCACTACCTATCTAACGTGGTTCACTCACGTTAAATAGCCGCGATGACAAGATCATAAAGTTCAACACTAATTCAACGCGTGTAATAACAAACTGTATTAACGAGTAATACGATGGGCTCATTTGTTATTTATATATTATATATATTAATTAAAAGATAGTAATATCGAACAAATATTAGTAAAAGTGTCCGAATAGCTGTGAAAATAATAGATACAGTGTCTTGAATACACAGAGGTCAATAATCATTTAATTTCTTCTTTATGATGTAGAGGCAACGTGGCGTTGAGTTCTGTCACTCAACACGCAATACCTACAGAATTGAGTGGAAAATGGGTAACAAAAGTGTCTTAACGAAATCGGAGTGTCTTAACACTAAGTGTGCCACGTGCGGTATACAGTGTGAAGCTAAAAATAAAACATAATGGTACGTAGTTAGCTACTGTATTTCAAATAGAATACTAATTAAAAACACCATCTCTTTGGATCTCAACTTGATTTACAAACGCACTAATCGAGCAATTGTAATTACGAAAGCGGCAGGTTTAGTCTGACTCTAAATCCAATATATCAAGAACTTAACCTTTTACTATATAATTACAAAGACATTATATAAATACACTTAACGCCGCCGGTGAGCTGAACGTAGATTTAATACACCAGATAAGTATGTAATAAGAACACGTAGTTTTGGCGTACACGTAATACTTTGACAAATAAGGAAATTTTGTATTTATATGAATACCAGAGGCCATTCGTCGCCATCGAATAAATGAAAAAGTTATGATTTTATTCGCTCTGATATCGAGGAAAAAGCACCACGATGAGTTTTGCCACTCAACACGCAACACCTCCAGAATTGAGTTAAAAATGGGTAGTGTTAAGACACTACCCATTTTTCTTCATTCACTGCCTTCTGTCTATTAAAAAAATAAACATTTAACTGAAATATAATAAACATTAATTCAACAACAAAAGAAAAAAAGCAAAAAAAAAAATTAAGAAGAACGGAATGGAATCTGTGCCTTCTGGGAATCGCGGGACACACAAAGGCTGGCACTGGCACTGGCACAATGGCCGGGTTATACAACTAATTGTTCGCGCTGCTTAATAATGCAGCTCGTTTCGCTTGCGAGTTGCGTGTGCGATCTCACGCCAGTATAGATTTGTCATGTAATTATCAACTATCGTACGTATCTATAGGTATTTTCTTCTTTATCGCTTTAGACTGAACTGGAGTATTTTTATTTTGTTAAAAATATTTAGTTTTCATTTTAGGTTTTAGTATTTTTGACGATAAAAACTTTTTCTTTTGTAGATAATATAAAAAGTAATATATAACTTAAACGCTAAATAAAAACAAGTAGTCTATGTGTTAGTAGGACAGATAGGAGCTTGTGTATTCTATGTAACATAAAGGAAGTCATTAAACCGTTCCAACCACAAATATCGAGAAAACATACTAATTGAGGATATATTTTGTTTTTAGTCATGCATAAGAGGAAAAAATATGTTGAATTTAACGAGATCGAGCACATTATATGCTATCGGTGCTAACGCGTGGTGCGCTGTAGCCACTCGCCCACGTTTGTTGTGCAGACTTGCCAATTAATCGGCTGTTTACATTACAGTAATGAACCGACTGATCTTTGATCGCGCCCGAGGAATGCTACCGATATTTATTTAGATAATGTTGTCCGTTTAGTTTTGATTTTACTTTTGTTTCGTTTAGATAAATGCTTTAAATTATATAGATTACGTAGGTTTATTTATTTATATTTTACTATGTACCTACCTAGTTATTATAGATTCGTCTAAGAAACATTCAATAGAATAAACCTGCTGTCAGATGTTTGTGATAAAAATGGAACAGCTATTACCTAGAGGGGCAACTTAGTGACGTCTCCAGAACATCAGTAGATTGCTATTTATTTGTTATCACGACGATCGCGCACCGTGTCGTGCCGAGGGACCAATTCCAGGGGAAAATACTATAAACTTTATTTTAGGAGACCGCATTGTAAAGTTACGCTTTAAATCCGATTGAATGGTTGTTTTTTATGTCAACTCGTAATCGAGAAGCTTAGTGTAACAAAATAAAAATAAAACAAAAAAGTAAAGATAGAGGTGGACAAACAGACGATAACGGCTATAAAATACACGGCGACCATTGTCAAGAAGTCGTATCCCACACATCTGTGGGCGCGACGCGCCTATCTGTGGTGAACGAAAATAAACTACGAATTAAAAACTACACTTTTAAAATTAAATGAGACAAGAATGAGGGAGTGAAGATTTTTGTCGCGCCTCGTTACTTCTCGTACTTGCGAGCGCTACGTAAATTACGGGACGTACGAATACTTTACAAGTATTGTACTTGCTTGTTGAAAAACTACCAAGTAGTATATGCAAATGTGTAAGCTTTTCTTTGGTTTTGTTTTATATTGCTAAAAATTAAATCATATCAGCTTCACGCTGTATCTCACACACAGCAGTTCCCCACTTTCCGCCGAGTTCTGGAGGCATTGGGTGCTGAGTGGCGGAACTCAACGCCGCGCTTTGCCTCGACACCAGAGCGACAAAATGAAAATATAAATGTAAATAAATATTTCACTTCCTCGAGTGTAGATCGAACCCACAACCACGGTCGATTTTACGGTCACACTTTGTGCCTCTGCCTCAACTAATTAGTACTTGTTGAATAACAACTTGTAACACGTTTCGAAATGTTACTTATAGTTATATCCTAAAAAATTAAACATAGATTTTCAGACAATTTCGTGTTATACCTAATTATTTGAGATATATTAAATTCTTTATTTTTCATCTTTACAGTTTACTACTCACCTCGCGGTGGATGTTACTTATTGTAGCAAAACTTATTTCTTATACTACAGCAGAAGCGTTAGACGATCGTCAGCTTATTTCTATTATAATGATTAAATGTTTTTACTGGCATGATCGGTGTGATGATGCAACATTTACCTACGCTTTTCTATACAAGTTTTTATATACATCTTTTACTTCAATATGAATTATTCTTAGAAAATAATCGATTATGTGCTGTAATAAAAAAAAACTATAAATATTAATTAATAAAATTATAAAGATACTTATACGAATATTTCTGAATAAGAACCTTAAGTAGCTTAACTTTCGACATACATTTTTAATAGTGATAAAATATACCTATATATCTATACCGATAAAAATAATAATATCTACACACTGACTTCTAGTTTTTGTCTTTGATTTATCAAAAAGATAATTAAGTAATCTAATATCCATATCTAGAGATTGAATGATCCGATATACAATATTACACTCAAGGGTAAATTAATAAAAACAAGCAAAAAAATAACTTTTGGCGCCAACGTCAACAGGATATCCATAAATATTAATTTGGAAAGAAAAAAATTATAAGTGTTGCTTTCTAGTATAAAAATAAGATAACGTGATATTCTATCTACTTATTAGACAACATTATAGTGACATAATAAATATGTATCAAGATATAATAAATAATACGTATATATCCAATATCTTTTTCTCTGTGCATAATCTCGATTTATAAGAACATTCAGTAATAACCTATTATAAGTATAAAACTTTATTTCGATTCTATACCAACAGAATTCGCTGGAAAGTGGGGGACGGAAATTTCTTAACGAGAATTTAGTGTCCCAACAGTACGTTCCCAGGTTCCCTCTGCCTACCTTGCTGTATGTCCGTGATACAGCGTGTTGTTTATTATTAAGCTTCTTGAAAACATAGAGCTAAATAGGTGTACATTTGTCCTTGTTTCTCAGGTAGATACCAATTCTCTAAACTTTCGCCAAACTAGATATCTGTCAAACTCGGTCCTCCTCGTGGCGCTTCCGAGTGCCGACTCATCTATTCTGATATAAGTTTACTGCGTGACTTGAAATAAAAGTAGCTGTTATCATATGATTAGTTCGCTGCATGTATATTGTCGGTACTGTCTGTAACTTTTTTTTGTATCAACTCGATTCAACTTTGCTTAACATTATATTTTATACAAATCAGCCGTGTAATGGAAGTTGTGAAACAGTTATAGCATTACACCGACATCCAAAGACCCCTCGAATCCTCTAGAAAATCCCCAAATAATACGTATCTATTAGAGCGTATATCTCCGATTCGCCTAAGTATTCCTCAAACATAGAGATAGTCGACGAAAAATTTGAGTCGAGAAAATATGTACGGCAGCGGCATGCGAGGGGCGACCGAGGAGGTGGGGGCCGGGGAGGGCGGCCCCCCGCCTGCCAGTTCGCTTGCAGCTGTCGTACGTGACGGTCGTGCGTGTGCCTCGCGCCAGTTTACGCGCGTACAGTGTGGATCTTGTGGCTTCAGTGGAGTGTGTGCTGTGTCCTTTTATTTTTTTTTGTGCTTCAGACGATGACCGCGTGTGTTTGACGTGGGGATGTATCCTAGCGCGGGCGCCATGAACGCCGCCGCCGCCGCTGCAGCCGTGGCGGCCGCCAGGCATCCGGTGAGCCGCCTTCACTTGCACAAATCATACTGGAGATTATCTTCGTGTCCGCTATTATCTTGTTGCATTGTTATGATAAATCATTCTCTGTGAGAAAGTGCGGAGAAAACTGTCCCGTTACCATTAACGTGTTACATTTAACGGTGTCTATTATTTAGAATATCATTCAAACATTTAAATATTTTCGTAGAATTTTGTTTTTGTACATTTCTTTCACCGTTCACGGCGTACGAAATCAAGTAATTGTGTTTGACCGTTTAAAAGTAAAATAAAATACAAGTAAATACAAAAGCACAAATGTCGCCACCCGCTGAGGCAATTATGGAGGCAATGTCGGACACACTCAATTACCTGTGAAATTGCCTGTAAATTTTTATAGTAATTTAGTATCACACTCTTAGGCTTTTTTGATAAATTACTTTTAAGTTATTATAGTTCTAATCGAAAACAGTGAAACATATGTCATGCACATGTTTGAAAGATAAAATATTTATAGCATTATTCGAAAACATTGTAAACATGTCAGTATATTAAAATGGAGGTTTTTTTAAATAAAAATAAAATGTTTCTCAACGTTAAATAACCGACAGCCCGCCGTACATCTGTCGTTACTACAGAATTCCGACGGAGTTTATCTTCGAGCAATTTAAAAATCATTACAAAATTCATAAAAGTTGCTGGCACAGTTACTCGTTTTTATTTAATTAATTTAAAACATTTTTATAAGTTGAATATATCTTAATAGTTAATAAATTAGAAGAATAAAAATAAATATAATGTATAAAGCTGAAACTAAATTCTCGAAACAATAAGCGTCCAAAAATATCTTTAATCTCCTTTTTTTTTAATAATTTGTATAGAGGATAAACGTGTATAATTTATAATAATATAACTTTTCATTGCACTGCCATAAAATGAAATACGAATATAGTTAAATCCCAGAAAATTTGACATCTATTTCTCTTGAATTTGTAGTGTTAACCGTATTACGTATGACAGAAGGCTTTTTACTCTTTTACGACTCTACTTTATGACTGGCATAGAGCGAGAGGAGGTCGGGAGGGTGTGGGAGGTCAGAGGGGGTGTTAATGTAAATGCCTATTTGTGTGTTTGCTCGAAATCCGTGTCGCGTCCTAGGTACTCTCGCTCGGTCAATATTTGACTGACAGAATTACCGCTACGAACAAATGATGGCGTCTCGCGTTTTCACGTCTTCACAAATAACCACTTATATTTACACTGTTTTCGTGAACCAGCTCTAACTAAAAACGTTGTTTGTTTGACGCTGGTTTTTTTTTATTATTAATCAATTAGGTATAAATAAATATTATATGAATTAATAGCTTTTATAGAAAACATATGATTTATATCGTTTTTATTTCATATTGAAATAATAAAAATTAAAAACAAATATTAAACTCTTTCCTTAATATTCTCGTAGGGTTGCTGTTTTCGATAAAGAAAAAAATCCTTTAATATTATTTCTTCCTCACTGCATTACCAACAAAAACGTGTCTTGGGATTGCGCAGCAGGGCCACTGATAAAGTACGTTGAGTCAATGCTCTAAAATAATTCCCCATTTTCATGTATGATAACGTTATCAGTTCGCACAAACATAAAATTTGGAGTATGCTAACAAAGTCCATCAAACTAAACACGCCATTAAACACATAACTCTTCTTCAACAATTTTTAAATAATAAATAATAATTATTCTGATGAATAATATTATAAAAATCATGTTTCTTAAAACAAGGTTATATTTAAATTAGACACTGTTTTAATTTTTAATGGAAATATTATAAATATCTCTGTAGTGAAGTAAGGAAGTATCTGACTGGAAACAGTATGGTTTTATTGGGTTTGATTCCCACTCAAGTGGGCAAACTTTTCATCACATCCTTGGGTTCTCCCTTACCCAAAATACAATGACTACAAATTAATCTTAAAACCAGTTCAGTCCTTCTTCTTGTTATAAATACATGTAGATAATAAATATGATACTTAAATTTATATTTCCATTTCTTCGCTCTGGTGCCGAGGCAAAGCGCGGCGTTGAGTTCTGCCACTCAACACGCAATGCCTCCAGAATTCGGCAGAAAGTGGGGAACGGAGTGTCTAAAACATTAGGTTCCCTCTGCCTACCCTGCTGTGTGCGGGATACAGCGCGAAGCTGATTTATTTATTTTATTTTATTTATATTTAATTTTGCAATGTTTTTTGAATGCCAAATCAGGGCGATGGATTTGCATTTTCTTTCGTGAGAAATAATTGAGTAACCGAACTCGTACGAACGCCGTTCTCAGAAAGCCCAATCAGCTTTCCAAACCGCATTATAGCTACCATATTAGTTTAACTAATTACGATTTATGCATTACAGTGACAAAAAAAGTACATAAAGGTGTGACCTTTATGTACTTTTGATCAAAACAAATAAGGTTTAAAGTCGTTCGTGTTGCATGTTAGACAATAACATTTCAAAAGCAATCTCAGCGTTTAAATATTTGTATACGCGTGTTTGCTTTACAAGTGCGAATGGTACAGTACGGTCAACGAGTCGTGGCCGCCCTGGAGTTAGCTGCAAATTATTTTACCATTTTTCTTTCCTATGATTATCTAACCGTGTACACAATACGCAAAACTTCACAAAACCTAATTTGACTGCGTGACGCGGCGTCTTGTTGACCGTACTGTACTTTAGTTTACAATGACGATGAACCTGTATACTTTTCGTCGTTTCTATCTAATATCACTTATAAACACTTGACATCTATCTATTTCTCTGGTTCTCGGAACCCGCAGATGTAATGGCTTCGTGACAGAAATAACAAATGGCTGCGCGTGAATCGCTCGCTATAGTCGTAGGTGCGTCGCGTGACTTTTTCAATCAATGGGAAATTATGCAAATTCTCTACTCGGTTCTGAATAAATAATAATTGGCGAATTATTCGTTTTTATCTACGTTTTTGCTTTGTAAATTGAATTGTGCAAAAGGTATGTTTGAAAGCAATTTGCAAAAAGATTATTAAAATATCTCGAAGAATACCTACATGTGTGCCTCTTAAAACGCTAAAAAACTTTTTTAATATAGGAAGCCAATTTCTTATGAAGAAAAATGTTCCGAAACAAAGGTTACGCGTTTATTCATCATATACGAAACGACTTAGAAAAAAAAAAGATAAAATGCGTTCCAACAAATTTTTACGGATAAAATTTCGCTCGAATTCATTCAGTTCATTCGAAATGCCAACAAAAGGAGTCCTCTCGCCGAGCGAACAGGTAGACGTGGGCAGACAGACGTATTCAATAATTTGAAATAAGAACACGTATTTCTTTTTATATCCGTTTAAACGCATTCTGTTTAGTTTTGTTTTTGTGGATGCGAGCCTTTCATCCGGGCGGCCGGCCCCGGTACAATACTGCCACTCAAAAACTCTTCATTGTATTTTAATTTGACCTTTTCGGCGATAATTTATGGGAATCTTTTTCTTGAGGGGAACGTTTACTTGGTCTATTGTTGTCGAGATATATATTTTTTTTTGTGATCGATTTAAAGTTGGGGCGATCGAATTTAGGGACGATTAAATAATGTAAGTGATTCGTGGGGATGTGTGTTGCTTAGCGTTGGATGTATTATTTTGAATAAATTCTTTAATTCCGATTAACTTACTAAATTGGACGCTAAATATTAAAAAAAATATTACCTAAGTATGGTTTTATTATTATAGAAATAATTTATCAAATGTTAATTACTTTAAATCGCCAATTACTTCGGTATTGTATTTCATAAATTGATATATCGGCCGATATAATTGCGGTTAACCGGTAACTTTATTTAACGTATCTATTATAATTTCATTCATTCATATTTGCTTTATGTTGGTAATAGAAATATTGCCAATATTGAAATATGTAAGTTTAATATCGATATACTCTAAATTTTTAACTATTTTGTAATAATATTGTTTTTATGATATTTTTAAAAAAAATTTTAGAATAATAGATAATTATTACTCTAAGTTCTAAAGCTAGCTATTTAAAAAAAATAAAATTTAAACTAACAAATAGTAAGTTTATAAAAACAAAACAAAACCAAATGAATACACATTTCTACGAAATGCCGGCTATGCATCATGTCATTGGGCCCAACAGCCCTACACTGCGTTTATTTTTTGACACAGCTACCGAGACAAGATTTTATTTTTATTATTAGTCGGTAGTTACTCAAGTTGGTTATACTAAAACGTGTTATCAAATATCAAAACTATATCTATAAGTATTTATTATAATAAAATGTAAAAAATATATTATATTCGTGTAAATTTCTGCATTAAAAGTAAAACTAAAATCATGTCAAACTATAATAAAATCAGCACCGAGTAGTTATTTGCGGTTGCGGTGGACACCACTATTAAGTGTGATCACTCAGCGCAGTGAGGCATCAAGACGGTGCGGGAGTGGAACTCCACCGCAGCCCACCTCATCGGTCACATTACCTAAATTCCTTCCACATTTTTCCCTCCACGATTGTCCGCAGCACCATTTACAACGTCTACACGCCGCGCCAGTTCCTTTTACGCTTTTATTTACTCTCCTTTTATTATTTTTAAAGTCCGTTTGTTCCTCGCGCGCCGGCGACCGACGGTTATTTATTTTTTGCCGGCTGGCCTCCCGGCGGCCGTGTGTTGTTGTCCCTCGTTTTATTTTTATTCTCCTGCTTCTTATTATGGAGTTGGTTCTTTTTTTTATTTTATTTTGCTTTATTATTAGGTGTTCATATTTTATTTTTGTGTTAAGAGGCGAGCGGTCGGCGCTGTTGTTGTCGTTTTTTTTTTGTTTCCATCAATCGAGCCTCACGCTGAATTATAGTCATTAAAGGATAATTTGTATTATGGTAATTTGGTGTGCGTGTAATTTTCGTTTCGTGATAGAAACGTTTTTGTAACATGTTATATTAAGAGGTACCTTGGCTAATATCGATGTGAATTGATGTCGCTTGTTTAATAATAAATTGTTTTAATGTAGTTTCTTGTACTATTAGGCTAATACTTTATTTTGTTCTAGGGTCCGCCGCAACCTGGCCAACCGATTAAATTCACGGTTGGTGAATCTTGCGACCGTATCAAGGAAGAATTTAACTTTCTTCAAGCTCAATACCACAAGTGAGTGTTGTTATTGCTGTTTAATTATAAAATATTTTTTATTGCTTCCAGTGATATAATTAACACATAACATCACCAACATTAATATATTTAATAATTTCATCACTTTTTGTAAACATAAATTAATAATAACACACATGGTTCATATATTTTCGTGCCTTTTATCTTTATGTCGTTTCTACAGTCTCACTCTAGTTGTCAAAACAAACAAAAGATAATATAAAAGTAGAACAAAATCGGAGTACATTAGGCATACAACTTGAAAAAGATATAAAAGTAAATCAGCTAAAAAGGGCTCATCCGGGATTTCTCCTGTCGCTGAGTATCAGTGAATCATCCCTTATCAGCCCTTTGTGAGCTAAGTAGTCCCTTTTACAAGGAGACCCTTTGTGACCCTTTACTGTTAACTCAAAAAAACTCTGTTTTATACAGGTAAAAACACAAACCTGCGCCCCTTTTATTAGGTACATTAAATAAAACATATCAATTAGAATGAGTAAGTGAGGCTAGTCGTGACGCAGTGGCACGATGTGTGACTGTAAGACCGACTGGTTGTGGGCTCGACACCCACTCGAGTAGATGAAATATTTACCTTAATTTATATTTCCATTTCTTCGCTCTGAGTTCTGCCACTCAACACGCAATGCCTTCAAAATTCGGCAGAAAGTGGAGAACGGAGTGTCTTAATACTAGGTTCCCTCTGCCTACCCTGCGGTGTGCGGGAAGACAGCACGAAGTTGATTTTTTAATTAGAATAATGTGATCGAATCTTTAGTAACTTAATAATGTTATTTTTAAATGAGTGTAACATGTGCGTAAATTTCTGAGGACATACTTGTGTAGTATAGTCGCGCCATTGATAGTTTGTTACAAGTTTGTTTGACCTATTAGTAATGATAACAGCAATAAAACAGGCTATTTGTTATGAAATCGCTTATCAGCTTGTCTTATGTGAAGTGCTCTTTAAATTTTATGTGTAGTGCCTATCTAAGGGTATTTTGATTAAATAAGTCTTATGATTTCTATAATAACTTAAAAACCCGATCATTTCAACATTATTATTTAAAAAACTCACAAATGTTTGTTATTCTTAATTCACCATAAAAAAAATACTTTTTTTGTTGACTGGTAACATTATTAAAACGTCAACATGCTTTTATAAAGTGTAACTTTGGTTTTATATTGTTTCAGTTTAAAATTAGAATGTGAAAAACTGGCTAGTGAAAAAATTGAAATACAAAGGCATTATGTTATGGTAAGTAAAAATTCACATATTTTTCAACCGACTTCTGTAAGAAAAGAATGTTATCAATTCGGCTGTATCTTTTACTGCTATTGAATAATATATAGATAGATGTCCTAATCAAATTGAGTTATTTTTACTGACATTTATTTTTACGAGCTTTAAACGATTATTTTATAATACTCGAGTGATACTGCTGTACGTACAATTAATAAAGCGTATCTTTTGTTCGACGCGCGACACCCGCATCCATAGAAGCGGACAGTCTATTTAGTGCCCCCCTATTATTTTGGTATAATCACTCGACTAAATAATATATATCGTGTACACTCCACGAGACCGGCTGTCCTTTCAAATTACGCTTGTAAATGTATCATTAGGCACAAATTGTTGACATGTTAACAAGTAGGTATCTGGAATTCTTTACAAGTGATATAATATCGTGATCGTTAAAATTTCTTAGTTTATTTTAATATATGTATGTGCATAAACAAAAAGACGATCTGTCTGTCTACTGTAATATAAATATTACCGCTAGCTACGTTCCAAGTTTTGTTAAAAAATAACAAAATGAGATTGCTATTAAGATCTATTTCGCGGAGTAACAAAAAAGACAACTGGCAACATTTTTCAGTAAACCAAATAGATATTTGGCAGTCCCTAATCCCCGCGTGGTCGTTCCCGTCCGATATGAATCACGATTAAGTGTTGCCAAATCGCTTGCAATTTATTTTAATACGCTCTAGAGGAAATTTTCGCGAGCGTTTTTATATGTCGGAAACACTTCTGGCTGCGGTCCAGAATGTGATATTGCGGATGTTTAGTCACTCTCTCAAATGATTTGGGGAAGCAAATCCCTGCCTTCTGGCGCCTTATGGCACGGCTTTTTGTGTCACGTAAACATTGATTTCGACAGTCAAATATTATATATTTTACTAATTTGTATTATCTGTTTCAGTACTATGAAATGTCGTACGGACTCAATGTGGAAATGCACAAACAGGTATGTACATTTTTTTATATGTATCTTTTACATACATAAGTATAACAAAAATATACTATTGTAAAAAAAAAAGTCTCACGATTACCGTAATGCTTTTAATATGAAGGTGTTGTGACTAAACAAGTAAACACAAAAAAAAATATTCCCACATTTCGACGTATCGGCGTTTAAGTAAAATTGTATGATGAAGGTGAAAAATAGCGTTATTTTATTAGCAACGGGGCGAAGTGGCGCACGGGGAAAATGAATGTTGTAAAATTGAAAAAAAAAAGTGTTATTGCTGCGCCCGCTTGTTGGATAAACGTTGTTTGACAGCTACCCACCGCGTGGGGGGTCGCTGGGGAGGCTGGAGCTCGGGGCAGCTTGGCAAAGTATGGTCAAACCGTTTTGTTTACATTTCGCCTGTGAATTTATAGCCTCCTTTTGTTTGCGCGGCGTCGAAGATTTGTAATTTTTATTATCTAATATTGTATGAAGACTTCAAAAGATACGAGAGAGCCGTCTCATATTTTATTGTTTAAATAATTGATTGAACTGTTTAATTAATTGTTCTTTCGTCTACTTCTAACTAATTTGTTTTCAAAAAAAAAAATGTAAAGTTTTTAGTTTATTATTAATTTCTGCAATATATTTATTATGCTTTCATATTTATTTACATGCAGGTTTAAAAATACAACCCTTCTAATATAAAGCTCAATTTAAGAATTTAATTCTTCTATAGTGTACTCGACAACCCTAACCGCAGGGCATCAATAGCTTGAGTAACGAATAGTTATTACTTATATTCTGCAGGGGTTGGGTCTTAAGGGGTGATCCACAGGGGTTCTGTAGTAATCTGTTCATTTTATTCTCACAACACGCTATATTCTGTCAGTTGCCATACTCTATACCCTATTTCTGTGAATAACGACTTCACCGTAATTCGTCGACAAAGCGATTTTTTTGTTAATATGTTATATTAATTTACAATCTCACTGAAATAGCAGCTTAAATTTATTATATACTTATTGTTTATATTCTTATATTAATATATATACTTACTATTCTTGAATCTTACTACTTACTACTTTTTTTTATAATTAAAAAAACGTTATACGAAGTAAAACAGCAGCCAAAACCCCTAAATATAGATAATTGCTAGATATGGATCATATCACAACCTTTTAACATTTCATAGTATATGATATAGTAGGTATCTATAATAAAATGGTATATTTTTGGAATAATTTGATGTTAGACGATATGAAACTTATGTTTGTTTAGGGTCTCGCAAACTAGCAACGAGGGTGATTTAGAAGGGTCGTATTGTTTGCGCTGCGGCGGACAGATGGCTCGCTGCTTCAATACTTGAATGCGCTATTTACTCTACGATGTGTTGCGCGTAGTGCAGTGCAGTGCGTCTCTTTATTGTAATGGATTATTACATTAGCACTCAACATGCTTGGTTGAGCGGCAACCGCAAAATTTTACTTCTATTATGTATAGATTTTAACTGTACGATAAAATTTAAACCAACAGGTCATGCGTCTAGTTTTTATTTAACTTTATACAGAGTTTTTTCATTGATTTGATCTGTTACGTGACAGTTAAGCACTCAATAAACAGATTGATCTTTAGAAATGTATATTTCGATCCACTCAAAATGTCTCGGTACGTGTGATTTTATAACAATGATCGTCCAAGGTTTTTCGTCGGTTGTAGTATAAATAAAAGATATAATAAAGAGTTAATAAGGTTGATTTTGTCGCGTTCGAACAGATTGCGTCGTGACCGCATCGCGTCGGGCGGCGTGACCGCGTCCAACGCGCGTTTTCCGCTCTTTCTGGCGACGACTAATTGCTTAGATTTTCTTTTGTTAGTCGCGGGGCCGTACCGGAGTTAAACCGTGCCGAATTACACCTACTTACGTCGTGAATTGATTGTTTCGTCTTTGTGTGGCTGTATCGACACGGAGTCGTATTGTTCTGTTCCTCCATCCATTATGTACGGCTGAACCGGCTTTACGTTCTCGATTATTTTAATGATTTCCGTATATAGGCAGGTAGGTACTACGTATATTTAATCGATGTTATTGTTTGCATATTTTCACTCGATAAAACGTTTCTTGTTGCCGTTTGATCGTGTATTCAAAACATATGTAGGTACAATTATAAAATATAATTTGTAAAGCGTGGAACTCGTAGTTGTGTTTTTATAAAAGGTAACTAAAAAGCAAAATCAATAATACTAAATATTACATTTGTAATTAAATTATTATTTACTATAAAATCATTAATAGTATAAACATACAAAAAATATGTAAATAATAATCTAAACTCAGTTTAGTCCTTTAAATTAATCCATTCAGTAAATATATATAGATATAGCTGTGTTCATAGAAGTCAATAGTTGAAGAGTAATAAATTCATAACGCCAGAGTGATTTCATGAAGTGTCACAAGTGTCGACAACGAGACAATAGGGTTGTGCCGAACGCAAGCTTCTCCACGCTTCAGAGGACACCGATAAAATACTTTGTCGTGTTTACAGAGCTTTTACACCCCTACGCTACGTGCTTCAGTGCTTGCGTTGCGTTTATTTTTTATTTTTTGTATATTTTCAAGTATATTTTTAATCTGTGTATTAATTTTAGCTGTGCTAACTTAATTAAAAGTTTTAGAAAAATGTTTTTAAACATTCGTTTCATTTCCTGTTTTCAATAAAGAAATCACAAAAAAAATCACATCAAAATAAATTAAGAGATGTTGTCTGTATAATTTAATAATTTACGAATTATTGCGATACCTCTCTTGTGTTCCCTCACCCTCGTTGGAAAATTATTCATATGCGGGGCGGAGGGTTGTTTACCCTTGCATTAGGGTCGTCCGCGCGTCGGCTCTCGTTGATAAAAACATTGCACGTGCCCGATCCGCTTAGCTACTATTTATAATGAAACAACAGGGGCCCAACCCGTTTCGCTCGAGATGTCCTTAATCCTGTTTGTTTTTCAATTCTGTTGCATTAACTTGCATTCTGCTATATTTATTTTGTTAATTTATATAAGGTAGGTGCAACATGTGTTACATGTATAAGAAAATTGAAATTAATTAGATGATTAGTTAGGTAGTTTTTTTAAATTAAACATTTTATAAAATATTCGTTTAGGAGGAAAATATCACTATTAGGTACATTTACATGTATATTTTTTTCATTACATATATATTTTTAGTTTTTTATTTTTAGTTAGTTTATGTCATTTAGCTTCAGGCAGTGGGAACCTGGGAACCTAGTGATAAAACACGCCATTTCTGTTGAGACTATTGTGGTGAAAGGTGGTGGTGAAGGGTGAAACTCTACGCTGCGTTTTGCATTGTTAGAAGAACGATAAGATAATAAAAATAGTAAAATATTTTACCTCCTCGAATGAAAATCGAATCCATAACATGTGCCAGTTTAAAGTGGCACGCTTGCGCCACGACTGGCATCTAAGTTACTTAGTTTAAATATTAAAAATATACATTAACTAAGAAACAAACAAATTAAATTTTAACAATATTTACTCACCAACTATATAAACGTATGCTTAGCCCGATTCACAATTACGTACCGCGTTCCATATCAAATTACGGACGTTGAGTGTTCATAAACACAATATCTTTGTGTCGTTAAGGGTCCCGCACAATAATGGGCGCGCTATCTCGCCATATCTACAAGCGGATGCCGCGTTGTGAATTGTCTAAATGAACGCTCCGTCGCCCCTCGCTGTAAAAGCGAAATTATCTTTCCATCTCTAGTACCGTGTGCGTCGCAGGTTCGCAGCGGCAGATGGGTTTGCAATAAAACCACTAAACGCAATATCGTTCGCTCGCTCGCTGCCCCTTCGCTTATTTGATAGGGGAACCAAATTAAAGGATTTACCGTAACCCCTCGCTACGACCCTACCCCGACAACAATCACCTCTGTATTAAGTCTAATTGTGTTTTCAAATTCGGACCCTATAATGACAACAGAGCTGTGTTCGTCATGTGAAAAAATGGGGCGTTTTCATCCCTTCGGATTTATTAAACACTATAATGCTGTTTGCAATTGATTTAATTGATAGTGTATTATCGGTGATAACTATTTTATTATTTTTTGTAATATTTTAATATAGATTTTTTTTCTTTACTTAGCTTCACGTATTAGAAGGCGGAACTTTGTCTCGACACCAGAGAGAAAAAATGAAAATATTAAATATTTAATTTCTTCGAATAAGAATCCACTTGCCCCTACGCCACAACTGGCTATATGTATATATATAAAGATTTATAAAACAACTTTGTATACACGCCCGATTTAATCCATAAAGCCAACATGAGTATCTACGCTTGTAATTGGCTTAGATTATATTGAAAGTGAGAAGAAGCGTAAGTCATTATATTTATAGGCTTTGCATGGAAGCCGATGTAGTGCTCGGGCAGGCGTTAAATACGTTAGTGTTCTTTACTAGCATTCTTTTATTCTTTTGTTTAGTATTCTAATATATTATTATCATTTATTTCGATGTGGTCCTAGTGGCACAGAGGCAAAAGGATGTGACTGTAACGCAACGGTTGTGGGTTTGATCTCAACTCGAGGGAGATTAATATTTTCATTTCTTCGCTCAAAGCAGCACCCAAGCAAAAGCCCGGCCAAAATTCCGCAGAAAGTCGGAATGAGAATATCTTAACACTAAGTTCCCCTTGCCTACCTTGCTGTATGCGTGATACAGCGTGAAGCTGGTTTATTTATTTTTATTTCGATAGTGCTTCGCCATCTGCGCGTGGCTAATTAGATATCAAATAAATTCCCTCATCAGAGGCTGTAATTAAACAGATTGAGACACGGATATTGATTGCGAAACAGCTTACATTGATACTAGGTTATACGAAGGGCAGCGCCGGGCCCGGCGGTGGTCGGGCGTGAAACGGTCTTCATGAATAATGGACACCCTGTCCGCTCCTTGACTCCTCGTTTTAAACAGACGATTTCTATTCCACTCGTAAACCACACGCCCATGACTCACTCATTTACCATTCACCATCGTGCTGTGGAAAAATGCAGTGAGCTCTACGGAATTTAAATGTCTGGCGTGAGCGCTAACGCTTGTATACTATACCTACCTAAGTACAGTTTGCATATTTTCTGAGAAAATATATGTATAAGATAAAAATAAAATGCATATGTTGTGCTTGTCTTGAGCTGTAATAAAATAGCTAGACGAGAAAATTCTGTACGTTGAATGGAAACTAAAACAATACTTCTTATGGGCTTCACAAACGATCGAACATTTTTTGTTAAGTTTTTTTTTGTTATATTGATAGCTATTAGTACTCAGCAACATATGGGGTAAAATTTATTTTGATGGTCTGAATACCTGATGAGAAATTAATACCTTAAGATCCCGTCTAATCTGTAAGAGATATTAACATAGAGCCTGAACAACATGTTATGAAGTTTCGTATTTGTTTAAATTAAAGAGGCATGGGAAAAGTCACACTCCACGAACAAACAAATAGCGCAACTAACAAACAGAAATATAATAACGAAATAAAATAAAGTAAAGAAGATAAAATAAAGAAAAAAATATACATATATATACCTACTGTAAGAGTACCTACTACCAGTACTACGTACTAATATTACAGGATGAACTTAAAAATTAAAAACCAACTAGACTTTGGTAAATACTTTATACAAAAAAATAAAATTATCTATTTACAAGGTAATTCAATAGAGGATATGTTTATTTAACATTAATTGCGTGCGAAGCGTGTTGAATTATTAATAAGCAGCCGCTGTGGCTTACGTACGATAATAATACTATTAAAAATGCTGTTGCTATAATAACGGTATTCGAGATAAGTTCAGTTACAAACACAAATGACATATTCCAGTTTCGATAAAATTTAAATTGCCTTGTGTAAATAATATTTTTTTAGAGATATCTAGACACGAATACGTACGCCCCTATTAACATAACAAGTCTACCGAGTGTGAGTCTCTTACTATAAATAAATAATTAGATATTGAATAAACGTATAGTTTTGTTAGGTTAATATTCTAACATCTTTTTTTAAAACACATGTATATAGCAATTTGAAATCAGTAAGGATTTTTAGATTACAAAATAAATAATTTTAAGTCTTATGTAATTTTTAAACTAGTTCCAAGGATGCGAGTGGGGTTCTCAAAAGATATCCAACATCCTATATATAATATCTTAGCATAATTGAAAAATAATTACCTGAATTAGCCAACAATTTACATGGAAATTTGCAAATATTTCATGTAACATGGTTAATTTTACATTTTATATAGGCATTACGCGGTTGCGTCGGTATGATTTCGTGTATAAATACGTCGGTTTCAATTAAATATTTACTCATTGTGACGCATATATAATTATTAAAATTTTCATTCCATAATTTGATAACGATAAAATTTTATGGCTGTATAAGTTATAGATTTGAACAGAAAAAAACAGGCAAGCGCGAGTCAGTTTCGTCCACCGAACCGGGCTCCGTACAAAATTGGATTTTTTTCAAAATTTTTCTTAACTTAGCCAAAGTCCTAAGCTTGTACTAGAGATTTTAATACGTAATAATACACTTTTTAGACTTTTTCCTAAACTAGTATTACCTGTAGATGCTACGAGCCAAATTTCGTAATTTTAAGTTAAACGAAAGTACCCTTTTTTTTTAAAAGTAAATATAGGTATACGTTTTTCCAGGAAATCATGGAGCCGTAGATTTAGGTATATGGTTTGAATTGCAACTCGATATCTCTAACCGTTCCTGAGATAAAGGCTCTTCACAGACGGACAGTGATCTTATAACGGTTTCTTTTTTCCTTAAAAGGTACGGAACCCTAAAAAGTAATGAGAAAAGTCTTATATTATGTATTAAGAATATTAAATCGGAAAGATACCTACAATTTTACTTTTATATTGTCACAGAAAGCTTTGTGGTTCAAAAGAAATGAGATTGTCAAGTGTTTTGGTTGACTCCGCTAAGGACACTCATTGAATTCTATATATTTGTTTTACTCCCTTTATATAAATATTTACTCCTTTTATTAAATATTCGTAAGTCATTCATCGTCATTTTATATTCGTAAGATACAAGATATTTTAACGTAATCGTAAAACGTATCAATTGTAAACCTCAATTTTTCATAAGTTGTCAATAATAATAGTTAACATCTATAAGTGGAAAATGGAAAAAGTACATTTTCTGTTCCATTTTTTAATAAAAAAATAATATATTATATATTAATTATTATTAGATTGGTCGTATACTATGAACAAGCTATTTAGTAGGTATCAAATAACAGATAGGTATAGTTTAACAACGTAATTGTTTGTACGTCAATTTACAGGCAATTAGGTTTCATCGGACAAGTTTATATCAAGGTGCTATACATGAAATAAGGTATTATTATTAACGCAACATATTGTGAGTTCGACTCCCACTCGATGAAATGAAATATTTAATATTTTCTTTTCCTCGTTCTGGTAACGAGGCAAAGCACGGCGTTGAATTCGCAACTAAACACGCAATGCTCTATGTAAATCGGAAAATGGAAGTGACTTAATGATAGTAAATTGTTGGACACTAGTCCCAGGTTCCCCTCTGCTTATTCTGATATGTGCGGGATACAGCGTGAAGTTATTAAAGCGACAGTTTCATATGGTTATTGTTAAAATAATGATACGACCCTACTATAAGTAATTCACGATCCAGTTTGATTATGTCTCATTAGCGCTTTTTGAAACACTGATTTCGTTGATAGTGTATTCAAGTCACCGTCGCGTCGATGTGATCGTGTTCGCGTGATACGTACTGTTGCGATATACCTGCCTGTTTAGTGAAGTGGTGTTAGATGGTGGTGATGGTGCTTAATGGACGTTTTAATTTTATTTAAAATAATAGTAATATTTATGAGATTTTTGGAATATTAATATGGTATATGAGATGGTTATTTAAATTTTTATTTGTTTAAACATATGTATGCGTACATGTAATGTCTGTAGTGTGTATGTAACAAATAATGGTGAAGGATGGATGTTTAAAAGTATTTGAGAATAGGTATACTTACTTACGTAAGATACAAGATATTTTTTATAATTATAAAAACAATTACATAAAAAAGTAAAAAAAAATACATTTATAGAATTTTATGTTACTTACATACCTACAGTTAATAGCAATAATACAATAAACATATATACAACACACAAACAAATATAATAAGATCATTAACCTATCAGGTAAATACATTATTTACATACGAGAATTTGCAACAATTTAACACGGCTCAGTCTCTATCGCCCGAACGACGGCACGGCTTAGCGGGGGCTGGGGGTGGGCTCGGCCGCGGCTGCCCGCAGCGCCGTGGTTGCGGTCGCGGTCGCCCAATCCGCGCCGCTTCGACTATACACTTTGTATTTTCCATTTGTAAATCGTGCATTTAAATAAGGTACAAGCTTTATTTCTTTTCAACGTGAATGTATTATTTGGTTTCACTTCCTTTTAGTTCATAATTTATTCTGTTCTTATCCTATAAACGTTGTTATCGAGTACAATGAATGACTAATTCCTTTTTATAATGCAGATGACCATAAAACGTGTATATAAAACTATAAAATTTATTATGATAGCAAATACAGCATGATATAAATTTTAATCAGACTCTTAATGATAAAAAAAAATAACGTTATATTTTAACAGTCATCTCGTTTGCATTTTTTTTATGTTAATTAAATTCTTTTGAAGGCTAGCCATATAATATAATATATACATTAGGAGTTATTCCTGAATGCTTTGACATTTACTAAATTAACATAATTATTAACATAAACAGATATTGTCGAGAATAATAAGAAACTTGGAAATGTTGGTAATAATTATTAATTATTATTACTAAGAAGGGTATCACGAGTCGTAGTAAGCCTAGATAGGTGCCTATACGTAGATGTGTCGCGTTTGTGGCACTTGAATAAGTATTCGTCTACGTGGAGCTTGCAAGTTCGTCTTCTTTATTTCATATAGTAGTGCACTGGCAGGGTAAAGTAAACAACATTGAGCGCCGGTCGGAGCAGCGCACACAGTAAGCATCGGTGGCCATACAAACAGCCTGCGCAAACACAGCGAGTAAACATGCCGACTCACCCTCACCCTCGCTCTCCGCCCTCCGCCCTCCGCCCGCTACGACTATTGTGTTTCACGGAGTGCCTAATTAAATATTTATATAATTTACTCACTTAATTATATATTTGGTTTCATCTAAATATAGTGGCAAGAGCTACGCAGGCAGGTTGCCTTATTTAATTATCTATACAAAATTTATGATGCTTCTTTTCGTAAAAGATATTGTTAATCGGAACATGATTCCCGACGTGTTTTATTCGTGATTGTTGTTATGTTATACATATATGATTAGAAGATATAAGAGAACACGCAAGATACGTACATATTTATTTATATCGACCTTATCTAAAGTCAACACGCCTTATCGCTGGCACTTTATCATTGAACACTGATCTCATAATACCGGGTTTATCATTCACATTTATCATATAAAATTGTTTCGATTTACTGTAATCAATCCAATCAATTTTTGAATAAATCCATGATAAAAGCGTTATCTCGACGTACAGACAGTGCAAAGAAATCGTAAGTTATTATTAACGATAAGCTTTGTTATTGTAACGAAAAATAATATGCTACCATATTACACCATTTGTTAAAATATTTTATGAGGTCATCGTGGCGCAGGAATACAAACGTGTTAATATAACGCGACGGTTGTGAGTTTGTTTCCCACTACGAGGAATGGGTTATTGCTTATTCAAATGTTCATTTCTTCGCTCTGGTACCAGCATGCAATGACTTCAAAATTCAACGAAAAGTAGGGAACGGAGTGTCTTAACACTAGCTTTCCTCTGCTCACCCTATTATAAACGGAATTACGTATTTGTATTAAAAACATTTACATAATATTATTCGGATAGAACGCACCGGTGTATAACTACTTAGTACAAACCGCACTAATTGCCAGTAGGTATTGCACTAGCAAAATAAACTTGTAGCCAGTTTCTAGTATTGTGTCGGCGTCCCATTGTACCGGCGTACAATGTTCTCACAACCACAAGTTACAAGGCGACAGAAACGCGCAGTCATTAAACGAGCGTCGGTAATACCAACAAAAAGTGGTACACGTGGTCCGTGCTGGTGGTGGTGATTGACTTGTCTATGGAACATATTATTTTCTTATGTAAGCTGATCAATTATCAGAATGTTATTGTTGAAAATAATTTCTTTTTTTTTTCAAATGTAATTGTGTTGTAAAAAAGATATTATGTAATTGCAGGGAAGTCTATTCTTCGTATACTTAAGTTATTTTTTCAGTTTCACGCTGTATCTCACATGTGGTAGAGAGCCAGAGGGAGCCTAGTGGTAAGACACTCCGCTCCCTACTTTCCGTCCAAAATTTTAATCATTGTGTGTTCAGTGGCGGTACTCAAAGCCGCGTTTTGCCTCGATACCAGATCAAAGCAACGACAGTATTAAATATTTCATTTTTCCGAGTAGGAATCGAACCCACAGCCAGTCGCGCTTACAGTCAAACAACAAACTCTTAAAATTACTTAAAATAACTCGAGTTACAGTTATTTTAAGCAACTTAAGAGTACCCACAGTTATAAACAGTAATATAATCTTTACACTTCGGATAAGATAGGATCGCAAACAATTAGAAGGGGCTTTAGTCCGTACGCGCTCATAAGCCCTCTTGAAAAAAGTGCCGAGTCAAAAAGGCTTCACGCTTGGTAGCGGGCAGGAGGCAGGATATACAAAGGGTAGTAAACGTTCGGCGTGGACCTAAACAAATAAGGGTAGCTAGGAAGCTGTCTCCCTGTTTGATGAGAAACATGAACGAGTCAATATTAAGTAGACAATTCTGAACGATCTATTTAATTGCCCACAACCCACCAATCCGTGTCAATAACAAAAGTTTCACATACAATGTGACCCCTCATCACACATTCATTAGTAAAATTAATCTTGATAGTTTATATCGTGTAACTTAATATTTATTGTAATTGACCTTTAATTCGTTTTAATAAATTAATAATGACTGATGTCATTTTCTTAATTAATAACTTTGGTTTTGTACCTATTAGTCTTTATTATTAGTAACTCTTCTCGAATAATCTGAAATCATTTGAAGACGAGATAAACTATTCTTCGGTACTTTTATATCATAGGTTTAGCAATAAATTTATTTTATACATATACTTACTTACCTCTAAATTATTGCCTGTTTATTTTGTCATAATTTACTCCAAGTTACTTATTAATGAAAACATTATACTTATATATATTGTCATTTGTATGCGCGGCGCTGAGTTCCGCCACACAGCACGCAATGCATCTAGAATGCGGCGTAAATGTGAAGAGGTGGGTGTTTTAACACAACCCTCCCTCTACCTACTCTGCTACATGATACTGTATATATATTAAATATTATATCATTAAACCAACAGATTTGTAATTAATATTTTTAATTATCTCATCTGCAACTCTTCTACACTAGTCTTACATACATACATACATATGTCATACAATTACTACCTGATTGCACGAAGTCGCCACCGCGCCGCGCTGGTGCCTACAAGCCGCGGCCGCGAGTACCTAGTAGGTACCTACTCCATTCAGCCGATACTCTCGATATTAAGATAACGATGTCTTTCGAGCCGCGCCGCACTCACCCACTCGACGGCTCTCGAACCAACTTGTTCTTGCCGCATAATTATATTATCCATTTGTTTTTAATGAATATTAATGTCACGCTTCAGCCCTTATACAGATTCCGATTCGATTATTATTATAGATAGACATCGATTAATAATTCTTTCTGTATCGAAGTTTGATACATTGTGAAATTATTATTTAATTTGTATTGTGTAATAGGAAGTGACAGGCTTGAGTAAATGTTGCAAGTGTGGCAGTGAACTATGTACCTACGAGCATATACTAGTAAATGCCTATAAATAAATTAACTTTACGCTGTATCCCGCTCACATTAGGGTACGCAGAAGGAACTTAGTGTTAAAACACTGCGTTCCCCACTTTCCACCGAATTTTGGATTCGTTGCGTGTTGAGTGGCGGAACACAACACCATAGCATGGCAATGTAAATATACCTACATTTAAATAAATATTTCATTTCCTCGAGTGGGGATCGAATCCACTACTAATCGCGCTTACAGGTACACTTACTGTGCCCCTGCGCCTGCTGACCACAAATGTTCCTCGGCGGAGTACGTTTAAATAATTAGGTACTAGACCTGCTACGCGAATGCGATACGAATCAATGATAATGTTGGCCACTGTCTGCCAATGCTATAATAGTCCATTTATCGAGTTGACTGCCATTTCGCTGGAGAATTATTTATTGCTTTGCACAAGAGCTATGTTATTTTCAATACAATAGAGCCGTCCGTCCATCTATACCTACTTTATAAACGATGTTTTGTTTAATAATCAGCTTCACGCTACACACAGTAGCATAGGCAGAGGGAAAATAATGTTAAGACACTCCATTCCCCACTTTCCGCCGAATTCTACAGGCACTACGAGATGAGTGGCGAATCTCAACGCTGCGCCCCGCCTCGATACCAGAGTGATAGATGTAAATATAAATTAAAATAAATATTTATTTCACCTAGTGGGAATCGAACCCATAACCAGTCGCGTTTACAGTCATACACTAGCGCCCCTGCGCCACGACTGGCCTCACTGTTTTGTTTAATAAAGTGGAAATTTCGCGGCAGCGTTGCGGGTAAGATAATCCTGACGCGGTGTGCATAAATAATTCATAAAAAGAGCTGGCAGCCATTAATGAAGGTCCAAACCGCTGTGGAGGCGACTGGGGCCACTTTCGCATCAGTTTGGTTTATCTCGCGAACGGAATCACTAATTTCACACACATGTGTACGTACCTATTTACAAATTATATATTAATGTTAAGTGAGTTAGGTAGGTGGGTAGATTGAGGATAGTCGTGGCACAGAGGCACAAAGTGTAACTATGAACGTAACTGGTTGTGGGTTCGATCCCCACTCGACATAAACTTATGTTTAAATTTCTTCGTTCTGGGCAAAACGCGGTATTGTATTTCGCCACTCAACACGCAACGCCTCCAAAATTCGGCGTAAAGTGGGGAACGTAGTTTTAACACTGGGTTCCCTCTGCACCCCGCTATGTGCGGGATACTGCGTGAAGCTGGTTAAACTTAAATGTAGTTATAGTTTGTCGTATAGGTATGCCTAGGCACCACAACACTGTGTAGCAAGAACTAATTATCTCCTGTAATTAATGATCGTCCTGTAATATAATAGTTATATCGTCTCCATCAAAGCTACAAAGCTATTAATTACGCTTAGAAAGTAATTGGATGATTTGGTTCACTTCAATTATTTTATGAAATATTTACCAATTAAGAATTGTTTTCCAGATTATCTCGTTTATTAAAATATAGTAGTGATGGTGAGACTCCTAAATCCGGTATCAATAGAACACTGATATCAAGTATGTAGACGTTCTCTGACCTTAAATATGGTTTATATACCACACTGATCCTCAATTAAATTGCTTGTTTCTATACTTTTTTATAAAAAAAAGCAAAGAAGAGAGTTAAGCAAAATTAAACTTAGTTTACCTATGTGATTACTTTTTTGGGTCTATATTAAAAATAATAACTAGTACTTTTAATATTTTTAAAGTATTATTCTACACTTAAGAAAAAAATATACTTTTAGCAAAACATACAAAAATTTATTAATTTTTTTTTTTATGATTTCTAAAAAAGTGGTATAAGAAATATATTACAACAACACTGGTTTTCATAAGGATTATGATATATTACGCATTCGTTTCCCAAATCCCAAAGTGCTTGTGCAGGCAACAGCGTGAATTCCAGATAAGACGTGAGAGACGATAAATTGCGGCGTGCAACCGCGAGCGCGACCCGCATTCAGGTCACCCACACCACTCCGCACCCTGGTCTAGTCCATGTTCCTGTCACTTCGCACCGCATCGGTTACCACAGCACTTTGCTGTACTACTGGTGGCCGTATTTTGTAATAATATTATTTATAATATTGTATAATAAATAAATGAATTAAAATAGCTCCAATAACAGTTTTAGTGATTTATGATCTATAAAAATACGAAAATAATACATTTATATATTTTTTATAAAATACAATAATAACTAAACATTATATAATTATTTAGTTACAACATTTATTCAATATCTAGTAGCATTCCAGTCTTTAAAACCTCACAACGTATTCAAAATAGGTGAGTGGAGATAGATATACTCGTATATTCGCGAACAAATGGAGCGTCACCGTAAGATGCAACTCCAGATTAAAAGCTCGACCGACTAAACCACGTGAAAATCGTGCAAAAAGAGAAGTCACCCGCGGCATTAGCGGATGAGTGTCGGAGCCATTAGTGCGCCCTCCCACGCCTCCTCACCCGACCTTCCCTCCCCCGGTCTCCCCTACCCACGGCTCTTTTATTTCTCGCGCGGGGATGAACTCCTTAATGACAAACCTTACTATATCTTTTGTCGAGAACCCGCAAAAGTACGTATTTTGCGGCCCTTTTGTATGGTCTTTTTTATTCTCGCGCTGTTCGCAGCTGCTGTAAGGTAGATAGATATATACATATAGTAGATACTAAAATATAATATTTTTATGTGTGGGTAATGTAAGAGAATGTTTTTTAAGAATTTTCTAGTATATTCAGTTGTATAATTTTGAGAGAATATGTGTGTGTAGGTTGATGTTACAGAGTGATCTCTGTAACTAAATAATGTAATGAAACCATTTGGGAAATGGATTATTCTTCTATATTCACTAGGCAATGTTAAATAAAAAAATGCCATATGAATTTGAACCCATAATCGCGGATTCGAATACGTTTCAATCTCATCACAACGAACCTATATTAAACACCTACCAACAATCAAAAATAATAAATAACTATATTTATACATATATTATCATACTATTTTGCATTGCGAATGTGTTATTGAATTATACAATTAAATTTTCACTTTTTACGCTGCCAAATTTGAGCAATTATCAATAAGTTTTACATATTTTTTTACTTGTAACGTGGTGTTTCTTGCCAGCTGGTTTGACAGGCCCCGTAATTAAAACGTATATATTTAGGTATATTCAGCAAAAAAAAACAACATTACACTGTTTTCAGTTATCATTTATAATTATAAATTCTTCGATGCTAGAAGCTTTTTTTTAAAGGCTTCACGCTACATCCCGCACACTCTACTAGAGTAGGCAGAGAGAGTTAAGATACTCCGTTCCCCAGTTTACGCCAAATTTTTCGTTGCAATGCGTGTTGAGTGTCGGAACTTAACGCCGGGCTTTATGCCTTGATGCCAGAGCGAAGACACACCACCACGACGACATCAATCTATAAGTTCACTATATTAATAAAATGAAAAGGGAACCATATTAATTTTTTTATAAACAAAAAATAAAAACATATAGCTAGCAGATGTTTAACGCCCGTATCGCAATATCGCATGGTGTCGGCGCTCGGCGCTCGGCGCTCGGGAGCGATGCGGCGCGATCGTGGATGTAATGTAATTTGCGGTAATTCGGGCGCGTCGCGGCTTGTTCGCGTCACTTGCCCGTTGTACGAACCGGGGATACGTTTATTTTTATATGTGTTTTGTTTCAATATAATATATATATATTGTTATTTTCTATTTTCATTTTGGTTTTTTTATTAATATAAGAGTTTGATATTTAAATGTTATGTAAAGGCACTTAGTTCCCAATTTTCTGTCGAATTCTGAATTCGATTAGCAATCGAACCCACAACCTGTTGCGTTAACAGTCACACTTCGTGCTTGTGCAGCCACGACTGTCCTTTATATAGGTATAATAATAAAACATTTCTTTTCTTTTGATAAACAATAATAAAATACCAGTTTTTTCCCTCTGCAAAATAAAGCTGAAGGGGAATATAAATGGCCCAAAGTACGTATCGCGACAAATAGTCCATTCAGCGTGGAACGAGAGTACAATTTGTGGCGCTGTGACTGCAAAGCGCTCGTATTTCTTGCACATAAGCTTGGACTAAAACACAAACTAAATATTTATATTTCATATTTGACTCAAATCTCTTATGCCACACTGCCTACTGATAATAAAGTCATAAATTCTTGTCTTTATACACATGTTTATTTTTGTCTACGTAAAAACCAATTAACATCACTTAATACGAAAATGTTTATTCATGAAATATCTACATATTTACATGAATATTTTAATCGATTATCTATGATGGGGCTATGAACTCTGTGATCAGGCGACCACATTAAAACGACAACATGTATTTTTTTATCAGCTCACTCAGCACAACACATTTCAACATTACGTGCTGAATGGCGTGTTTCAACGTCGCGCGTATACCTTGATACCTTGGCGTAGAGATGAAAATATTTAAAAAAATCTCCCAATCCATAATCTCAACCTTAGTGTTCACAACCACGCACTGCGCCACAACGGCCTCAAATCCTGCCTAATCACTCTATACGAGAATATGTTTACATGAATATTAATCGATTATCTACATTACGACTGTGCACTCAGATCACATTACCACATTAAAACGGCAACATTTAATAAAAATGTAAATGGACAAAATAAAAATAAGGTGTCACGTTGTAATACCACTTTAGTGAAATCAACACACCGATATGAGTGCTCGATATTCAGAAGGCTCATTATGTTAATACGTTCTCGATTCACTGCGAATCTGTGAATAAAATTAATGTCCGTTTAAACGGAACGGAAAACACGAACAAAGCCAATAAACGCGAGTGGCTCCGGCAACGGGTAACGGGCAACGATACATCATTCCGTTTGACCGCATGCATATTGTTTATCGTGTTAATTTTATTTGTTAGCCCATAGCCGGCGCCGATCAACTTATCGGCTACAATTATAAAATGATATTATTGAATCGAGTCGCGTCGGAATGTGGAAATATTTTCGAATATCTATTTATATGGGAAACGCGCTCCGCTGTTAGTGGTCGCTTCATAATTGATTGCCCTCATCTCTATTGAATGTTAATGTTCGAGTTATTCATAGATATAGTATAATCGAACTCGATAATTTAAACATAAAACTGAGTGGATGTTTTGTGAGGCACTAGTTTTGTCGTTGATTAAGCGGTGTGTATTGTAATAAAACGAGATTTGTAGCAGGCACTTTCAATTAGTAAATGTAAATATATTCGAACTTGGCTTACGTGCTGTAATAAAACATACATTAACATGTTGATAGCTATTTAGGATAAGGTATGGATGCCAAAATGTTGTTAATTTATCGTTATTTTCATATTGCAGACGGAGATCGCCAAGAGATTAAATGCTATAATAGCACAAATTTTACCTTTCCTCTCACAAGAACATCAACAGCAAGTGGCGTCGGCGGTGGAAAGAGCGAAACAGGTCACCATGACTGAACTCAACGCCATTATTGGGGTGAGTGTCTTGACACTTTATTTACTTTAATATTTGTATTTAGGATAGACTTTTTAAAATATAACGTTGCCATAATTTATTTTTAAATAAGTCACTATTATGTAGTCGAATAAACACATAATGTATGCAAATCAAATGATAAATTGTGTTAATACCAACACACGTAAACCTTTATAACTTTGTATAAGAAACTTTATTCATATAAACAAAATAATAAATCGCATTTAATGTCTCAAGCTAAGAGTTGACATAATTTACGGATTCACTAAGTCACGGAAAATATTGAATTATTTATATCTATAACTAATTTTAATTATATATTTCTTTTAAACATATTTCTATTAGATTAAAGATATATTGTGTATGATTTACGTACACGTCCACAGGGACGATGTCAATATGCTTAGTAATACTGCCATCATTCGGCTCGGAGCTCTGTTTGTGGCAACTGTCCAAACAAATTCCCAGCTTCTGTTACCTATTCAGTATATTTACTCGAATATTAAACAACTGCATAACTACAATTTGCTATAAAATTGCAAATTTTTAGTTAAATCGTGTCCATTTTATCACGTAAATGTCTATTTTACCAAAACAAAAATGTAGAGATGCTTTTGTCCATTAGTAACCTATAATGTCGCGAATTAATAAATAATATTTCAATGAAATTTCTGCAAACAAATATAATAATGTACGCGATAAAAAATTATTAGTTAAAACGAACAAGTACGTGTAAAGTAAGTTCATTTCGTAAAGGCACGCGGCTTTCAACAGGTCGAAAGTTCGACGGTCGTTAATTAAACGATCTAAGCCGCGCTACTCGAGTTGGCTGCTGGCCAACATTGGGGAATTAATAAAATTACTACCGAATGAGATCATTTTCTGTTTTTTTTTTTTTATATAAAACTATTTCTTTTATTTGTTTGAAATGTTTGTGCACAGTTAGTATAGTTTATCAATGTTATTCATTAAAAAGAGTATATAAATATTGGTGACACAAGCGTTAAAATTTATTAATAATCTGTAACTCATGCCAAATTTCAAAAGCATTATTCGTAAAATTAATATCGCTACCCACCTATTTGTTAATAATAATTCTCATTTACGCGTTAAACTAGCCAAATGGACTCTTAAACGATTCTTGCATAGTTTTGCGGCGACGCGTCCCAAAATATATCACTTCAAACATAATGAGTTCGAAAATAAAGCGGCGAAGTCGCCCGTCTCTCATCAGAGTGCGGCCGATAGACTCTTGTTAATCTCGAGTCCCGGGCGCCGAGCCAACTCGATTAGTACTCTTAGAGCTCGCGTTCTGACGACAATGTTGCCACTTTCACACAACACTGATTTATAATTTAAAGTTCACCGTAAACCTTCAAGTGTTTATTCTTACTGTATTATTTATTCTTCTTTAACAAATAGTTGATAAAATATCGCCTTGGATGATTAACACCTTCTAGTGATGTGTTAGTTTTCGTAAGTCAACAATGTACTAAATTTAACATATCCTACAGATCTAGCATTCGAATACATCATTCGATTATATACGCCGTAAAATATTTTTTGTATCAAACGATACAATCGTTTGATACAAAAATTTTATATTAATTATTAAGAGATTAAAAGATTTTTATGCATTCAGCTCATTGCTCTTGGGAATTTAAAATTCACCTGTATCCCTATTGACTGGTGGAACAGCCCCTAAGGAACCGGCAAAACGTAATATCGCCCTCTCCCTATAAAACACTTTAATTTAAATAAAAAAGCGGCGCCACCTTCCGTATGTCGGTCCTTTTTTATTGCGAACCTTTTTTATTTTCGGGTCAGCTAGGGATCAAAGGGAGAGTCCCTCGAGAGCGGCCGCCTGCACGCCCTCGCCCTCCTCATCTGATTTGCGACCATTCTGTAGAGCGCCGATTTGTGAAGAGGGAATACTTCTCAAATTGGGGACTGTTTGCTCGCCTATTAAAATCACTTACTCCTTCACAAAAACGGCTCGTTTGCTTTATTATTTTATTTTAATTCTTATGTTTTATGACTTTAAGAGTATAAAATTAAATGATGTAGCATTATTAGAATTTTTTCTTAAGGAATTTAAACTAAAGTTATGTTCAAATATAAGGTAGGTATTATATCACTAACATCTTTACCAACCGTGAATTCTTTTACGATAGACAAAGTGTTGTAACAACGTCTTTGTCGATAAAGTTTCGGGGGTTTATCAATTCTGGTGAGGATTTTATTCCGCGTCACCGAACCGGAGGGGTGGCGTCGCACCCTCCGAGGTAATAGCTTTTCGATACAATCTCCTTCTCACGTTCACCTATGACACAATTGTTCACATTGAAACAATATTCACGTAACTCCAACAGATCTGTAAGACGTGCGACCTCGTGTCACAGTTACGCGTGTTGAATTCCATGAAACTTTTTTTTTGAGCTTCACGCTGTATCCGGCACGCACGCAGAGTAGGCAGAGGAAACTTAGTGTTAAGACACTCCGTTTCCCTGTTTTAAAATTTGAAATATTTAATTGCTCCAAGTAGGAAGACAAACCCACACCCACCTGTCGCGTTGACAGTCTCGCTTTATGCTTATAACCCATTACTTTCCTCACTATGAAACATTTAATTATTATATAGATAACAGTCAAACAACACACTACCTAATACTGTTTATTTTATCATCTCACTCCGCTATTATTACCGACGACGACTACATATTTGAATAAGTGTAGTGTGCTATGTGTAGTTTATGCAATATTATCTGAAGAGATATTATGTGAACCAACACGAGTGCTCGCCGTGTAAATAGAGCGTATCTCTTTCCCGTCGATGGCTTTATAAACAACAAGCGGGTCGTGAAAACATTTCTATCTAGTTCACGCTGCGCGGGTCCTGCGCCCTGATAAAAATTACGACGGGAATAAATCAGGGGACCGAGTGGTAGGGGAGGATGGGGAAATGTGGATTTGTCATTTTTCCTAGACACGTTCGCGGCCCAGTAATAAATATTGCATTGCATTCGTTCTGTGTTCTTTATACCCATTAGCTTTGTATTGCGTTATGTCGACTGTGGGTATAAATTTGTTTTGTTTGTGTTTTGTAAAAAAAAACTATGGTTTTAAAGATTTATGTATGAAATAAAATCAGCACACAGCAGGTAGGCAGATGGAACTCAGTGTTAAGACACAAGCGGAACTCAACGCCGCGCTTTGTCTCGACACCAGTGCGAAGATATGATAATATAAATATAATTAAACATTTCATTTCTTCGAGTGGGGATTGAACCCACAACCAGCCGCGTTTACAGTCACACACTTGTACTACGCCGCAACTGGCCTCAAATACGTTTTATGACTTAATAATTCATTTATTTATTGTCATAATAATATGGCTTACTACTTAGTGTAGGTTTGAACAAATGATATTCCACATTGGGTACATTATTCGCAATCATTAATAACGCTAAAACATTTCCACATGATATTCAAAATCTATTGTAGGTACATTAAGTTATTTCAAATAAACCTCGAACCACAAAATAGGCATGGATCCATTAAGCGATGCTAAATACGATCTCTGATTTATTCGATCCCACATTCGGTATATGTATGTGATTAGACGCAATTATGTTGAAAGCTTATGTTGTAACAAGTGTTGGCGTCGCGTGCCCGACGGGCTCCAGCTCTGTGTCTAATGGTGCGTACTCACCCCGCCATCCCCCAATTCTACCCCATTTGTAGCTTACCCCGTTCTTTGAACGACTAAAACAGCGTAATTTGATCAAGTCTTAATATCTATATGAAGAGGTATAATATTGAAAAACTTTATGATTTCTAAAATATTGCATTAGTTTTTTTTATGTAAATATTATATACATTACATTCTGTTTGGATTTTATAGTTATCGTCATAAAATAAATATATTTCCGCTGTGTTTTCGTGTAATTCTATCACAATCTAACTACGAATCTAAGCATATTTAAAGCGAAAAGTCATATAAATTATCAATAATCAGTAGAAACTTACCCACTCGTATTATTTGCTTTTGCCTAATAGTGTCGATAGCATTCCCACAGCATCGCTAACCAAAATATATAAAACAACCAAAATAAATTCAAATGGATTTTATTCTATATTATAAAATGGACATTCGACGATTTTCCTAACGAGTGTGAAAGTAAACAAGATGTGAACAGAATATGCAAAACACCTAACATTCAACAAATATTTGATAACCATAATATGAATAAAACAAGCTGTGGGGTATCGCACAACCGAAATAAACCGTGAAAATGTTGCGAAATACAGATTTCAGTAGAGTTTTACATATTAATATTCGCAAAATGTTTCGAGCGAAGAGTAAAAATCCCCGCTCGAACACTATCCATTTATAAACGTAGAATTATCCGCGGGTGTGGGGAGAGTAAATGTGCCGTGAAAACCCGAACGCGTAGAAGCATTTTTTTTTTCACGACAAAAGCTGTTCACGCAACGGATAAGCGACATTGTACCTACGTGGTGTCTATAACTTATGTATTATATTGAATGAGGTTTTATATTTTGTTGGTATATTCTTATGATAATATTTAAATTAAAGAAGAATAATAGCGTTTATATATGTAAATAATTGTTATATTATTAAAATAAAATAAGTTATTTAGTTTCCAATAAATTCTTCCAATTTTTAATTATCTTTAAAAGCTTAGCTTAAGTGCATTGAAAAATATTCTCCCCTTGTTGACACAGCTGAAACTTCAGCAAACTTTAATTTGTAGATAATATAAACACCAAAAGTCAGCGGCGAGATAAGTAAACAGATAGCAAAGTCGTTAAGAGTAACGAGTTTCGATCCCCCACGACCCGCTGGTATTTAATCTCTTCTAAAGTAAAATGCACTTCGAAAAAAATATCGCGGTGAGATATGAACGGCACATTATTGTCATTCATAATAACAAGCGAGCGGGGAGGAACGGGAAGGAGGCGGCGGGAGGCTGTGGGAGGCGGGAGGAGGGCGCGAGGCGTGAGTCTCAATAGCTCGGGTCGTGTCATGCCAGCCGTTTCGACGCGCCTCGGCTTTGTTTAGATTCCTCTGGTTTCCCACCCGGCTTTTCAGAAGCAACACCTTTAAACTTGAAGTGAATGCTCTTAGCTACAACTTGTACTGATTATATCAACATTAGATTTCATCGTGGATTTCTTTTATTTGCACAATAGTAAAGAATATATATTTTATATAGAATAATTAAATAAACTGACTAATAAAATCATTGTAATGATAAAACCTTAAATAAAATAGATGTAGGCAAAACTGAATATGCCGTAAAATATTTTGACGTAGACAAAAATGAATATTTAATTAAATTTATTTTTTTCCTGATATAAACGTACTCCAGCTAAGTGGCGCTCGCCACCTTTTGACACACAATAAATCACAGCCATGAGCGGCCAATAAAAAATATGTTCCACCCTCAACGAAAAACCAATTAATTTTCGGCAGCTAAATAAAAGATCGTGACCGCCCGAGCGGGAAAAAAAATCGAGTTCGCCGGAGTGAACGCCAGCGAGCGGAAGCGGGCGCGGGGGCGGAAGCGGTTAACTGGGGAAGCCATTGAAGTTCAGAGGAGAGACCCGCCAGCGCCGTATAATAATAAAGTTAAACGTGACGAGATAGAAACGGGAAGCGCGGGAAAACGAGGGAAGTGGAAAAAGGGGAATAATGGGGAAGGAGTAATCAATTTCGCACAGTCGTCGCCGGCGGCGGCGAAGCTCTCATTTAAATTTTAAAGCGCCGCGGTACTGGTGCTGGGGGCCGTGGAGGACTTTTTAATTTGCCTCGGCTCTGTTTTAAAAATGCACGGCGTTCTGCGGTGACACACCAATTCACTTTGACCGTCGACATTCCGAACTTAGAATATGTTAGTACTATCTTATTCATATAGGCTCTGGTATTTAGTTTTCCTTAATAATGAATATTTTTTTTATAAATATATAGGATTTAAAACGTTTTATGTACTTTAAATAAGTCAATAAACGACTACTATTATATTATATATAGAAATAACTACACAGATAACGTTTCATTCCACACTCCCAACAGGATAAAAGATTGTTGTTTTACAGCAGGTAGGTTTTACCTACATTTCGAGGCAGTATGACTTATTCATTAAACATTGTTTTTATCTTGTAAGTAAATGGACTACACGTAATTAGATGGCCATATTTTCTAACGATCTGATAAGAACGGGTTTTCTCTTATGTAAACACGAATATATTATACATATTAATCGAAGTCTTGTGTACGATGTCGTTATCAATTCATTAATGCAGATTGGTATTCAATTTCGACTCAACTACTTAAAGTTTTATTTATTTTGTTTACTGTGTTTAAAAATTATTATAGTGTCTTAATCATAATTAGACTGAAGTAGAGAAAAACTCTGATTTACTAATGAGAAAGAACATTTTTTTTATTTTCTCAGAATATTTTTAACAATCTAGGTAATAATGCGAATTTTGTTGTTGTATTAATATGTTTTTAACACTGTTATTTGATTGCAGCAACAAAGGCCTGACCTCCCACGGCTGCTGCAGCAAATGCACGCAGCGCACTTACCTGCACACGGAGCGCCGCCGCTGCCGCTGCTCGGCCAGGGAGCGCTGCCTCCCGCGGGCCTCCTGGGCCTCGGCGTGCCTCACCACCCCCTCTCCGTACTTGCGAAACCTCCAGACATACACCGACCGGACGATAAAGGCAACGGTAAATTGCACTTCACTCAACACTAAAATATTCAAGCTTAATTAACACCTTCACTATTAATTATATTTAAGTAATGTAAAAGTTAAAGTGGCGAAGTTGCCCTGAAATTAACTCATCAAAAATTCATATATAGGTAAACGTCGTTCGTTTGACTACCCGAGTGTTGGGTGAACATTTTCGAAATGATTTCAGTATTAATTTTTTTTTTGTTTAACAATTGATATTTATTTACATTACTAATAAATATAATAATTCTGAGTAAAAAATATATTTCTTCTCCATAAAACGAACAGAACACCAATAGCTTCTAGTTAACTTTTCAATTATTATCAAAATCGTTGCTTAAAATACGATGAACGTGCAAAGTACGTAGGTATAGCCCGGATCAATACATAAGATGAATATTTTAAAAGCTGTCGTGTGTTCGTAATGCTCGTCTTGTTTGCCATGCGCCACTCACTGGAGACTATTAGAGGGTCCCCCTCCCGCGTCCACCTCCGCTGCCAGAGTGGATGTCTCCGATCCCACTTCTGTTTCAATATTTACCACCTACAAGAGCCTTTTTGAACTCACTGTTTGCGTGTTTTCGGATCGCTGACGGCTATGACTCTCGATATTGCTTTGAGAACATGAATAAGTCACTTCTAAGAACTGATACCTACCTATACTAATGTTTGTATAGGATTTGGGAACACAAATTTCAAATATATCGACAAGCTAAAAGAATTTCTTTCGGCATCGTTGTCACTCTCAACTTTACATAATGACAAAAATTGTAAAGTAGTTTTGTATTATAATATACCAACTTATACGTATACGAAACTAGAACATTTAACGAGTGCTATGTGAAATCTGGGAACAAGGGCGCGCCGCAAATGAAAATGTAACACAGAAATGGATTTGGAAGCCACCCGTCGCTTCGGTTAATTACAAAAGCAAGCGGTAATCTGCGCTCCGGGATGTTCCGGCTTAGTGCCCCCTCAGCCACCCCCCTCCTACCCTCCCGGCTCCTCGCCTGCCACTTCCCTGGCTAATTTGTGCCATTATCGGTGTACTGATGTAAGAGTTACCGTGCAGATGGCCCCTCAGAGCCGCCTCCGCCCCGCGCCGCCCCGCCGCGCCCCGCACCTTGCCCGCGCCCAATTAATTATTCCTTGCTGGTGTGAGCGTCGCGTGTTTTAGTCAATTAGTAACGTAATTTTGCGGGTGACTTGAGTATACACCCGCGCCCCGCGCCCCCCGCCCGCCCCGCGAACCCGCTCAAATTAAACATACCCACGACACTAAACATGAATACTTAATTATATATTGTCTAAATAAACAGTTATTTATTACTTACGATTCTGTTTTACAATAATAATTTTACATTAAAATACAACACTAAAACATCAATGTAGAATATTAACCACTATCTTATACCTAAAGTGGTGGCGGTTTGATGCACTCACGATAGATCCAGCAAATTAATTAGTTCACCCCGCTGTTATGATGAATTCGACATTTCGCATCGTTTGACTATTGTTTTGATATGTTCCGATGCACATTCCGCATTTGCGTGCGTGCGCCCGTAGATAGCGACTCTATGGCCGATAATTGAGGCTATTGCATATAAATTAATTGAAACTAGCTATGCACGCGTGCCGCCCCTCGCCCCTCTGCTTAGTATTAACAACGCAATATCGACATATTGGATGTGCTGGCCCACAGACTTAGGCGAATTAACCGATAGAAGATAATGCCTTTGATGTTCAATATTAATATATACATGGCCGTCTACAGGAAAACGTAATATCGACGGTATTAACACACATTGTTGGGTAAACGTGCTCGATTTGTGTAATTATATTTTATATTCGCTTCTTTAGATTGTGTTTCCTTCATGTAAATATGGAGAATATGATGAATATTAATGGTAGATAAAAGAGTCGGCTGCAGGCATTAAGTATGTACGAGTACGACTGTATGTAAGATGATTTGTATTCAGACCCTGATATGGCTGTACGAATAGGGGGGACTGGGTATGCTGTGCCCACCTCAGAATAGACTTGTGCCTACCCCTGAAATTTTAGAAAAAAAAAATTGTCCGAAAAAAAAAAAATACAACATATGTGTTCAAAACTAAAGTCCAAGCCCCTCGAAAATGTCTCTAGATATGAACCTTTACGATCCCAAATTGACTGGAACGTTCGTGGCGAAACGCAATAAATTAATGATAACGGAGACTTAGACTATATTATATTATTTGACTCGTCGGTCGCAGTGGACATGGCCTGGCCTGGCCTGTGCTGAGGCTAAATTATAGTGACGTGTGTGCTGCATAATCTCTGCATATGTTCTGGGAATTGCACTGTTATCATTTGACATTGCTATAGCTCCGGAACATATTACTGGTGTGTTTGCATCGTACGATACGTACGATCGTATATAAGATTCTCTTTGACTATTGTAAGCTTAATCTTAATTATAGTTTCGCTACGTTATATTCAACTCTATGTTCTACTATATAATATATGTATAATATCTAACACTATATATGTACTTAATAATAGTTCCTATTGAGATTTTGATTCAAATTTATTGAAGTTAATATATTTATATTAAAATTATCTTTTCTCAATTTTAGTACTTACTTAAAAATTTTAACTATAATAGCAAAGATACTTGTTTATAATATATTATTATAATATCGACAATTGATTATGAGAACTGGTGCTTACACTCCGTTTTATAACTATGTGTTTCTGTTTAACTGCTTGATTCAGTCTCAGTTATGTATTCAAGTAGATGAATAATGCAGTCTAATGCTCGCATACTTATTTATTCTATATTTAGTTTAGTCACGAACTATTCATAAAACTTCCATTGGGTCATTAAAATAAAATATTGAATGAATTAATTAATTTTAATACAATTTTAATTCAACACGCAGTGCCTCTAGAATTCGTCGGCAAGTACCTAAATGGAGAACGAAATGTTTTAAAGCTACGTTCCCTCCGACTACTCTGCTATGTGCGGATATAGATTAAAGCAAAAAAAAATTATAAATATTTTTTTTTGCTTAGAAAGGAGTCAGTTCTAAATATGTAGCAAGATATTGTAGCTTTTTTAGGTTTAGAGTTACTTTTTGTTAAATTTATTATTTATTATTTTATGGTAATATCCATAAATAAAAATAAATATGCCTTCTCGATGACGCACAAACAATAGTTTTCAGACATTCTATATGTAGGTATGATCGAGACAAACGAATATAAATTAATTTTTATGATTACTTTACGAAATTTTGTGTATATATGTGATAATGAAATTTTGCATTATAAAGTAGTTGGTAGTTTAAGTTTGCTAAAACTACAGACTATTTGTACTTGCACACCTACAGTTTGGTGTCATGTGAACATATTGCATTCGATTGTCATTATATATTTTTTGAAATAAAAATTGATCGGTATTAATATTCAAATTGTATATACATATATACAAAATCTAACAACAGAGATTGCTTTTGTAGTTATAAAAAAAATCATATTCACGCTTTATCCTGTACACAGCAAATCAAGCATAGGGAAGCTAGTGTTAAGACACTCCGTTTCCCATATTCCGCCAAATTTGTAGGCGTTGAGTGTAGAGCGTTTAGCCTCGACACCAAAGGGAAAAAATGAAAATATATATATATATATATTTCAATAAAATAAAAATAAGCAATCATATTAACTTTTGCAATTATCAATTAAAAAATAGGTATCAAATCATATAATTTTAAGACTAAAATGACTACCACATTTAACATAACGCTGTGTTTATTGTTCGCAGGTATCAGTTCAGCGGAAGAACGACACGTGAGTACCAACAGAATTCCAATTTCGCAAAGTTGAAGTTGTTAAAATTTCAACGACAAAATTTCGCTTTGAAAAATTCTCGTAGAGGTGTACTCTACGTTCTGCTTTTTCCATTTGGGAATGCGAACGTGGAGTGGAGTGTTGTGCTCCGACGCGTTGATTTCATAACACGGCCCTGACTGAAACAAGTGGGTGGTGCAAGTGGCACACCCTGGGCAGGGCTGTCGCCTTGGCACTTTTAAATATCGTTTTTTTTTTAAGTTTCATTTTTTTATGTTTTATAAGTCATGTTATCAAAATACGTGATTTTGATTATAAAGGATTGAACTTTTTTATCTTAGTACACAAGTAGCCAGTTATGTTTATTTATTAAAATCGCTTAAAAATTGTTTTAAATATATATTTTTTATATTTTGTTTCTTAATTATTGCATACGTATGGTATTTCTAAAAAGATTTATAAATTCTTTAAATTAAAATACATTGTTAAAACATAAAAAAATAGTATTAATTATTTTCCAAAACACATTTTCACTTAGGAGTCTCAGTAGGTAGGTCGAAATTGAGCTTGTTCCGTAACATGTTCAACTAGGTAAGTAGTCGGCGGTTACTCGACAGCCCTACATTAAAGTGAGCTCGCGACCGAGTGCGTCGTTCGCGAGGTGTTACGAATGTCGGCTATCGTGCTAGTGGCGGAGGGCGGAGGGCGGCGGAGGGTGGAGGGTGGCGTCACCCGCGGCGCGCCGCACAGATGTGCCACTCACCATCCGCCGCCGCCACCGCTATATATATATATATATATATATATATATATATATATATATATATATATATATATATATATATATATATATATATATATATATATATATATATATATATATATATATATATATATATATATATATATATATATATATATATATATATATATATATATATATATATATATATATATATATATATATATATATATATATATATATATATATATATATATATATATATATATATATATATATATATATATATATATATATATATATATATATATATATATATATATATATATATATATATATATATATATATATATATATATATATATATATATATATATATATATATATATATATATATATATATATATATATATATATATATATATATATATATATATATATATATATATATATATATATATATATATATATATATATATATATATATATATATATATATATATATATATATATATATATATATATATATATATATATATATATATATATATATATATATATATATATATATATATATATATATATATATATATATATATATATATATATATATATATATATATATATATATATATATATATATATATATATATATATATATATATATATATATATATATATATATATATATATATATATATATATATATATATATATATATATATATATATATATATATATATATATATATATATATATATATATATATATATATATATATATATATATATATATATATATATATATATATATATATATATATATATATATATATATATATATATATATATATATATATATATATATATATATATATATATATATATATATATATATATATATATATATATATATATATATATATATATATATATATATATATATATATATATATATATATATATATATATATATATATATATATATATATATATATATATATATATATATATATATATATATATATATATATATATATACGTCGCAACTGCAAGCGAAATGCATGCGAATCGATATCAAGCCCCCGCTTCATAACATTGTCTTTGTTGCTTAACCTACTTCCATCCTGCTTCACGTATACCGCTTTGACATTTCAATTTTATTTGTATTACAACCCTGCCATCAACTTTATTCTACAATACTTTTGTAAAGAAGGAAACGTTACTTATACGTTTATTTGATGTTGTTTCAAATTTCGGTTTAAATTGAGTGTGAGAAAACCATATTTTTGGTACTCATTTTTAAAGTGAATAACTAACTAAATATTCTATAAATATTTTACACGTCTACCTGTTGCAGTTAACAATAATGAGAAAAACGAACAAAACATCACATTCTTTGTAGAAGAGCATCCTTAAATTTTAATTGTATTCAATTTTTTTTGTTGTTATAGCGGAAACAGAAGTAAAAAATTTTTTAAAACTTTAACTGTCTTACTGTCACGTTTCATGATATACAGCCTGTTGACAGACCGACAGACAGACGCAAGGACGGACAGCGGAGTCTTAATAATAGAGTCGCATTTAAAAATTCTCCAGTTTCAACTTTTCAAGGAAACTTTCAATAATAAAACAAGTAAGAAACTTATCCAGTCAACTCGACTTTCAACCGTAAGAAGCGGCGTGGTGTGAAACCGATACGTAGCGGCGGAGTCAGTTGCTACTCTATTCACGGAGCCGTCGATCTGTGCAAACACGCGGTGAACTAAGTAATGCGCCGTCTTACGACCGAGGAGGGAGTGCGGGAGGACCGTGGAGGGAGAAAGCACGCTTTAATAAACTTTACATAAACCATCTTTGTTGAGGCGAGGGGGAGTCGTATTACAGTCCTTGTTCGTGCCTAGTTTGTCCGGCAAATGTTTTCAGTACGAATCACGGACGCACCTACTGTTGCAGCTGAGGCTCGCTCCTACAATACAAAGTGTAATTACACAACGCTCGTTCACTATAATAATATTTATACGTTTCCTGCTGTTTGAACAAACGAAATATTTTAGTATTTCAATATAAATAGATCGCAACATAATAGGTAGATGTGACTCACTACCTTCCAACGCCGGAATTCGTTACATTAAATCGAAGTTAAGACTACCGAATGAAATTAACGTAGACTACCGAATGAAATTAACCAGATCTAACCCAGCCCTCCTCACGATCTCATTTCGGTAATATGATAACAACGGATTTATTTTCGCCGCACATTTATTCACGGTTGGATCTCGCCTAACATTCAATTTAGCGCCCAAACCACACAAAAAGTGCTCGGAGCCGGTTCATTACGCCGCACATCTCGCCTCCGTCCTCCTCGCCTTATCTAAGGTACTCTGAACACCACCCCCGTAACCCCCAATCCTCCCTGTTTTCACTCGCCACTTCAAGTGAAAACTCACAGGGCAAAGACCGCTCTACCTTGGTTAGCATTCTCTTCGAGTTCTTTATTAAATAGGCACCCGAAAAACATTTTTCGATCGGAATAAATTTTAGCTTCTCTTCTGATCCGCTTCGCTCGTTTCATATTTTATAGCTACCGACTTTAATTAAGTAACACCCACACGGCGTTTATTATCGCAGGTTATTTATAATAGGGTGTTAGTACTTCATCAAACCATTAAAAGCCAATTACATAAAGGTGTTTCACACGAGTGGGAACCTCACCGAGACATGTTTACGCGGCCGGCACTCGTGCTCGTTGTAGAACGCCGCGCCGCGCACTGGCACATCGCCGCCCGAGACAACCCTCACAATTTATCTCTCGAGACTTTTCTTAATTGGAAAGAATGGCCACTTGTAATTATTAAGACGCCCTAAAGTGAAACAGATTGCGCGATAGGAGTCGTGTTTTTTTCTCTTTTCTCTTGAATAAAAATAAAAATGGCTTTTAATGGTCTTCTTAAACGTGAGTACTTTTGTTCACTTCTTGCAGGGAATTGTTTTAAGCTGTGTAGATAGTAAAATATATTAAACGGTAGTGTTTTTTTTTTTATTTACGTCTTTTATTTCTATCTACACAAGTAAATTAAAGATTAAATCTATGTATATATTATTAGATCTCATATAGGATTCTAAGGTTATATTTACAAAAAAAAATCTTTTAAGGCTAACATATTTGTATAAAATATAAATATTTTGAAGGTTATCTGAAACTAGACAGTATTATAACTATGTCAGTTTCACATGATCTTTGCAACGTATTGCAGCAGATGATTAAATTTCAACATTCAAAAACAAGATATTAAGCACGCCATGTAAATACATATGTACCAATATATCGCATCAACAGCTTTTATTTTCATATGAACGCCATTATTTGAGATCAAACCGCGCTGTTTCATCGGAAATTCGAGAGCTTTGATAAGTGAGTAGTCGGTGGGTTTACATAGCAATATTGTAGAGGTAGGATGGTACGATATTGCTCGTCTCGGCTCTGCGGCTTTGTTCTGATCCAGCGTATCGTATAGATTTATGCAGGCTTGATCGAATCGCGCCCAGCGCCGCCCCTGCCGCCCCTGCCACTGCATTCTCCGTTGCACATGACGAAAGTATTATTGCATTCTTTTACACGATCACCTCTTATAAACATTTGCAAAGGCAACTTATACTTCAAACCGTAAAATGAATCACGAAAGATTTTAATCTTTAGTAAACGTGTGTTACGAATGTCGAATAATAAAAATCATTGGGATCAATTCGAAACACACATTTAATTAAGGCAATTATGAATTATATTCTCCAATAGTATTATTTATTAATCGAAGCAGAAAAAAAGAAACTCTGAACGGCTTTCAGTGAAAAATTACAATTAACGGCAACGGCGATTAAATTAAACACCTGTAATTGAAACCACGCCGCTGCAGGTCCGACCTTTCGCGATAAAATAGCATTTGTGAATGCAATCGTGGCTTATCGATTCATTGTATGTATGTGCACAGCGGCCGGCGGAGCGTGGCCCGCGTAACGACACTAGTACTCTCCGCTATTCAATATTACCACTCGAATATCCAATATGCTTTCACTCGTATAAATCGAAAGTGTATTTGTTGTTATATTTTATGTTTGTATGTTATTGAGCTCTTTTAGTATATTGGAATGCTAGTTTGTGGATATGAATGTTAAGGTTTTGAAAACGAACACGAACATATATTAATAGATATATATTAGTTTGCTTTTATGTGAAGTTGTATGTGTTGAGGTTATTCATAAAGAGACGTCCTTATAATTTACACGATACGCGGCCACGAGGAAAACGAACATGCATAGTACACAGAAAGTCTCAGTACCGGCGTACTTTCCGGTGTTGCGGACTTGCGGTTGTGGCATGCACCTACTCCATAGTAGCTACGTGTGCGGTCTTATCCCGCATTAAACTTATTTCGTTACTAATAAATTTATGCTATATTTAATGTTGTGTTTTTTTTGCAATTTCACATTTTTCATAGGCAGAAGAAACCTAGTGTTAAGAAAGTCCATTTCCTCCTGCTGGACGCATTGCGTGCGTGGAGTGGTGAAACTAGCGCGCCTTGTCTTGACACGAGAGCGAAAAAATGAAAATATAAATTTAAATAAATATTTCATTTCCTGAGTGGGAATTGAACCCACAGCCAGTCGCGTGTACAATCACATACTCGAGCCCGTGGCCCGCACCACTACTTTCTTAATTTTTAAATAAATATCTCTATAAATGTTCTAAAACCAGCGAATCATAAGCAAATAAACAGAACAGAGCAATCGGATAATTGAAATCGCTGCAAGTAATTAGCAGTTAGGCGGGCGCGATCGCTCTCGGCCCGGCTCACGTCTTCATAATTTATCTCAATTAGTTGGCAGTGTAATGGGCGGAAGGGCGGCGGACTCGCTCCTCGGTGTACTCGTACCTAACCTACCTACTTGTTGTTTATACGATCCATTCGTATGTTTAATTATGTTGTAATTTCTTTGTGGTGTTACAACTATTGGTCCTAAAATATATTAATTTTTATCATACATTTTTAGTAAACAAACGATCAACTACTAACTTATTATATTCTGTTAACATGTGTTAGCTCTTTATAAATTATTTATTTAAACAGAAAAAGATTCTTAATCATTCAAACTATTAAAAATCGAGGAGCTTTATTATTCTTTTATTAAAATGAGACTATGGAAGCTATGAACATATTATGTTTCGGTTTGTGGTTTCACCCATAGCACTTGCAACATTCGATGATATTAGGTAGGTGGAGGTGTACGAATAGTGGAGTGTGGGAGTGCAGCGTGCGGTCGTCGGCGGCGTGTTTAACAATGCGGCGGGCGTGAGGCAGGCGTGAGGCGGGCATGAGGCAGGCATGAGGCAGGCACGAGGCGGCGTGCGGTATGTCCCATATTGCCTCGACACGACTTGTCCGTGTACTTGGAACACGCTCGCACCGCCGCACGCCGCACCGCCGCCTTATCACACATTTACATATGCTACGCCTCTCGCAACCGTGTTCGAGCATTGAAAATGTTTCATGAATAAATTTGTAATCCTATTTCAGGCTTAACTCTTTACACGATCGACACGCTACGAACACGGAACGTCACTAATGAGAAACTAAACAACCGAGAGATCGGGAGAGAGAGAATTGAAACGAACGATCTCCGTTTCGCTTTAAACGATTCGTCATAAAAAGAGAGAGAATCGCAGCCCTTTTCGGAGTGCCCTCGTTACGGGCTAAGACGGGAATCATTAGGAATTAAATTTCCCCTTTCATTAGTCCCTCAACCCTCGTATAACTCCGGACGCGGAGCAATAACAATATAAATCCCCCGTCGCGCCGAGCGGGGATTAAGGCTTGTCTCGACCCTAATTTAGGGCTGCCCCCGCCCCGGATTAACGAAGTGCCGGAATCCGCTAGGGTTGTCGCCGAGCGTAAACTTGTTACGTGTTTAATGTTTTATTGACGGGTGGCGGCGAGGGCAGTCTCATTTAAATAACAGTTGGGTAATCCCCGTATTCGCGCCGTTTGAACAGTGACCCACTGCTGGTGGTGGTGAGTGGCCTCACTGTCCGCGTTGTGACCTTTGTTCTCCAATCTCTCGCTGTGATATTTGATTTTGTTAACAAAACAACGAGGAAAGAAAATATACATAATATTTTATATTTGCTTGATTTTAAATCTTAATCATTATTACTATTAACTTTTTTTAGTACGTACGTACTATATAGCTCAATAATTTTCCACATAAACGTATTATTATTTTATTTCGTGAATACTTTTTATAACTACTATATTTTTATATAATAATAAAATAAACCTCAAATAAAGTTACACGTTCAACATACATAGACACGTCTACCTATTTATAAATTACAAACGGCCGTTCACCCAGACAAATTAATTTTTCGATATATTATTTTGTGGAGGCGAATCGTTAGAGGTGGAACGAATTGTTTATCCACGGTATTAAGTCGTAGTTGAGTGTCTACACATATTGCCGACGGAGGAATCTCTGAGGGATTGACACACCCTCCCTTTCACAGGGTCGCGTCTAAACGAGCTGGCATTTGTCAATGTTACTTATGATTTTGATATGATATATTATTATTATTTAAAAAAGAAAAAACAGAGTTTTATTATAAAATAAGTATTCGCAGAGGGAGGATATTGTAAAGACACTACGTTCACCACTTACCGCGGAATTTTGGAGGCATTGCGGGTTGAGTGGCGACACTCAACCCCGCGCTTTGCCTCTGCATTAGAGCGAAGAAGCGAAAATATAAATTCAAATAAATATTTTATTATAAACTAATAGAATTTTAAATATGTATTTTAATAAGTAGAGTAGGTACTTCTTATTGTTTTAAGGTTCACGAACTCTTTAATTATACAAAAGTCACCGTCGCCGCCGCAGATTTAGATGATTTATTTCTTCAGTAGCAATTTTCCAAGCGAGTTAGCTCGCAACACGGTGACTTAACTCGATTCGAGGTAATTTATTTAAGTAATTCCAACAAAGCGGGCCTGCGTACACCGTATTAAAATTTGAATCGCGACCGCAAAGTAGACGCTAACACAAAATTAAAGCCGTCGACACTTAAGGGCTTCGTAGTTTCGAGGGGAGTGCCAGAGTGAAATTTCTCTCAGAATTACGAAATGGCAGAGGAGTTTCGCAAGTCAACTCAATTATCGTTTTAATTAAGGCGGCGCTATGCCACGTGACATTTGTTTGCGTGCGTGAAAGCGATCGCTCCCCGTGGTTGCACCCCCCAGCCAGCCCCCTTATGTTAATTGCGCTAATTACTCTTGAAATGGTGTAGGGGTTCTGTGAGATTACTTATCTTGAACATGTGTCGTGCCATACGCGTTGAAACACTTAAGAAAATAATATTGAGACGTCTATTTACTACGTTTGTGACTTAATTAAAGCAGAAAACAACAAAAACGGTCTAAATTAATTCGTATCCTAAAATATTCTTTAGATACGACGATATCTACAAAAACGTCGCTAAATTTACATACATTTAAATAAAAAATATTTATCTACAGTTAGTAAATATGTTATATATAATGAGTATATTTCGCATTGCGAATTACCCAACATTTAGGTAATGCACTGTCATTTGGCGGCCGGCTGTCACGCTGACGGCACGGCGGCGGCGGTAAACGCGGAGTGGGTGGCGAGACACGTCAGCTCGACAACGAGCATCAGGCAATTCGGTTATTTGGGGTCGGCTATAAACCGATAGCGCGCGCAGTAAACGCAATCCACCACTCGCGACTATAAACTTTACGAGTCACGTAAAAACACGCTCGAAATGCCGACTCGCTACCATAAATTTATGCTAATGTATTCTTTATAGGAGTTTAATGTGTATTCAGAAATTCCTTCATTATTTATGTATACGAATGAACCGGCGAAGTTAATTTTAAAGTCGCGCTGCGCCTCTCGGTAATCGCCTCTGGAAAAGATACATTTTTTTTTGTAACTTGTTTGCTGGCCGCGCTTCGAATTAGATACTCTCTCTTTGTAAATGATTATTTTATTCATTTATTACTATGCGGTTTTTGGCGTTTACGTATTTTGGTTATAATACAATTTTTTTATAGTCTTTATTCAACAGTATAAAAATATTTATTTGGAAAAAAAGTTGAAATTTACAAAACTTCATTTTATTATTAAAGTTGAAATGAAATATAAGTGTAATACAAAATAAAAGATAAACTTTTCGTCGCCCATAAAGCAATGTGGGTAGATTCGGCAGTCACGATAACAGCAGAAAATCGAATAACTTTTGGAAAACTATTGTGTCTGAAATATAGTCCGAACTCAATCCGTACATTTCCGAGCGGTGGGCGGTCTATTTATCTATTTCCCCCGCTTCCGCCCCCAGCGTCCGGTTAACCGCCCCCCTTCCGGTTAACCGGCGCGGCGTGCGCGGCTAAACGGCTCGTCGCGTGACCGCAGACAATAAGCCCGGGCGGCGTTAACGGCGCGCCTGTGTGTTGCCACTTTATACGTCACGTGATGCGACACGACGACGACCTCCGTCCTCCGTGCCCTCCGCGCCCTCCGCGTCCTCCATAGGAGCTTGTAGCGCCTTGTTCAGCGATGTAACCCCCGACCATTGTAGTCGGCTCGATTGCCTTTTTCTTGCGGTCGACCCACGTAATGGGATAAAGTACAGATAAGCTCTATTCGTTTCCCTGACCAAAATAAAATAGGTTTCTTGTGTATCGTGTCCTTGTAGCTTCTCACGTCTTTTTACATAGATGTCATTCTGTTATTAGAAGATATCTCACCTCAAAATTAATAAATATAAAAATAAATTGATATTTAAATTAATTAAGTGTATAGTTATTAGAATTAAATATTAATTATTTATCTTATTACTACCCAAATTATTGACTACGATATTTTTACAAGTAAATATTCACAATATATTATTATTAATATGGTAAAAAAAAGTAAGTACCTACGTACGTATAACAACGTCATAAAGATATAGAAGATTGTTCTCAGTCTCGGCCAAATGGCCGCCGTTATTACACATTTATGTTATAATGGCAGCGAACCACAAACTGTATTAAATTAACGATTAGCCACAACAGCTTACCCCAGAGTGAACGACTCGTAGCTCGCAGGGGCTATAACATACTATACATATAATACGTTGATTCGAATCCGACACGTCGCTTTATAGCTCGCACCGTGGCGTGGGTCTCTCGAAATAGCATTACCTACTTGAAATTCGATACCCAATGCCATAGAGAGCGGGTGCTCGTAAAATTAGGGCTTCGGCTACACTACACGTACGTGAACTAATAAATGCCAACTTGTTTTTCGGTTTCGGTAACAATCTTTTTAAGTAATTAACTAAAGGGTTGATGTTTGCGTTTCGTATTCAGAGATGATGTATATGATTTAATTAATAACATATACCTATTTTTTGAAATAAAAGTTTTTGCTAAATTTAAACGCATGTAAACAGACACTCTATTCATAAAATATTCTACTCTTAGAATAGCAGCCATATCTAGTAAGATGATATCTTGCTGGCGGGCTGTAGGTCATAGCGGGCGGCGACAGCTTGCCGCTTGGTTGTTAATTAACAACTTGTTACTGTCCTCTCTAAGTTAGTACCTCACAAAATTAGTCTTCTCTAGTAGTAGTAGGTATAGATCTCTCTAAGGAATTCCACAAAGCCTACTATTACGTCTCTATAATGTCATTCGGTTATAACTTAGATTAGGGTGCCATATTTGTGATAGATACATAATAGGTTCAGAATCCGAGTGAATATTTAATAGTAAATTAGATTAAAATTTAATTGTGGTCTAATATATCACGGGGCTTTGTACGGCAATGTCAACACGGACCGAGTCAGCACTCAGCAGCACGCCGGTCGGCACCGGCCGACACGTATATGATTATTTCATTAGATCGTATTTGCGCGTTGATCCGAACGCAGCGCCCGCTCCACCCCACTCCCCCGAGCTCCCCGGCCGCGAGGGGGGCGATGACCACTCCCGGAGCTAATCATGCGGTCAGTTTGTTCTGCCTCAGCGTGTTTTGATATTGATATTGACTGTAGCGCTCGCATCGCTGCGCACCGATTTATTTGCGAACAATGATCGATTGATTGATGCTATACGTACGTAGGTACGTAAGCTCGCCCGTAAACGCTTTGATTATGTTTACCCACTCTTATTTGCTATATCAACAGGATCGGATACCGCATGCGTATAAAATGAAACTTTTTCGTGAATTTGTTGTAAATTAAACGTTTTTTTTTTGTTTGTTTCAGAGAAATTCCATATCTCCTGGTGAAAGGGAAAAATATCGAACGCGGAGTCCGGCGGAACCTGATCATAAAAAAATGAAAAAAGAAGAAAAGGATATGGGTCATGTAAGTAGATTTTTAGGTATTATCAATTCTATTTGTTGTTCGTCGTTCGAAAATTGTTTTACTGTATCTAGAATTACTAATATAGGCATAATTACTACGATGTAACTTTTTGTCTTCCATAAAAATAAAAAAGTAATACTTTATAGTATTTCCAAGTAACATATTATCTGAGGGACGCAAATTACTACGTAAATAATTACATACATGTTAGTGGCAAGAGACGGAAAGTCCGTAATAGTTAATAGCAGTTTTTTATTCTACCAATTATATTTATTTATGTTGTTCTTAAATGGTATTTTAATAGTAGATACTAAGAATATGATGTTTCTCATCTTTTAGGAGTTAGTAGTTGACGATGCGAGTGAAGAACCGACATCTCCACATAATGGCGCACCTTCTCCTAGGGAAAATGGATTAGACAAACTACAGCCTAAAAAAGAACACCCACCACACAGTCCTAGGTGAGTTGCACGATTGTCTTATCTTTAAAACTGATTCCTTATCTGTCCATAAAAATAGAAAAAATCAAATCACGACCGTCCAAGAAACCCTAACTCGAAAGTCTAATGTTACCAGATGAATGATCACAAAAGGTCGTAAAACATTTATAGCGCGAGATAATCTGTATTTGTTATACTCATGTATCGGGGCCGCTCGCCCTACACCCGGTCGCGCCTTAGCTCGATGTACTGTAAATTCATGATAATCGCTCCATCCATTTAAGGGAAGCCGTAGTTTGTAAACTATCCGTTACATTTGTTGTGGACGGCTCGTTGTTCGTTGTTCGTGCAACGATTGAACAGTCGAAACTTAATTTAGTAGTCGCGGTTAGGCTTGACCACTATGAGTTGTAATCGTTGATCTAATTTATTGATTGTTGTAGTAATGTTGAAATGTTAGACTTGATACTTTTTTTTTATTCTCTTGTCATACTCTTTAAGGAGTATGTATTGCCTTATTAGTACATATTTATAGTCGAGGGATTAAAAAATAAACATATCAGAGTATATACTTATGGATATCAATATCAATATTTTCTAAAGTTACTTTGTAAGTTGTTTTTTTTTTTCATTTCCACTTTCGTCGATCGTTTATTGCTGTACGCATTTGTGGTAAATTTCAATAATATTTATTTTCATAACATGTACAGTACGGTCAACAAGTCTCGGCCGCCCTAGAGTTAGCTAGATGGCTGCGCGGATTGGATTTTAGGATTTTTTCTTACTTTTGATTATTTTCTTTCCGAGTGAACAATCTGTAAAAGTTCAGACAGCCTAACTTCAAGGCAGCCAATACACGTGGATCGTCCTGTAGGTTCTAGGTTCTATCTAAATACTTTAAAATAATAATTTAATGTAATTTAAGTAGGTGAAGCAGTGTAATGATCCAAACACTACATGGGTTAACGTAATTACAAGAGTGATGTATTTAAATCAATTACCAACGCGGCGCGACAGCCCCGTCACTACAACAAGATTATACACGCTTGACTGATAGCCGTTGATAATAATCTTTAGCCAAACTTACGTTTACTTAACTTCGAACCCCGGGGGTGTCATTTGATCATTAACAAGTTGAAACGATCTCTTTGGTGATAAAGTAAATGTGTAAACGTTCCACTGGCGTTTAATATTAATAATTTATTATATAGTGTATTGTTTTACGAATTTTAGTTAGTTTCGTTCCTATTCTATATAAAGTATTTTGAATTCTCAATTTAATGATCAATCTTCATAGTTATAATATCTTTATACTTTAAAGTATTTTTTATAGTTAAGTTAACACATTATACTTACATGCTATATGTTACATTATTGTTAATTTAAGTTAAGATTGACTTTATAGTGCTGAAAGCATTTGTATTAATTATATAGGTAGTTTACATGAACAAATGAAAAACAATGATCTAACAAAAATTATTAAATATAAATAGCAAAAAATCTGATGTTTTAAACATAATACCATCTAATTCCAGATCAGGCACATCAAGTAACGCGTCAACACCTTCAGCAAAAAAGTTAGATGAGAAACCGAGCACGCCCATCTCAAAACCTGTGACTCCAACATCTGGAGCCAGTGGTGTGGGCGCGGCGGGTGCACCTCTAAAAGCTGCGGTCAAACCTCCAGCACTTCAATATCCGTATTTGGGAAATGGTGCTCATGACGCGTACGGCCTCGCCGGCTACTCCGCTAGGGCGGCGTTGGCGTATGAACCCCTACGTCCCCCTATCGGACCGGCTGCGTTAGCGCCTATACCTGGTGGCAAACCGTAAGTTACTTAAATGAAAATTTAATAAAATCTTTTTTTTAAATTTTTATCAATTGTAAATGAATCTCATTAACCGAATTAATTACATATGTATAGTATTATATATATTTTGGAAACATGACGTTTCGAACGTTTTGCGGTAGTTTTTGGTCTCGAATAGTCTACAAGCCATTTTATAATGACTACCCTAAAATTTATACTAAAATATATTTATTTCTTTCCAGAGCGTATTCCTTTCACGTATCAGCGGAAGGACAGATGCAGCCCGTGCCCTTTCCCCCCGATGCCCTAATGGGCCCCGGGATTCCCCGACACGCAAGACAAGTGTCTGCACTGGCCCACGGCGAAGTGGTGTGCGCTGTGACAGTGTCTTCCCCCACGAAGTACGTGTACACGGGGGGCAAGGGCTGTGTGAAAGTGTGGGACATCAGTCAGCCCAGCAAGGCGCCAGTCAGTCAGCTGGATTGCTTGGTGAGTGGGTAACTGTCCGCGATTCATCTTCTATTCTATGTGTTTGTATTTGTTATTTGAATGTTAGAAATATGTTTACTTTTTACATTTTTATGATAGGTATATAAATATTTCTGCACATCTCTTGTAGTCTTCTGCCAATTTTCCTCTATTTTGAAATATTTCTTATATTAATATTATGATAAAAAACTGACTGCATAAAAAACTAAAAAGTAAAAAAAAGCCCAATGCTTCAAAAGAAGATGATACTTAACAATTACATCATTTAATTAATTTTATAATCAATACTCACAGCCAAACAAATACAACCATTTTAGTTTTACAGAGCTCTTTTTTCATAACACAAAATATAAATAGTTTCCATCGTGGCACAGTTGGGCGGCGTCTGACTATAAACATGACGATTATGACTTTGATTCCTCGCTCTCATAAGAAAACATATTGAGTTCTGCCACTCCACTCGACTTCCTTTTAGAGAAAACAAACCTGTTTACCAGCAACCGTATATATATTTCCAGCAAAGGGACAATTACATAAGATCTGTGAAGCTCCTCCCGGATGGGCGCACGTTGATCGTGGGCGGCGAGGCGTCCAACCTCTCCATCTGGGACCTGGCGTCGCCGACGCCGCGCATTAAAGCTGAACTGACCTCATCCGCACCCGCTTGTTACGCCTTAGCTATAAGTCCAGACTCAAAGGTAAGCATTATTTAAATTTTTATTTAATATTCATAGTGATAAATGCATAAGATATTATAAATAATAGTTTTTTATTTCTTGAAAAAAAAAAATTATAATACAATTAATTAAGCTATTATCTTGAAAGTATAATGTTAAAGCAATCTACACTGTGAATTTTAGAAAAACAAATGTTCCTAACAACAATTACAAACTACATCATTAAGATCAAAGATACATGAATTATAATACATATACCGCCTTCTCTTAAAATTATAAAAGTTAATATTTAATTCGTTTTATCTTCCTTTCCAGGTTTGCTTCAGTTGTTGTTCGGACGGCAACATAGCAGTATGGGACCTCCACAATCAAACCCTTGTACGACAGTTCCAAGGACACACAGACGGCGCCTCCTGCATCGACATATCTGCAGATGGAACAAAGCTGTGGACTGGTGGACTTGATAACACTGTCAGGTATGTATTGATTGTTGTTTATAAATTAAACTCTTTTCCCTTTCAACTTTTTATGGACAGACTCGACCGGATCATTACCACTCCTGGCATTTAAAGCCGGCGTGAAGTAGTGGCTTTATGCCACTGCGTTTCGCATCAGCTAATGCCGGACCCCGGCGCCCAACCCATCTTAAAGGCTGGAAACGCATCTGTAACTCCTCTGGTGTTGCACGGGGTCGTGGGCGGCGGTAATCACTTACCCGAAAGCTCGTTTGCCGTGTCTTTTCCATTAAAAAAAACTCAACACGTAATGCCTCTGGATTGTCGAATACCGTGGCAAGTAGGGAACGGAAGAGTCTTAATGAGAACAGAGTGTCTTAATTAACCTCATGGTCCCAGGTCCTCTGCCTAACGCGTATGTACGGAATACAGAGAGAAGCTTTTTTCTTCAATTTTGCTAGAGAACGTGTTGAATTAAAAGAGAGAAAGTGATGAATTAAATATAAAATAATATTATTTATAATCGCCTGTGAAAAATTAGACCAGTTAGTTTTGAATATTATAACCAAACAATTTATGAAAAAGGTCCCAAATCCTAACCCAATTTTTGTTTTATATTTTACTAATAATAATAAAACAATACAATAATAAAGGTGAAATATACGCCATTTCATTTATTTATTTCATTATTTTTATTTTTATAAGCATTAGATAATGTCAATTTTAATGCTTACGAAGAATTCCTACTAAACTTAATATCGAAGTAATGTGTTTTTTAAATTGTATTTTTTTTATTCCTTTCAGATCTTGGGACTTAAGAGAAGGAAGACAATTACAACAACATGACTTCAGCTCACAAATATTCTCATTAGGATATTGTCCAACAGGTATTTCATATTTTTTTATATTATATTTTAAAAACTAAAAATCACTTCACAATAGGCATTTGTTATTGGACACATTTTTAATTACCTCATATAAAAATTATACAAACACTTTTTTATTATCCTGTTTTTTTTTTTGAGATATCTTCTCAAAATTTAAATATTTTATATTAAAATTACAAACAATTTTAAATTACGTTACATAAAAAATTCAATCATACAGAAAGTTTCCATAAAAAATAGCAATTATTAATTTAAAAATACAATTTACAGGCGAATGGCTAGCGGTTGGCATGGAGAACAGTAACGTGGAAGTACTACACGCGGTGAAGCCGGACAAATATCAGTTACATCTCCACGAATCTTGTGTTCTTTCACTTCGCTTCGCCTCTTGCGGCAAGTGGTTTGTTTCTACGGGTAAAGATAATCTGCTCAACGCGTGGCGTACGCCGTATGGAGCTAGTATATTCCAAGTAAGTATATATATAATAGTTATTTTGAACATTATTCCACACTGAGGAAAGAAAAATACTTTTAAGCTTATATGTTAATATAAACAAAAAATTTACGTAGCCTCGTGAATGGCTTAGTAATCAGAGCGGTAGATATCCAATACCCGCGGGTTCAAATTCCGCTGTGTTGAAATTTTTATGTTTTTAATTATTTATAGTAATTATTCACACACACACACACACAAATGGTAAATTATAAAATTTTATCAAAAAGAAGTAAATTGTACCAAGTGTTTAATAATTTTAAATTAATTATAATTTAGATTTCATTCGGGCACTTTTTTCTGTTCAATTTTCAAGAGCTTCCTCATTATCCTTTGACATTACAAAACTCCTAATTTGATGACTGGCGTAATTTAATACTGCAGAACTCTATAAAAAGATGAACATTATAAAAATTATACTTAGGTCCACGATGTATTTTTAGGTCCATAGTTAAGGAAGGTGAATTTAGTATTAAGACACTTCGAGACGATGTCTTTTAAGCGGCGGCTCAACGTCACCTTTTCCCCTTATTGCCAGGGAAATAGTTACTTCACCCGAGTGGGAATCGAACCATTGCGCTTACAGTCAAACTACGTGAGCCACAACGAATTATTATATTTTATTTCGGTATTAATTTATACGTTTTATTTAATTCCAGTCAAAGGAATCATCATCGGTGCTCAGTTGCGACATTTCCTCGGACGACAAATACATAGTGACGGGCTCCGGCGACAAGAAGGCCACTGTGTACGAAGTGATCTACTAGATCTACGGACTCGAACAAAACGGATCAAAGTGACGTGCTAGTGGCGTGCTAGTGACGTGCTAGTGGCGTGCTGGCCACGTGCTAGTGGTGACGTTATCGGTTGTAGCGTGGCAAGTGATATAGCTTTAGTGTATAGTATATTGGGAAGCCTGTATGTACTTATGCGACTTGTTTATATAGATTAGTGTGCGCGGTTTATGTTTATTTGTTGAGCGCCCGTAGTGTATGTTGGCAGCAGATCTCAAAATGATGATTTCGTTTCAATATTGTTGTAAAATGCTCATATTAAAGAAAATATGCGCAAATTATATTTCTGTAGTTTTATTTTGTATCCTTTAATATCGTAACGGTAAGTATATTTTTTTTTAAATCAATGGGAACCAAACAACAGTGATAGTTCATTATTCTGTTAACGCGAGTTGAGCGCGAGCGTTGAGTTTCATTATTCAACACGTAACAACGTTGCCCGATTTTGTCTCGGGGAAAAGGGGGACTTCTATATCTGAAAAATTATTAGTAACTTATTATAAAAAAAATAATTTTCTAAGTACAATTATTCCAATAATTAACGAAAAGCAAAACCATGTATGTCCGGCTCGGGACATTTAAATTTTCGATTAAAAACAGTATTAAGCCACAATCATTACATCTGCCAACGCTGCTACCTAATGAAGCACCAAGAGAAAAAAATTGTTGTAGCCAAATATAACAAGTGTAGTGTAGTGTGTGTGTGTGTGTGTGTGTGTGTGTGTGTGTGTGTGTGTGTGATGTAAATTATTATTTTTTAAACATATTTTATTACAATAGTTTTCCAGTTGAAGTTTCAGTTTCGGCTAATCTTCGGCTGGCCTGGCCTGGCTTTGGCTGAAATTTTATGCTTCACGTCGACGTCACGATAAAAATATCCAATTCTGATATACCAATGTTAAAACATAGATAAATCTCAATAGATAACACATAACTCAGTTTCCTTTTGGATTTAAAGAGTCTTATAAAATTTGAGGAAATCATACACCTGAAGTCGTTGCGCTCAGCAGATTTACGATTTTTTTTCAAATGCTTTACTGCTTATTAACTGCACCTACCAAAGACGACATTTACAGCTAATACGATTACGAGAAACTTTGTCATCATCATTAACAATGATTGGTGTATTCGATTAACTATACACTATGAATAGTTGATCGAAGATACCAGTCGGTAAATTGGGAAAGGCAGTTTATTGTCACGGAAAACAAACGAAATACAAAAAAAAGAAAATGTTAATATATTCATAGAAATACTCGCTCTATGTAATAGCATTGCCAGACGTCCTGATTTTGGCGGGACATCCTGATTTTTAGCTCTTAAATGTCTCAAGCGGGGCAGCCGTGATTCCGCTTTCCGTGGATTATTGCAAGCAACAGTGAAATCTTTCTAATGACTTATCTTTTTTTTTCAAAAAATGCGAGACATACACTAAAGTACTAAGTAATTAAGTACTAAAAACTACTGTTATTTATAATTTTTCTTACGTCCCGCTGTTCCCCGTTCGCCCTTTTACGGGCTGCTAAGGAAGGGTTATGTTTTTCGCGCGTATCTTGTATGTATGTATGTAACATTCTTTATTACCTCATATCTCCAGAACCGTTGAACGGATTTAAATTAAACTTTAATAACGTTGAATAACGTTTTTTATTACATTATTAAATTTGACTATATATTCTATTGATGCGATTTTTTTAAGCGGAATAATGCCGTCGTACATTATTTTCACGAACAAGAAAATGATTGACTCGTAACTTTAATTGTTTATGCAGCACACGCAATGGCTCCCTCCGTCAGGTTCAACATCTCCCGTTTTTTTTCATCTATATTTTTTATTATAATGTAGCGCGATGTACCTATTATATCCTACAGCCTTTCTCAATAAATGGTCTACCCAATATGTAAAGTAGATATATACAGCCGTTAAAGGTTTTTGTACATTCTTAAAGTTTTTAAGTAGGTACGAGTTTATGTTGCTTAACCACCGTAAGATTAGCAAGAATTTCTTAAGGTTCTAGAAAAACAAAGGTAATATATTCAAATAAAACTTATTAAAAAACATTTAATTAAAAAAAATTGATGGAAGCATTAAATTCTTTTAAAATTGCAATAAATCGATTCACTAAATAGCCGTCATTTTATTTATAATGTGTCCCCTAGTTAGTGTTACTACCGAATTAGGGAGGTCCTAGATACTTTTTAATAAATTAATATTTATATAATAATTGAGATAATTTAAATTTAAAGCTTAAAAACCCTTAATGTATTTATTAAGGTTTCTGGTAATCGAAATTCGGTATATATTTTATTCACTTGAATTCCTATATTAAAATTTTAAAACTAACCTGAATTGATAATTTTATGCTAAATTCGTATAGCTACCACCAATGCAACTATGTTTTTTAATTAACTTTTATTATTTGTTTGTGTATTTTTTCGAATATACATGCTAGTTAATGATTACTTACATAATGTAAAAAATACTGAACAAACAGAAGTTGCCGAAATCAGTAACAGGAAACTAGATAAATTTCACTATTCTACAACACATTGGCTCCTCTGTATCTAATAATATTGGTTATCTTAGTCTTGTTATTAATCTTAGTAAAGTATATGTTTTTATGTTTGTTGAAGTAATTATTTCTAAAATTTAGTTATTATTATATTATAAGTTCTTATTATTAAGATTTACTTAAGTTTATTTATTTTACGTAAGTTCGTAATTCTAGTTATCTAATTAAACAAAGAGATAACAATAAATTGGCATTCATCGCTTCAACACTGAGACTTGAATTTTTTTTATGAAAGCTATATTAATATATGTAGTTTTAATATATAGTATTATGTAGTTTTGAAAAGTATGCTTTTATATTTTGTAAATTATAAAAGTTTTAATGTCGTTAAAATTGCACAACTGTTCTGAATGGACGGAGAATGGAAAATAGTTACGCTACGTCAGTGGATTTTATTCATCTATCCTGAAAAATATTTATGAACCATCAACACACAAAAAAACGACGTAGTTAATGACGTACATAATAATTGATATCAAATGGCGCGTCAATCATCTGGCTACAAAATTTCAAAAGTTGTAATATGAACCTGCGTTTATCGATATCGATGGATTTCGCCGTAAATTAGTCTCACAACAGCCATATGGTCGCTTAACGAGGATTTTATCTCACCACGCAAAAACATCGCGTCGTTTTTAAATTATGTTCAGTCATTCTCTAAAGCGTTATTTATCCATTTTCGTTAGTCTATTAGTTGATTCTTGACTATGTATATAACGAAGTTGTTTTAAAATTATAAACTTAATAAAAATAGTTATCAATAAGTAAATTTCTTATTTTGATACTTTATTTTTTTTAGCTTCACACTATTTTTCGCATATTCGGAACCTAGTGTTAAGACACTCTGTTTAAACCTTTCCGTTCCCCATTTACCGCCAAATTCTGGAGGCATTGCTTGCCACCACTAGAGCTAAGAAATGAAATTATGAAATATTATCATTACCTCGTGTGGGAACTGAACTCACAACCTGTCGCGTTTTCAGCGTTTTAAGCACAAACGTGCGACATAAACTGCGTCATGACAGAAAAGACGATATTTTTATTAACATTACCTTACTATGATAAAATGGAGAGAGGTGAATGAATTAATAAAGCCAAATTAAATAAAAAAAAAAGAACAACCATAGACGATCGTACGTTCTAAACATGTATCCGTTGGCATTGTTTTTATATTTAAAAGAAAATATTGTACATTATAGCACAGGGGCACCAGCGTGTGAATGTTAACGCGAGAGGTTGTGGGTTCGATTCTCACTCTAGGAAAAAAAATATTTTCATTTTTTTCGCTCCAGTGTCGAGGCAGTTATGCAGTGTATGCAGTGTATGGAGTTTTCGATAATATAATCTACGGTTAGGGGCGAGCTACACTCGCCCCTCCCAGCCAGATGACGCTGTCAAGACCAGTCCAGGTCAACAGCATTAAGTCCATTCGAAAAAAAAAATTCTTGGATCGGAAGTAATTTAGAGGAGGAAATAAATAATAGTGTAGTATAAGCGGGCGAAAACATCGAAAACAAGTCCCTTGTCTATACTATTAATATAAAGAGGAAAGATTTGTAGTGGATAAACGTAAAAACTACCGAGCCGATTTAAAACATTCTTTTACTATTAGAATGCTACATTATCACTGTGTAACTTTGTCCTTTAAAAAACATATAAAAAGCCTACAATATTATATGATTAAATTTATTTTTATCGGTCTATTGTTAATGTGTTTAAATTTTAGAGGTAAATATATAATTATGTAAAAAGATAACAAAATTATTATATATGGGAGTCCACGATGGAAGATTTACCCGCAGCGACCCCTGCCAGCCCTTTTGTAAGCATGATGATGAGAAATACTTTAGAAGATATCATAGATACAAAATTACATTGCATATAAGCCGCTTGGTCACGGAATAACCGACCCCAAAGATATGACGACGTCGACATTTGTGTTAATTTTCACATATTTTCGACAAATTCCTGATATTTATGAGGATTTTTATTATGAAGTCAATTAGGTGGTGTGGTTCTATTTACTTTTTCGGGTAGTAGATTAGATTTTTTAAAATTTTTTGGTTAATTACTACTTAAGTAATTAAAGCGCGGCGTTGAATTCCGCAACTTAACACGCGATGTCTTCAGAGTTCTACCTAATTTTTTCTTCCAAGAATAGGACATAGAAGTGCCCTTTATATTATAAAGGGTAAAGTTATATTTTTTATTTACAAAACAATCAAAAATTCTATGGACGCTACAATATTGTAACTAAAGGTATTAAACTTTCATATTAAATATCTACACTATAGACAAATACAAACAAAAATACCTAATGCTTTAGAACCTCGCGGGCGAAACCGCAAGCGGGACGCTAGTATTTTATAAGTTTAAATTGTGAAAAATGTTAATTGTGTTTACATTATACTACTGAGAACACGATAAGTAGACACATCGCTACTTACGTTATTATTTATTATTAAAATATTTTCCATAGTAGAAAACGTATTAGTGTGAAGCCGATACAGGCTAACCGGACAGACGCTGGCACCGCCAGCCACCGAACGTTATCGTCCTCATGTGGATTGTGAACACAGGTTTGCGATTACTACTTACCTACAGTACGGTCAACAAGTCATGGCCTTCCTGAGGTTTTCTGAACTTTTGCGCATTGTTGACTCGGTAAGCAAAAAGCAGATATAAGGAAAATCATAAAATCAAGCCATTTATAGGTATGTTCAAGGCGGCCACGACTCGTCGACCGTACTGTGTATGAGTTACAACGTACACGTACGAGTACAACGTAGTTATTGCGGTCTTTTATGGAGTCGCGCGTAATATCCGTCAATTATGCAACATGATTATTATGCCGTTAACATTAATTATTATTTACATCGTATGTATGGAAATATAAGGACTGACACGTGTTTAACAGCCATAAGTTAAGAAAAAAGCTAGATTTATAAAAAAATCCAGGCCGGTTTCCAGGAGGCGCGGGTTCGAGTCCCGCTTTTTCGAGGTGGTTGAGTGGCGGAACTCTGACTCAACCCCGGGATTTTATCTTGGTGCCAGAGCGAAGAAATGATAATATAAAGAAATAATAATTAATTCTCCCGAGTGGGGATCGAACCCACAACCGTCACGCTACAGTCACATCCTTGTTCTACTGCGCCACGGCTGCCTCTAGATATGTTATTTACATGATATTTGGTTTTAAAAAAATAGTGATATATAAATGGTCATCGTTGTAATTTGAGAAGTAGCGTGCACACACCAGATGCCGGCAGTGCCAACCACTGATGGCGGTGCGCGATTGTCTCCCGCTCAGACTCGGCCTGATTTACACGATAAACACTGCATGTAGGGCCCTATAAGACTAACTATATTAACATATCAAAGAATACAGAAACCAGATGTGGTGCAGAAGCACAAAGAAGAATGATTAGAAGAGAGGATGCCACTCGAGGAAAGAAAATATTTATTTAAATGTATATTTCCATTTTATCGCTCTGGTGTTAAAACAAAGCGCGGCGTTGAGTTCCACCATTCAACACGCAATTCGGAATTCGGCGAAAAGTTGGCAATAGAGCGTCTTAACACCAGGTTCTGCCTATACTGTTGTGTGCAGGATACAGCGTGAAACTGATTTCATTTTAGTTTTTTTTTATCAAAGGACACATTATTTAAATTGTTTTAAACAACAAAATCAATACTACTATTTCTAAAACACTATCTTAAATCAGAAAGCATGAAGAATAGATCATACCTACTTACATATAAAACCAATACGTAATTAAGCTAATTTAAACATATTTTAATGAAGACTAGTTTATATGTTTACACACCTGTTTATATAACGTAACAATATGATGTATATTTGAAGCAGTCGTGGCGCAGTGGCACGAAACTGTGACTCAGTGTTGTCAGAATTCACGGTTTTAACGGGACGTCCCGATGCTTAGCCGAATAAATAAATATCCCAAGCAGGACAGACATGGTCTCGCTTTTTGTAAATTATTCGATGCACTTTGAGAGGCCTTTTTTTTAAATAACTTACTAATAATTCTTAATATAGAAATTCTGCTTTTCCTCGAGACAAAAACTGGCAACGCTGGTGTGACTATGAACGTAACTGTTGTGGGATTTATTGCCATGTTCGGGGGAAAACAATTAATATTTATTTATATTTTCATTTCTTCGCTTGCTTTGGCCAATCAAGGCAAAGCGCGGCGTTGAATTCCGCCACTCAATACGCAATGCCTCATACATTTGAGAGAAAGTAGGGAACAGAGTGACTTAACAGTAGATACCCTCTGTCAACTCTACTAAATACGGGATAGGTACAGTGTGAAGCTAAAAAATAATATTATGTAGCATTGACATTGAAATCATATGGTTATAATAAAGTATCCATATGTTTGTTGTTGTCCAACATCCACTGATACTTCCGAAGAATTTTATCATCTCCTTATCAAGGGATGTAAGCGTTGCAAAAATAATATCAATTCCGCTACAAAACGGAATTTCCGCCACGTCATGTCATGTCATTTAATTTAGTTTCACCCTTTAAGCTTTTAGTAACAACCTATATCATTTTTAACAGATTTATAACTATTGTAATAATTGTGATAATTAAAGTAAGCAATATATATATAATGTACATAATAAGTCTATGTATTTATTACTAAGAAACTATATTAAAATAATATACGCATATATACAATTTCTTGCACTTCATTTAATAGAAAGTAAATTGTAACCTGTAGGTAAAAAAAACTGTTGGGTAGATCGGACAAATAAGTGATAACAGAGAAAGAGTGAATGATCCGTAAACCGTATATTATCTCGTTCAATAAATAACTTTTTTATTGATATATACATATTAAATAGATATAAAAGCGCTTATCGTTGTTATTTGCGAGTGACCGTTTGCATAAATTGAATTAACTTTGTAAATTAATAAACATATAACATTGTTTCGTTTCGCTACTCTGTTGTCTTAGTTGGTTGTGATGTAGGATCAGTGGTTATTTAGAATATGCCGTTGACGTGACGCGGGCGCCGGTCGGCGGTCGGTGGTCGGTGGTACTCCCGCGCTGCGCAGGCGCAGGCGCAGCGCCCGATAATCGTCGATCGCTGTTATCGCGCGTCCGTTGCGCTGTCCGGACCCGGCGGCCGCGACCGCTCACTCGGTCCGCGCTGCGCACTCAACGTGCCGGTCTAGCCTAATTTGTTTTAGATTTTATTTTTTAATATATTTCGATTTTTAATCTGGCTCACTTATATTGTAAGTATTGAAACGTGATAAATTATAATTATTTGTATCAACAATGATTAATAGTTTTGAGTTTAAAATAGATATTTTGAAATTAACATTATCTTATTTCAGGATTAAAATGTACCGGGAGGCTGGCGGTTTGCTTACGGAGGACGCGCTCCTGAACGATCAACTTATGTTTGAGTATTCACCTGCTGAGAGCTTAATAAATTTCGAACTACCATCATCTGTGAACACGCAATGTGATTATGTAGACTGGCAACTTAGTGATTTGGACTTTAATTGTGATGCTTTCATTCACGGCTTAGACAGCTCGAGTAGGGATCCTACTTTTGACGATAGTTCACCGATACTTTTCGATTTCGATGATTTTGACAAAAATATTGACTTGGACGATTATCTTCTAGAAGCCTTAAATAGTGACAAATCCAAAGATATACCACAACAAAGCACAATACCGTTACGTAGCGGCGACAACAACTCTCTCGGGAGGCTTTCAGTGCTGGGAATAGATCTAGAAACAACATCTGTCCATAACATTCAGCGCACACACAGACAGACCAACAGAAATAAAACTAATCAAAAAGTGCAATGTGCAATACAAGAAACAAAAACTAGGACGTGGGGTGAGCCTGCGTTCTGTCCGGAAGTAGGAGCTTTCCGATGTCCGGTGGAGGAGTGCGGTAAGCTTTACGCGAAGGCGTCGCACGTTCGCGCTCACCTGCGACGTCACAGTGGGGAGAAGCCCTACCCGTGCACGTGGGGCGGCTGCAACTGGCGGTTTGCGCGCTCGGACGAGCTGGCGCGGCACCGACGAAGCCACTCAGGGGACAAGCCCTACCGGTGCTCGGAGTGCGGCAAGAGGTTCGCGCGCTCCGACCACCTCGCTAAGCACGGACGCGTGCACGCGCGCCGCGCGGCCGCCGCCGCCGCCGCCGCCAAGAGAGCCACACACTCTTATCGAACAAGAAGACTGTTTTAAATTTGTGATATCTACTTTAAAACCATATAATATTTCTCTAATCCAACCAAAGATCGCGCTGGCGCGTAGCTAATTTTATTTTTACCGTTAAGTTTCAAGTTAATAAAACGCATATTAAATACTTATGATTTATTGTGTGGTTTTCTAAGAACTTTACGTTTTAGTTAATATGAAATATATTAAAATGCTCGTAAAACTTAACTAGGTACTTAGGCATATCATAGACATTTAGTGTTAAATGTACCATCGAAAATTATACGTAAAGCAAAATTATATTATAAATATTTTTATGTGCCAAACTGTTATTTAGTATATAGATAAATTAAACAATAATGTTGAAAGTCAATAAACATATTTTTATATTGACCTTAGGAGTCTCGATGTGAGCAACATGTTATTACTTAAAAGTCATTGTATGATTAGTAACGTACTTACGTATCAGAGTTGCCAGGTTTTGTCTCGGTGAAAAACTTAAAATTGCAAAAAAATATTTTTCTCAGTACCACGAACCATATTTTACGACACTCCCTTCTCCACTTTCAGCACAATTTACGAGACATTACATGTTGAGTGGCGGAACTCAATGCCGAAATAGTTGTTTAATATTTATTTTTAAAAAAAAATAAGGACCTCCCGCCAAATTCAGGACGTCTGTCAACGCTGATATGTACCTACTCTTAACTATTTATTAGATGAATATTTTTGTGCAACAGATATTTGTAACACTTTGTAAGGAGAATAGCAAAAAAAACATAAATGTACATAGTTATATTAATGGCTTTTTAGATAAGTAGCAATAACAAAAGTATGCTGGACTTTACTTTGTAGGTAGCTACCTACTTACTTTAGTACGTGAAACTATTTTATTGCGAATAAATCGATATAATGTATTTACAATTGATAAATATAAAGATATTTTTTTTTTAAAATTAAACATAATTGCAAAAGTAATTAGACTAAAATACTTAATTAAAAATTTCATAGAAAAGTTAAGTGTCTGTGATTTCAAAATAATTAAAACGTTTTCAAGTGCGTATACTTATTTACACCATATTAAAACTCCGGAACTGCTTAAACGATTTCTATAGACTTTACTGGACGATAGAAGAAGCTGTGGAGCAACATATAGCCTACTTTATATCCCAAAGTTCTCGCAGAATAAGGATTGACGCTTGAAAAATGCGAAAACCGTGCAACAGTAAGTGCTTACCGTCTAGATAAATACGAAACAACCAATCATTTTCCATCTTTTTTTCTTACAAATACTAATAAAATTCCAAACGATTTGATCATCAGCTTCAGATGATCAAATCGTTTGGATCATAGATCAAATCATAATCAGCTTCAGGCTGTATCCCGCACACAGCAGGATAGGCGTAGAGGAACCTAGTATTAGGACAATCCGTTCCCCACTTTCTGCCGAATTCTGGAGGCATTGCGTGTTGAGTGGATGAACTCAACGCCTTTGCGTGGACACCAGACCAAAGAAATGGAAATATAAATTTAAGTAAGTATTTCATCTCCTCGAGTGGGGTCGAACCCACAACCAGTCGATTTTACAGTCATACTTTGTGTCGCTGCGCCACGACTGGCCTCAATGTTTTTTTGGTATGGTTATAGATAACCATACCAGAACATCCATGGTTGATTATTTTCCTTAAATACTATAAAAAAATAGTAAGTAAATAATTGTATAGATAAGGCGTGGAAAACCGTAGGCGGCCGCTTGTTTTAACTAAAGTATATATATTTCTCTATTATACTTTTTTCTCAACCAAATTAAAAATGGGACCACTAAACATAGCAAAAAGCAGATTAAAATATATTAGATACAAGTACATAATATAATTATGCAGATACCTCAGTAGGACAGCCTATAGCTACGCGATGTTTATGGGTTCTTTTGAACTATTTTCACTTTTCCAGTTCAGTAAAAAGCAGCAACGGACAAATAATATCTGTGAGGTCATTTTCACATTATTTTTTCTCATCAAAACTTGTTATATTACTTATATCTGATGATCGATTTGCGTCTAAGTCTAAGCACGGCCTTGAGTTCTGCCACTGAACACGCAATGTCTCCAGAATTCGGGAGGAAGTAAAAAAAGGAATGTTTCCCTTTGCCTACCCTGCCATGTGCAGGGATACAGCGTGAAGCTGACATGCGTCTCTATTTGAAATGATTTTAATGTGAATGATTTTAAAATGATTATTTCTAAAAACTGATTACATGAAAGCTATAAATATAATAAAGAATTCTATGGTCGTATTCCACAAATTGTAAATATTGAGTTAAGTTATTAAAACCTGGAGTTGCTATAAGATATTCAATTCTCTTTTCTATAATTCAATCGTTAAAAGTGTTACAAAAGGATAATAATATTAGTAAGAGTAGCTCTGGACCGGATACACTAATAAATATAATGTATCACTTGGCCCTGTCTGATTCACTACTTTACTATCTGTCTTGTAATCGTTCGATTTTACATTGTTCGTGGTGTATTCATATTTTTGCCCATCAATATCATTTACACATTTTAATATAAGGATAAGTATTTGTAATTTTTAAAACATAATATTTTCTTTTTAGTCTTTTTCATGAAAATTGTGAATATGACTCTTTTAGTTACTAAATAGGTATTTAGTATTTGAATGTACCTGTACCTATATAAAGTGTATAAAAACGTAACATAAATATACAATCCCAGATATACAGTCAAATCTGACTTCTTCCTTTCTATGTAACCACTTTCGTCTTAATAATGAAAAATATTCGTATAAATATATCAAATAAATGTGAAATAACAGATAACCGAGAAATGAAATGAACAGTAGTTGTAACGGCTGACTAGGAAAACTTCCTTGATTGATGTTTCCACTACATCTTCACGCTTTTTCCTCCATTTAACCAGTTGGGCAGAAGAAAAGTTCCGTTCTGATGATTCTACTAAGCACACAATATTGCCTAAGCAGAAATTAAAGACAGATACAGTAACTCAATACCCGGTAGAGACAACCAAGCTTCTATCCCAAAAACTGCAGATGACATAAGATAAATATTATATTAAAGTAATAATCAATAGCAATCATAATTCCTAAAAACTTGTAACCTCTTTAAAGAATAATAAATAAATTATATATATAAAAATAATCCTTATTTTATACTTTCCACCTTTTCTCTTCAAAGAATATTTTCTCTATACAAGCGCCTGTAATTGAATAAGTTAAGGTTTTCATTGATTGTTATTTTTTTTTCATTGTTTTTATAACTAGGGTAGTAATTTTTTTTATTGTGACCAGTTTCGTAGGCCGTCGTGGTTCAGCGGCGCAGCGTGTGACTTAACACGACGGTTATCGCTTCGAAACAAACTTGAGAAATGAATTATAATTCATTTAGTCGCCCCGATAAGAAGATAGCTACTTATTGTAGCTCCGTCCTCCCCGTCGTCGGTCTCTTCACAGAGATCACTCAGCCTGCAAGCAAGTAGGAGCTGTCAGCTGACATGTCGCCGTTGTTTGACATCCAATCGGATGTTAAACAAGGATTCGCCATGTAAGCTTGGTTGTTCAATTTGTATTTGAATATCTATGGGTATTACAAAAGAATAATAACAGAAACAGACAGACAGATATGCTTCCAAAGTATATGCGGAGTCAGTTTGGCTGGTTGAATCCGCAATAAAGGGATTATACATAATGGCAGGTGTGTAAATGGCTAGCGGGGATGTCACGATGAGAATGAAGAACGTGCTCAGCTGATTTGGTCACGACGAACGATTGAGTGACGAAAGTCTGACAAAAAAGATTTGGTGGAAAAGTGAGTGGTAAGACAGGTAAAGCAAGCCCTCGGTTGACCTTTGAAAACACAGTATCATATAATGGAGAAGTCACGTATAAATCATAAGGAATGGCACATATGAAAAGGTTGACATTGGACCAGGCGTACGAAATATGTAGAGACCATTACATTTGGCGCTCCGTTCTCTCTGACTATCCCGCTAGAGATACAGCGTGTACTTAGCTGATGTGGGTTTCTTCTGCATACCACGCGTGCACGCTGTATTTCACGTTATAAAAGAACTTCAAAGTCAATAATATAAATAAAGTTTGCTAAATTGTATTTGAATATTGTTTTTGTGTAAAAAAAAGTATTGTAAAATAATTTAGATTAATAATTTAAAAAAAAAATTAAAAATGGGGAATGCGAGTTGTTGCATTATAAAGCATTTTACATATGGTTATACACTGAGGTGCTGGTATCAACTCTGTACAAGCTAATAGGGCTGATACAATTAACTGTACGTTTTAAAAAAAAAAGGAATAGTAATACAAGCGCAATTAGTAATACAACATAGTAAGGAACGGCCGACGAGTCATAGCCGCTCTAAAATTATGCTTTCTGATCTTTTGCGCATTATGCACATGACGGCCACGACTTTTCGACCGTACTGTGGATGACATTAACTGTCATTGGCAGCAGTCACAGTCTGTGTGGATTTCAAAAATCATCAGAATCTTATGAATGTACAGTTACATTAGGTTATGATAATAAAATAAAAGTAATGTATAATAAAAGGATATAAGTAATAATAATAAGTACGGTCCTTTTGTCCATTATGAGTAATTAAAACAGACGAATATTATCAGAATTGGACGTTATAAAATTGTTCCATTTTTTACAAGCTTTTTTTAATTTTTATATATAATCTAACACAAGAAAGTGAAATCGTATAATAGTATTGTAGTATATATCATTTTTTATTTTTGATGAGGATTACAATTTTTAAAACATTAATTTTAATTTATCATTCTATATCAAAATAAAATAAAAACATTTTATAATGGAGAGAGGAGAACAAATCAAGTGATAAAAATAAAAAATAAAAAAATATAACCATAAAAATTTTCAATTAGAAATTATACTAAACTGAATTACAAAAAATAGTAACTTATTTTACATTAATAAGAATTGTCTACGGTAAAGTAAAAATATAACTCTATGGTTGCTTATAATACGGCTAAATTAGAAAGGTAGCTCCTTGGCTAAATTTGATATGAAGACTTCATATTTTTGTAGTGATCGTCTTATGAATAGATACACGATTCAATTCAACTCTACATACAAATAAAAATGGTGGTTCAATTTCTATAAAACATTAAGTAAATTGAATTATGTTATAAAAGCAACATAAGTGTATTAAATGTTATTTTTATTATTTAATAGTATCACATTGTAATTGTGCATCTGGTGCGATTACGTGGTGCGTAAGCGAGAGTTGTGTTTGACAAATAACAGGTTGTTGAATATACCGACTTGGTTGAGATTTTATACAATTACTACAGTGTTGTTTTCCATAAATGGTGAAAGCATTTTAACTAGTGAATAACAATATATTATCATCGCTTTATCAAATTATGTCTGAAGTGAAGTTATTTTAAATGCATCAAGCTGGATCAACTTCATTTACAATCAGCATGTGACCCACATCTGAGATTTCTCTTCCTCTTAGATTGTTATTAAAGTAAACTTTACATTCACAAACACCAAATACGCACCGGCTTAGGTTTTCCATTTATTATAATTGTGTTTCACCTTTATGGACATGACATTTAGCAAAGTTGTCACGGTTGACTACAAACTGTGCAGCTCTTGGGGGGTCAGATACATAATGCAGGGATTTTGCAAATATCGCATACACTGAAAACTTTTTGAATTGTAAAATATTTTAAAATTAGTAACCAGTGATCAACCAACGGCACAACATTTCGAAAAATGTTTTTGATTGTTATCTTAAAAGACATTAATGTGAAGTGATGTGGTGAATCAAAATGAGATTAAGAAATCTTAATTAATGTTTCAAGAAAGTGTACAATGAAGCAGGATGGCTCATGCTGAAAATCATAGATATATTGTGCAGGTTTGTTCTTTTCTACTTTTGTTGATACAAATGTTGCTTTATATTGATATATTGTCATATACATATATATATATTTTTTTAACAAGTAATTTTAATGTCTACTTAAATGTATCTGTTTGTAAATGTTGATTAAATAATAATATATAATATAAATTACTGTTATATTTGAATGAACTTTTTGTAGATAATATAATTTTAATGTGACCTTTGTTCCTCTTTTTATCACAACTTGGAATTACTGTTGTAACAATGCTTTATGTTCTAATTTGATTATCAAATCATGTTTAAGTCTAAATAAATATAATTTAAAATAGCTAAAAATCTATAATTGAAATATTTAGTAAATTTTGCTAACAGTATTAAACTAACTAATTTTGATTTTATTTGTTATAGAAAGTTCATACAACAATTTTTTGAAATAGATTTAAATATATTTATAAAGTAGTTTATCAACATTTACAATTTCTTATTAAATTGGCACTCTACTTTAATGTGAAAATAATGATTATTAAAAAAATTTTATCATTCAGATAATAATAAATAGTTATGCTCAGGTTATAGAGATTATTTGTCCCCTTTACCTTTTAAGTAAGCTTAAATATATTTATTTTATTTTTAACTTAACATCTTTTCAACATATCTGGGTAGGCAGAGGGAACCCAGTGCTAAGACACTGTTAGGAATGCCCCACTTTCCACCTGATTTTCTAGACATTGCATGGTGAACTTAGTACAGCTGGTCTTTGATTTTTTTTATATAATAATTCTTCTAATTGGTGATTGAACCCATAACTATCATGCTTATAGTAAGATGCTGTCCCATTGAACAATATCAATATCTTAATGACACTTTTAAAATGTATGAATTAATCTTCTCATTGATTGGAATAAAGTTGCTTTCTAGCAATGTACATTTACATACAAATTTAAATTACATAACAAATTTTAATGTAATTATCACTGATAACCAAGAAATTGAAGAGTAAAAGTATGTATAAAACATTATTTTAGGACAGGACATTTACAAAGATATCATATGTTATAATTCAGATACTTTGAAGCATCTCACCTTATTAAGTCAAGTAGTATTTGTAATTAAATTAATACATTATGTTGAGACCATTTGTGGTCGGACTGTTAAAGTGATGGTTGAGGGTTTGATATCCACTAAAAAAAATTAAACAAAAAACAAATGTTTTGTGTTAAAAGACAAATGTTTTATGATAAGTTTTACCACTTATCATGCAATGTCATGAAAATTGGGCAGTCTATGCGAATCAGAGTGTTTTAACTCTGTTTCCTCTACATACTCTGATGAAAAAAAAATGCATTCTTTCAATTATTGTATTTGCATCATAATCACTTGTTTCATTAGAATATTGCATTTATAGGTTTTTGTGGGAGCACTTTCTGCACAATATGAAGCCTTGTCAGTGGAAGCCTCAAAGCAGACGAGCTCAGAGGAAATAGTTTGTTGTATAGCTGACAAACTCAACTTGAATGATGGTTCAGGAGGGCCATACGAATTGGCAGAGGTATGTTGTAGTTAATATTTTACATTTATTTATTTTGAAAATCTAATTTGTATTGTAACTATTTTCCTAAAGAGTTATACTGAATCCTTTTCATACAGAAAATTATAAAAACTAGAACTAGAAGTAATATGGATGAAAACTACTGTGTTGTGTATTTTTTTTTAGATTTCATAATTCTAATATAAAACATAAAATGTTTTTGATAACATATAATATTATCTATACTAAATTGCTTGGCCATTTTTTATAAATTCTTTAGAGAAAAGATCTAAAATTTTTAGGACCTTGACTATGCAAGGAGACATTACAAGGCTTTTCCTTTGATAATATTTTTTAATTGCAATAAAAAACTGTTTGTAAAAAACATGTTTTGTTAGAAACAATAGTAATACAACCTTAGTATAAGACAAGATTAGTCACTCATGATAAATATCATCAATTAATTTTTTGCTGCCGTACTAGCAACCAGCGGCTACTTGTGTGAATTCCACACAATCATTACTTCTATATAATATAAAAAAAGAGTTTCTGTTTTAATGTTTTAATAGTTTATATGAAGTTGTATCATTGTAGATGTATATATTTTTTATTGAAAAATTCTTATATTGGAAAAAGAAATGTTTAAAGCACAATGAAAGTTCAAATAGAATATTTATGTATGTAGATTATAAATTAAAAAATAATGCAAGTACAATATAAATATTGAAAAATGTTTTATAAGTAATTCACACTCAATATCCTGCAAATCTATACATATAATAAAAAAATATCAGATTGCTGTCTGTATATGGAAGATATATGAGAAAAACGAAATGTGGGCATTTATCATTGTAATAGAAAAACAACGATTTTGAAAATTTTTGGCCTGCTTATCTGGTCCTTTGTACACGCTAATCTCAGAAACAATTTACGTAATTTAAATGCTTTTTTTTATATTTAGTGTTTATTTTATTTGAATCAGTTCTAAAACAAAAAAAAATGGTACTTTCCTATGCCGATGAAGTTACAAACATAGGTCATGAATATTTTATCCTATTCACTGGGAATTCCATAAATCCCCAGGATGAGATATAATTGCTAGATAATGTAATGTAAATCACATATTTTTATGGAAGGCAAATAAACTTTTTTATGTGTTTTAGAACTATATTTATCGCAAAAGCGTGTGACCGTAACGCTACAGCTGTGGGTTCGATTCCACTGGAGGGAATTAATTATTATTTATTGATATTATCATATCTTCGCTCTGGTGCTAGGCATAAGCTCGGCTTTGAGTCCCACTACACAACACGTAATGCCTCGAAGGGTTCGGCGGAAAGTGGGAAACGGAGTGTCATTAAACTAAGATAGGCTAGGGATACTGATAAAAAAAACTATGTTTGTAAAGTTATAACATATGTGCAGGTTGTGGGAGATATGGTCAGCGGGGAATGTAAAGAAAGGCGACTTGGGCCTAACGAGTCGCCGGTCGCCGTCATGATGTTGTGGCCGAATAACAACTCTGGTCAATATTACAGGTTTGTGACATTTTTCATATATATATTTTCTTTTTGTATAATATCTTTTGGGGAGAATCGGAATATATTCGCTAAAAATAAAAAAAAGAAATAAAGTATATCACAATTCCTTACGACTAAAGGAAACGTCAAGATTAATCGATCTTTCATTATTCTTATTTATATAAACTATTATGGCATTAAAATATTCCACAATATGCAACGAGAGCAGCCGGCGCGTTGGCATTTACTTCCCGTCATACTTCGAAAACAAACATCGCCTTAGCCGCGACGACGGACAGCGCCGCACATACTGACTCAAATTTTTTTAATGATAAATACGGACAGAATAAGATTATTCACGAACAAAATAAATAATTTCAATATATTTGGAATTTATATGACGTGTTTTAATAGACTGCTCGGCCCCTTCTTATCAGTCCTACTTTAAAACTTCCTTTTGTACAAAAAAATTGACTCATTTCTTTGTGTTAACTTATTTCAATGATCATTTTGTTTATTATGTTTATTAGAAAATTCGTTTCGAAATAATGAAAAATTTAAATAAATTATATTTTTGATGTAACAATTTTATAATTATTATTTAACGTTTAAAATTACTAATCAGCTTCACGCTGTATACCGCATACAGCAGGGTAGGCAGTGGGAACCTAGTGTCAAGTCACTCCGTTCTTCTGTTTCCGCCGAATTTGGGAGGTATGACGTGTTGAGTGACGGAACTTAGCGCCGCTCTTTGCCTCGACACCAGAGCGAAGAAATGGGAATATAAATTTAAATAAATATTTCAGTTCCTTTAGTGGGTATCGAACCCACAACCGTCGCGTTACAGTCACACCCTTGTGCCCCTGCGCCACGACGGCCTCTAAAACTAAAATTATTAAAAGGTAAATAATATCAAATGGGCTCGCAAATGTTTTTCCTCTACGACTTAATTAACAACAATGCAGTAGCCACTCTTCTGTATAATTATCGACGATATATATATACAACAGCGGGTTTAACCTTGCCGAGATATTTATTTACATTCAGTGCGTTAACGATATCTTATTATATGCATATACGTTAACGATCACGCCAACGTCACTTTGTAATGTTAAGAGAGATCCCGATGTATTATCACTTTATTCAATGCATTTGAAGTCGTTAAATTTTAATTATCTATAAATACTTACTTTCTTTATAATATAAAATGACAATTAAATAAAAAAAAAATATTTATATGAGATAATATTGTATAAATCTATATATTTAATTATATTATTTATTATAAGAACAACTCGCGATATCTTTTGGTTCATTAAATTATCCTGTCACTGGACAAGTATTTGTAGACGACAATAGTCTTTATAATAACTCTACAGTGATTCATACATCATTATTTGCGTGTAAAATAACAGTTGTGGCATTTTTGCTCTCGTATCCTTCATAGTGTAAATACGTTTATTTTTGTATAAATAATTGTACAGCCCTGCAGTATATTTGTTGTTAATTAAATACGTTAAAATAGTTATAGAACATTTAAAATAATTATGATTTAATGAAGGGCAGTATTACCACTGGCCAAAGTATATTGTTGATGCAAGTGAGTCACTCTTCCTGCCATGGTCGTGTGATAACAACCGTCCTGCCAATCAAATTCAAACTAAAAGTCTACCGCTCAGAGTACAGATGAATTCCCAAAGTTTCTTTTGGTAATTTTCCAAATATAAAACATTTAAAGATATTTGCTACATATTCATGATTTGGTAAATAATATAATATATTTTTATTGACAGGTTTTATCTTCGCGAGAAAATCCCCGACGACCCATGGATGGAAAACTTTTCAGTCGACCCGCAACTTATTAAGGATTATTTTCAAAGGTTCCTCTATCAGCCGAAAGACCGTGAATATCCGGACCTCTGCCAGCTCCCAGAGTTAAACGAACAAACGTTACTAGACAATTTGAGAGCCAGATTTGCCGCCGGGTACATCTATACATATGTGGGTTCTATATTAATAGCCCTCAATCCCTTCAAGTTTTATCCAATTTACAATCCAAAATACGTAAAATTGTACCAAAACAAACGTATCGGGTCGAGCCTCCCTCCTCATATATTCGCGGTGGCGGACGCGGCGTACCATTGTATGCTGCGGGAGAGGACAAACCAATGTATCGTTATAAGTGGTGAAAGTGGTTCAGGAAAGACGGAAAGTACAAATTTTCTTCTACATCACCTTACAGCGCTTAGTCAAAAAGGATCTCACGGTAGCGGCGTGGAGCAAACGATATTGAGTGCAGGGCCCGTGTTGGAGGCGTTTGGGAACGCGAAGACAGCTCACAACAACAATTCCAGTCGTTTCGGCAAGTTCATCCAAGTTAATTACAAGGAAAATGGAATGGTCCACGGTGCGGTCGTACAGAAATATTTGCTGGAAAAATCTAGAATATGCAGCCAAGGCCGTAACGAGAGGAACTATCACGTGTTTTACTATCTACTGGCCGGTGCCTCCGAACAAGAGAAGGAACAGTTACATTTGTTAAGTGTTGATAAATATAATTATTTATCTAAAACTGGTTGTAGTGTAGTGCCTGGTGTTGATGAACAATATGAGTTTTCTCGCTTAAAACAATCTATGGACATGGTTGGTTTTCACACTGGACAAGCAGCGGAGGTTGTTTGCTGTTCTATCCGCAGTTCTCCTTTTGGGTGAGTCTTGACAGTTTTGTAGTAATAGTTGTGGGTTGATTTACACTCATAGGAGTGAAATACTTTAATTTCCTTGTTCTGGAGGATTTTTATGTGTCCTCAACAAAGTTATGATACTGGACTTTTCAAGTCGTGGATCAACAAATTCCTTAAAATCTAGAAACATATGATCCCTCTGGTGCTGATCGGATCGGAAGATCGGGTAAAAAAAAAAACTGTACCAGTTACCAATATTGTTTCTGCAAACAAAAATATTTTATAATCATTATTATCAAAAAGTCAAAATAATAATCACCTTAATACATTATTGTCGCTTTTATATAATTTACCTACATTATCTGATTACACACAGTATGTTGTGATAAGAAACAATACGATATTGACGAAGTTAAATGACCCTAAAAAATTGTTAATAAACTAATTTAAATAAGAAAAGAGTAAAATATTTTACAATAGAGTTCCTATGAATACCAACATTTGTTTCAAGATTTGTGTATGTAGTTCGAACAACATACAGGCAAATAATTATTTGTCCTCTTTGTATTTTGAATGTATTCAAAACGCAAAGTTAATTATAAAATTGAGCAGTAATAAATTATTATAATAATGACATATGATGTATTAAGGCAAAGTTCAACATACATTCCTGTTTTCTGTTTTTTTATTTTATTTTATTGTTATTAATCATTATGAAAAAGTAATAAGTGACGATATTAACTTATTATATATTTCTTAATTTAAAGTAGAATTCCTACTATTTAAAAGAATAGAAAAATTTTAGCCTCTTTTTTAGTTTGCCTTAATTTTTTGAATAGTTGAGAGTTTTTTTTTATAACTTAAATCAAAGTGTTAACAATATTCAAAGTTAAGATCATGTCAAACTTGCCATTTTTCTGATCGTGTATGTTCCTTCGATACTACGACGATCATATTTAAGAGAAGCCAATAGTATATTATCAATTACACCATGGAGACTTAATATTACATTTTTTTTAGGTTCGCTGTGTATAGCTATGTATGTAGGGTGAACAAGACATATAAACTTTTTAAATTTTTTAATTAGTATATTACTATACATATCTACCGCCCATCCAAATATATTTTGAAACCATTTGAGAATCTATTGAAATATACACAAGAAGTTTCATTCATATCAGCCCAGCCATTTAGAAGCACTACTGAAGAATTATAAACATAAAATATCCAATTTTTCAGGTAATGTTGAGTTTCAGCCCCAACGAAAATCATATCATCACGATGAAGCAGTTGGTGTTCGCAATCCAGAAGTAGTCTCACTGATATCATCACTTTTACGAGTTAAACAAGAAACCCTCCTAGCCGCTCTTACTTCGAAAAGGGCGAGGGCGTCTGGCGAAACTTTAGTTATTAATTATAGGTACTTTTCTTATAATTAATTTTAATAAGCATCTCTACCAATTAATTCTTTCTGTCAAAATATACGTTCCTTTTCACTGTCTTAAAATTCATCCATTGAAATGCAAACTGTGTTTTAAAAAACATTTTATTTTTACATTTTTAAATTACTTATCTTGCTATATTTTATTATTTATAGCTATTTATTATGTTATAAGTCAGTAATCTTTGAAAATTTAAAGAAAAGAAATATACAGAGAAAGAGACGAAGAGAGGGGATTTTTCGAGATATTATGAAAATGGAAAAAATATAATCAGATTATATAATTTATATATTATGCATTCAATATGCACACAAATGAAAATGGATTATTTTGATTTACTCGCTCTGCTAAGAGGGCAAATCGCGGCGTTGAGTTTCGTCATTCAACATGCAGTGTGCCCATAATTGAGCGGAAAATGAGAGACAAAGTGTCTTAACACCTGTCCCCTGTGCCTACGCTGCTGTGTGCGGGATACAGTGTAAATTTTTGTTTATGTGAAATTGTAGGTTACCGGAAGCGATAGCAACAAGGGATGCGATGGCCAAATGTTTGTATGGGGCTCTGTTCGACTGGATAGTGATGCAGGTCAATCACGCGTTGCTGTCTAAGAAGGACACTCTGAGGGAGCATCAGGGGCATAGTATAGGTAATTTGACTAAACATATTTATATAACTAACATTTGTTAACTTTTTTTGTATTGCATAAATCCATTGTATTATCATCTTTAGGTTTCTTAAGTTGTTACTTATATCAAAACAAAAGAATAAGAAAGTTACATTGAAGAAATCTGTTAAATAAAAGAGTTATAATTTACAGCCACCATTGCTGCTTTTATTTTTACTCCTAAATATGCATCTCTATACTCCATATGCTAATAAATATAATAAAATCAACAGAGACGTGAGACAAATTAAGAATTCAATTTTTTAGGATTTATACACATATTTATTATCTATACTATAAATATTTTTAATTTTAATATACCTTCTGTTAACTCACAGGTGTACTCGACATATTCGGTTTCGAGGACTTTGGTCCGAGCAACAGTTTCGAGCAGCTATGCATCAACTACGCCAATGAGCACCTCCAGTACTATTTCAACCAACACGTGTTCAAATATGAGCAAGAGGAGTATCGGAGAGAGGGTATCAGATGGACGGATATCGGGTTCTCCGATAATACAGGATGTTTGCAACTTATAGAGGGCAAGCCGGGTGGTCTGTTGTGCTTGTTGGATGATCAGTGCAAGTAAGTAAAACTAAAAGGTGTATTTATGTGAGATCAGATAAACTGTCGGGAAGGGGAATACTGAGGGAGGAATATAAGAGAAAGTGATGTATACTTTTACTATAATACTCTTCTTCTTCTTCTCAGTGGTTTACTGTGACGATCAGTAAAATAATTTGATAAAATCACTTTCACCATGTTATGCTGAAAATGTTTTGTGGGTCGTACCGTGCCTTAATTTTAAGAACTGGATTAAAGTAAAGAAATAATGAATTATCAAAAACAAAATTACACGCTATAAGTTCGTGTATTTAACTTATTTCAAGTATAATAACAGACAAAACTTACACACATATATTTTGTTTGTTAGTATTTGATTGCAGCATGTTCGTATTAGCTATTAACATTTTTGAAGGTAAATCTTAACTTAAATCAATTTCAGTTTCCCGTGGGCAACAAACGAGACCTTACTGCAAAAATTCAATTCAGTACACGAAGACAGTCCGTTCTATGAGAAACCCCAGCGACGAGAACCGGCGTTCGTCGTGAAACATTACGCTGGCAAAGTAAAATATCAGGTAAACATTACATTCGAAAAAACACACTATTTGCTAGTAACATACTTCTGTTCACCACTTTCCGCTGAATTGTAGAGCCATTGCGTATTGAGTGGAGAAACTCAACGCCGCCTCATTACAGAGGAAATTAAAATATTATATATTTAATATCCTGAAGTGAAAATCGAACTCAACCTGTCTAGCTTACAATCGTGCGCCACGACTGGCCCCTATGGTATCTCATTTAGGATATATTATATTTTTTTTTACAACATGTATCTCAGAATAATACTTATTTAGAATATGTATAGAAATTTGAACGTAGCGGGACTCGAACCCGTGCCTCCTGGAAACCGACCAGGCGCTCCGATAATATGATAATATATCTTAGAATATGGACAGTAGAGATTTTCTTCTTTCTTCTATTCCATGAAAATATAATCATATTATTCATACAAAAAATATCATATTATTACTACATATTACACATATATGTTTCAGGTAACAGCAATGAGGGAGAAAAATCTAGATCTAATGCGTCAGGACATCGTGAGTGTATTGAAGAATTCGTCGCTAGCGTTTGTAAGGGAACTGGTTGGGGTGGACCCCGTCGCTGTATTCAGATGGGCCATAGTGCGTGCTTTCTTCAGGTAATTTCTTTATTTATTTATAATTATAAAAATAAAATAAATCAACTTCACGCTGTATCCCGCACACAGCAGGGTAGGCAGAGGGAACCATGTGTTAAGACACTCCGTTCCCCACTTTCCGCCGAATTCTGGAGGCATTGCGTGTTGAGTGGCAGAACTCAACGCTGTGCTTAGCCTCGACGCCAGAGCGAAAAAATGGAAATATAAATTAAAGTAAATATTTTATTTCCTCGAGTGGGGATCGAACCCACAACCAGTCGGTTTTACAGGCACACTTCGTGCCACTGCGCCACGACTGGCCTCACCTTTATAATTATATTCTAGTTTTATGGTGAAAAAACAAACTGTAAGCATCACCATCAGCGTTACGCTTTGTCTTATTACCAAAGCAATTAAATAAAAAACAAACCCACAACCAAAGTTTTACATGCAATCGCTGCGCCATGACTGATAAAAAAGTTAATGGTCCAATTGTGTTCTTATTTTCAGAGGGTACTTCGCTTTCTTAGAAGCTGGTAGGCGTCATAGGGTCAACAGAGTGGACGGAGCATCTAGAGTACAAAGGGCTTCGATACACGCACCAAATGACAGCATCATCAGGTAACGACAGTGTCCAAATAATAATAAAACTTTATTTTTTAAATATTGTACCCAAATTGCATCGACAATAAACAAAAATCGCTTCTGTCTACAGTTAACCAATTATTTACGAACATGTGACTTATTAACATAATATATGAAGCATGAATAAATACTATATGAATTTGTCACTCCCTAAAGATTTATATTGAATTTGATATTACAGTGTAAACTCTATGTAACAACACTGAAGAAAGAGCCTGCGTATTTTATGTGTATATATAGATAAATAGTACAGTCGTTAAATATGATAGAAAATTGCAATAATTACGAAAACCAATGTAACAAAAACCGAATAGTAATAGTAAAATGTAATTATTTTTTTTATGCATATGATATGTATTCATATATATACATAATTAGTATTGTTTTGAAATGTGTGTAATCAAAATATGGAAACCAAAAGATTCTTAGTCTTATTGTGATACATACGATGTCGAGAAGTTGAGTTTTTTTGTTTGTTATTAAGAAATTCTGTAATATTATATACTGTTTAGGTTAATATCAAAACCAAACAACAAAAATCATAGGGATTTCAATACTTCATCGAGTTTGTCGTTAAAACGAATGGCGTTATATAGAGTTTACACAGTACATAATATAAGCTTCGCTAATATTGTATTGTGACGTAATGATATGTCTCTGCTCAGCCAACTGGCGACAGTATCGTCAATCAATCTCGCAATCAACCGAATTGCGTAAGTCACCGTTTATGGCATGCTTCAGTTATATGTGCACTCGCATGTTGATGTCCATGTTTTGTTTAATATCAATTTTATTGTCATCTGTGTTAGTTATAAGGCTGTGTTTATAATTGTAAATGCAAGACAATATTGAAATTTAATGGGAAAATATATTAGTAAATTAATGTTTGAAATAAACGTAAATACAGCCTAACATTTCAGCGCAAACATCTCACTGTTAGTGTTGTTGTAACTAATCGTTATAGTCTCATGTCACACGGTCATGCATGTATTTTGATGACGGCACATAGTCAATTTGTTTTTTTTTATATTTGTATTAGTTTGTTGTTATTTATTTGTTTGTTATCGCTCGTATTCATAAAAAAAAATTAAACATTGTAGTTTACTTAAAATTTTGTTTATTATCTGTTCAAAAGCTAAAGATTATGTATACGAGTATAGTAGTCCGGCGATCATATAGAGAACATATGTAAATTAGATTAAAAAATGCACTATCAACAAACTATAAACACATTTATTAATTTTTCATCGTGGACACAAAGTGCCCTTGCAATCGCTGCAATCTGAAAAGAGACCATTTGTGCTCGCGTAAAGACTCATATAACAGGCGTGTTACTCGCTCCTCTTCTCCCTCCACCCGGTTGCGCTGTAAAGACCATCCTAGGTCAACGGCAATTTTGTCCTTAAATTTTCGACAAGGAACTTTAGAGAACTATAAACAAGTTTAATGCACAGTTAATTTTTCTTCGTCGTGCCACACTTAATTATTAGCAAAAAAATGTATAGTACAGTGATCGTGTGACACAAAGTTAGAGTCTCGTGTGAGAGCCGGACTATAGCGACTATAGCTCAGTGTGGCCGCTAGGGCGAGCAGGGCGCGGGGGGCGCGGCCCTACCGCGTGGCGGAGACGCGCACGCGCCGCGCCGAGCGCGAGCACGAGCGCTTCGACGACGCCGACGTGCTGCAGCGCGCCAGCCAGATCGTCATGTACGCCCACCACGCCTCACTCCGCCTTGTGCTTGCTCTGCCGGTCGTGGGTGTTCTCTTATGGTGGTGGCTCCTTGACGTACTGCAGCGCGCCAGCCTGTTGTCCGCCTTGCGCTTCACGCATGCTGAGGCTCGCTCGTATGTCCGTGCCGTACATGAATGGATGAGTCAACTTGCTTGTATATATACTTTTTTTTATCATAATTAGCTCTTTAGAACTCTTAAATGAGAATGAATTATTATTTATTTATATTTTCATTTCTTCCGCCACTCCCAGGCAATACCTCAAAAATTCGATGGAAAATTGAGAACAGAGTGCATTAACACTAGATTTCCTCTGCCCTCTTCCTAAAACAAAACTATTAAATAAATAGCCGACTCTTAGGAAAGATTATTTAAAAATGCTTAAGTTTGTCTTCTGCAGTAAAACAGAACTAACACTTTCATGTATGGAATATACACGTATAAATAAAACAATCCTAATTATGATTAAAAAAATATATATATGCAAGTTTATTTATCAGCTTATTCGCGCCTAGTACGGATATGTATTACGCTATCATATATTTTCGTTTGATAAATTTTGGGTTTAACCAGTTGTTGGGTATTCTGTTACGGTGGTGGATGGTGATTTGATTGTAATTTTCCTCGTTTTGTTTTCTAATTATTTTTTATATGGGATTCTGTTTTTTTTATTATTTATATATATTTTTTTGTATTATTCTAATAAAAGAAAAAAAATATCAGACTAATAAATCACAGCTTTTTTATTCGGCAAATATTTCAATTAAGATTTCTAATTTTGCATGTTTTACGGTGGTTGGGGTTCGATACAACGTTTGCCAAAAATTAAAAAAAAATATGGATTCACAGGAAAAACAAGTCGTTCAGACCTAGAGAGCGTGCTAAGAAAGGCTTAAAAAACTTGCAAAGCGTGAAAACGCTAGCGGGGCGTACGGCCGCGCCCGCTGGGAAACGGAAACAACCGCTCACGGTGGCAGCACAGTTCCAGCACTCACTTGCCGCACTCATGGAGACTCTGAATCAAGCCAATCCTTTTTTCATAAGGTATATTTGACATACAATATATTATTGAGACCAGTCGCAACACAGAGGCACAAGTGTGTGACTGTAAACGCGATGGGTTGTGGGTTCGATCTACACTCGAGGAAATTAAATTTATATTTTCATTACGCGCGCTCCGATGTTGAGGCAAAACACGGCGTTGAGTTCTGCTACTCAACACGCAATGCTTTCAGAATTCGACAGATTGTGGGGAAAGGAGTGCTTGAACACTGGATTCCCTCAACCTACCCTGAAATGTGTGTGTGTGGGAATGTTAGGATAGCATAACGAGTAACGAAAATATATTGTCACAACACTGCGTTGTCTGTTTTAAATCGAATTCGAGACATTGCATGTCGAATGATAAAATTTAATACCATGCTTCACCCTTTTCACCAGGGCCATTTTCTAAAAGATGTATTATTTTATTTTTCAGGTGTATAAAATCAAATAGCGATAAAGTACCAAATGTATTCGACGAGGAGACGGTTCAACGCCAACTACGTTATACGGGGATGTTGGAAACTGTTAGAATCAGGCAGGCCGGATACAACGTGCGGCTCACGTACGAAGAATTCATTCAGCTATACAGGATACTCTTGCCCAAAGGACTTCTAAGTTCGCAGACGGACGTACGACATTTCTTAGCCACTTTAAATCTCGATAGAGATAATTATCAAGTAGGTTAGTATGACTTGAAAGTTTTATGAGCCTTATGAACATTTTAATGTTTGTTGATACAAGCAGTTCTTGATCTAGTCGAGTAAACGATCGATATACGATCGCCCATCACGTCTCAATTTCTTCTTAACACACAAAAAATGTCGTAGTAATAGTTACATGACTGTAAACTTAATATGTTTGTGTATTTTTTTTCTTTGCTCCTGGTAATAAAAATAGACAGCGCAAAATTGAGTTTCGCCATTTAACAAGTAATATTTCGTTATGCGAAAAGTGAGAGGTGTTGTTTATTTAGGTTACTCCCTACGCTATGTATATGGGATACAGTGTGAAGTTAAAAAAAAACAATAATTGTAAAAATCAATTTAATGTCTGCTAGGTGCTACAAAAATCTTCATGCGTGAAAGTGAACAGACCAAACTTGAGTACAGACTGCATCAGCAGATAATGGCATCCATTATTACTATCCAGAGGTGGTTCAGGGCGGTTTTGGAAAGGCGGCGTTTCTTGGCACTACGAAGAGCATCGCTTGTACTTCAGGGTTATTGCAGGTATACACGGCGATGTTTGTATTTAATTAGTCTAGTTGAGAACTGGCCATTATCAATGATTATTTTAAGACATAAATATATAATAATCTTATTACTAAATTGTGTGTATGATGTGATTTTCATGCCTGTATATAGCTAATTAATCTATTTATTATTATATATATTGTTAGTATTTTTAATAGTTCCAAAACATTGTCAATTTACAGACAATGGTTGATAATGCGACAAGCTATCAAATGTGAAGCGGCCGTCAAACTGCAAGCGTGGTTCCGAGGCACTCGCGTCCGTCGTTGGTACGTGCGGTTGAGGGACGCCACTATGCGCTTCCAGGCGGCGGCCCGCGGGTACTTACTGAGGAAAGCCTTGCCGGAGATAAGGAAACGAGTGCCGGTTAAAGCTAAGGTATGAAATAAGGATTGCATATTTTTAATGCTTTGCGTTGTTGTAGGCAGAAGGAATCTAGACCTACACTTCGCTCAATTTCAAGACATTTGTTGAGTGGCGGACCTCAATGCCGCGCTTGACTTATTAACAGAGGAAGAAAGTGTAAAAATGAAATCGTATCCACAACCGATGGATTTATATTCGAACTCTGTGCTGCTGGGCCACGAATTTTTTTTACGTGTTAAAAATATAGTACAAAAAAATAAAACAAATAAATCTCAATCATGATTCAATTTTAGTTAAGATTAAATATTATTGTTTTTATTATTATTTCGTTTATTACACATACCTACACTAAACAAAATTATATATAAACATTTTGACACGCAACACGCATGATTAACAAACTAATATCATTTCCCTTTGAATCTAGCAGTGTGCTAATAAATTTAATTTATAAAAAAAGTAAAGTGTTGTGAAGCACACCTGTATATATATACATATAGTTGTCCGTGTGTGTTGACAGCATGAGAATAAAGCGCCGCCCACCGACGAAGTATACAAGATCAGGAAGCCCAATATAGAACAACTAAAGAATATTATAGATATACAATTGTAAGTAAATGTTTAGATTTATATTTTGTAATCAAAAATATTTAAGAAAATACTGATTGGATACTGGTTACTTAAGTTTTTTTTTTATTTTTTACCCATTTAACAGAATTGTTGCATGTAACATTTAATGTGATAATTTGTTTCATACACGTGTCACACATTTGTTTCGCATCATTTTCAGACACACAATTTTCTTATTTATGATACCATACTTTTTTATGCAATAAAATATCGTTTCTTTTTTCAAATATGAATTGCATATTTCAGGAACATGCTCATACAAGAGGAGGCGGAAAAAACGCGACAGTTACGTGCTACTCAGTCTTTGCCTTTAGCAAGGTAATATAAAACTGAAATTTATTTTAAATACTAAAAACACAAAATATGTATATAAAAAAAAGGTTGAAATTGAGGAAAAACAACCAAAATTGATAATAAATAACCCTAATATTTTTTCCAAACAAATTCAACAATCTGCTACTATAAGTTGCCTCAAATTTAGCTCCCATTAAATTGGCAGAATATAGACTAATCAACTTATATTATTGCAATCACTGTACAAAAAATGTTTTTTTAATTATTTTTTTCTATAGTTTGGAGATAAAACGAGATAGCTTATTAGAAAGTTCAACAGCCCAGACCTATAATAAAAGAAGAGTATCTAAAACACAGAACATCACAGAATTACCTCTGAAACAGTCCAATCCAAGGTAATATTTCCAATATATAATTGTAATTTTACAATACATTTTATTTTCAGTGTTATCATACTTCCTATTAATATTATAGATGTAAAAGTTTGTGAGGATAGACGTTTGTTCCATTTTCATGCTAAAACTACTAAACAGATTTGGATGAAACTTTATAGTAATATAGCCAATACGTCATAATAGCACTGCCTGAACGTAAATGCGATGCTTTTGGGTTAGACCTTCACTAGGGAGAATGATTTTTTATTATTACAATAAACACTTTATACACTGATAGACCGATCAATTTTCCCTTCACACTACACAAACCAAAACTATTAAATTTTGGTTTTTGTCAAGAAAAATGCAGCAAAAAAAGAAAAGCATGGATGACGAAAGTTTGATGGGAACACCAATAAAAAAAAGGAAAAAACTTTTTTTTGATACAATAACAGTGTTTTGCTTTTTTTTTAATTATAATTTCTTTACAGCTTAATACATCAAGAGGGGAATGAATCGTCCCCAGATGAAAGTTGGAATGTCAACTCCACAAAGTATCCTCAGGGTATAGTGGCGTGGCCTAACAAAATAACAGCAGAGGACCTAGCTAACGAATTGTTATGGCTACGGATAGACCAGAATTATTTAATGGCTGAAAAGAATAAAGTAAGTATTTACTATAACTTACTTATTTAATAAAATTGGTCACTTTTTTAGTCTCACGTTGTATCCCGTTAAGAACCTAATGACATTTCGATTTGCCACTTCCACCCATCTTATAAAAATCTAACTTAGGCGGAACTCAACGCCGAGACTTTGTTTTGTTACTAGATTGAAGAAAAGGGAAGGGAAGTGGGAATCAAATGCACAAGCGTCGCGTTTATAGTCGACACTGTGCCACTGCACCCAACGGCTTCTATTAAAAACTAGCGTCTATTAATTCAAATAATAAAATATGATTAATTTTGTATTAGGTGAGAGAACGCGAATTGGCAGAATCTATAGCAAGCAGCAGTGAAGAATATCTTAGACAAGTAGGTGACTGGAGCCCAGCAGAGAGTTCTGACACTACAAAAAGTAGTTCGAGGTAGTAACTATTTTGTCTATTATAAAGGTTGTTTTTGTCATGTTTTTATTTGTATGAAACGTAATTTTAAAATGAACTAAATCATTAAATTGATGTCATTGTCATTATGTGTGGATAAAGAAAATGAAAAGTATTAATTTGTGAAAATTAAGCTTTTTATTTTCATTAATCAAACATCGAACCGTATGATCCCGGCCTAGAATAGGATCATCCTGGTACTGGTGGTGTCGTAAGAGGCGACTAAAGTACGTGTGGTAGAGTCACGTCGCCAGCAATGGCAACACGCATGGGCAGACTCGACCGGATCATTACCACCCCCGGCATTTGAAACCGGCGTGAAGTAGTGGCTTTATGCCACTGCGTTTCGCATCAGGTGGTAATGTCCCGGTTGGGCCCCGGCGCCCAACCCACCTTAAAGACCGGCAACGCACGTGTAACTCCTCTGGGGTTGCACGGGGTCGTGGGCGGCGGTAATCACTTACCATCAGGTGACCCGAACGCTCGTTTGCCGTGTCTCTTCCATAAAAAAAAATCATACCAACTGCTTATAGTAATCGCAGATATAAACCTTTTTTTTATTTAAAATTTTTTTTTTTATAAATTTCTATAAATGAATATAAAAAGTACGAGGTATATTACTATAAATATTATTGTACAATATTATAAACTAACGAATTGCAGACGAACATCCCCACAAGTATACCAGCGTAGTCTCTCCAGTACTACGTTAGAACCACCGACGCGAGCGTTGCAAAGCCTGCCTCCAGTGCGGCGGGACCCTCGCGACTCACGTGACCCCAGGGAGTCTAGGGAGTCCAGGGACCTTCGTGACGCCGCGCTACACCGGACTGATAATATTGATGCAGGTATTGTTTGAAATTGTTTTGTTTTTATGTTAATGCCAATAATAAGAGGCTTAACTTGGTATTGTATACAATATTTCTCAAAAACATAAGAATTCTTACTAATATTGGCAGTCAATAAACATTTACCTTATACATTCACCTTGTTATAATATGGCTTATCTATTTTGACCTTACTAAATTATTTATTAATAGAAATGAATGAAGAACAATGAAATTGTGTATTATGAAAAGGTTATCCGATTGGCCGTTTTTCGAATCCCTCATCCATTCTAATTAATTGGATATACACTGACAGAAGCAACTAACAAACAAAAAAAAGTACTGTGCGAGATCTGTGCTGTGATTTCCCTTAGATAGGCTTATGTGTGCGTCCGTCGTTCTTGACAAATGGCGTTTTATATAACAATATATTGTTTAAAAAAACACTTTTTCAATTTTATGAAAAAAAATATATTAGGCTTTTCTAGATAGAGAAGATAAAACTCTGGTTTCACTTAAAGTGATGCCGACACTTCTTCTCTGTTTGCACCTCACTTTCACTATTCATAAGAACTTTACTGTAACGAACTTTGAAGCATTTCACACCTATTAACATTCATTATCAACGATTTGTTCATTAAACAATCATCCCTTCCTGGTTCATGAAATGACTCAATTTACCAAACTTAGTTCTATTTACCTATATTTTATTATAAATTATTTATCTATAATTTTTTCATTAAAAATGTTTCGTCTCGTCAATATTTCGTGTCAAAAAGAATATTTTAATATATGTATATCTTCTTTAGCCTTATGTTGCTCTAACTTAAATTATTTTTTTATGAAAAATTTCGACCAAAAGCCGAAAGTTTCATACGCTTGCGTTATCCTATTTTTATACATATTAATTTCATATTTAATTATAATACTACTCGATACAACGATAGGTAACACTACATCACTGCTTTCTTCATTATCATTAGGAAGCGCAAATATGCATAACATAAGATATATCTTAATTACGTTACACGCACTATTTACAGTTAACTCATAACGCAGTTACCGTTATTTTCTTCTGTGTTGTCGTTAATTTGTTTGTCCAACAATATTGTTTACTTCAGTGTCTACAATAAAATACCCTAATTAACTTGTCTTTTGTTCGTTCGTTCGTTTCGTTTCTGTTCGTTCGTGCATTAGAGTATTCATTGTGAAGCTACAACCAACAACATGCGCTTCTTGTTACTGAATTTAGAAAGATGTTTGTGTCAAATCTATATAGTTTTTGAAGAGCAATATTTTTTGTCTATCTTAGGAGTGTCTGTTTCTTTCCTTTTAATTAAATACTGTGCTCTGTTTATACCAATTATTTTACTATATCATGGTAAGTCGTGATCGCTTATTGTTTTCTTTTTAATTTCGAATAATGGTAATAATATATACATGTTTTTTATTATTCTACGTCTCCTTTATTGTAGCCTGTAATGTATTATTTTAGTATGTTGCTATAATGTAAATTCTTAAAAATAATGTTGACCCTTGTTGAATATTATAGTAGCAAAATATAACGTTTAGATTTAGACTGTGTATAGAGAATGTGATCGTTGTTTATGTTCAACTAATTAAAATAAATGTTGTGAATTACACAAGCAACATAATTGCTCCATGGTATTATGTTTGTTCATAACAAACGTATTTTTAATGTGAATTCTCTACAATCACACTATATTCATGGCGATGAACTAATCATTATATGATTATCAGCAAAATCAATGGTCTCATTTCCTTTTTAAACGAACCAAGGCTACTAGTTAACTTGACGTAATATATTTTACAATATTAGATAAATACCAGCTCAACGACTCAGACGTGTTAAATATACGTAGAGTAATAAAAAATTCTGAGCAACATTTAAACAGATTTTTTTCCACATGAAATTAAACGGAGGCCTTATGGCGCAATGTTTCAGCTTCTGACTAAACGCGACGGCTGTGACGAATTATCTCTATTTACTCGTTCTGGTAAAAGACAATTAATCTGGTTAAAATCAACAAGCAATATCAATAAGAAATGACTTGTGTGGGTGCAGGCAGCGTCCCCCGCTGCGAGGGCCCCCCGGCGCCGCCGGCGCGCGCGGCGCGGCGCTCCCCGCGGCGCCTGCCGCCCGACCGCGCCGCCCACGTGCCGCACGGCGCGCCGCTGCCGCTGCCGCTGCCCGCTGAACATTTGGACATTAAACGGTATTTATTTGTTTCAACTTAATTGATACTACGTTTATGAGATGATCATTTAGTTTGTACTGTTTAGTAAAATAGTTCTAAGGGTACTTAACAGTTAGCCTTGATTTACATAGTAGTCAAAATGTTCATTTAGGGGACAATTCTAAGACAAATTGTGTTGAGATTTACAATTTTTTTATAATATTCATTTTTTTAGATTCAAGATTTACAATTTTTTTTTCATGTTATTTGTATTTATTGTGTATAATTAAGAATTTATTGTTTGCCATATATAGAGCGGTATCAGAAGTGACAGTGGGCGGTAGTGGTGAAGCGCTACGTCGACGTAACTCTGATCCCGCGCCCGATCCTCGTACTCCTGCTCCGGACTACATCGGACACACTGGAAATGGACTATTTGGTATTGCTGGCCATAGGTAAAATTTTTAATTATTTTAAGCATATAGATAATTACAATAAGCTTCACGCTGTGTGTAACATATAGCAGTATACGTAAATCTAATGTTAGTCCACTATTCAAGACTTTGCGTGTAGGATGACAGAACTCGTCTCTCGTTTATTTTCTTACCAAAATAAAAAACTAAAATAATTAATTTCGCCGAACAAGTAATGTATTTAATACCGTCGCGTCTAAAGTCAGTACGAAGATTTATTAATACTTATCTTAAGTATCGTGTAGCAGCAGCTGACGGTGGACGCTCTTTGGTACTAAATACGAAATCCATTTAAAAGAAATATATCTTATTTACCTATTTTCTTTTCCCCGTTCTGGTACTACAAAACAGCGTAGAATTCTGTCATTCAACACTGTCTCAAATTCAGGCAAAACATGGGGCATTCAATATCATGAAAATAAATTTTAAAATTCTTAAAGACAATTGACAGTTACTTTTTTATCTTCAGATTTCGCAAAGGAACGAGATTCGCTAAAGGTGATAAATGCGTATACTGCCACAACGCTATCGATGCGTTCATCACACAAGGACAGCGGTGTATTGACTGCAAACAGTTATATCATACTAAATGTATACAAAACAAGGGCGTGATAACGATGCCGTGCCCTAGTCCCGTGACCGTCGCGGCCAGGGGGCGGCATAAAAACAGAAAACGAATAATGCTCAACAAGGACTCCCCATACAGCCTCACCACTGACCACTCCAAGGGTCCCGCCAGTTCTAACTTCAGCTTGACGGGAACGTCGGAGTTTATGGACAGGACTGATAAGATAATATCGGACGCCACTGAGCTGCAAGCGATGCAGAATTTTATCACAAAGAAGATTTATCTTATGGAGTCGTCGGAGAATTCTAAACAGTCTGAAGTAAGTTTTTTTTAATAGCTTCACGCCGTACCTTTCACAGCAGGAGCAGAGGAAACGATATTAAGGTCCTCTGTTTTTCCCACGTAGCACCCAATTTTTCAATTTTCTCGTGTTGAGTAGCGGAATTCAAAACCACACTTTATCTTGTTACAAGAGTGAGAGAAATTAAAATAATTGTAAGTATTAGTATTTTCATTCAACCAATTATTAAAATAATTGGTTGAATGAAAATTCAAGATATAAATATGGTGTACGTCATAAACAGCTTAACTCATATCTTATATAATGCATGACTAAATAATTTTTATTTGTTTTGGTTTTTCATTTATTTACTCACTTCTTAACTTACAACAGGTAGACAGGGTGTTCAAACACGCGTTGCGGGAGTTCAAAGACAACTTAGTAGCAACTTACAGTGTGGTAGAAACGAGAGGGTCAGCTCTCAAATATAAGGACTTGATAGGAAATTTCCTACATGTCATGGAAACTGTATGTGCAAGAGAGGGCTCAACCCTCTCTATAACAATGGGAGTGAACGCGTTTAGAGGATTCATGGACGAGTTCATGAGTCAACACGAAACTGATAAAGCCAGGACCAAACGGAAAAAAGATAAAAAGAGAAAAGTAAGTATTATTCTTTTTGTCGTTTTTTTAAATGGTGGAGGTATTTTTATGTGGTTTTAAGGATTCATTTTGTTTTAATATTGATTCTATGATATGAAAATAAATATTTTATTTTTTTTGCTGTTTTGATTTAGACATAATTAAGAATCATTAATAATATGTAACAAAGTAATTTCACTTTTTTTTAAACTTAAATGAGTTATTGACACAATTGTAGTGCAGCTAATAAAATAACAACCCAGTAACTTAGTGCATGGTCAACTTATTCGTGAGGTCAGTTGTCGCTTCGTTTCCAGGTGGACGACCCGATCCAGTACAAGGGTCACACGTTCATACTCTCTATGATCAATATACCAACGGAATGCGAAATATGCAAGACCTTCTTCATGTGGCCCATCGAGAGATCGCTTATATGCCAGACTTGCAAGCTTGCGTCTCATAAGAAATGTTATATGAAGGTGAGAACGTAATATTATAATTATAAGCTATTTTTAAAAGTTATATTTTTTAAAGAAACATATTAATGTCTATTAAAGTTGTATCGGAATGGGATTTGTATTGAAAATATACATTGTAAGAAGCCGTCGTGGCATAGTGGCACAAGTGTAAACGCGGCGGTTGTGGATTTCATCCCTTCTGGGCGATATAAATTATTTTATATTTTCTTCCTCTAGTAACTTATTACTTATAATAATTATAATAGTGGCGGAACTCAACGTCGTGCTTTGCCTTAGCAAAGCACGACGATGAGTTCCGCCACTCACTCACTCAAACGTGGGAACGGAGCGGACCCTATGGTCTCTTGGCCTACCCTGCTGTATACGAGATACTCGTACAGCGTGTGACAAAATAAAAGGATTATAGTTAATTCCTTACGTCGTATATTCAATAGGTATCAACGCAATGCCGAGCGGAGTCGGGTGCGTCGTCGGCGTCCATAGTGGGCGCAGTGGACGCGGGCGGCCGCGAACAGTTTGGGGTACTTAAACGTGGAAAGGTTATTATTTTAACTTATTTTTTTCTATCTTAAGTTATGTATTTTGTTATTCGCTTATATCTATATAAAATGTTAAGATAATATTATGAAATTTATATTTATTGTTCGTTTGACGCAGCGGCACAGAAACTCATTGTGGTTGTGGGTACGATCTCCACTCGAAATAATTATAATAATCTCCTAGCTCTGTTAAGAAGACAAAGCGCGATATTGAATTCCGCCACCCAACAAGCAATATCTCCGAATAAATAATTATTACAATATCATGTAGCCCTTATCTATCGTGGAATATAATATTAAGATGATTACAGAAACATGTCAATTAGTATATATGAAACTTACTTCTTTTTTATTTGCATATTATGAAATTTAATTTATTGCTTTATTTCAGGTGTTTGGTGTACCACTAAGTGAATTGCCCACTGGTGAAGGCAACATACCTGTCGTAGTGGACAGGCTTATAACCACTATAGAAATGACTGGATTGTACGTTGAAGGGTTATACAGAAAGAGTGGACTTAGTTCTAAGGTATGTCACATACCATTGACAGTTAACCCTTATTATTTTTTATTTATTGTATAAGTTTCTCGCTGTATACCACTTACAGTAGGGTAGGCAGAGGAAACCTAGTGTTAAGAATCTCCATTTCCCACTTTCCGCCAAATATTTCGAGGCATTGCGTGTGTGAAGAAATAAAAATATTAAGAATTTTTGCCTCGATACCACAGTGTAGAAACGAAAATATAATATATTTCTCATGTGGCGCTGCGCCGCGACGGCCTTTTGAAAATTTAAACCTATACATATAAATGAAATGCAATAGGTACGTGAACTCCGACGGCTGCTGGACGAGCGGCCAGAAGAAGGCGTGGACCGCCTCGATGCGTACGCAGTGCACGTCCGTGCCTCCGTGCTCAAGACCTTCTTCAGGGAGCTGCCCGAACCGCTACTTACCTTTGATCTGTACGACGACTTCATACTGGCCGCCGAGATATCTGATCCTCAGGTATGTTTATTTATTGTCTTATAAAATTACTTAAAGTATAGACCGACAAATACTTTAGAGCCAAACCCGGGTATGTACAGTCGTGTGAATAATATTCAAATCGTGGAGTTCAGCATCACCGGCGCAGCACATGACGTTTAATATCTGCTGTATTTAAATGTGGTGAAGGGGCTCGCCGAGGCGACCTCTAGGAGTTACGATAATACGAAAAAAATGAAACAATATCAATTTTCAGGAACTATATCAAAATGAAACAATATCAATTTGAAACATATCAAAATGAAACAATATCAATTTTCAGGAACGGGTCTCTAGTATTTTCACAATACTGAAAAAAATACCTAAACCAAACTACGATCTGGTGGAAAGACTGATATTTCACCTTGCAAGGGTGGCCTTAGGTGAAAATCATAACAGGTGAATATTCAAATGTCTTGTTATATGTGATATAGTCCGTTTCTTTTCAGATTAATAGAGATAATTGTGCCAGGGGAAAGTAAATATTCAAATCAATAAATACATAATTTCTCTACTCTATTTAAATACATTTATATTTTCTAAACAAAAAAAAATTGAGTATTTGTTTAAAAAAACAGCTTCACACCTTTTCCGAAAAGTCCGTTACCCACTTTCTGTCCAATATTATTGCGTAATAGGTTGCAGAAATCAACACCACGCTTTATCTATCTGCGCGGTCTTCCAGTGTTTCCTAGAAGCGCGAGCACGAGTCGCCGCTATGCAATTTTTTTATATATACTGTTCTCAGAAACACGTGTTAGTAAATGTATGCGACGTTTCCGTTTCCAGGATGGGCCCCAACGCACTGGCCATCGTGTTCGCGCCGTGCATCCTGCGCACGCACAAGGTGCAGCCGGCGCAGGACTCGCTGCACGACATCGCGCGGCAGACCGCCTGCCTCGAGGCCATCCTCGTTGATAAGATGAGCAATGTCAGTGTTTGGACTTATATTTTAGCTTGTTCTCTTGTGTAATACTTTACCTGCGGCTTCGACCGCTGGTGAAATGGAAATAAGTAAGAATTGTATGGCACGGATTGTTTTTTACTGTTGTTTCAATTTGAATGGCTCAGATACTTTAGGCCTTCCTATATAAACAGACTATCTAACGCAAAGAGGTTTTTTAAGCTCTATAATGTTATTATACATAGATATTGCTTAGTTACTGTTTAAATAATATAAACATTGTTATATGATGCCACAGACACGCGGCACCCTTGCGGACATAGCGACACTAGAGCGCGCGTCAGAGACGGCGTCCAAACGTCTATCCAACATACGCGCGCGTAGCTTAGCGCCGCGACCCGAAGAACAGATCCTCGAGGGGCACATACATGAGATAGAGAAGGAGAAAGCCAATCTTACATTGCATTTGCCGTCGCTTATGAGGTAAGATTGATCGATGGTAAGAAAATAATAAATGAATCAATAAAAACAAACAAAGAAAAACATATTTTAAATGATTTTAAATTTTTGAGTAGTTAGTATCATTATACAGTAATTGTACAATGTTTGGCAGTTTTTTTTTTATTTTAATGTAAAGACTACTGGAAAGCTTTTTGTTTATTATTTGTAATATATTTTTTTGCTGATGCTATTTTGATTACCTATTTATGTGTTTATATGTTTAATTTAAGAGTCTCTACATAATAGATATTTATTTTTCAGAGCGACATCCGACGACGACTTGCTGTCCACAACTGACCACGACGGTGAATTCGGTAGTACAGATGACCTCAGCGCCGGTTCTTCTCTACGCTCTCAACGCTTACTGCACCGACAACTTTCCTCCGACGACCCTATTATGGTGTAAACGTGAAACAATAGATACTATAAACTAGTATAAACACAAACAATAAAACAGCAACAGTCTATAAAAAAGACGGATGTGAATTCGACTCGCACTCGAGGAAGAGAAATCATTTCATCATTTTCTCGCTCTGGTAAGAGGATAAAGCGCGGTGTTATGTTCCGCTACTCTACAGGCAATGTCTCGAATTGGACAGTGCCTGAAGAATACTAGGTTTCTTCTGCTTTCCCAACTACATGCGAGATTTAGTGTAAAGGTATAAAAAAAACTCCGTCTGTGAGAGTTTATATTGAGACTCCTTCATACATGTCATATTTTCCGACTAGGAAAATGTCTGTTGAGTGTTCTATGAGGTTTTTTCAAAAATCTGATACAGATTGATATCAAAGAGATAAACTCTAAGCTTTTTTTTATATTTTAAATAAATGAAGAGATATAGTTTTTCTATGACGAGGTTTGTAAGTAATTTGTTGGTTTCAATATTCCAATGCTGGCAAATGGCTTAAATACTATTTGATAAGAAACATTCATACTGATGATATTAAATTTATACAACTTAATGAATGTTGAATATGTTAATAGAAAATCAAAATGAGATTTAATAATATTATTTTATACGAATATCTGTACGCAATATACAATTCATAAATAGTAAGATCTATGTACTGCATATTTACATACAAATTGTTATAAAAGTAAAACTTTCTAGTTCTCCAATTTGTTACATATTTATATTTTCTAAAACACTGTACTGATATTAGGAGCTTTTTGAATTGGCTAAATCTTTCCGATTTTAGGGTCATGGCTAGTGCCAATATACAAATAACTGTATAATACTAAAGTTATTACAGCTTACATTATATATATATAGCTTATTTTTGTCAAATTATAAATTATTTTATATATGATCGTTTCCAATTTTTGCAAATTTGGGAACTTTCAAGATTTTTAATTAGTTAATTAGTATATTTTTTCATATGTTGAATAAAATGGCTACTTGTTTTAAATGACTGTGACATACTATTGATAATTATATACTTTGTTATTAGATTCTTAATAAATGATTATTGTGGATTACGCAAAAGAAATTTAATTACTTTCAATATCTTTGTTAAAAAGGTTAACTTTTAAAGTAAGCTGTAAACTTGAATATATATTTTAAATATGTAATTTATAGACACAGAATCATTTTAGATACACAATCACCTAAAACACGTCTAAACAAACATAATTAAGCTTAAATGAGGCGGGCAACAAACGTTTATTCTGTACAAATATTAAACGTAATTTTAAGATTTTTAAATAAGAGCTTAGAGAATTTTTTTATTTAGATCAAAAATTTTAACATTCTAAAGTTGGTTAAAATTTTTATGATTGGATAATTAAAACTATTTAATACTTCTTAAAAAAAAGAGCAATATTGTGATAAATAAAAATAGCAATACCTGCTAACAAAATTAACGTAATTAATCTCGAAAGCGGCCATAACTTACGTTACAACCGAGATTTGAAGTTGTGATTATTTTACCACAGCAATGATATGAGATTAATATAAAGACACTATTTTTACAAAACATCAACAAATATTTCTTAATGCTTAGTAAGTATGTATTTATATACAGGTGTGTTTATAAAATTAAATGTTAGAAACATTTAATTGTTTTACATATTATATTATATTGTAATCTGTTCGTGTTATAAATTGTACCTTGCTTGTATTTTATTCAGTACATAATCTAAAAGACTGTCTATCGTTAAGCTATTGAATTTATTGTTAAGTCACAAAGGTTTTATCCGATTTTATTAGTTGTACTTGCCTTCAAACAACGAATATCTGTTAATTTAATTTACAAAAATGATACTATGTTAAGTGATGGCTTGGTAGTTTTAACTTGCCGATTCTGTATTATATTAATTGTTCGAATCTCAAGTATCTATACGTGGATACGCGGAACGTTACGTAAACTACTGCTACTTATGTTATAGTTATTTGCTCAGGTGCCGATCAAACTCTTCAATTACGTATTCAAAAGTTGGGGTCATCTCTTTATTACGTCACCCTCCCGCCATTGTCACAGTTTATGACGACCTACTGTTACTTTATATAAAATAACTAAATAAAATATATATTTACAATTTTTTCACTTAGAAATTATAAAATTAAATCACTTTTACTTTTTAGTTATCAGCAACATAAATGTCACACATCTCCGTAGTGACGTGATAAGACGGCCCCATGTTTCATTAGAGGTTGTGTCGCAGTTATCTGTACTTTCTGTGCCTTCGACTATTTTGCTTTGATTAAGCGGCAGTTCGTGTCTGTAAGTGCTTAGATATTGTTGTCTTTTACTAAATGTTAACTCTTATATGTATGTATATTAAAATTTTAGAGTGAAATATTCCACTAGCCACATACTGATAAAATCTCAAAAAAAATAACAATATTTTATATACAGTATACCTTTGAAATGTTTTTACTGTGGATCCATATATTGCTTTCTAATAGTGTATGTTGTGGCTTCATACTAGGATAAGAAATTACGAGTCCATGTAGATAAAGTGAATTTCCTTGTAAAGTTTATGTAAATAATTGTTAGTCTAAAACCATTTTAAGTTACTTCTATATTATACATAATATACAAATGAATCACTTAAGTATATTAAAGTTTAGGATATTTCATATTTTATTGTTTATGGTGTTTAAATTTGAACCTGGTGCCTGAATGTTCCGTTTAGCAAGAAATTTTCAATTTTTTTAAATGATTGTCTGAAACATCTTGTAAATTGTGAATGTTGAATTTAAATTGATTTTTTTTGTTAAATATATGAAAGTAACTGGATACTTTCTTACAAGTTAATGCATGATGATAAGTTTTGATATGATATTAATTTGATATTTTGTTTTTTTATGTTTTTAACAAAACAGCCATATTGTTTTATAAATTCAAAATTGTTAGCATATTGGTGTACTTTGAAGGACCAATACTGATTTTACTTATTTACTGATACATTCTCTTCCATTACTAGCTTATTCAATGACTTGTAATATATTATTGATATTTATATTAATCTTTTGTTGTAAGGGTCCTATAATGTGTCAATATACTGATTTTAATGGAATGTAACCAAATTATTAAAATACCAATTATGATAACAAATAAACAATTGCCGTGGATAATAATGTCTTTTATTCACTTAAGTTTCCATGGATTCTGCATGTAATTGCCGTGGTATTATTCCTATAGGGCAAGAACCCCAGCTCTGGTTGTTTGGAGCCATTTGCCAAATTCCGAAAACTTTCTGATTTTCATCTTTATTTAGAGAAATATGATCATGATCCATACCAACATTCTGTTTATTTTGTTCTTTATTACATTCTTTTGCTACATCTTTCTCATCATTAGAGACAGAGGATGACATGGAATCAGCTGATTTTAAATCATCAACTGTGTATATCCTTGCTGATGTAATGGGGAATTTCTCTGGACATGCCACAACTTTTGCTAAATTACATATTTTGTCTATTGCTTCAGTCGGCAAACATGGCCTTATTAAATGCAATAAGTCCTTGATAAAATATGTGAGATTTGGGATTGTATGTTGATATTATTGGTTGAATAAATGTCATATTTGTCATGTCACTAGGTACACATTTGCGTAAGTCTAAAAAAAGTATATTATCTTTTTCATTGGGATACCATTGATAATATAATGATTTAATTTTCTTTTCATCATTTAAAATGGATTCATTAGTAGCAGTCCTGAAATTATAAATCATTATTAGATTTATTTTTTTCTTTATTTCCTCAATTATCTTGGAGTGTGAAGCAACTCGGTCTTAAATAAGGCTTGTGTGGGGATTTAGGTCCAACACTTAATGGCGGGAAGTCAGCAGGCTTATGCAATGAGCCAACAAAGCACACAGGTGACTATCTCTATAGTGCAACAAAAATCTAAAAATGGTAATCTCTTATAGAGAGAAAGAAGCAATAATGGCCCAAGCAGCACTTAAAAATTCAAAGGAAAAGCTTTGTAACTAAATTAATCTTTAAAATGTTTACTCATATAATGAATTATAATTAAGAAAAGCAAAATAATTTGATATATCAAAAACTATTTACCAAAAATTTTTTATACAATTAAAATAAATACTTACTTTTTTAACTGCTCTGTAAATTGTTGATTTTTTCTCCAAGCTTGTAATATTGAAGATACCCATCGAGCTGCTAGCTTATGTTTTTTATTACAGTTTTCTTCACTTTGTGTAAATTTAATAAGTCCCAAAACAAAATCTTGCAGTAATTCGTTAATATGAAGAAACTCTAATAATTTTGCAAAACATTTAATATATTGCTTACTTAAAGATTTGGTGAATTCAAGATTATAGTAATCTAATAAATTATGAACTTCTAAGGACATAAATAGAGATCCTTCTGATATTAGCACCTTATTTACATATTCAGGTAAGTTGCCATTGTTAGGTAGTTTCTTAACTTTCACTTTCATGGCCTCTATTAATGAATTTATTGTTATAGATTCTAAGTTAGAAAAATTCATACTGGTCCCCAAAATATCTTTTGCATCATTTACTAAAGAATCTCTCATCAATTTATCTTCAATATCACTAACTTTTCTTATTTTACATTGTGAATGAGAACATATACTTAGAGAAAGATAAAAATTTATAATTCCTTCTATTTTGTTTTCTAATTCCCCATCTTGAGCTTTTTCAAGAATATAATTTTCAATGCATTCTTTATGTTTATCCCAGTAATATTTTTGTAACCATTCTAAACTTATTAAACACGCCTCTCTCAACTGTTCAATAGAAGGCAGTCTTTCACTATGAGCTGCATCATGACGCAGCTCTATAATCCAATCTGGAATTCCGATATTCTTAGCTGCTCGAAACAAATTAAGACCTTTCGAGGTTTCAGAATCGAGCATATGATTTACAAATCGCATTAACGCTGATGAATATGCTAAACGCATTAACGAATCACTGTTTATTTGGACATGGTTGGTTATATCTTGTATTTGTACTTCCAGTAATATAAGAGTAGACTCGATGGCAGTAGGTAGAATAGGGCAGCGGGCTTTCCAAATTAAAAGACATTCTAAGCCCTTTCGTTTGTTAGCCGGTGTACTGTTAGATGCAAACAGCTCATTATAAACTTCACGCCACTCTTCAACATTGTACCAAGGAACTATTTGAAAAGGAGGGGACATTTTAAAAAGTATTAGTTGAACGGTAAACAGCAAGTTTCAATTTAATAGTCAATACTGAATTTAATAATAAGACTCTAACCTAAAATATATCATGTGTACATTTTAATATGTCAAAATACAAATGTCACATTTAAAGTGCCATTGTTTCTTATTCCACAAATTACTGAACTAAATGCAAAAAATATGACTTGGATTCAAAGTAGTTAGTAAATTGTTTTTTTCATTATGCGTGAATGTCTGACAATTTTAATATAAAAATATCCTATAGCACACTTTAATATATTAAATATATTGATATTGTGAAGAATATCGTTATTTGCCTTTCATTTCTGATTTAAAATAAATAATAAAAAAAAATAATCAGTTTCACGAAGTATCCAGCAAGTAGCAGGTAGGCAGAGGGAACCTAGTGTTCCCCACTTTCTGCCGGATTCTAGAGGCATTGCGTGTTGAGTGGCAGAACTCAACGCCGCACTTTGTCTCGACACCAGAGCGAAGAAATGGAAATATAAATTTACGTAAATATTTTATCTCCTCTAGTGGGGATCTAATCCACAACTAGTCTGTTTTGCAGTCACACTTTGTGCCCCTGCGCCACGACAGGCCTCAATAAAAGATGAATAATTTAACATTTTTACTACAAAATTACTTAAGTCAGGCTTCTTAACATTATGTACAGTTCGCGAAGCTTAACTTGAACTTTGAATTTGTTTGAATGTCAATAATCACTAATTAAAGAAGAGCTAGACAAACTTATTGTGCACCGCACATTGCATCCTCATGACTCACTTTTGTCTAATCGTTTCGATTAAAAAAAGTTTTGTGTCCAAGGAGTTTTTTACTTCTAATCGAGTGTAGTGTACAAGAAGTGTAGGCCGGTAGTTTAAAAGCAGTATAAGCCGGTTAAGGCCAAGCAACTAACAAGAAATGCAAAGCTCACATAAGACCACGTGGACTCTACGGTGTACTACTGTATTATGACTGTGACTATGACTTTTAAAAATGAAGCATGAATCCAAGTCATATTTTTTGCATTTTTTTCATAATTATTTGTAAAACGGCGGCGTAGACGCGTAGAGTGCCGCCACTTAACAAGTACTTATTAGCAATTCTGTACTGGGATTTTTACAAGTTTCGGCTAGATAAAATTGTTATAACTAAATTAAGCACGTTTTTATTTAATGTTAACTCACAAATCAAAACGGATAACAAAATTTAAAGCTAATATTCTTTTAAAAATTATGAGTCCTGAAGGACAAATGTTCTCTGGATATTTCGCTGAGGACACTCTCATAGAAGAGGTGAAGAATATTTCAATCGATTTCTTCTATCCCACGGGCGGATCTGGAGCTGGACGATTTAAAATCGGGCGTGTGTTGACACGTCTACTTTACATGACTTTCTGACACTCATCCAGGAACAGGTGGTTATGTATGAAGAACTATTGCTAACCGAGCGGCGCATCTCCGAAGCGGGCGCGTTATGGGATCTCGGATCAATGGGATCAATTAACTCAGGAAATATTGGTCCAAGATATTACGCCCGAGGAGATAGCCTCAAGATTCAATGTACCAAACATTGAAAATAAAAATGAATCCACCTCATCAATAACCGGGGATGAGTTCTATAAGCACGCGGTACACCAGCGATTTTTAAAAAAGTTTTGCGCTTGGCGAATTAGAATAGCTGGAAGAGCTATTCATTTAAATCCAAATCCAGAATCTATTAACGCTCCTAAGGACCTTGGATATTGTTTGGAAGAAGTGGATACAGCACTCCGTTCAACAGGTTGTAAAGTGCCAGCTGCAGTTTCTTGGCTGGTCGGTGAAAGAGGGTCCAGTGTGTTTGAATTAATTAATGGACTGCCTGAAAGACTAATTCTGCAAATTTTGTTGAAACAACCCCAAATACAACGAGGTCTCCTAAATATTAGGATGCTAATCGCGTTTATAGCAATGGTTGGTCAAACCGGAAGTGCCTCATTGTGGTTGAACTCTCCGCAGGTCCTCTTCTATCGCAAATATCTAGGACCTATCATTCGGAGAAGTATTGTCTAGCTGTCAATCAGTTCTCGCAGAGACAGGAGCAATCTTCTAAGTCGTCAACTTCGAGACAAAAAAATTAGTAATAAAATCATTTTATATACAATTTATCAATAAATTACTTTATGACAAAATCTTTTATTTTGATTAGAAAAATATATATATTTAAACTAGTATGTTTAATCGTATGGTGTAGTTTCTATTTAAAGAGATATATCATTAAAATATATATTTTCTAGATTAAGGTAATTCCAGTTAATATGTAATTAAAATTTTACTTAAGTAGGTATATTTTATATCACTATCAATATAATTATCCTAAAGAGTATGTTAGATTACACGCGTTTATCTCAAGAACTACTAATTCGAAATAAAACATTTTTATGTTATTTCCATTTGACCCCGGTGGTGCAGCCGTAGGTAAAAGCTAGGATATAAAATATGCTTTTTAAAGTCACGCTGTATCTCGTATATAACAGGATAGGCGGATAAACATTAGTGCTAGGACACTCTGTTCACCACGCACTGCTAAACTATCGAGACGACCAGAGCGAGAAATTGCAAATAATTCATGCCTCAATTGGGAATCGAGCCCACAGCAGTCACGTTTACAGTAAAAATAACTGAGTTACACAATAGTGAAGTCACATTTTATATATATGTATTTATATATAGGATTGCTGTCGATGCGTGTTCCGAAGGGGACGTCTGTAGTGTATTCAATATGACTTCATATTTTGATGCCTTTGATCGTTTACGCCTTTGCCACAGTTCGATTTGAAAAAAAAAATCCATACATCGCCTAATTTTTGAGACATTGCATGTTGGGTCACTCAACGCCGCGTTTTTTCTTTTTACCAGAGTGAGAAAATGAAAAAATAATACATTCTCCTGATTGAAAATCGAATCTTATTTCCTTTTAAGTATTCTTAGCCTAATAATCTTTGTGTAGCATTTGTAAAATTGTCACAAAAAGAGATTTAATAAGATAAATAGGTTGTTTAAGAATTTCTGCTATAAGAACGGTTCAAGTCCTGCTTTGTTATAATTTTTATACATTTCTAAATATTTACGTTTCTGACGATGAATTCATATTTTGTTTTTCATATACTTATCACAGATACACCGGTACATTCGACGCAGTCCAATAATTTAGATGGGGACGAGAACAAAAATAATAATATGATCGAAAAAAATAAAAAGTACATATGTGCATAAAGTCAATGCTGTGTTACTACGTCGCTGTAACTACGTCGAAAATAAATAATCTTCCCACCCTTAATGTGAAATCTTCGTGTCTATTAACAGTGTACGCAAATCTCAATCGGATATCTCTCATCACTTTTGCCTATGGCCAGTCGAGACAGTTCCACACAACGGCTTAATAGACCAGGTATAGCAACGTTTATACTTGTACCCATTTCCATCTTTACATCTGTACCCATAGCCATGTTTGACCCGGTACTCATAACTGTACCCATGTCAGTATCCAAGTCTCCACTCTGGGTGCACTCGTAACACATCGCTTCGGCCGCGAGACGAACGCAAAGCGTAAAGGATGGTTCTTTTTCTTCTATATTGGGAGGAAATTGTAAAATTATGGTTTAATGATTTTACAATATATTTAAGTACTAGCGGCCCGCTCGCGGCTTCGCCCGCTTAAACCACAGAATTATTTGCTTAATACACTAAAATTATGTTCGTGTTTTAATATACCTATAATGTATGTTTGCAACGCACGCAAGTCGCATTTTCGTACCTCCCATAAGAGAGATGCAACTGTCAATATATTAATTTCTTTAAACTTTTTCCTTAAGGAGTCTTTAGGACCTAAGTTATAGTTATAGCTATATAGTTATAGTAATATCGCTACTTACAATAAAATCCTAACTCATCGGTGTCTGTACGTGGAAGATATATTAGAAAAATTATTATTACGGATATTTAACAATGTAATAGAACTTGGTCCGTTTGTCTGTTTATCTGTGCGTTCAGGATAATCTCAGAAAGGGCTTAACCGATTTAAATAACTTAACCTAACTTTGTGCCCCTGCGCCGCGATGGGCTTTAATATTAATACAGAATGGAAGCGTCAGCGCTCCTTTTACGGGGATAATATATAGGATAAAATATTTTAAGCCCATACCTAAAGGGTTTTTCATTTCACGATGTTTATCCATACCTGTATTTCGTGTGACGCAGTTACGCATAGATACCAATAACGTTAACACATACTACTACAAAAGTATTACTAAAGGTAACTTTGAACTTTGTCGCCAATACATACGACTCGATTTAGGAATGAGGCGTTTGCGGCGGTTTCCCTTTGATTGGCTTATGCCTGTTTGCGTGTTTAATGACAAAGAGCGTTTTATTTTAATATCAACGATAATATATAATTTATTTTGTATGAAAAATAACTTTTTCACTTTTGGGATTTTTTTTAATGTATTAGGCTTTTATAGAGTGATTAACTATGGTTTCATTTAAAGTGGTGCTGACAAAAACACTAATTGAACATATTTAATATTTATAGTGATTTTGTAGGGAATAGAACTAATAGTTATTACAATACTTGCAAAGAAAGCATATTTTAGACATTTTTTAAATTCTTATACCTTTTGAAAAACTACCAACATTCTTATCGTTAATAAATTATTTTTTTTCAAATTAAAAAATTGTCTAAGTTTTTCATCATAATGGCACGAAAATATTTAAAATGTTCAAAATTAAAAGTTCAAAAATGTTGATTGAAAATAATTATACTGCAGGAGGATACCGTTATATGTACTGTTTTTTTATGATATAATGTAGAATAACATATTCTATAGAGAAATCACATTCCTCTTCACACTTTTTATTCTTTAACTATACGTAACGTATACGTATACGTATTTTAGAGGTTACTCTGTACTAAGATGGCAGCTCTGTTCCCACATTTACGTCCCACATATATAGAAATATAAATCATTGGAAAGAAAAGCAGAAACGCAATTTTATTGTTTTTTTTTTTTTTCATACTTGAAACGTATTAATAATTTACATACAATTCATTTGTTTCAAATACAATATTAAAATTGATTCATAAAATATATTTGGTATTTCCCTAACATGATTATTTCATGTATTATTTTATATAAAAAGTTTTGATTAAGTTCTCTTGAGAAATATATCTACTATAAATTAATATAACATACCTACATGCCAATGATTAAAACGTATTGACATCACCACGTGATCCATCTATTATAATCACAACATAAAATTTTATAAAATATAACAACCAGCTCGCGGCTTCACCCGTTTAAATTTGTGAATTGTTTTTGTTTGTTTCGGTACAGGGAATTACGTTCCTGTTTTAATATATATATATATATATGTCCCTCTGTACTACGATGGCGGCTCTGTTCTAGTTTACACATTTTTCTTTTTTTTACAGTTACGCATGGTATCGTCCAATTTTTGTAGATGTTTTCTATAAAATTGTAGTACATCACTTTGCTCTATTGTTAATAATTTCTACAGCGTACGCGATATAAGGTTTTTTTTTGGTATTTTTTACACGTCAATCTTCTAATAGTAAAAGAATTTTCCAAATTGGTCCCGAACTTTTGGGACCTATTCAATTCAAATAAAGAAACAAAAAATCTAATCGATTATCTTCATAATTTTAGTGATATCGATGCACCATACATCCATACATCCATATATCCATAAATCCATACATCCATACATCATACCTACCTACCTTCCTACCTACATACCTACCGACCTACCTACCTACCTACCTACCTTCCTACCTACCTACCTACCTACCTACCTACCTACCTACCTAACAACCTACCTACCTACCTAACAACCTACCTACCTACCTACCTACCTAACAACCTACCTACCTACCTACCTACCTACCTACCTACCCACCTACCTACAATTTTTTTTTTTCAAATAAAAATATCTATAACTTTAAGTACATAATTTTTTGCTAGATTGTAGCGGTAGCCTTTCCAAACTATAAAATAGATAGCGTTACTTGTATCGAGTTCTATTATCTCAAATATAAGCTTCTTGGAAACTTAAATACTTATATCTTTTGATAGAGTGAAGCTATTACAATGAAATAAACACTAAATGTTACTTTGATTTACTGGTAATTTTTACGTATAAAACTTGCTTAAATATATTGTGTACTTTTGACGTGATGCGTGTTCACATAAACAGGAAAACAGACCAACAGACAAAAATTCCAAAAATATTGGAAATAGATTCTGTTAGTTATCTTTTAACACCCTGGCTAATTTTTTTTTAAATATTTTCAATGTACAGAAACGACTTTTCTACAGATTTATTATAAGTATAGATTAAAAGAACAGGCCAGTCGCGGCGCAGGGGCACAAGCGTGCAACTGTAAACGCGACTGGTCGTAAATTCGATTTGCACTCGAGGAAATCAAGTATTTAATAGTTTCACATTCCTAAATAGCGGCAAGAGGACCTAGTAGGCAAAGGAGACCAAGTCTTAAAATATTCAGTTCTACAAGAACCGCCTAATTACCGAATTTACATAATTAATCCCCTCCGAGTAGTTCTGACACCTTTTTAGATTTTTAGCTCTGTGAAAGCGACCAATATGGCCCATAGCGCTTAAAAAAATTAACATGTATAGATTACAATATAACGTTAAAAAATACGAATTTAACGGTGTTTATAATCTTACGGTGACATATACATCTATAAAGTATTTGATGCGGCGCTCACTAGGTTTTGACCTCGTGTTTTCCGTCCACATACAGCATTCCTCTACATTCCCTCCCACTACAGTCATTTTCACATGCCTTCCCTCTACAGTCATGTGTTCAGTCATACACCTTTATCTATTACAATAACCTTACTTAAGTCACTTAAAATGTATATATTTCAGGTAGGTCTAGGATAAAAAAGAAAAAAACTTTTAAGAGAGTAATTTTTTTATTAAAAAATTGATACCAAAGCAAATGTATTGAACAGTTAAAGTATAACAAAATGTTTTAAATTTTAATATCAGAAGATTTTTGAGTTAAAATTTAGTCTGTCAGTTTATTTAAAATTATGAATGGACGTATACAGAATGGAAGATTTCTTAACTAAAAACTTCCATTGTAGAATACAGAAAAAAAATGCAAAAAAAAAACTCTGTATACTTTAACTGCTCCGTGTGTTGACAACTTTAAATGCACATTCACTAAGGTCTCTGATACAGACGACAATTAAAAAGCATATAAAAACATTTATTTTATAAGTGAAATAACAAACTAAAAATAATAAATATTCATAACCAAATAATTTCAAATAATATTATTATTTTCAAATGTCAGAACAGGTGAGAACACTTCAAAGCGGGGATGTTATGGATGTGAAATTTAGGGTCTGAATAATAATTTCAAATTTAGGAGCTGAATAATAATTTCAAATTTAGGAGCTGAATAGTAATCCATAAATATAAAAATATCCGTTATTTATGGATAATTTTAGTTATGGATATTAGATTAGTGAGAAATTATTTTAATAAACAATCTGTTGTTGACAGTTTGTAATATTTGTTTTTATGTTTTTCTAGTATCATTTTCATACTTATCGTAAATTCTTACTAAGATATCTACTGGGTTTATTTATGTTTACGGATAGTTTTTTGTTTCAGATATTTGAGTTTTGGTTACGATTAAGGGCGTCTCCATAAGGTCCCCGTTTGAAATTATGTTCATAACATATTTCAATATCGTTTAACGATGCGTCGACAATAACTAAAAGAACCTAGTCGATGGGTCGTGCTCGATGAACCGAACTACGTCGCCTACACATACAAAGGAACATCAGACAACTACGCTTTCCCAATATAAAAGAGTAATCTTAGTACATACCATAATAAATATCTATCAATATATATACTCTCGATCAACAAATATAATTTAATAATATAGGCAATAATATAATACGAATTTTTTAAATCTATTAACATTATCACAATACGAGTTGCGACGACAGTATGCCGTCTAATGTAATGTTACGGGTCGTTTGTAACCACTCGACTATTTACAAACACGTCGCACTGGGCGCGTCCGCCGCTCACTATAAGTCCACGGAGTCGAGGTCCTGGCGCGGCGCGCGCGGCGAGGGCGGCGAGGGCGGCGAGGGCGGCGAGGGCGGCGAGGGCGGCGAGGGCGGCGACGGGGGCGGCGAGGGCGCGCGCGCGTGGAACTTGCCGGGCAACGAGGCGAGCGCGGACAGCGCGGCGTCGGCGTGCGGGATGCGGCGCATGATCTTGCCGGAGGTGATGAGGCGGCCGAAGCCCTCCTGGTGCGCGAAGGCGTACCCGGAGCGCACGGAGCGGCGCGCGCGGCGCGCGGAGGGCGTGCGCGGCGCGTCCACGCCGGCCGAGCGGTTGCGCCAGCGCGTGCGCGCGCGCAGGCGCTCCGCCAGCGTGGGGCGCCGCCGCGACCACGCCAGCCGCCACGCCACCACCGGCACCATGAGGATTATCATCTGCAACCATCGGGACGTTGTGAAGTGTAACCTTGTCTAACTAACTATTTGGAGGAATGTAACTTTATTATTAAACATTTAAAAAAATAATCAACCATTACACAACACTATTGTATATTGTGTGGTACATTTCTGTTCAATAAACGAAAAGCTGGTCTCATCTTACAACTACAAACATTTCCTATATAATCATAATGATGCAAAATCTAAAAAAAATCACATAAACGCACTTTTTAATAGAAATATCAACTCACAGTAAGCACAGCGGTGAACCAAAACGTGGCCTGCGTAAGCGCGACCGTCAGTGAGCCCACGTAGGGGCCCCCTATCACGTAGTTGTAGAAGTAGTCCAGCACGAAGTACGACACCAGCGAGCCCCAGATTGTGATATGGTTGAATACCGTCCAATATGTCGTGTCCAATGCGATCTAAATGTAAAAAAAAAATCAATTAAATTATTATTTTTTATATATCGCAATCCGAACCAACAACAAATTAATAAATAGTAATTTGTTGTTGGTTCGGATTGCGTTAGTCGTAAGAAGATTATACTAATCCTGGAGATTCGGATTCCTGTATTAACAAAAATTCTTAACTTTTCCATGACATTTCTTTAGTATAAAACGAGGCCCCATTAACGTCACTGCTTAAAAAATCCTTCCTTCATGACAAATTACCGACTTGTGTCAATTTTACCATTCCTATGAAGTCCTTGAACGTCTCGTAAACCAAAATATCAGTAAATACCTAGTAAGCAATAACCTATTTAATTCTTCACAGTCCGGTTCTAGGCCTGGCCGTAATACGATTACTGACTTAACTACTCAGTACGTATCACATGATATACGCTTAGGTATGTAGGCTTTAATAATATAGATTTTTATATTTTACTGATCATTATGTATTCTCTATTATATCTCCGTGATGACTCTTACTTGTATGGTCACAAGCATTCAGGATTCTTATTCTGAATGGCCCCCGTGCTTGCCGATGTTCCACAACGTGGTGTGTTGTCTCCTCTCTTATTTGGTCTTTTCACAATATTGCTTTCCTTACCACCATTATGTTGAAGATCTCGATATATCATAAACGTTGGTTACACGATCATAATCTCAAAAATTCACTAATATTTCATACACGAGACACTGGACCTAACGTGTGAAATAAGCCCCAAAAAACGCAAGCATATTACAACAATAGTCCAAAGCTTATATAGATCTTAGAGAAGATTACGAATTTAGGAATTATATTCGATCAACATTTATCTTGGAATCAACAAATCTATGAAGCCGAACAGCACTGTTGTATCATTAGTAAATCGATTACGATATAGTCGAACAGTCGATTACGTAAATTTCTATTTAGTCCTACTAAAGTTGCGCTGCAATCACTTCTAATACCAATTCTTGATTATGCCGATTGCTGTTATCTTAACTTAAAAGAGGAGCAGTTTACTCAACTTGAGCGTCACCAAAACTTTCATAAGGTTCATTTTTGCAATCCGCAAGTACGACCTTGTTTTCAAATTTCTAAATAAGTTCAATTGGCCCCCATTTCGACTTCGCCGGAATACTCGTGTTTTTTGTTTTCCCTATAATTTATTTCTTATATTCATTCCATTTTCCTCTTCATAGTTCATTCAACGATTTAAGTTTTTATGTGATACACATTATTTAGCCCTCCGCTCCGTGTACACTTTATTTCTTAAAATCCTTTGCCACCATCCTTCCGTTTTACAAACTCCTTTTTTATTAAGTCCAAACTCCTTTTTTAGTAAGTCCGTTTATGAAACTCTTTACACGTAACAGTCAGGCAAGCTCAAATTTTAATTTTAAAAAGGGCGGAAGTATAATTGACAAATTTAATTAATACATTTACTGTTCCTACAAAACATTTTTGTGTATATGTATGTATGTGTGTATATATGTATGTATGTCTGATGTATTTATGTTTTAATTTGTGTATTGTGTGATATTTATATATTTAGATATACTCAGTACAATATATCCTCACAAATATATATGTTTTTCCTCTAACCCAAGGTTGCCTGAAAGAGGTTGCTCAATTAGTAATGATAGGCCTATCATGCTATTTTATTTGTAATTGTGAACACTTTTATAATATATTATTTAGTGTACAATAAAGAGTGTTTTACTTCAAATTGTATCCAACCCTTGTTATTTCCACTAATTGCTTAATGTACTTAAAAGTTACACAATTTTTTATTTAAAATGTACAAATATAAAGAATATTTACCTGTGTAGTATTGTCTATAATCAATATAGTGGCCACAACACTCCCTAACAACATGTGATCTGATAATATCTTGCCATCTGGCGCTAAACCATCCTTGTAAGTACCTGTAAGATGTTATTAAATTACTAAATTTTATAAAAGTTAAATTAAGTATTTTTTTTTTAATATGAAATGTTAAATTAATATACATTTTAACAGCTTCGTCCTTTCTCCACATAGCAAGGTAAATACGCGTAAAGTTTATTATTAATCAATTAATATACATGTTTTTATATAAAAAATACAGGACGAAAGTTTCTCATAAAAATAATACACAAATAATAATGACATTAGCAATATAAGTTAAAATAAAATAGTAACTACATCCATTTTCTTGAAACTTGCTAACACATATTGAATTATCGATCATGTATACCTTTCCCAAAACCAATATAAAAAAACCCACTAACCATAAGGAATAAGAAACAGCACAAGCGATGTAAAACACCCATGCAACGTAGATTTAATAAACTCCTTCTTGTTAAACAGCTGGCTCGTGTGTCCCGGAGCGTATAACTTTGGGAACTGTAACGATGTAGCGTCCGACACGTCTTGTTCGAACACACCCAGTGCCAATACAGGTAAAGACGTGTAGAATAGGTTGTATACTGAGATGAACATCTCGTCGAATACAGTCTGTGGAATGTATATAATAAATATATGTATATATTGATTAATTAATATACAATATGTTATGTTAAATATATTTAATAGTATAATTTTAGTATAATTAAATAAAATTTAAAAAACGCATGTATGATGGCTGCAATTTTTATATTCTCAAAATACAAAGTTTTAACTATACTCACTTGCGCACTAAAACCACAGAAGAACGCAAACCAGAAATGGCACACGGTGAACGCGAAGTTCTTGTAGAAGAAATATCTGAGGAACTTGCACATTCGGTAATAGGACCACCGGCCGTGGACCAGCAGCAGCCGTTGCAGGAAGCGGAACTGCGCTATGGAGTAGTCTGACGCGAGTACCGCTTGCATGCCTTCCTGTCCTGATATGCCGACTCCTATATGTGCCGCTAAAAATAATAATAATCCATATAATAAAGTTGTAACTGATCGCTGTCCGTACATAGAAGATATATCAGAATATCTGTCATGGGCATGGTAATAAGCTATAATATAAATGGCAAACTTCGTTTAACGTTTAAGTGTTTATTTGAGTTTCATTGCCCCATAAAAATAAAAGAGCTGATTAATTAAATTAACTGAAATATTTAGTTTTAAGGCTTTTATGGCTTTTAAGTTCAGAGGAACGTTCAGCCGAGTCAGCCGTTCAAATGGCGATAGAAAATTGTAGATCTTGAACAATGCACGGCGGTGCGGTGACGCGAGCAACATTGATTTCTTATAATCTCAAACAGTCTGAACTTAGTCTAAATGTATAGATATTGTCTTTAAAATTATAATTTTATTAGAAAACGACAGTAATTCAGATAAACAAGTGCGTGAATTAAAGTGTATGTGTGCTGCTGTAAAACAAAAGTGAAAATAATTCATTCTCTGAATGAGAATTAAACTCAAAAACATCACTTTTGCATATACTGTTGTAACAAAATGTACCTTTAATCATAGAAACATCATTGGCACCATCTCCTATCGCGAGCGTGACGGCTTTCCTGCTCTTCTTGATGAGTTCAACCACCATTGCCTTCTGCAATGGTGTTACTCTACAGCATATCACTGACCGACACTGGAGGACCACATCCAAAAACCTAAGTGAATACACAATTCTTTTTTAACATGGTTCACAGTGTTATTTTACAGTAAAAATTTTTTTTTTAGAAAATGTATACAATTAACGGGACAGATGACAGACAGATAGATAATATACGTTTTTAAAAAATATATTTTAAGCTGATTTTTCACGCATTATTTAGTTTTTCCGCACTATAAAATGATTATTTATTAATAAGATTCAGAGGGCATCTTAAATAGAAAACTATAAGCGGTTAAACGAGATAAAACATTATTTAAAATTATATACACTAACTTCTCTTCCAATTTAGGATGTAGACAATGCACCAACGAGTGTCCGTTGACGACGATGGCGAACCCGTTGGAGTCGTCGTTGGCGTGCTCGTGCTCCGCGTACGGACCGCCCCCTGACACGTACTCGTTGCTGTAATACACTTGTTAGGTAACTAATGCCTTATATTAAAGGATATAATGAGCAAATTACTTGAATTGTAATTAAATTCAGTTAAAGAAAATTTTGGCGTACGGAATTGAGCCAGCGAATTGTTCGTAAGCGTTATATAACGCTGTAGGTAGTATTCAAATAAATATTAAACTATCAACATTTTAAATATCTCTGTGATTTAAAATTTCGAAAATTAATAAATATAAAAGCAATTATAAAGTAGGTTGAATAAAAAAACTTCACACACACACACACACACACATACATAAATGCAAATTAGCGGTAGCGAGCTCACAAAAGGTAAAAAGTAAACTTCACCATAACTATGAAAACCATGAAATATTCATAAAAAAGTATAATATAAAGTATTGAAAGTGATGACCATTTGTGAGCGCAACAACAAATAACTACTCTACTCTACAAGTATTAATTGTTTGTGTCTTTTAAAGAGTCAAGTGTGATCGGTGTATTTTTGAAGGGTTAGTTACTCATGATATAATAGAGAATAATTAAAGAACATAAGAGTTAGATTGTGTGTAACGAGGGTAAATTGTCTAGTTTTATTTTTATAACTCGGTCATCAATGGTAATAATTATTGCATATACCAATTAAAATATTTAAATTTATAGAAAAAATTAATTTAAAAGAGTCCTGCGAGTCCAATATAAATATTCATATTTAATACATTACGTATTTTATATTTGCAAAAGACAAATATACTCACTCACCTCAATTATATTTTAATATAATAATTAAAATTATAACAATTCAAACATAAGAATTGAATGTACAGTCAGTGTCACAAACCAGAACCACGTAAACTCAGTGGGTCTCAGTAGTGCATCTAAGAAATAGATACTTTCTGCAAAAATCAAAACATTTGATAACACTAGCCACAACACAATCAACACTGTACAAGGCAAGGAGGTAAATAGAAAAAGAAATAGTGCCGTGCTTCTAAATGTCAAAATTATATAGATTTATTAAAAAAAAATTATATTGTCAATTTCTTAAAAAAATGTTTAGAAATGTATAAAACTTGAATGTGGAAGAGTTCGAGCTCTCACTTTTTGGAAATCTTTCAAGAGTTCTAGAATTCATGCATTTATTCATTATGTTCTAATACGATGGGACGTGGGTTTGAATGCCGCTACGTAATTTTTTTATACGTTCCTAAATATTTTACTCTCTATAGTATGTGAGTAGCCCTTTAAAAAAAAGGGGTAAAATACTTAAGAATGTTTTATTGTCAATTTAGTGTAACACTATTCAATGTTGATCTATAACTTGAACGAATGAGCATTGACATTTAGAAGCGGCGGCAGGGCGGTGCGGGCAGCGTGCGTACTGCGTAGTGTCGGTCTCTACCTGGTACCGCTAGTATCCCACCTAAATGTGACGACGGACACGGCGGGCGCGTTGAGCTTGACGTTGGCGGCGCGCGCGGGCGAGGGCCGGCCGGGGAGCCCCGACGCGGAGCCCCCGTTCGCCGTCTCTGTGCTTGATTTCTTTGCGTCTGACGTTGAACCTGAAGAATCATACATATGTCTTATCTATATATATATAAAGACAATTCAAGTATTCGTCTTGTGTTACAATATAACCATGCTGTTTCGAATGCATTTAGTTTTATTTACACGATGCTAAATGACAAAAAATAAACATTTTGTTCATCTGAGAAAGACATCGTCATTTTCTGTTTGCCCGGGCTACAATCCGGAACACAGCGGAACCGATTTTTATGGGACTGTCACTGAAATATAGAGGGGGTATTGAACATATATAGGCAACTTTTTATCCCAATATATCGTCATCGTCGTCATCCCTAAAGAGGGGATCGTTTTCCCTAAACATATTTATACTGTTTTTTGACAAGCGAAGTACACCTCTTATACCGATAATAGCATCACATATTTAATTGTTAATATTTTACTTTTTATCGATTTATTAAAAGTGAGAGATAAAGTTTGGACTATCTAAAATTAAAAATTATATATGAAATAAAATGTAGGCGCAATGCAATTTTTCTAATATAACGAAAACATTAATTATTGACTCAAGGATACATAATACGAAAGTATGTTATGATGATGGAATGTCAGGCATATAACAATTATAATAGAATGTTTTACATTGAAATTTTTTTTAAATTTTTATCTAGCTTATATAATTACTCACACAACTATACGTAAATGTAACCAATATTAATTACCTAATGTAAATGAATCAATAATACATACCGTGCGGTAAGAAAGTGTTAACAACACGTATGGAGTCCCTGCACTTGGCCAGCTGGCGGTCGACGTCGTCGTGCGCCACGCCGTCCACCACGAACACCTCCGCCATGTCGTCCGTCAGCAGTTGGCACGAGTAGCCGATGTTTATTGCTGTTTCTGGATAAATTTAAAAATACATTAAAAATACAATCAAATGTAAAATCTATTGAAAATTTATATATTATATATTATATATTTTTTAACTTTACTTTTTTCCCTCGCTAGAGAGAACCTATTGACAAGACAATTAGTCCTTCAGTTTGCGCCCATATTGGAGATATTGAGCATTGATTGACAACATTCTTCGTCGCCACGTTGTCTTATCAGAACGGAGACTGAAAATATTTAACGCCCGCAAGTAAGGATCAATCGCACAATCAACACGTTTCCAGTTAGACTGTCTCATAGCCCCGTAAAGGATAAATTTTTGTATGGATATTGTACGTAGTATTGAATTATTGTAAAATAGAAGATCAAAAATATTTTAATTTTGTCTTTTGGTGATATTTTTAATTTTTATTTAACACTAAAATATAAATACATAAAAAAATCATACATTATTGGCACGCGGTCATATTTCAAATAAGCCTACAATTTTTTTATAAAAACATTTTTTGAATATTTACTCACAAATAAACATAAGAGTATGTATGTGTGTTACCTTGTTTATCTCCTGTTAAGACCCATACTTTCATTCCAGCCATACTCAAATTTGCTATCGTTTCTGGTACACCATCTTGTAACTTGTCCTCAATAGCCGTGACGCCTGTTGAGTTAACGTAAAATGTTGCAATGAAACAAGCTTCGTTTGTGTAATTTTTTATGATCATAAAATTTGTATTTATAGATAATAAATAATGAAAAATTTTATGTTTGTCAAATGTGCCAAATACGCGTAAAAGAAAATAATGAAAATTGAGTTTTAATATGCAAGTAATGTGTGTATCCCGACCCAAGAGTATGAGGTCGGTCTCGATCTCCTCGTAGATGGCGTCGAGGCGCTCGTCGCGGTCGCGCAGCGCGAGCGCGGCGGCCTGGTGCTTGCGCTTCCACTCCGCGAAGCCGCGCTCCTCCAGCGGCCGCCACGCCAGCGCCAGCGTCCGCAGGCCTTCCCCGGCGAACTTCTAATAACATGTTCCAAATAGAGAGTAAGTAGAGACTTCGAGTTTGCCAGAGCAGAGTTTGCTTTTGTCTTTGCCAGAGCGAGGTAATGGAAAATTTTAAATATTTCATTTCCCTAAGTGGGATCCGAACTCAAGACCGCCACGATCACACATTTGTGCTCCTGCACCGCGACTCCCTCCTGAATAATTGTCCATTTCAATATAGTATTTACAATCATTATTATTGTTTATTTGTATTTATTGTTTTTAAAGTAACTGACCTTAAGTGGCAAATTTTTATTACTTACATTTAAATGCTCTTGCGTTTTAGATCTAACTTCATCTTGGCTGCTACGTTTTAATCTGTCGTATATTACATTATCAGCACCTTTAGTATATAACCTAATTTCACCATCCTTCTTTAATATCACGGACATTCTTTTCCTAACATTATTAAAATCTAATATACATAACAACTCGTACACCTGAAAATAAATATTTTTTTATTTTGAATAAAAATTAATATTGTTTTATTATAAAAAAAATAATAAAATTCAACATACCTCTGTCTTACCCATAACCTCTATCGTAATAGTATTAGGGGATCGTTCTCTGAACACAAAACCAAAATTCCTAGCTGCCGATACTAATGCCGCTTCATCGGGTGATTGTGCCTGTAAAAGTACAGTTTATAAATAAATAATTTGTTTTAGTATTAAGATTCATATATATCATACTATGTATTTGAATAATGTACACGACGAATTTCAAAACGATTTTCCATTTTGTTCTACTAATTTTTTATCGATTCATTAGATTGTAATATGTATGAAATTAAAATAAAAAATTAAATCAGCTTCACGCTATATACATCAGGGTGAACACAGTGAACATAATGATAAGACATTCCGTTCTCCACTTTCAGCCGATTTTTTCGAGACATTGCGCGTTAAGTGGCGGAACTCAACGCCGACTGAGTCTGAATGTAAGAATATGTTGAGAATTCAATAATGATATAGTAATATAATTGTACAGTAGTGTTATTCGTTTCGAAACTAGTTGTTCTCATACTATGATGTTAAAATATTTTATATTAACTTATAGACACGACGTTACTTATAAAAAAATATTATTTTATTTCCTCAATAACTCTATGTGAAATTATGAAAATAAAAAAAAACGACATTAAATATTCACACACCATTTATACATATTTTTTAAAACTACCGTTTTCTTATATTATTGCAGTGTTTATTTAATAGTAATTACCTGGTATTCAAGCCGACCATTTTTCTGCTCAGGCATAACAGTATGGCAGAGAGCTAGCAAACGAAAGAAATCGTACACGTGGCGGTCTCCCTTGACGGACTGCCTTCAAAAGTTTCGAATCGAAAAACTTGAACTCCGGCTCGTATTCGGGATTGTCGGAGAAGTCTAGCGGTTCTGTACTCTGTGTAATATTATTTTTAATAAAAACCTTTATTTTGTTAAAATTATTACAAAATGTAAACAATTGAATTTATTGATATTAAAGTTGACTTGGAATAGCTTTAATTTTCAAACTTAAGCGAAGAAGTGGAAGAAATGAGCTACATATTATGTACATTAATTTAATGTCGTTGTTAAACAAATAAATTATATGATTTATAGGTTTAAACAATTACATAACCAAAGTTATATCAGCTATCACAAAGAAGAATATTTATATTACAATATAAATAATTCCACAATAAACACCATGGCTACATCCAATAAGCATAAGTTTCAAGAAGACTTCACATGCAGTACTCATGCCACACCAACATGCAAGTCCACCACCACCAAGCCACTCAGTGAAATGTGTTAATGAGTTATATACAGACAGACACACATACATGCGAGTTTAACAAGACAATTAGCATAACATATTAAAGTAATGGTCTATTTTACATATGTTAATATAAGTTAGTTACAATATAAGTATTCATTTATAAGACAAATTTTTAATGTATAATTGTTCCTACGATAGATGTTACTTCTAATCAATAGTAAGAGGAATATATTTTTTATATTTTTAATAATTACATCAATATTAGTGTATGAAAGGTTCTATAAGTGTACCATAAATTTAGTTATACTATATAGCATTATACCGTCGACAATATTTTTATATTATTTTAGTCTTTATTAGCGCTAGCAAGAGATTTGAATTACAGAAGAGATCAAGCAATAATTGTAATAGATACCCTTGAATTATGCAACCAGACAATTCATTTCTGAAATCTGTATATTAGCATAAAATAATATTTTAAGCCTCAAAACAAAGAATTTTATTAAAAGTAAGAAGTCAATCTGTTTGGCTTGAACAAATGCATCAGACCAGGGATTCCCAATTTTTTTGTATGATGAGGATTCCCAGACTATAAATTATATTTTCACACTACCCCTTTTTTTGAATTCATACAAATAAAACGCATATTACTGAAAGGATTTTTAATTCAATACTATTAATAATTAAACTATGAACACATTTTCTTATTTAAATGCAAATGCTTTACGCCCCCTTGTTTTCTCTATACTCTGTTGGGACGTCTTATTTTAGACCTAAGAAAAACCGGACCAAGAAAGAAGGTCGCATAATTCAAGAATTAGCATGCTGAGCGTGTAAGTGTATTCGCCGTACGTGCGAGGGCGCGGCGCCGGGCGTGCTGCGCCCCTGCTCATGCTCCAACTCCAGAAGACGTGCGCGTGCGCCCCCGGCGGCCAGCGCCGTCACACTGACGGCCGCGCCGCGTCGCCTGCTCCGCTGCGCCACACACGCGTCACACTGTGCCCTAGCCGTCTAGTGTTGCCAGATTCGATGCTCTTTTGAGCTTTTTTAATTAATTCATATTTAAACTACGAGCGTTGTGATAAAATGTTATGTATAATAATTATTAATAATTTTGAGTATATGCTATTGGTTCAAGCCAAACAGTATTTTAAAATCTGGCAGCACTATTTTTTTGTCTAGGTTCTTATATTTAATGTTTGTGTATATATGTTTGATTGTGTAGTATATGTCTCACTCAGGACTTCGTTTTTATACTTTAAAAAAATCACGACCATTTATTTATTTATCATGTATAAGAACACAAAATATTGGTTATACAGTTTTGTATTATGTTGAGATATTATATCCTATGACCTAGGAGTCACACCGAGATTATATGAGGCTATGAATGAATTATTGAAGCTCAAACGAACACTATACATTTATATAAAACAAACCACGACGACAACACTATTAGAACAATGAACAAATCATATGACTGAAACCCCATGAGGTATACAGATATTTTAATTATACAAGTAATTTATTTATGTGAGACAGTTATTAGCATACAAACTGTCAGTTGTCACACTAAAATATATAATCGACAAAAAACATTTCAGTCATTCAAAAATTATTTATCGTATTGCAAGAATCAAAAACATGCCAAAAAAACTCTATTGTATTCGTGCCATTTCATTATATATAATATAATCGTATATTCAAAATAAATAAGTGCTGATCATCTTATAGAACAGCCTACATGCAAAATATGCTGTGATTTCTAGAAAAAAAAAAACGTTGTGCTTATCTACTTTGGGTAATCAAATAACTTTAATTGCATTTAATTTTTAACTTACGTCTGTTAGTTCGATGGTTTCGCCTGTGTTTTCATCTACAATGTCGCCATAGCACACGCCTGCTATAGAACACTTATTGAAAGTCATTATATTCTGGGTTAATGTACCAGTTTTATCAGAAAATATATACTGAATTTGACCTGAAAATATAATAAAAATTTGGATTTTTATCTGTACGATAAGGTCAAGAACGGGTCGTTGAAAGCAATTATAGAAATGGACTTATATATACCTAACTCCTCATTCAGAGTAGTGGTCCGTGCCTTTGCCGCTGTTCCAGTCTTTTCATAATACATTTTTTCATCCCAATTTATTAAGAAACTCTGTGCGAATCTTATCACCTGAAAACAATAAATTTATATTATAAATAACTTAAATTTCAATGGACTTTGTTATATGAAAAATTGGTAAATTTGTAGTATACATACCTCTACAGAGACGTATAACGATATGGGCACCACAGTGTTCATTACAATAGCATAGGAGAAGAACACAAGCAGCGCTATAACAATGGCGCCGGACGCTGGCTCGGCCGGCACCAGGCTGTCCCACGGAAGGTACACCTGGAAAGTCTTTGCCCACAAACCATTCCCACACCCCGCACGCTATCGTGCAGAACACGCACATAGACAGCAGAAACAGAACAATCTGGAACGTTATAAACGACTTTTTAATACATCCAACAATCTTTCAACACTTAAAAAGTAATATAACAAGTTTAAAACTCGTTAGTTATCGACAGAAAATAGAGTAATAGGGTAAGTTAAGGTAATTACCCCTATTATAAGGAAATTAAGCAGTCTATCTATGCTGGTGCGCTTGAACTTTGTCTTTCCGGAGTTCTGCATAAGTTTAGTGTCCTTCCCAGCGAACACTACGACGCCGTAGCACCACGACGTATTCCGTAATATGCAACCGCGTAGAAGGATTTTGTCATTGTCTAAAGAAAAATGTTGATCACGCCAACTTAACGTGCCTGAAACAAATAGGACAATTATACATTATAATAAAAAAAAGTAATTTTTAAAATATATTTCAACTAGTATGACACACGGCCCAATCTAAGTGCGGGAGGTACAAATTGGAGGACTGCAGGTACAAATGAATATAAAAAAAATATTGATTTAGCAGTACCTTTTTTATTATTAGGGTTATTGGATAAAAAAAATACTAGGTTAAGAAAAAAGTTTTTTAAAATAAAACTGATCTAAATTTTAGATCTAGTTTTTAGGAATATATGACAAATTGACCAACAGCCATTAAAAAATATTTAATAAAGGAAACGTTTGTGAATCATAATGTTAACTACTGTGCCAAAGCCACAATAAACTTCCCAACAACACATTAATCATAATATTGCCTATTTTATAACATCAATATTTTTACATTTTAAACTCATATAGCCAATGTCTATAAATAACTATAAATCAGAAACTATGTTATGGAGATACAATATGAACCATATTCAACTATCTAACAACTTGATGATATATCATTACTTGTTTTATATTTTCCATCCATATAGTGATCTTAGGTAATGCCTAAACCGGGGAAAAAAGATCATGTTTGTAACTTTGTATCAACAGTCATCTGGCCAATAAAAAAAAAAACCATTAAACGATATTGAACCCACTATTATCTACTTCTATCCAGTTCTATCAACGAAACCACACCACAACGGCTTCGATACATAATCTAGTTATTGCTATTTCCTAGTGGTCTTACTTAACGCGTCCATCTAGAACATTAACTATAAATCACTTCTATGGGTTTAATAGTAAAATATAATTCAAAACAACGAGGCGTTGATTTAATCAGACCAGGGCAAACGTATAAACGTTAAATTAAATTAATCTTCTAATTTAATTTTCAATATTGGTTTTCACATGGACTAGAACACAGAAAATATTAAGTAAAGGTATCATAATCTGCGTGAACTAGAAAAGATAATACTAAAGCGATGAGATAACACGTTAATAGGCAGTTCACAATGTGTTTGTGTCTATCTACTACACTAAATAAAGTTAGGAACTATAACTTTAAAATTTCAAAATAAATGAATTATAGAGTTATAGATTACTGTAAACAAAGATGTAAGGCAAATCGACGGTCCGTAGGTAAAGTATCGAAAGTGAAAAATTGCTAATTTCTTTCATGGCTGTTTTGAACTACTAATAAATAAGTTTTAGATTACATACACGTTTAACGCAAAAACAATGTTGTTTTTGAAAAAAAATATCATTAAGACCACCCATTTTAGAAGTTCAAAAGAGCAATAATAAACAATAAAATACTTTAATCTTTTATTGTTTCCACTTCTTGCAGTTTAACTTCCACTGCTAAACGTTGTAGAAGATATTATGTTATAATTTACTCTTTATTATATGGGTATATATGTGTGTGTATATACATTATGTGAGACTAGTCATAGCGCAGGGGTGCAAGTGGGTGTCTGTAAAAGCTACTGGTTGTGGGTTCGATTCCAACTCGAGGAAATGAAATATTTATTTAAATTTATAATTATAATTTCCGTTATTCGCTCTGGTGTCGAGGAAAAGCTGCATTGGGTTCCGCCACTCGACACGGAATACCTCCAGAATTACCTACTTGCACGAGATACAGAGTGAAGCTGATTTTTTTATATTAATTCTTTACAATATTAATAACATAAGTATAAGGTGTACTTGTCAAGTATTTTGAAAGGTTTTAACATAAATAAATAATATTAAACGGGTCAATAGATTTAGTTTGCTAATAATAATATAACAATTTACTTCATAAAAGTTTAAACAATAACTGTTATTGTATTTGAAAATTAATTTCAGACATATTTATAGCCTTTAAAAAACGTTTTGACCCAAATACGTAACATTTAAAGACCTCGCTCACCACTTAAGTCGACTTTCTTTGTGTAGAAGTCAACGACCGTTTTTATTATTGCTGTAACTCAATAAATATATATATATATATATATAACCTAACACTGTTTAAATCATAGAATAAAAATAAATAAATCAGCTTCTTCAATCAGGAATGAATCCTAAATTCATAGTGTTGCCATTTTCCGCCGAATTCTGGAGGCATTGCGTGTTGAGTTGCAGATCTCAACGCCGCGCATTGCCTCGACACCAGAGCGAAGTAATGGAAATATACATTTAAATAAATATTCCATTTCCTCGAGTGGGGATCGAACCAGTCGCGTTTACACTGTGCCCCTGCGCAACGACGGGCCTCTACTGTTTAAATCATATTTCACTTAATGTGTTCGTGTCGGTGTAACATTGTACGGGTGGTATAATCCAATTTATCAGAACTTGAGATAAATTTTCTTTGTTAAAATAAACCAGTGAACGATAGCGTTCACTGGTTTATTATTATGGATATAGATCTATAATAATAAACCAGTGAACGCTATATCCAAACATAAATTGCAAAAAACAAAAAGTTAAGTAATAAAATATTTATAGATTTTTTCAACTTCACGCTGTATCCCGTATGTAGCAAGATAGGCAGATGGAATCTAGTGTTAAGGCACTCCGCTCACCACTTTCCAAATTCGAGAGCATAGCGTATCGTTTACAATCCCACGCTTGTGAGCATCACTACTGGCCTCTTCCGTAAAATATTTTTATATACATTTCGTACTTGATGCAAGAATGAGTAAATACTAATTCGCCCGCGCACTGCGGTTCAAGTGTACTTGTATAGAGTATTAATTGGAAAGCTACTTAACCGTGTGCGCACATTGAAATTGATACAATATAAAAATCACAGTACGATCATGGTGATGTAAGATGATTGAGACATATTATTATTATTTGCACACGTTTATTTTTATTTACATTTGTTTTTTTTTGGCTTCACGATGTACCTACTAAACCCAATATTACGACAATCCGCTTCCATAAATTTCAGTTGCCCACTGTCTGCCTTTGTAAACTGGACACCGTTTCAACTGAACTCAACGCCGCCTTCAGAACGAAGAAATGAAAATATTTAATATTGTATTTCCCCAAATGGGAATCGAAACTACAACCTGTGTCCGTTTACGGCCCTTTTGCGCCCCTGCGCTACGACTGGCTCATATTATATTTAATCAATTTACTATAAATATGAGGCAAACCCTTGCAAAAACACCGCGAGTCTCGCGTAGCGTCCACATTGCTGATGTCATGCGTAATTTAATTGTCATGCATTAGAAATGATATAGGCATTGCATTTGAATACACATACTTTTATGATGGATATGGTAATGTTAAGACACTCCATAAATGTCTTCTATTATCCACCGAATTCTGGACGCATTGTGTGTTGAGTGGCGGAACTCAACGCCGCGCTTTGCCTTGACAGTAGAGCGAAATAACAAAAATATAAAATATTTAATTTCCTTGAATGGGGACCGAATCCACAACCGGCCTGTAGTTTGAATATGAATAATTAATAATTTATATGTATATATGGTAAACAATGTTTCTAAATATACAATATTAAACCACACCTTTCTAACAACGGAGAGAGCAGTTAACATAAGTTGATAGCATTAAAGTCTAAGCCTTCAGTAGAATAAGCTTGGCTGGCAAACATGCCCTAGTTGAACACGGGCCACGCCTGTAGTACCAACAGCTGATTGATACTGATCCAGAGTGTTTTGTAATACCATAATGTTGATAATTAACTACTTTATTCTAGTTTTTCCAGTCGTGGCGCAGCGGCACAAAGTGTGACTGTAAAACCGACTGGCTGTGGGTTCGATCCCCACTCGAGGAGATGAAATATTTACTTAAATTTATATTTCCATTTATTCGCTCTGTCGTGTCGAGGCAAAGCGCGGCGTTGTGTTCTCCCACTTAACACGCAAAGCCTCCTGAATTCGGCAGAAAGTGGGGAACGGAGTGTGTAACACTAGGTTCCCTCTGCCTACCCTGCTGTGTGCAGGATATAGCGTGAAGCTGATTTATTTTTTATTTTATTTATTCTAGTTTTTAATTGATTTAATTAAGAAAACGGATTATTTGAATTGTTCCCAATTTACGTTTTATGTTAACATATCTGCCGTCCGCCGTGTTCCCATGCGCCACGACGGCTATAAAGAAGCCGTCGTGGCGCATGGGAACAAACGTGTTACTGTAACGCGACGGTTGTGTATTCGATTATCACTTGGAATGGATTTTTAGCAATATTTTCATTTCTTCGCTTTGGCGACACTAAAGCAAAAACCGCGGCGTGGAGTCCTACAACTCAACACGCTATGCCTCAAAAATTTGACGAAAAGGTACCTCTGGCTTTTCTGCCATATGCAGGATACTACTATATACGAATAAAAAAACTGATTAAAGTATTTTTTAACGTAATGGGAACACCGAATGCGGGCTTATAATTAAATACTACAACACAATACGCGTGCGAATTAAATTCCAAATGTCAAATTTTGTAGTGATAAAAAGTAGATTTTTGTAACTCTTCGAAAAAAAAACATTCTGCCACAAATTGAACTGTCTTGCTTTACGGGTAGGCGAAGTTGTTATACAAATTAGTCCCATGGTAAAGCGATTATTTTGTTTTAGTATTACTTATTCAACCTTATTTATATTTCATTCTAATGAAAGTCACGTTCATTTAACAATAGCAACAATTTTTGTTTTTCAACAACTACAGATTTTAACCAATAACATCGAAATAAATACAGAAATTTCTCGTTCATAAAACCAAAAGCAATCACTTCGCGGCAATTATAGTCTAATTTTGTATCAAAATCATCGTTTAGTTGCGAAACCACAAAATGCAGCGGTATACGAGTACAATATACTGCAACGTTGTTACATACTACTTTAGACTATATATAGGATATACATAAACATATTATAACAAAGGACTATGTGGTTTTATAACGGTTGTATTTATATGAATAAATCATAGTTTATGTATGTAAATAATAGCTTCTAAGCACATGTATGGAAACAAGCAACATATGCGAAGCATTGACGCCGTAACTATGGTGTTAGTATAACATGGAAACGTGGCGACACTATTGTTGTATCAGTCATTTATTAAACTTCACGTAAGACACAGGGAACCTTTCCGTTCCCCACTTTCCGTCAAATTCCGGAGGCAACCTTTCGAGTTTACAGTCGCACGTTTGTGTCGCTTCGTTCTATTTATATAATTCTGTTTAATTGCAAGACTTTAATTACTTATTTTACTTTTATTTGGAATCAGCCATTTTTTTAAGGAGCGTTAAAATTCAAAAGATATATATACATATATATTTTATCACCATGTAACGACTAAAGTTAATAATTAGTCGTATCTATGAAATACGTACTTACATAAAAAAAACATACCAACTTAAGTAATCAGATGTTAAATGTTTCACGTAAAAGTCAATGTCAGTTATTCTTATTATACTAATAAATCAGGCCGTTTAAAATATCTGTAATGAAAATTGACTATTTTTTATTAACCCTTGACAGGCAAAAATGCCTACGATTCAGGTTCTATACTTCCATATCATTCGTTAATAGCATATAATATACACTTTTAATTTCACACAACATATTTATTAAATGATGTACTTCAGATAAGTCTGTAATTATTTGGGAACATGGTAAGTCTATAAGTTCGTGTTTACCTTCAAACTTATTAAGTAGATTGTTGGGCGTTTCGCAGACAATTTCGCCATCGAAGGCGCCCAGTTGTGCGTCGTCCTGACCCATTGCGGCCGTCTCAAGAAGGCACTGGCGACATTTTAAATTCGTCTCCCTGTAGAAATAAAATTTAAATTGTTAGAACTAAATTAAATAATTATTTTAAATATATATTTCATTCGAGTGCTTTCCAAAAGCACATAATTAATAAAATTGGCACAAAAGTACCTAATTAGGGATACGAAAATCGAAGATGAATTTTTCTATTTATCTCTTTTTAGCTTCAACTTGTATCCTACACATATAATGGTATGCAGAGGGGAATTACTAGGAAGTATTATATTAAATATTTCAATTCCTCGAATGGGAATCGAACTCATAACGTGTTGCGTTTACAGTCACTAGCTTGTGCTCCTGCTCCACTACTGGCCTACAATAAAATCTCATATTATGGTACTAATTCGCGAGTAGCTCATGAATTACAACATACATCTAATTAAACAATCAACACATGATTTCCGCGTCATTGGCACATCATTAAAGCTACTAACTAACTATGATTCCGGATGCTGAACTTCATAATTTTGTGTTGAATATCATTTCAATATTAATGTTTATATTATATTATCCAATAAGATTACTAGATACCATTTCCTATATAATAAAATCCTGATTTTTGATGCCCTCGTGGTGCAGGGGCACAAGCGAGCGACTAAATGCAAATATTGCAGGTTCGATTTTTACTCGGGGGAAAGATTTATATAATATTTACATTTCCCTGCTCTGGTATGGAGACAAAGTGCAAAGTTCTAAGACGTACAATGCCTCAAAAAATCGGCGGAAGGTGGGGCACGTAGATGTCCCGATTGTCTCTGCCTATCCCGCATAAAAAAATTATCATGGTATTCCCTCGCTTTCAAAAACAAAATATTAGGAAAATCAAATAGTAGTAAGCGCAGTGTCTTAATATTAGGTTAGGGGGCTACCTGTCATGATGTAGATATATTAAAAAGCGTGAATCTGCAAAACAAAAAATAAACATGTAATTTCATACCCATCTAGCTCAGCAGTCTCTATATAGCATAGTCCATTAGGCTCGGAACTGCTCAGCAGCAATATATCAGCTGCCACGAACTGGTCGTTCTCCAGCCGTATGACGTCTCCCACCTGAACAGACGCCCACTTCTCCTCCACAAGCTTGCCATTACGCAGCGTTTTCGCCCGTCTGTGGTTCACTTGGGAATCGTTTTGATGACGTTGCTGTAATTAACACTGCACGTTAGCTCAAAAATGTGGTAACAACTTTATACGGATGTATAACCTTATATTGTAACATTTACATTTGTTTACAATATGAAGGTAGTGCTTAGGTATAAATAGTTATAATAGTACATTAAATCTAAAAGGTTTAATGTATTAGATGTATCGTTGGTGTCGACTGTAAACCTGTTAACAGTCTATTAGGAATGACATTTTGTATGATGGGGTGTGTGAATTTTTAAGTAAATATTTAAAATCAATGAATTTTAAAATATATTAAATTTAAATGTCAAAAGATTTTATGTTTTACTGAGGAAACAACTCAATTGTAGGCAGACCTTCAACACCAAAATTATAAATCATTCGCGGACCATATTTTACCTGATGCGGACCACTACTGGTCCACGAACTACTGGTTGGGAACCGATGCTCTAAACCGATGATATTTAAACAACTTATAAAATTACCCAACATTATCAATATAATCTTGTTTTCTTTTGCTTTGATATAACAAACATCATTAAATCATTATTCCTTTTATCTTTTATCATTAACCATTTGAACCACAATAACCATAGATAATGAAAGCAATTTACAATAAGGTTATAGGCTATCTAGTAATAATGTATTTAAGTGCAGGTATCTATGTGGTATTTCACTATCAATGTTTATATCTACTATCATCATGTGAGGGTTGGAACTTAGGTGAGGTTTTAAGTTCATATCAATTAAAATTATTATAACTCCTTTTTATATCTTTCACTTAGAAACGAGAAAACAAATAAAAAGCAAAAAGATATAATTTAAGTGTAATAAATAAAAACGACAACACGAATCATTAACTATTAATATTTAATAAAATATGAGCATGAACTAAAAAAAATTAAGTAAAAATAGTATTAGTCACGAATACTGTCCACAGGTGCTTCATATTTTTCGTATAATTTTATATTTTATTCATGTCATAAACACTGACTTTAACAAGCAAAGTGTAGACCACATCATTATTATTGATTCACAGTAATAACAGACTGTGCGCCTTCCAAGCAGGTGAACTTCAAAAAGTTCCTATAACCTTCGTAACTTTACTGTCACGATGATGTGACAAATCATATATAAATCTACATTTCTCCTTAAATGTTTAACTTACAAAATCGTCGTAAGCGTCCTTAACGGCAGTGAGGGCAAGCACACCTATAAGTGGTATAGCAGTAGTGATGGGCGTCAACGACGAGATCGCTGGAATCAGCTGCAGGACCAGTAGGCACAAAAAATAAAAATTTGCCAACCGCTGAAACTGCTCCAATAAGTTCAATGGCAGGAACGTGATAATCGAGTACTTTGATGTTTTGATGTAGTTGTTCTAAAACAAAATTACACTTATAGGTTTAATGAGCATTAAACATAACAACATTATAATTTATTGATATTTTCATTTATTCATTCTGACACCAAGACAAAAGCCCGGCGTTGAGCTCCGCCACTCAACACGCAATGGCTCCAGAACTCGGCGGAAAGTGGGCAACAGAGTGTCTTAACACAAAGTTCTCTCTGCCTAGCCTGTTGTGTGCGGGATACAGCGTGAAACTGATTTACTTTTTTAATTTAATTATTTATTACGTTGCTTTGAGTACTTACTTAGTAGTACTCTAAAAAGAATAAGAAATCGTTGAATAAAACAAAAAACAAAACGTTAGATATCCATGCATCATTTACTTACAGCGTAGCGAAATTGCGCGTTGTACTCTCGATTATTCGATCTAATTCTCCGTTCATTCTCTGAAACAAAAAACAGTTACAGTTCAAACATTTGTTACTAAACTTATACAGCAATCAAAAACAATAGTTGAGTAGAAGTAGCATATCCTAATGATCACTTTAGATATATTTAGAAAACAGTTAATTTTTCCAACCTTAACCGTACTTTTTAGAACAACTAACTTCTTACAAGGACAAAACTAGATTACAAAAAAGGGTGAACGTCGATTTTATTTATTTCTTTACAGTTTTTATAGCTCAGAAAATAGTCTATATAAAATGTATATTTTATATATAAAATTATATGACTTTGACTTTATAGCACTTGATAATTTTTGATACAAGGAAAAAACAGCCTTAAGATACATCGTCTCTTAAAAACATTAAAAAGAAAGATCATGTGGAGCTCAATTCATCTGTACCTATGTCATATATATTAACATCGTATAAAAAGTTATGATACTTTCTTTTATGGGAATAGATATTTTCTTTAGACTTGTGTTATTATTTTAGTATTAATAATATGTGAAAGCCAGTCCTGGCGCACGGGTACAAAGTGTGCCTGTAAGCCGATTGGTTGTGAGTTCGATCCCCACTCCAGGAAAGATTTATTAACATTTATATTTTCATTTATTTGCTCTCGCGTTTGTTGAATTTCGCTATTCAAATGCCTCCGGAATTCGGTGGATAGTGGGAAACGGAGTGTCTTAACACTAGAATCCCTCAGCTTATCCTACTGTGTGCGGGTACATTTCCTCAATTCGGTGACAAAGTAAAGCACTGCGTTGAGTTCCGCCACTCAAAGTAGGGAATGAGAACAGGAGTGTCTTAATACTAGTTTCTCATAATCCCTCTGCCCACCCTACTATATTGTACAGGATACAGAGTGAAACTAAAAAAAATATATTGGCTAATGCATGTATAATGTAAGTTACAGCCTAAGTTATTCGGACCGTAGTACCTACGAGATAATCACATCACAAATCTGGAAGTTTAGGAACCATTGTTAGAATGTTTTCTAATCGAATTCAAAGTTAAAAGTTAAAAAATCCAAAGTTAAAAGATCAAATTCAAATTGTTTAATCCAAAAAAGTAAAAGATTCATAGTTTACAGACATTCTCCTACGTTACAGAACAATGTTTTAATTGATTTATTAAACACTTAAAGCAATAACGGGAAGTTCCATTCTAAAAAATGCTTAAAAAATCTACGGAATCTCCTTAAAAATATCAGAATTATATCAAAAAAATGTAACAAAAATCACAAATTCAGTTCTATATAATAATAATAAATATGATGCATTCAATGCGATCGTGCTCGCAACGTAAACGTATTTTACAAGGCTTCCCCACTTGACTGCCAGTCATAACATGTAATTTGTTCTACTTTCTTGAACTCTATCTCACAATGTGTAAAATAATTGCGCTTAATAGAGAAGGTGATCTTTAAATAAACAGAAGTAGGTAACTACTTATTTAATATTATATAATATACATTTCGAAAAAAACGAAAGCGAAAAATTACAAATGTTTTTATCGCTCTTTTAAACTAGTAAAACGTATAGTTTTAATGATTTGTGTTTATTTCAAAGAAATAGTTATTTATGCCTTTTTTAAACGTATATGTTATCTATATTTTCATATGTATTTTCGGTTTAATAACTATTATCACAAGTTCTTTATGAAAGGATCCCAAAAGTTTTAATTTGAGTTAAAGGAAATAGCGGATTCTTATAATTCGGTAAAGTAGACAAAACTATATGTCGGACTAAAATATATTTTTTTTTAAAGCCTCTACAGAACGCAGCATTCAAGGTTGGCAGTGAGTGTGATCAATAATGGATCAGTTGCAAATTGAAATTGATTCGCGCCAAGCTACCTATAAATTATAGTAGATGAGTTCGTGACATAGGTATATAAAAAAATTACGCTTCACTCTGTATCCCGCACACAGCAGGGTAGGCAAAGGGAACCTAGTGTTAAGACACTCAGTTTCTCATTGTCCGTCGAATTCTGGAGGTATAGCGTGTTGAATGGCGGAACTTAACGCTACACTTTGCCTCGACACTAGAGCGATGAATGAAAATATTAAATATTTCTTTTACTCGACTGGGAATTGAGCCCACATCTTGTCGTGTTGTAAACAAAATAAATATATATACTTAATAAATAAAAAATAATAGAGAAGCTTAATTTTTGATATTATAATAGATATATATTTATTTTATTTACTGAATTGTGTGTTGGTAAAAAAATATATCAAATTGCATGTGCTATTACAAATAAAAATTAATTTCTTACATTTAAAACTCGATTAAAAAGTAAACAGTAATAACAGAATAACGAGAGATCGCGACAAATAAAATATGTACTCTAAATCCATTTAAAGTATTGGACTGTGTCACTGTATGTAGTTACGACTTAAGCCCCATCAGTATTAAACTAATGTGTTGTTAATGTAACTAATTGTCTATTTTAAAAGACAATTGAATTTTTCGAAACAAATTTTGTTTAATGCGTGCCAGAAATCAACTGTTTTAAAATGGTCAACGAGGTCGGTGCAATTTGATAATACAATAATATTGACAAGCCTATATATACCTCACAAAAAGGAAGAAACACATGAAACGAAAAGAAGATATCCTTTAAATGTTATTTTGATAAAGTGGTAATTAGAACATAATATACCGTCCGAAAATACGTTGCAATTTCAAAAGTAAAACAGGTTTTCATTCCTTACTTTCATAAAGCCATTTTAATACAAAAATATATACTTAACAGAAAAGAATACGTTGGAAAGTTTATATATAAAACAATGTGAATTATTTTAATGAAAACGATTTCAAGTGAAAAGACCTAAAAAATCATAATCTTTTTCTAATACTTGAAATCAATGTCAATTTCTTTAAATAAAGTTCATACTTTTTTTAACATGTTATATAAAGTGAAATTGAAACGTTTTTTTAGCTTCACGCTGTATCCCGTATATAACAAGGTAAGCAGAGGGAACCTAACATTAAGAAACTTCTTTTGAGATACTGCGTGTACCCACCACCGTCGATTACGGTCGCGCGATTCCGCAACTGCGCCACGACTTTATAAGTTCTTTAATATATCGAAAAAAAAAATGTTAACGCAATCGAAACGGAAACGGAAAGGATCGAAGGTATGTTTACTATTGTAAAAGTGGTGGCTATAAAACCGTCTAGGCGGGGTGGGCGTCGCAGAGGCGCCGATCGATCTGCTCTCGAGTTTATGGCTTATAACGCTTCCATTGATGTTTCATTCTCCACAAATCCCCTTGCACGGTCATTGTAAAGCTTATATAATATAAAATAGGTTTATGGAAAGCATTCGGTCTCAATAGAAATAATCAAATTGTTGCTTTTATAGAAAAAAAATGTATATTTCGAGAAGTAAATGTACATATAAGGCAAATACGTGACTGAGCAGTGTGTTAATAAGTTAGGCGTTATTGTTATTATGTTTTGAACATTTCTATGGTCCCTGGATAAAGTATCGAAAGTGAAAAATCGCAAATGTGTTTATCGCTCTTTTAAACTACTAAGAGTTATTTTTTTTATTATTATTCAAAATTAAAAAAAATGTTGTTTATGTGTTTTTTAAACGTGCATGTTATCGAAAAATATTGTTCTTAGTTCAAAACAGAAATGAACGAAAACTGTAATTTTTCACCTCCGATAATTTACCAAGCAACCGTTGATTTGTCCACGGTTTCCTATAAATGTCAATTTATACGGATATAAATTTGACGATACCTGTTTAATACTTTTATTATGTGGCTTCTAGTTCAAAAAAAAAATCTACGTGACAATTTTTGTTTTCCACAATATTTTGTTCTTTTTGCAAAATTATTTAATTTTTTATTTAGTTTTCCACTAAGCATGCGATGTTTTATTATATGACCATTTTCAATTACAATTTATACTGTATTCAACATTCCCAAGACGAAAGCGCGTGTTATCAAGTAAACGTGAACATTAACCAAAAAAAGATATTTACATACAAAATAATATTATATATAAATAAAAAAATATTTTTTATTTTTACCAATTATACTGTACGAGAAATGAAAAAAAAATCTCTTAATAGTTATTTACACAGTTATGTAATAAAAAGAGAATAGTCATTAGATATAAAGGATTAACGAATCAACACTATGATGCGTTACGTCATACAGAATTCCAAGAATAGCCTAATCTCTCGTATTAAATTATGTCACTCGCGTCTTTTACAGAGTACAAAATATAAAATATATAACTATTTCAACTTGTATTTTAAAAAATCAGATTCACGATCCATCCCATACAACAGGGTACAGGGAACCTAGGGGTTCCGCGCTTTCCGCCGAAACATGGCGTGCTGAGTGGCGGAACTGATACTGAACTAACTCAAATATTAGTAAATAATAATCTATATATAATTTATAGAAAGTACATCAAACATAAAACATCCTACCAGTTTCGAATGGAAAAGTAGAAAAACCCAATGTTAATCTTTTCTCCGCTTTCTTTTTATTAAAAGACATTATATAAGACAGAACTCCGGATATTGCTGGACCATCACATATCAGTGACATATCTAGGTAGTAAATATAATAAATATAAACATTATTTAGAGTGAAAATTGGCCATCGCGTTCAACTCACGTCCCCTTAAGCTCAATAGTCAAAGCTCAATAAATGCAAAAAGTAAACAAATATAAAATTGAGGCCAGTTACCGCGCAGGGGCACAAAATGTGACTATAAATAAACACGACAGGTTATTGTAGAGTTCGATTTCGACTAGAGAAAATGAATTATTTAATATTTCCATTTTTTTGCTCTGATGTCGGGGCAAAAACGCTGCGTTGAGTTGCGTCACTCAAAACGCAACGTCTCCAGAACCCGGCGGAAAATGGTGTACAGAGTGTCTTAACACTAGGGCTCCCTCAGCCTACCCCGTTTCTGCGGGATACAGAGTGACGCTGCAAAAAAAAAGGTGGAATCGCTAGTATAACAAAATACCATGAAATCCTCTTATACAAGTTGTCACCATTCGACGCATAATATTTTAGATCCAAAGTGATAATAAAAGTCACATAATAAAAGTCACAGTTCATACCACACGTCAGACGTCATAATAAAGTCGATATAAAATACAAAAGCTCAATTCCATGTTAAATTTAGCACGGCCGCAAAAAACACGATCGGTCAAACAAGTACCTACCTACCTACTATGAAACATCTACGCTAATATTTCATTCAGTAAAGTCTACTATTAAAAACGTAAATCGCAAGTTTGTCGCTATTATTCGCCATGTCATGTTGAAATAAATTCTAGTTAACGCTAGCTGGTGCAAAATTTTAATTAAAAAAAATAAAACTAGCTTCACGCTGTATCCCGCACACAGGAAGGTAGGCAGAGGGAACCTAGTGTTAAGACACTCCTTTCCGCACTGCATTGCGTACTGAGGAACGTGAGCCGGAATTCAACGGCGCGCTTTGCCACGACATCAGAGCGAAGATATGAAAATATACGTTTAAATAAATATTTCATCTCCTCGAGTGATGATCGAACCCACAACCAGTCGCGTTTACAGCCACATTTTGTGCCCCTTCGCCACGACCGGCCTCAAAATTTATGTTTGCACATAGCAAGCAGAGGGAACCTGGGAACTTAATTTTAAGGCACTCCGTTTTCATTAAGACACTTCGATTTACTACTTAACACAACGCCGCGCTTCTGTCGCGTATTTAGAGCGATGAAATGAAAATATTAAATATTCTCCCGAGTGGAAATCGAAACTGCAACCGTCACGTTAAAGTCACACCCTCGTGCCCCTTGCACCTTGGATGGCCTCAATTACCTACTTACATAATATCTGATAATAATATATATTAAGTTTATTGACTTTGACATACTTAATAATTAAGCTATTTATTATTCAAATTGTTTTATTTCACCTCTTTTCTACTAATCGAACCTGCAAATGACTATACATACACACTTATATTTTATATTAAATATTGCTGTTTTGTATGAATTCGTAATATTATAAAAGATGTTCAATATTTTAAAAAAATTATTTAAAATAATAAATATAAATATTATTGTAGATATTAACTTTGTGGATAGGATAGTAGATGTAAAATTAAATTCGCACTCCCAGAAGTATCTAGATAAAAAAAAATCAAATCAGCTTCACGCTGTATCCCGCACACTGCAGGGTAGGCAGAGGGAACGTAGTGAAAGACAATCCGTTCCCCACTTTCTGCCGAATTCCGGAGGCATTGCGTGTTAAGTGGCAGAACTCAACGCCGCGCTTTGCCTCGACACCAGAGCGAAGAAATGGAAATAAAAATTTAAGTAAATATCTCATCTCCTCGAGTGGGGATCGAACCCACAACCAGTCGGTTTACGGTCACGCCTTGTGCCGCTGCGCCACGACCGGCCTCTAAGTATCTAGATGTATTATATTATAGCCATTTTTAATTTCGCATCACAATAAAGTATACAAAAACAATAAACAAATTTCCAACAGGCGTGTGTGTGTGTGTGTGTGTGTGTGTGACACTTGTGTTTGATCTAGAAATAAAATGAATCTGTACATATTACAGCGATTAGATAAAAGATAATCCAAACGATTATCACTATACGCTAATGTTTATCCTAATTAAGCAATGTCTTGTGTCTTTAGTGATTATGACATTGTTTTATAATAAAAGAAGAGACCCTCTCGCGGCTTCGCCCGCTTGAACTACTTACATAATTATTAATTTACTTACTAATCTGTATTACTTTCGTTTTCTAATAATATTAATAATAATAATATCATTTTGAAAACTATAATAGATATTGTATACTTTTATTAAAACGTAAAATTTCTGTAAAAAATATATAAAATATTATAGAAATTTTGTTGAACAACGTTCTTTAAAATGGTATAAATATTTTATTCATGAACCGATTGAAATAACAACGAAATAATACATGTTAGGGGAAGCTTGCCAAAAAACAATAGTGAAAATTGCAACTAAATTGGTCAAGCTGATTGAAATTGAACAAATGGACAATAAACATAACTATTTTTCCATTTTTTTTTCTTATATATCTTCCGAATGCAGACACCGATTTTCGTTATAAGTATAGGTATAGATATGAAGATCGTAACTCCACTTAAGTGTTGCTGACTTATAATAATAAATACAATGTTTAAAGGGCTTCTCTTAGGATGATACTTTGGTTAATCGTTACTATTAAGACTAAGCAAAACTACATGCCATTGCTTATATGTATACCATAACATACATATCATTGACATGAAAGATTGGTCAGATATACATTGAAGATTAATAAGAAACAATATAAACATACATTTTAATAAAACCCATATCTTAACTAAATAAAAATAAGGAACGAGCAATCCAAAGCAATGGTACCTTATCAAAAGAAGATAATTAAGATTTGTTTTTTTTTTACATATTCCAAAAAAAACCACAAACTAAAACCTTCTCGGTGACAATTATGTTCATTAAGCAAAGCAAGATATTGACAGATAATCAATAACAAGTGAGCACGCTAGGTCATACGCGAAAAGCAAGCGCGCCACCGCACCGTCTAGGCCGTTGACCGTGTGGTAGGTGGTAGCGCGCCGACTCCGATCTTGCCCATTGTGCAATCTTTTCAGGAAATATTACTTACTATAGATAATTAAATATCATCTAATATATCATATCATGTATAGTACCTATATCTATAGTATAGTATTAAGTGTATATGTTATGAGAGTCAACCAAGTACGGACCACAAGAAACGAAGGTGCGGAAGCGATGGTTGTGCCTGTTCCGACGGCGCGGCGCGGCAGGCTGGTCCCGTATCAGCTTGCCCAGCAGCTCGAGGAGTGAGAGGCGCAGCGGGCGCGGGGGCACGCGGGCTTCGCCTTCCGCGCCCAGCACCTCCAGCTCGACCGCCTCGGAGCGCGCGCACATCCGCGCCGCTACCGCCGCGCCATGACGCGCGGCCACCCCGCCGGCCACCGGGCGCGCGCGATGCACTCCGACGCGCCGCGCTACTCCTGACTAACGTTACACGCGCGTCTCGCCTCGCAGCGGAACAGATACTCCTCGGCGGCGGACACTGGCGCCCTCGCGACGGCGCGCGCACTCTACGCACCGCGCGGTGTTGCCTTCTGCGGCCCAATGTTAACAGCACGAGAAACGTACATTAATTCATATTTAATGGAATAATATCAAATTATCAAATCAAATTCCATTGTGTATGTTTTTTTTGTAGCATCGTGTTAAGTCAAATGTGACATAGAAGTTACAGTATGGCACAAGACACCCATAGATATGCACTATTTTTTAGATTTTTTTACCATCAAACAAATAAAATTTGGCGATCGATAACATAATTTGCTAAATATTTTTATGAGTACTCTTCCTTTATTGACCGATTTCTGTAAGAAAAGGAGGTTATCAACTGGACTGTATTTTTTTTATGTTTGTTACCTCAAAACTTTTGACTGGGTGAAGCGATTTTGATGATTTGACAAGCTAATGCTACAACAACCTTACTAAGCCTGTTTGTTTCACGTGGCACCGTGCACCGACTTCAAAATTATAAAATCTTTTTTTAATTATTTTTGTTTTACAAAATCAAAGTTCTTTTTAAATTTCTTTTTAGTAAAAAAAAAATTTTACTTTTTAGTTCGTTGTGTGAAATCGGTTTTTTTGTTAAAAAATAATTTAGTATGATTATAGATACAAAAACTGACTCATGTTTCTAACATAATAACAAAAATTTACACTCACTCACTCACAGAGTAACACCGTCAACTTGCCCATCTTGCTTGTAATTCAAAGAACATTGATTGCCAATATAATCGCCAACAATGGACGTAGACGTTTACTGTTGCAAGTTTAGCCTCTAACTACTAACTCACTATATTGCATTTAAACAATATATGCAATTTTTGTTACGTTGATAGACATTGTGGTCTTCCGACGACATGAGGATTGACATGAGGATTAGCCAGCCAATATGCTAGCAGCAATATTTGTGACGAAAGAACGATAGCCGTTACTGTAGGAATTACTTGATATAGTGTGGTTGTTTGATTATGGCCTTTAGAGCGTGTCAGTTGAGCACATATCACTTCGCCAATGTCACGTTGCAAGGAATTAATTAAAGGTTTAAAGAATCTGTCAAATATTGTTTGACTATAGTCAACTGGTGTAAAACGCCGACAACACTTCGGTAAACACTTGAAGAAAACGATTTAAACGTAGTCAATTCTCATATAATGAGAATAACAATTATTTATTATTTCAAGATTACATTATTTTTTATATTTTCATTGAGCCTATAAAACTTTCAAAGATTTTTTAATTCAAATATTAGTTTAGTTAAGTATAATATTAGTTAATGGAAATAATCATTAATTCTGAGGCTGGTTGTGGCGCAGTGGCACAAAGTGTGACTGTAAACCGACTGGTTGTGGGTTCGATCCCCACTCGAGGAGATGAAATATTTACTTAAATTTATATTTCCATTTCTTCGCTCTGGTGTCGAGGCAAAAGCGCGGCGTTGAGTTCTGCCACTTAACACGCAATGCCTCCGAAATTCGGCAGAAAATGGGGAACGGAGTGTCCTCCACTACGTTCCCTCTGCCTACCCTGCAGTGTGCGGGATACAGCGTGAAGCTGATTTTTTTTTTTGATCATTAATTTTTGCTAGAGTATTCGTTAAAATTTAGTTTTTAAAAAAATATTGTAATTTTCACGTTATTTCTAAGATTTATAGACACATCGTTTGAAGTTTTTGTATAATACTTACGGCCTATTATTGAGCTATATTGAAAAAATAACGCGAGCGCAGGCATGTTACGTTACAAATTCCTTAATATCTGTTAAGCCACTGAAAATAGCTGAACGTACATAGGGGTGAAATGGATAGGTACCGAGGTCGCTTACCCATAGACCACCGTCGATCCGTCGATCGAGTTACACCCCTGCATAGGGTATTAATAACAATGAAAAAATAAGGATTTGTTTATTAAAACTCATTAATTTTTATAAATGCGATTAATTCTTAGCCTTGCTAATTCAATCAAGTTAATTGTTAGTTCATAACATAAATATTCGCAACTGTTATAGGTAAAGATCTGAAAATTGTCAAAACCATAAGAATTATAAAACGCTTAGGCATCTAAAGATGAAACTTTTATTTTCTTCTTTTTGCAGAAAGCAGGTTTTTATTTTATTAAAGTAATCAGCAGAGCTCTTAGTGCCATAAATCAGAGTTGGTAGAAGTGACAACTAAATCAGACATGACGTGGTATAATGGGCATTTTAAGTTTTCTTATCGTCCTCTTTTTTCTTATCTTATACATGTGTACATCAATAGAGGGGGTCTATCGTACTGAACAACTTTTGCTTAGGAGACGTTTCCATTTGTCCCTTAGTTCCGCTTTTATTTTTATTTTTTTATTATTTTAGACTTTTAATTTTTGTATATCAAGAGAAGCCTATCATGCATATAATAGATTTTGTAAAGATAGTATTTCGAAATCTATAATAGCTCGGTTGGGCTCTTAACATTTTATAATCAGCATCACCAGGTTCTCCAGATCTTCGATATTTCTATATGTTCCTTATATGTGGGCATTAAACCCTACCCCTGTTTCAAATTTCAGCTTTCAAGGTCTATGGGATATACTAGTTATTTTGATGAACAGTGAGTGAGTACTTGAGTGAATCAATGTCGAAATAATGAAACTTTTGCTTGCGCATAACTTCGGCAATATATGACCTACAAGTTTGAAATTTGAAGGTTCTGGTATGGGCTCATAACTTATTAGAAGACGATCATTTAAAAGCTCTAAGTCTTTCCAGAGGTTCTCATATTGGGGCAAGAAAATACGCCAAAATGGTTCCAGAAAAGGATGGTACGGTACTGCTTTACTTCATAGCAGTGATTATAATATTTATTGTAAATTGTGATTATAAAATACTGACAAAAAAAATCAATGAAATTTATTAACCTTAGTTACAAGTTTTAACTACGACTACTATTTTCATGTATACGTCCGTGTTATTGCATGATACGTAAGGCCTATGTGGAAGAATGGTGGCGGAGTGAACGTAAACGCAACAGTGTTGAATTCGATTCCCACTCGGGGAAATAAATTATTATTTATTAATATTTTCATTTTTTCGCTTCAGGAACAAGACAAAGCGCGACGTTGAATTTCGAGACTCTACAAACAATGCTTCGAAAATTTGGCGTAAAGTGGGGAATGGAGTGTCGTAACACTAGGCCACTGCAGGTTTTATTTGGAAATTGTAAATATAGATACAATTATTTAATGAATTAATTTGTGTGTACAAAATATGAAATTATAGAACAAAAATCGTACTTTAATTCTGGTAAATCTAAAACATCTACTTTGGTTTGGAATTTATATATTACTAAATTATTTGAAAGGCATTAAAAATAAAAAATATGACAATTTATGACTATGAATTAACAATGAATATAATCTAAGACTTTTTACGGTGATTACTATACATTAGTTGTTATCCGTAAGTTTCATAAAATTTTCGTAACTATTACGCTGTGACCCGAAATTATAACAACGTACATTTTACTTAACCTCGACCTAGTAATCGTGCTCCACAGGCGGACATACGTACGTACGTCCTTCGTAACCTATGTTTAAGTATATACATAGATTCCACTTATATATAATACCTGTATGATGCGCATTCGTACGTGCAATTTAAGTAATATTTAAAAAATAAATTAATTATAAAATTTTGGGGATAGTCGTGGCGGAGGGTCACATACGAGCGACTGTAAACTTGAAAGAAAACACTAGGAAATGAAATATAATCTGGTAGCGATGCAAAGTGCGGCGCTGAGTTCCACCACTCAAGACGCAATGCCTTCAGAATTCACTAACACTATGTTTACAGGTTCAATTTATATATATATATGACTGACTAAAAGATATTTGAACCTGCTGCTAAATAATTTATATATATATATATATAATTATTTAAAATTATTATATATTATCTTTTAGTCAGTCAGAAATTAAAATGTCATTGCATGTGAATTGTGCAGAATAATAGTAATGTCCGAATTCAGAGAGCGTGAGATAGTGTGGCGTTTTTTACTGCAACTCAACTTAGGTAAGGTATGTGATTTCTATTTGCCTATGCAATAACAAAAACTACTTTAAAAAAGTTTTTTCACGTTTTTTAAAATTACGTTCATAGGTCCACTTAAGTTTTATTTTTGTGTATCAAATAAAAGTGATTTACACAAAAGTATAAGAAATCAGTTTCATGTTGTTTTAATTTATATTAGGTACTTCAACGGCTATGATAATAATATATCTTCTCTACTTGAATGCGTTTTTTGGATGTTTCCAAATTGCATTGTTATATTTCTTGCAGCGACACAAAGAGTATTAAGAAAATATTATTAAATACCAAATATGTACTCTAATAGATAAATGTAATTAAAAAATCTAAAAGTAACATACATAATCGACGTCACCCTTTTACATTGACATTTTTTTTCTCAACAGTCTAATTCATTTTACCTTATCTGTACCAATAAAAAAAATAGTAGAATTCATCTTATCCTGTTTTCTTTAAAATGAATATAGCCCATGACCTTTAAAAGGACAGGTGTAGACCGTAAGGTATTAGACAACGTACTCACCTTGGCCATGTGTTCTCGCCGAGGATTTTCCCATGTCGGCCGCACCATCGACACACATAAACACACACTCGCGACACTAACACTAACTTTCTATGTACACTACTTATAATTTATTGGGTCGGTGTAAAAAGTGGTGTAAAAAAAGGTACACTCCAAACAATCTAAGGCCACTTGAGGGTTGTGATGGGTCTCCTGTGGAGTCGCTGGCGGTATGGTGGTATCAAAACTAACGGAGGGCCGCGCGGTGCGATCGGCATTCTGCGGTTCAAAGTTGCACTCGTTTTCTGTAACAATTAACAAATTAATTAGTTTAACGTTAAATATTATGTATAATCTCTTGTAACGGTCGATTAATTAAAAAAAACCGGTTAAGTGCGAGTCGGACTCGCCCACCGGAGGGTCCGTACCAATTTCAGGATTTCGGATTTCGGAAAGTACAACTTATAAAAATTTACAAACTTAATTTTGCAGGCACTCATTTCGTACTACAATTTTAGTTCTGTGATGTTTTCTTTTACTATGACATCAAAGTGATCCTCTAAAGGTTCCGTTTTTTTTCCTTTTGAGGTACAGAACCTTAAATGTATAAAAAATCTCGTAACGTTCTACTACTCAATGGCACTTATTAATAACTCATTTATTAAATACGACATGCTCTTAATAGGTTTACTAATTTGTATTTTATAGTAAGGCTTTTAAAAATAATAGTTCGATTATTTGTTTTCTATTTAATACCAAAATTAATATAATGACTTAATTCTTATTCATTTAATTGCATCTACGAAGTGATAAGGCATTATAAACGGTAGAATGTTAGAGTAATATAAATTCATAATCTCAATTAAATCAAATCAGCTTCACGCTGCATCTTGCACACAGCACGGTAGGCAGAGGGACCTATCGTTAACATCCTCCGTTCCACACTTTCCGCCGTATTTTGGAGGCATTGCATATTAAGTGGCGGCAATCAACGCCGCGCTTCGCTTCGACAGCAGAGCGAAGAAGTGGACAAATAAGTAAACATTTCATTTTCTCGAGTGGGGATCGAACCCACAACCAGTCGCTTTTACAGCCACATTTTTTGGACGTGACAATTATACGCTTCTTTAATATTTGTATTATATAGTTTTTACTTCATTTATTTTTCTCTATTATATATTAATAGTTACTTCAATTCGACATATAGCATACTGTACTTAAAATAAAATATCATCAAAAACGAAAAAAACATCGTACTCAATATGGTATGTAAGTCTATACGTTTATTTTCAAATATCCACATATTTATTTCTTTATCTTGAGCATACGAAAAACATAAGAAGTATTAATAAAAAAAATATTGTTCAATAGAAGCGTCCATCAAACAGTACGAATCTTCTAATGAGACAATTAAAATCCATTGAGAGAATTGAGATGCGGCGCTTGATATATCACAGTCGTACTGAGTACGGACGATAAGTGATCTTCAGTAAATTACAAGTACAACGTAATGGGGGTCAGGGAGCGTCTACATAGATTCAAGTATTATATTATGAGCTCCGCCACTAAATACGCAATGCCTACGGAATTCTGCGGAAAATTGGGAATGGAGTGTCTTAACACTAGATTTTCCCTGCATTCCCTGCTATGATCGGGATACAGCGTGAAGCCGATATTTATTATTATTGTTTTTGTGTTTTCGTTCTTGGTATAAAGTAACCTTAATAAAAATGTTCAAACAAAGTTATAAGTGCTATAACTGTAGACGTACCTACGTCTGAATAGTGTTTTTATGTTAATAAAAGCATTAAAAGACATTATCATATACACAAGTAAAAATATACTAAATAAAAATAAACCGTTATCCTCCGTTGTGATTTAATCATAATATTAAATATCTCAAAATACATTTAATATTTTTTTCATTTTACATTTGATTAACCTCTCGCTACAAACAAAAGCGTTTTTATAAATTAATAACAAATTAGGTAGAGTTACACATAAAATTTTAAAAGTGTATTCTAAACATCATTCTCTCTTCAATAAAAATGTTTTGTTGTATGAGCAATATTTTTATTATGGAATTTCCTTGTTTTGAACGAAGCAAATAGTATAAAATAATAATGAATTTTGATATTCTAAACTACGAAATGTGGCTTTTTGATCTGTTCTTTTTAAGTTTATTTTTAATTATTTTTAATATTATTTAACACCACATATATTACAGCGTTAAAAGCGTTTTTGGCTATAATTTGTCACTGTAGAGTTCCAAGAGTTGTTTATTTATTTATTTTCAAAAATCGACGCTTACTTGTCTAAATCATCTAGCTATATATATATATATATATATATATATATATATATATATATATATATATATATATATATATATATATATATATATATATATATATATATATATATATATATTTTTTTTTTCTTCTAAAAAACTAGAAGTTTTTTAGATTTAAGTGTAACATTTAAGTGTAATATTAGAAATGATTACCTGCAGTTTTTCACAGTAAGAATATTTATTATTGATCATTATTGAACATCTAAACAGCAATCATTTAACGTGATACTTATCTATGTACTACGTACGTACTTAATTAACATTGCACTATAATTATCATTAATACATATTAAACGAATAAATCATTTAATAGCTATTATATATCTACATAAATATTAATAATATTTATTTATTAATACGCAAAGCAATAATGATTTGGTTTCACTTTAGTTTTCTTGTATAGAACATTTTAAAAATTATTCATCTTTTCTCGATGGCGATGTTTTTGCCGATTTTAATTGTTTTTTTTTTTAAAAATATATACATAAAAATAAAAAAAATCCTTCTTAAACAACATCGTATCACTACTAAATATGTTTCGAGCATCGATTTTATATCATTTACTGTAATTTATGAAACGGTCTTGAGAACCATAAAATGTTCTAATTGATAGGAAACAAGGAGCCTCTATATTCCACGGTGACATCATATTATAAGCTGTCGCCTTGAACTACAAACCGCAAATAACTTTGTTACACAAATAAGCGGTAAATTTAAATGAAAGTGTTCAACACTCGCTTTACTTAAAAACTTTTATAAATACGAAGAAAAATCAAAATATATTCATATTAAAACTTTCAAGTATTTTAAAGGATTTTTTCTGAAAAGCGAAAAAGGGATCAACTTTGTGAACCTAAGTTATATATTGTTTTTAACTATTGGATTATCAATCTAATTAAAAATACATATAAATATAGAGATGCGTATGGAGATGTAATCATTTATTGTTTATTAAATATAGTATATGCCGCTAGTACGGCAAGTAGCTCTTGACCTTGTTAGTATCCAGTCCTTGTTATGTTCGTTGTACATTATCGTTAATTCAAAACTTTAATAAGTATAACACGCAAGTTATACAATTTTCCCTTAAAAATATGAATGAAAAATACATTTTCAAATCAGTGTTTTTCTTGTATAATGTTTTTTAGTCACAAAAATCTCCTAATTTTATAATAATACCTTTTTATAAATATAAACATATAAAGATAATATATAAAGGTAAATAAATAATAAAATTAGTTTATTTAAGCGGAAATATTTATATTTCTTAATTGCACTGACAAGACTAAAATCCCTATGAACCTTAATCGTTGTTTTATAACTTTTTTTATCTGTAGGTAAATGGAACCTGGGAACCTAGTATTAAGACACTTTGTCCTAACTAAGTCAATTCTGCCTACTTTCCGCCGAATTCTTGAGGTGTTAAGTGGCGGAACCCAATGCCGCTCTTTGCTTCAACACCAGAGGAACGAAATGAAAATATCAAATAATTATTTTTCCCGAGTGGGAATCGAAATCGTTTACAGTCAAACGCTCGTGCCCTTGCGCGACGACTGTCCTCAATATAATTATACAAAAAAACTTGAATGCTTACAAAAGTAAAAGCACAAAAAAAAAAATTTTTTTTTATATTATATACGTATTCTAACACTATTTCAGTTATTTATATAAAAAAACACACGAATTCCTTTCAATGCACTGTGGCAATAATTAAAAATATTATAATATTCTGGCCAAGGATAACCACTACAACAACATAGCGGTAAAAGGTTACTACTATTCACGAATCCGACTAAAAACATTTAATTTGAAAGCACTGCCTTGTTTTTCGATATCTGATTTTTTATTTGTCCATTATTATTAGGTGTTCTACTTGTTCTACTAAAATAAATAGATTCATATTGTAACAAACAATATTTATTTCATTTTTTTTAATATAAAGAAATATAAAAAATAATATTTTCTTTTATATATTTATTATAATATATTAAGTGCTAAATAATATTATCAAATAAAACAACTAAAAAAAAAACCCAACGCATTATTACCTAGACACTCACATCACACAAGCCAAGTTCAATATTGTACGTATTCAGGCGAAATTTAAAAAAAAACATTATATTTGAAAGAATTTTTCGATTTTGTAAAGGCACTTGTGGTGACAAATTAAATGAGAAACACCGCGATCATGAATATCAATTCAATTTTCAAGGCGGCAAGCGGCGGGCGTGCGACCCACGTCGCCGAGCCAGTCGCACTGCTTGCACGTTTTGATACTTACTTTCGTATAGTATATTTTAGCGTAGTACGTAATATCCAACCCCAAGGTGAGTGGGAAGTCTCTAGCAACTTACACTTGTGTTGTATTCTTCTATAGAACAACTTACGAATAAAGGTTTTTATAACAGTCACTATCGGAATTTAACATTTCGCACTAACACAGTGTGAGCAGTAACATTTCGGATGTTTCAGAACTATTTATTAATTAAAAAGTATAAATGTAACAATAAAGAAACTGAAATAACGAAACCATATAAATTATAGTATAAAAATAATTTGCTCTATAAGTAAACAAGGATAAAAGAACACCAGGAAAAATCTTTGTTATAATAATCATTAATCAGTGAATAAATTATTTATTTCACTTTGTATCAGAATAAAAAATACATATAAAATCGAAAATAACGTTATATTAACAAAGTAGATGTAACTACTGTATAAATAAACTTAATTAGGCTCTATTTACAAATCACTCTTGACTTTGAGATTGATCACGAGATGCCGTTTTTGTTCATCTACGGATGAAAACGGCATCTCAAGATCGATCTTAGATTTGAGAGCGGTTTATAAATACGAACCTTATTCTAGTGACTGTTGCAGTGTCTGGTCTTAACTTACACAAATTATCCAAAATGACTTAAAAATGTAGAAAATATATCGGTTTGCGTATCAGATGAAAATTTATATTGTATGTATAATTAAACTTAGTGTCATTTTTGTTTCTCGAAAGAAATTTCAATACATCAAAGAACTTTATGCACTCTACGTGACTGCGTGACCAATGTAATGTATCAATAAAAAATTATAGGTATTAACTATTACTTCAAACACAGCTTCAAAACCATATCTTAAGACCTGGTAACTAAATAAACTATAATTTAAAAATATAACAATAACATAACCTAAAAAAAATTCGTAGAAACCATCCGACATTAGTTAGAAATTTGACACACGAACAAAACAATAACACAAGCGTATAGAAAAACCACTACAATGGTTGTATAGTTATTACTCAAGTGATTTGCAAGTGCAAATTGCGTTCGTTCGCACCGGAGAGACGGCAACCGAGGTACGTACGGCGGTGGTGGGAGGTACACGACTCATGCAGAGGTTCTGTGAGGCGCATTCATATAAGAACAAACTTTTTACGATAATTTTAGACCAATATTTCAATGGATATCTATACGTTAATTAACAAGTGCTGCATTTAGGTGATGTTGAGGACCTAGGAAATATATATTTCTTATAATATTTTCATTTTCTTGATTGGGAATCATACATTGTACAATGACGGCCTCAAGCAATATTTATTATTTTGTAGTAAGGAAACGAGTATAAGATAATATAACGGACGATCATGCGTCACTCAAACACACAACATTGTTTAACGCTTAGTCTGTTGCTTGGATCAGCAACTCATAGGTGCCAAGTATAATTTATATAATTAACATATTATATTATCAGCGTCGCTGATTATGATTATGTTTGACAAATAAATGTTTCTTTTAAAATTTTTTAAGTTTACATTTCAACCTAATGTTACACATTTACTACTAATGATTACCAATAGATCATAAGCTTCTATTTAGAGTTTAATTTAAAACGTTTGACATAAAATTGGTTAAGTGCGAGTCGGTACACACGAGCCGATATTAATTTCAGCTTGATACCTTCATGCGATCCCGAGATAAATGATCTCGACAGACGGACAGGACAAAAAAGTGATCCTCTAAGGGTTCTGTTTTTACCTTTTTAAAAAATCACTGAATTATAAACAAAGTCACATTAAAATCAGTTCAGGCTAACAAAAAAATAAGTCAAACAAATAGATTCAAAGAGGACAGACGCTGCGACTCCGCTATTTGGATTTATAATATGATAAATTATTCTTAGAAGAAAATTATGCGGACTTACTCTACGTAAATATTTTACATTGACGTTCTGGAACCGTTTGATATATATAAGCAGATTTTTAGTCGACACTAATTTATTATAAACAAAGACGCGACCGTGACTTCATTCTTTGACCGTATGCCCCGAACAATTTGAGCTCTTCTAGATGATTAACAACTTTATAGCTCTTTCAAATAAAAACGTAACATAGTAGCCGTTGTTATTAAGGAGAACTGAAACATTATTAGAAAATTCAACAAGCTCAGAAAATCGCAGTTTTAATATAAATCATAGGTTTTTAATTTATTTTTCAAAAATGAGTGCTTCTACCGAAATCTGTTTCTTTTAAATATTTTGTTTTTAATTGATATGATAAAACGTTTTTATACTATAAAATAATTCATATTAATCTTTTCTTCCAAACTTGTACAAAATTTTAGTCCACCACAGTTCTAATGTAATAGAAACATACTTCTGTATGTGTATGTATAATATATAACGAACTGCCAGGTAAGTCGCAAGGTAACGATGACCCGTTTCCACACTTTTGTGTTCCACTTTCGACGACATTAGAGGCGTCCCTGCTATACGTGATTGAGTTAGGCGCGGCATCATGCGGCTATGCGGTCATTTCGGCAGTGCGGCCTACCCACAACTTAAAGGAAAGGTATATAACTTATCAATAGATAGGGTAACAAAGGGGGAACGAGGTTTAGTTTCAATAGTCCGTTGTGTTGTAAAGATTATCCGACTTCCTATAAATGTGAATAGAAAGAAATCTAAATCATAATATTAAAATGAATGAAAATGACGTAATAAAGTCGTGTTATCGCTATTTGATGTGTCATACAAATTATTTTGTAGAACCAAACGTAGCTTGTCATGTGTGTGTATTTTACCTAATCACTGAAAAGCCTTCTGCTCGCTTTATGTTTAGTAAAATAAAAATGAAATCAGCATCACGATGTATCCCGCACACAGCAAAGATAAGCAGGGGGAACCTAGTGTTAAGGTACCCCGTTTCCCACTTTCCTGGTGGCGGAACTAAGCGCCGTGCTTTTCCTCGACACCAGAACAAAGAAATGAAAATATAACTTATTAAATCAATATTTAAATTCATCGAGTGCGGAATAAAGACAACCAGTCGCGCTTACAGTCACACATGTTTAGTTAAACATTCATTTTTATTCATTTTCATTTCATTTAAGTTCATTTTATACACTTAAATGTTTAGTTAAAATGAACTGACTAAAACTGAAAAGGAAATGGCTAAAAACTGTGTATGACACATTTTGTTAACTATTGACGTGACGTCATGTATCCTTTTGAATTCTTCGATAAATAGACTATTAATTGTTTAGCTTTACGTTGTATCCCGTATATAGCAAGGTAGACAAATGGAAACTGGGATGGAACTGGGGCCTAGGGTTAATAAACTTCGTCCCTACGTTGCCAGATGGCCCGATTTTTGCTAGTTCTGCTTTTTGTTTATTATTCCACGCACTTTGTGAGTTCTATTTTAATTACTATATTTTTTTTTAAAGTTACTAACAATTTTAGGTATAAAAATCCCCCTTTTCCCGGAAACAAAATCTGGCAACGCTACTCCGTTCCCTGTTAAAGGATTTCCGTTTACCATTTTGCGCCGAACTCTTGAGGCACTGCGTGTTGGGTGGTGGAACTCAACGCCGCACTGCCTCAAATTGGTAATCGATCCACAACTGTCGCGTTTATAGTCGCATAGATTATTGAACACACTTTCTTTTAATTTTTTACTATTCGTTACTGAGATCAGAGCGATCAACAATTTAAACTCTTCTGAATATAATATTAGTATATATGTATAGTATAGATACCATTTGCGTCAGTACGCTCCTTATTAACGTTAGACTATACATATTGAATTACATAATAAAATTAATCTTTAGGTCAGTTTCAATTACATAAATCAACATTATTTAAATTATCCGACAGAAATCAATTAAACAACATATATATTTAATGGATTGAAATCCCAAATGGTTAAGATACTATACATCAAACCAGCCATTTGTGATAAAGATAATAACAAAAGTATACGTAATATTTAAATCTGTAAAAAAATACTTTTATGCTAGTAGCGAAAAATAAATGTTTGTAAAATATTTAATTAATTGATTATATGTAAACTGGAGTACTAGTAAAAATTTTAAAGTGAAGTTTACAATAAAAAAGAAAGAATAATTTCAAAACATAATAGTGTACCTATTACATGTTGCCGAAAAACTATATGTTCATTTTATACAAAATGAGTGCATATGTCTTTATTGTACTTCCCATTGATCGATTCGCATGAAAAACTTATAGTAAATGGATATACCATGGCAAATGCGATTATTAATTCCACGCAAACAAAGTTAAGGTAAGCAACCAGTATTTTATATATAACAGCTTCACGCTGTATCCCGCACACAGCAGGGTAGAAAGAGGGAACCTAGTGTTAAGACACGCCGTTCCCCACTTTCTGCCGAGTTCCGGAGGCATTGCGTATTGAGTGAGTGATTGAGGCGGAACTCAACGCCGCGCTTTTGCCTCGACACCAGAGCGAAGAAATGAAAATATAAATATAAGTAAATATTTTATCTCCTCGAGTAGTCAAACGTAGGTCCGATCCGATCGAACCAGTCGATTTTATAGTCACATGTTGTGCCCCCGCGCCAATACTGATGTCAAAATAACATATCAAAAATTTTAAAGATTAAAAATATATATCTAGACGACAAAATTCCCACGTTTTTTGCTTCCCAACATATACCTAACAGTATATAATATATTAAATACAATTTGAAGCTTCAAAGCCATTTCGACTTCTCGCTAAAGTGTAGTAAAAATGGGCAATATGATTTTCATATATTATAAAGGCTCTAATATAAGTTGCAAGTACAGAAGGCTAAAGTATCTTAATTATTCACCCCGTATGTTCTCAGTTTGGTGCGGCTAATAGAAAAATTGTGTGTAATAGAATTTATTTTTTTAATACAAGCATTCTTTGGAGCGCGATTCTTTTGAGATCTTAAGAGATAAGAAAAATTACGACATACGAATAAAAGTTTATATAAGGCACTTAAAAATCAAGTACTCGTCCAAAATAAACAACATACCTAAAATACGGATGGAACTTCACTAAAAACCTTTGATTTCCAATGCAAAGCATCCATTACGATTACCTGAAAAAAAAAACCAAATGTTACCAATATGTAAAGCTTATATAATTAAGAAAGACTAATTAAATACATTTTTTTAAAATGCCTCTTTTTTATGTTATTATTCTACTTATATGCTGTAACTCACTTAATTTATACTTTATTCAATGTGTCAAAAAGTTCTTTTTTTATTAAGCAAAATGTAATAAAGTTGACGGCGTCTGTACCTATAAACACGGGAACACCAATATACAAGTATGTGTTCATCGTAAGCCAAATCGTTAAACCTAGATTGACTACAAACATAAAAGAATTAGGTCGATCCCTAGCGGGTGCTATGGGGGTAGATTTAGACAACCCTGTCATGGTTGAGATTAGGGCGGAATGGGGTGTGGCGGCACCGTCAAATGTCGCGCCATTTCACCGCAAGCTGACGTCACGGGCCACTCCTGACATTTCGAATGAAGCAACAAAAAGCAGCCCTACCTACCCGCGACGACTGATAACTGGAAACCTTTAATATTTTCAACTAGCGCTTCATTTCCACCATTGCTCGTCTTTTAATATCATGCTTTTATAGGTCTCCTTGGCATTTAAAAATCCACATACATATTATAAAGTACATATTTTTTAATAATTCAGTTCTTTATCTTAATATGTGATGCTTTTATGATTTGTTTATTGTGACCACTATTCGGTGTTATTATTAACTATTAAGTTTTACACACAATTGGTGAATATAGGTGATTTCTCATAAGTCATGAAAAAAAAAAAATCTATAATTAGGTATTTAAAAAATTTACCTATTAAAAAACAGTTATTTTCATAATTTAATTATTCATGAATCTGACGATGATGGAAATACATTTCTTTGCCGATTTTTAAGTTTGATAGTAAATAAAATTAAATATTTCATCTTTGTAAAACTAGGAAAATTTTAAACTTTATAGAAGATTACACACAGTAAATATTATATAATGTAAATATATATGACTTTGCGGATATCTAAACTATATGCAATAAAATAGATAAGATATTCTACAGGTTTACTTAACTTAGATTTAAATTAACAAAAGCCCATTAACATTTAACATTGTAAAATGATTCTGTACATAATTCTATATAATTAAAACCAAGAGAAGAAAGTGGGGAACGGAGTGTCCTAATACTAGGTAGTATTAAGACACTCCGTTCCCCACTTTCTGCCAAATTCTGGAGGTATTGCATGTTGAGTGGCAGAATTCAACGCCCCTGCTTAGGCTCGACACCAGAGCGAAATGGAAATATAAATTTAAGTAAATATTTATCTCCATGAGCGGTGAACGAACCCACTGCCAGTTGGTTTTACAGTCACACTTCGTGCCACTGCGCCACGACTGGCCTCGTAAAAAAAGTATAAAACATAAAAATTGTAACAAATCTTACTAAAACAAAAAATCTTAATTCATTTCTTATACAAATATTATACAATAAACTATACTTGCATATATTAAATAATTTTTAAATGTATGATTGATTGATTACCTAATTTTAATATCAATTTGCACTTTCTATTATATTGCAAAAGGAAAGTTCAAGGCGTCCCTGGACGACATTGCTTTGATAGTGAATATTTTAATAGTCTAATTGATTCAAGTGTGAGAGTTCCCACCTGTCACTTAGCCTTCAATGGTTCACTGTACAAAAAATTATATTCCAAGTAATAGTTTTATTCTTCCTTAATGCAAAGTAATTTATTATTTTAATGTTAAGATAAATTGACAAATTGTTACCCATAAAAAGCAAGGGTCATAGATTCTAATATCAAATGCGAGTAATAAGAATAGTTTTTTATAATAATTTATAATACACATATTTTGCATAATTTAATGAACATGAAAATAATGAGGCCATGTTTGTTGAGTAGAGCACCACCATCAGATTGTAAAAAGAGTTTGATTCATTCATAGGTATGATTTAATTTCAATTATTAATATTTCCATGTAGTCATGTGCAGCAATGAGTAATTTTGAATCTGAATTCTTCATATTAGTAATTAACTTATTGGTTAGTGTAAAGCAGAGCTTGATCGGTCTTAGTAATTGAAGAATTATAGTGGCCTGACTGATGGCAAATGGATGGTTGCAATATTTGAAAGACCGGAAAAGCCCACTCAATTTTCCTGAAATTTGCACTAAATTTGAACTGAATACTTAAATGTATAAATAAATTTATGTGTATGAATTATATTCACAATTATAGTGGTTATAGACTGATGCAATCTCACTGCAACACAATGGTTTCTAAAAATATATTTAAAAACATAATAACACAATTAGGTTGAAGTAAATATCTGTGCATCTTAACATTTGAAGATTTTTAGACTTAAAGATATAGATTTGCCCCCTTTTTTCTCACATTTCGTCACTCTAGTTCCCAATTATTAAGGGAATGAAGAAAATTGAGCATGCAATCTGTCTCTAATTTTGATATTGAGGCTATTGTGGCACACACAGGCACAAATGAGCAACTGTAAACACAATGGTTATGGTTTTGATTCCCTTTTGGGGGAATAAAATAAATAATATTTTCATTTCATCCCTCTACTAAAGAGGCAGAGCACAGATTTGAGTGTCACCACTCAGGATGCAATACCTCAACAAAAGGTGGAAAAGGGGGAACAGAAATTACCTAATGAGACACAGAGAGTAAACAGTAGATTCCCCTTTTTTGCCTAGTGTGAAGCTAAAAAATATCAAACATTTATGGAAATTGTTAATAGTATAATTGATGGACTGAAATATAAATATGTGTGTTTAATTTTAGTGTTGTACAAATATAGAGTAAAACAAGAAATATAATCACTTTGGTTGTTTACATAAAAGCAATATCTTTAGGTTATAGTAAAATGCCTATGGTTGTAATTAATATTACTGCCAATCAACAAAACGCACATATTTCGAAAATAGTAAAAGAATTATGACATTTTATTAATGCTTTGACTCTTCACTGATAGTTTTTATATTTATGAAACTTAATTATTTAAGATAAAAGGGATATAATGTAAAATTACACTACAATATGTGGTTTTGAAAATATTTATTTTGATAATCCGTTTTAATTATATTTTTATAAATTCTGTATCAAAAGCTTATTAAATCGATGTCTTAGCATTTACCCGGTTACAACAGGTTGGTGGCTATATTTTGGTCAACTATAAATAGACGTATCGTACTGTGACATCGACATGAATATAAACTTTCAGGCGAACTTTATGAAAATGATATGATTACGTATACCATTTTTAAGTACATTGATTTCGTTTATATTTAAAAGTGAAAGTAAAGGCAAAACTTGACAAGTATGTTTATTATAAACAAATTATTAATAGCGTCTCTAGAAATATAATACTTACGCTTATAAATACAACACTAAAGACATATATATACAAAAGTTCGATTTGCTGCTATTAATATTTATTTGTATTTAACTGTAGTAAACTTAAACCACAACCACAAATCCACAATTTGCACAAACTGACAACGTTTGACAGATGAATCACAGATATTTATATATGTAGGAATATAAAATAAGTTCCGTTATACGTGACAATGGTGAAGTAAAGCATCCTTAAATGGCATGCCTAAAAGCTATCAGCAAATTAATAATAAAGCCAGCCAAAAAAGGTCAAAATTATTCATAATATTTTCACAAAAATTATAAAACAATAAAATTTTTACTTCATTGAAGTTTTGCATTCAATTTTAATTTTAAATATATTTATAATAACTGGATGGATGGAGAGGATGATTGGTATATAATTTAAAATATACTGACTTAGTGAATAACGGTATATAAAAAAATATTTGAAGTCAAAATTGTAATTAAAAAATATTCAAAATCCTAACCAATAAAAAAATATTCAAAAGCCAAACCAGGGTAACAAATATTATAGAATATTAGCAAAGTTTTGCATTTTTTTAACTAATATATAATTCAATATTATGAATTTATAATCTTCAAAATGAAATTACTAAAAACTAGCAACTTGGAAAATAGAAACGTCATTTTTCGCTTCTTTGCTCCATGTCTGGTATATGTGTTCTGTGGGTATATGTATTCTGTGTCCATGTCAAATGCTCGAACAATTTTACTAAAATAAGAAACTGCTTAGGTGTAAACAATTGAGTTAAAAATATTTTAATTAATAATATAATAATGAATATCTCTATAGAAAAGAAACGATCGGATTGTTCTGCATTGCCAAAAGGTTGGCAAAGAGAAGAAATAATAAGAAAATCTGGATTGTCTGCAGGCAAAGTTGATGTTTATTACTATAGGTAATAATTGTCATTTTGAAAATAATAATAAATAAAAAAGGATAATTTACACTGTTATACTTTGTTAAGCAATCTTATTAGTAATTATTAACCATAATGTCTTAGTACCTTTTACCTGTATTAAGATTAATATTGCGTATATGGACTGTTATAAACAGTAATACTAAATCAAAAAGTTATTAATTAATAAAACTTTAGTAACAATATTCTAATAATTTTATTCATATAACTTTAAAACGTCATAAATCACGAAAAGCCATTAAAAAATAAATGTATATTTAGCTATTGTTGTAAACAATCAATATTCTGAAACTTCATTGCTACTTATTTACTTTATACTTTAACCTACTAACTTTCCATAGCTGAGTGGTTTGTCTTGACAATAAATTTTCTACAGCCCAACAGGTAAAAAGTTTCGCAGTAAACCCGAGCTAGTGCGTTATCTTGGTGATAGTGCGGACTTGTCGTGTTTTGACTATCAACAAGGTCAAATTAACACAATGCTCCTGTGCAAGGCCAAGAAAGCTCGAGCTCAATTTGATTACAGGTTCCCCCTTAGTGCCATATCTCACTTGTGTTGTGTTCATTAGTGCAGTCCCGCTTTGTGTTACATTTTTACATGCTCTATCCAACAGCTTGTATCTGCGTACTCTACATTTCTATTTTAATCACCACAATTTAGGCCACAACTTCAAATGGAAGTTACAAAAATATATAGATTACATACAGTTCCACCTTGTAAAGCTTTTTGATATTACCACTCTAATGTAGTTAGCTAGTTATTTTACTATTAACATCAACACAATGCTTTCCTTCATGCAAGCTTCAAATATAATTTTAGCCAAAAAATTGTTATATCATTAGAATTTTTAAAGGCACAAAAAATCTATTACATTTTATATTGTGATTATTATTATTTAACTGTTAATTAAAAACTGTTTACAGTTATTTAAAAATATATATTTAAAAAAATATATATATTTAGTAGTTAGTTAGTATTTAAAAAAATATATATATATTTCATGAATGATTACGTTTATTAGTAATATTTGCTTTTATAATGAATAATGATTTAAGGGATCATCAAATATTTCATTATTTATAAAATGTTAATAACAAAGCCTAGTTACATACTAGCATGACTAATTTTGCATGTTAATTCATGTTTTATTGTGTATACTTGATGTTTGTAGAAATACTCTAGGTGTTTGGTTTTTGTGTGTATATGTTTTGTGTGTGTTAAATAAGACAAACCATACTATTATATGTCTTTTTACAAATATACCTATATATAAATTAAAGTTACATCTAATATAGATACTTTAATGATATACAGTAGAAACTTGATTAATTTTTCTTCTTAAACCAACAGAAAAATGAATATCTGGATAGTTTTTTTTTTTTTAATTAAGTATTTATCTGGATAGTTATTAAAATGTACAACTACAATGTTTAAATAAAATAACACTACATTTATATATATTTTTGCAAATATTTTTTATATTTAGTACTGACCTTAAACTGATCTTTCAATGAAATCTCTCATTTCTAAACATACATATACATGTATGTTTAGAAATATATGTATGTTTAGAAATGCCCTACTATATTAGTAGGACCAGCAAATTGTAGCTGCTATAAAGTTTTCCATAACATGCATTCAGAAAGAAAATAATCAATAGTAAAAAAAATCCTAAAATCAAATTGCCCAGCCATCTACAGCTAAGTTTAATGCCACCACATACAGTTGACCATACAATATGTATACATTTATCCCATATCCATATATCTAAAGCCATATAATCGAGTCTCTATTGTGTATATCACTATTAAATATTTATTAAATGTATGTATGTGTATTTTTTACAAATTTTATAAATTAATATTTTTATGTCACAGGGGTGTTCGTTCAGACACTTCACTTGTGCCCCCGATACGACAAACTGCCTCTATATTTAAGCAACCAGTCACTGTTTACAAGACTCAAGAAAGTAAAGTAAAAACTGACCTAAAACAAGGCACACAAGAAAAGCCGAAACAGCTATTTTGGGAAAAACGTCTAGAAGTAAAATACACAACATTTTATACTATTAACATATTTGATATCAATATTATACACAGTCAAGGCCATTGTGAGATTCTTGTTGCGCCTGAACTTAAGCAATTGATTATGTTTAAATTAATTTCATATTGCCTCTGATAGACAAATGTGGCATTGAGTTAGTAAGAGTACCACTCAACACATGTTGTTAATACAACACTGATTTTGATATTGATAAACTATTAATTTGTTAAATTTTTGTAATATAACTTTTATTATTTACCTAATTTATTGATGTTGGTAAATTTTTGAAAATAATTTAAACTGTTTTCAGGGATTGACTGCTTGTGATTCCAATGGAGTAGTTGGTACAACATCCCTACCAAAATATATTAAACCTCTGGGACCATATACTTCGGACGCTACCACAATACAGTCCTTAGCTACAGCTTTACATGTTTCATCCCAACCCATAACAGGTAATATTAGTGGTGGATTTTACCTACCTTATACAAACTCAACTGTCCACATGCTTTATTATTCTTACATAAATATTTCGTTAAGTTGCAAAACATTACAATGTTTATTTGTACTGTAGAAATGAAGACTATGTAAATATGATCTTTCCACTTTGCACTCCATATATAGCAAGATAGGCAGAGAAAATCCAAAGACCAATCCAACTATCACATTTACTATCATATGCTGTGGCATTGAGCCACTACAGCTTTATAAATAGTTTTTGTCATTGAAATAAAAAAAAAACAAAATGACATCCACAGGTCAAACCGGATCTAAACAAACAATAATGGAGAGCCCGGGAGTTTTTTTAAACCCGGACCAGCCATTGATAGCTGCGGTGACCATAACAAAGGATGACCTGCGTCGGCAAGAGGAGCGTGTGAAGCGCGCGCGTTTGAGACTCCATGAGGCCCTAGCGGCCGCATAGGGGTGCGCTGGCGGGGTCACCTCCGCCGCAACACAGGAAGAGCCTGTCGAACTGATGCTCCCAGACTCTACTGCTGATTCACCTAAGCCCTCTATTTCTGAATGTATTGCTGATAGTACTAATTAGGTTTTTTTTAGATTAGGTCTCAAAGACTTAAAAGTATTTTTTCTTTTGTTCGTTTAACTGGGATCAGTCGATAACGACAATATTATTATTGTTATTACCAAACGACATGAATAATCCAGTCAAACTTATGTTGGACTGGATTATTCATGTCGTTTGGGGTTTAGAGGCCATTGTCTCAACTTTTTTTATCAGCTTCACGCTGTATCCCGCATACAGAAGGGTAGGCTGAGGATACCTAGTGTTAAGACACTCCGTTCCCCACTTTCCGGCGAATTCTAGAGGCATTGAGTGCTGATTGGCGGAACTCAATGCCAAACTTTCCTCGACACCAGAGCGAAGAAGTGGCAATATAATTACAGCTGTTATTACATATGAAATTCAACAAAATAATTTATTGAATTTTACATTTAATAAAAGTTATTTGTAAATTTGAAGCAAAAAAAAAAGTAAGTCATTCAAATTTTTTTTGTTTCAATACACAAATGTTAGTGGAATTAACAGTATTAGTAGTAATAACTGTCCTTTCCACTAACATTTTCATTACGTATATTTAAGTAATATAACACTAATATTAAGGTGATTTATAAAATAGCTTTTGTATATTTTCTAGATTTAATTAAATGTGCGAGTGCGATAGAGATTTGTATGTGATTGGCAAAAATTAATTGGACTATTCAAAAAAAAAACAAATGCCCTAAATGCAACACTGATTAGATACCTATGTAATGTTTTTTATTTTTTTTTATTTTGCATAATTTTTCATACATCATCATCTATATTCACGGTATCTTAATATAACAGAATAACATAAAATGATTTCCACAGCTTGGACTCTACTTATATAATATAATACATGCATATTTTAAATAAAACTATTTTAACCGGATTAATCGCGCATATTTCGTATTTTTATATATTTTTGGAACCCGACGTTTGTCTGCCCGTGATCACAAGACAGGACAATTGCAAAGTGTTCGAAACGTCGGGTTTCCAAAAATGTATAAAAATACAAAATATACGCCCTACTATTTTAACCGGATTAATCCGGTTTAAATAGTATTATTTAAAATGTGTAATAATCGTGAAGATCAAAGAACTTATTATAATACATGCATGTTTATATAAATAAAGTCCGAATAATATATAATAATGAGATTACAAAATTCTATATTCCTTTTTGTATTATTAGGGTTTGAACCATCTTAACAATAAGTGTGCTTTATGTAATAAAAGACAATTATTTTAAAACATTATTTTTATTTCCTCTCAACCATTTTAAGCTAGTATAAATAACTTTAAGGCAAAAATGTTAATAATATTAATGTGTTAGTTGTTAAAATTGAGTCACAACCGTAATACTAATGATAATTTGTAATTGTTACATAGTGATAAAATGACAATATTAAGCTATTCGGAATGGCTACAAGTACAAATGTATTCTTTATCTGCAAGATGGACGGGCAGTGAATGTTTTACAGTGGAGACTCGAATTACCGGCACTCAATTATATGGATTCGGTGTTAACCGCACTATCAATATATATATATATATATATATATATATATATATAATGAACATATCTGTTAAAGTCCAGTTCCTCATTCCCTTTACCTAAAAAAACCTTTAGCATTTGATTGAAACATTTATTTAGCTTCACGTTGTATCCAACGTAACAACGTAAAGCTAAATAAATGTATAATAAGTAGGCAAAGGAGACCTAGAGTTAAGAAACGGTTTCCTTCTTGCCGCCCAATTTTCGAGGTACAATGTCTCGAGACGTAATTGCGTGGTGAAACTTAACGCCGCGCTTTGTCTTATTACCAGGACGAGAATATTAAAATAATTCATTACCCTAAGTAGGAATCAAATCCAACATCAAAACATGAACAAATGTTTTATTTATCGTCCAATATGTTTTATGTTAATTTATATATTTAAGTTTTATTTTGCCAGTATTTTTTTTTATATTTTACATTCAATTATCTGGATATTTGGTTATGTGAGTGCCCAACAACAATGGTATGTCCGGCTAATCCGGTGTCCACAGTGTTTCTCTTACAACTACTGGAATAAATGATTTAACAACAATACTTACTAGTCATAAAAAAGCTAAGTCTAAATTTAAAACTTGCCGATAAAAATTCTTGTGAAATAAAACTTTGATTAAAATTATCTAAGTGAATATAATATGACTAGATGTTTTTTTTACCACTTTTTTGCTTACTAATAGTAAACATTCTTAGATTTTAATATTTTTAGTTAAGAAGTAACTTATATTATAATTAAAAATTACAATGGTATTATTTGTAAAGGCCCCATGCATTATTGAATTTCAAGCAAAAATTTTACTTCTAAACTTACATAATAATTTAATCTCTGTTAATAACTAGATATCAGACTATATTTGTCAAAACTGGGACTATTTGTGCCGATTATTGTGCAGTTGTTAATTATACAATGGTGTAAAAATTAAAAAGTTAAATTTAATGAATCTTAAAATTAATTTAATATGAATTACATTGCTTTTAAGTTTAAACAATAGAATTTGAAATCACTTTGGAACAATCCAAAAAGATATATGATATGTTAGTTTTTACCTTAGATTACTCATAATGTTTGTATTATAGAGATGTTTATACTATATCTAAGGTTTAACATTTATAAATAATGTCATGTATGATAAATTTTGATATGTTATGAGATCATTAAAATTTTCAAGTTAATTTGGTATAATATTAAGTCCATGGATAAAAATTCGAAAAAAGAACTGTACCAATGATCAAATAACTAAGAAAATAACATTGAATTAATTGTGATTGATAATCAGGCATTCTTCTGGTAATAATGAAAGTTCTCCACTTACTGTACATATTGTCCACACCTTCTAAATTTGCTATAGACAAGTGATGAGAGGGTATTCTTTTCCCCACACCAATGCGTCGAAAATGTTCATTTATAGTGTTTTGATCAGATGTTGGAGTTGGACCTACATTCATTTTACTTGAACAAATCCAGTACAGCACAGGGCTAGCAGAAGCTAAAAGTCTTGTGGAAACTTGAATATGAACAAATAAAATGCAAAAACATGTTAAGAACACTGTATGAACAACATAAACAAAAAAAATTGGATCATTGGCCCCAAAACCTTTGGAATATTGCTTATGCCTATATACTACTTTATTTGCATATCCAAAAGTGAATACATTGTCCTTAAGTCCAAGCCTTAAGCACAATCTGAAATTATTTTTTATATACACTAAACAATGATATAACAATATAAGAATAATAGGGGAACCTATTATAAAATTGGGAATTTGTTTAACTTTATAATAGTTTAAAAATCCCACTTCCCAGTAATGTTTTTGTACATAAGAGTATGATAGAGGTAATGAACTGTTACACCAAGGGCTCTCGGCAGATCCTGGTAGTAGAAATTCAGTATTAGATAAGAAATCTGGCAAGTTATGATCACTATGAGTGCAGAACTTGAAATAATTATAGGTTTGAAGCAAAACATATGGTATTACAGAAATAATCAATGTTAGACATAATGCTATACAAGATGTAAATAATGGTAAAAATAAAAATGGCATTATAATTTTATTTTTTAAAGTTTTAAATTTATATATAATTTCTGGCAAAGTTCTTTCAATTACATTTTTATAGCTGGTGTATAGTATAAATCCCAAATTAATAATGCCATTTGAACGACTTATCATAGACAAACCTGCAGGCAATGCACTAGTAATATCGATATTTGCAAATCTTAAAGTTTCATTTTCTGTACATTTTAACATTGTATAAAATGACATTAATGCAAAAAGTGATTCTGAATATGGAGCAGAAAAAAATATACTTGCTGGATTAACACAGTACAAAATTACTGATTTATATGCTTTGCATTCACTTCTAAGAATTCTTATGCTTAACTTGTGAAGTACATCTGCAGATTTAATAAATACAATTAAATTTACAATAGTAGCAGAAATCAATAAAGTACTATGGAAATTCAAAAATGTACCCAATATACTATTTAATATATATGCGACATATCTTACAATTAACGGAAACAGTGGAAAAAATGCCAAACAATTTTCATATGTGTATCCATATTGAGCTATATGCATAAAATACTGTGAATCCCATCGAGTTAGACCGCCTAAGATGGTATCAATAATAACGTCACCTTTGTTTTTACGCAATTGTGGATCTTCAGGGCTCAGAAAAACATTTGCATCATGATCAGGTACAATAATATTGGAAACAGCTTGTAGAAACAATATGAACATTCTGGTACTAAATGCAAACCACAATATTTTCTGCCTCGGAGTGTACATTGTAACCTATAAAGCAATAGATTACTAGTATATAATAGTATTTTTGTAACGTTAAAGAATTTTATGTTATTGATTGAAAGTAACCTCAAAAAATGGTTTCTTATATTTAAGAATTGTTGAGTTAATTTCTTAATAGATTTTATGATACATTATAATAAGGAGCACTTAGTTTTACATTAATGAAATATTGATTGTTTTAATGATTACATTTTTTATATAAATTTTTGTCAAATATTTTTTGACAATGCAGTAAAATGTAAATAGCACAGAATGCAATATACAGAGAACACATATAACTCAAGAGCTTGACATTGACAGATCTTAAACATTAACTTGAATACCCCACACCAGTCTAAATCGAAATGAAATATATTTATAATTTTAAATATATTATGAATATAAAAATATTTTCTACTGCTAACTCATACTTTAAAATAAATGGTGTTTATATTCAAAATAGAAAACATTGATGAAAATTAAATTAGTCTAAAAGTGTATCTATTGACTCCATTTAAAGTATTTTCAGAATACTATTAGATTTATAATTCGTATTTAAAATTGTGTAAAATGTCATATTTATCAGTTGAACATCTCTAGTATTAAAATAAATATTTCTACTGATGAACATGTTTTCGTTGAATATATTTTCTACTGTTCAATTGAATTTGTACTAACTACATAATAGTCTAATTTAAACATTTAGCTTTTTTATTATTATCGGTATAATAAAAAAAATATATAAGCGAAATGAAACAATTGTGTAAGCATTTTCAAACTTTATTGATACATAATTAATATTTTGTATTAATATTATACTATAATTATAATCCTTGAAATTTAACGAAAACCTTAACAAAAATCATCGGCAAGTGCCGTATTTTGTTTTTACAACTTAAAATTTGCTACATACTTAGAAGAATGAAGCGTTAAGCTCAATTCTTAATTGCTTCCACCTTAAAATACAAAATAACTGTACAATCAGCTAGTACCGTACCAGACAATTTGAACCCATTCACTAGAAATAAATCGAACGTTCCTAGCCCATTTATAACAAAGTTAGAAAACATCATTGCCGTTAAAAAGACACACAAAAGCAATTTAAACCTGACAATATAATTTAGAGATGATTATTCTCATAATAAATTACGTAATATTTTAACAACTTAAAATAACAATTTTACAATGATATCCCGTATGTCATTTCTGTCTAATGCTAAAACAGCAGTAGTTCATTATAAGATAAAAAAAATCCGTTTTTCAATAGCACTCTGTAATTTTTATTGCCAGGATTACCTTAAACACTCATTTTAAAGCAAATTATTTACATAAACCTACATCATTTACCTAACTTTATGATAACTAAATATAGGAGTTTTTATAATATTGTTGGATAGGGAAATAATGGAAATAAGAAAAACAAATATATAAAATAAGGTAAACGAGCAAAACGTAATGTTTACAAAATATTCTTAGTCCAACATGGTATGACTGGTTTATTTCTGAACAGAAACAAACTATTTTACCTAGAGTAAGAAGGAATGAATTAAAATTTCGCTTGAGACATCATCTATCAAATTTTTTATGACATACTTGTCTCGTGAACGATCGTCGTCAATATAACACACAGACTTGCACCAAAGTATAGCACAAACAATTTGACGGTAAAGACAAAAGTTGTAAAAAATTGTGTATTGGGAAATTTTAAGAAAAATATAAATAAATAGTATTCTGTGTATACATGATAAATCATATTAATTTACAATAAATATATGTGAGATGGTGTAGCAAGTCTGAGTGGGAACGTTGGCGCCCGCACTGGTGTTAGCTCATAGATAACTGACCGAGGGCCAGTAGCCTTTCAACCGCCGCATTCACATCACCAAATGTTGCGATCAGAGCTGGAACATAATAAGGATTAATTTAGTCGTTTTTTTTTATATTTATTATAATTTAATTAAGCTTCACTGCGTGCCCCGCATAAAGCATGGGAAGGCAGAGGGAACTAAGCGTTCTTAACATTCTATTTCCCACATTCCTACCAATTGTCGGGATAGAACTCCATGGTTTTTATTCTTACCAGAGTGTGAGCGAGAGAAAATGCTAACTTATTCCACCGATTGGAAATCGATCCCACAAACGTCGCGTTTACAGTCAGAAGGTGTGCCGTTACTCACGACGGCCACAATATAATGCTAAATGCTTACTTACTCTCTGGCTTATTTAAAATATATTTTTTATATATACATTTGACATTACAAAGAACTAGAATAAAATAACTATGTACATGGACATATCTTAGAATATGTCTGTAGGCATTTCGTGGTAAGTGGCGGCCCTTTGCCTCGACACCAGAGCGAAGAAATGAAAATATAAATGTAAATAAATATTTTATTTCCTCGACTTGGAATCGAACCCACAACCAGTCGATTTTACAGTCACACTTTGTGCCCCTGCGTCACGATTGGCCTCAACTAATTTAGATAGCCTTACAAATGAATTTATTTTATGAATACTACTAAAAAGTGTTTGTCAATTACTAAGTGATTCTTGCTTACCTTACCTAGACCAGGAAATATGATAACTCCCTTTCAATAAATATCAAAATTGAAATACTAAATACAATACCTTGCAAATTGGCATCCCTATTAAGGAAACCCATTGCAGCCAGTTGTTCAAGTTGTTGTGAGTAGCGTTGTTCTGGAGGCTGCTGAGTGTTGGTTTGATTGTTTGACATTGCGGATACCATTCGTTGCATAAACTATAAAGCAACAAAATAAGGTTTTAGATATTAAAATGAATGAGACCGTCATGGTACAGTGTCTGACTGTTAATGTTGACGGTTGTGGGTTTGATCTTAGTCTGGGGAATGGATTATTTTTATTTCCTTACTGTAGAAGAGGGGTGACATCTACCATTCAATATGCAATGTCTCGAAAATTTCGGCAGAAAGAGGTGACCAAAATGTCTCAACAACAGGATCCCTCTACCTATCCTGCTATAGGGAACGATTCCCTGCAAATTGGCAAAAATAACACCGCACTTTGTCTTACCCAAGCAGGGTAATGAAAGTCATTTAAATTTAATCATTCTCTAGAATTATGATACTACCATTACATTCATAGTCATATCCTATCACACTATGCCTTTACAAAAAATTAAATAATCGTTAAATAAATAGGCTTAAAAAAAACAAGTAAGATACAATGATGTAGCTAAAAAAAAATTAGTACAAATTCGAGTTCCAATAATAATATTAAAAGCACGAAACTATTTTACAATATAAATATATTTTTTGAGGTCATTCGTGGCGCAGAGCTGTACACACCATGGAAAGTGGGAATTCGAGTGTCTTAACATTCACCTCGGCTTTTCCGGCTACGTGCGGGATACAGTGCAATGATGAAAAAAAATATTTTACAATACTAACAGTAAGCTTATGAGGACGTGGTGGCGTTGCAGCCCACCTTTAACTATAAATACGGATAGTCGTAGAGTCGACTTGGACTCAAGGGAACGGACTATCAGAACACTAGCTTCTATTCTACTCTGCTATAGGAAAAAGCTTAACATAAAAAAAAATCTCTTACTTGTGTAAATAATTCCGAGTTTTGTTGTTGACGTGCTTGCTGGTTGTTTTGCGAGGGTGGGTTGGTCGCGGGAGTAGTGGGCGTGGCGGTAGCGGCTGCAGGTCCAAAGCCCAAGCTGTTGACAAGTGAAGGGGCCGCCGCGCGTAGTTGTTCCATACCTTGTTGTATTTGTAGTAGCGCGTTTAGTGCCTGGAAAGATAAATTTCTTTAGTTTTTTATTGTTTTTATAATATGATTTCATTTTGACGTCACAATAGCAAATTATTAGTATGGTAGGCAGAGAGCAAATTATTAGTATGGTAGCAACGCTCTCTGATTTTGTAGACAAAATCCCCTAGAGGGGGAAAAGCGGAACATTTATCTCTGGAATTGTTAGTAACTTATTACAAAAAAATAAAGTTATTAATAAAAAATTCACTAAGTGCGTGTAATTTTTATAATAAACTGCCGTCAGTTGATAACAACTATAATCAGTTTAGCTGTTTTAAGTGCGTGGAATAACTCACGCAAAAGTGAGAACATGACTGGCTCGGTCCAGACACAAAAATTTTGGACAAAAAAATTGGACGTCCCGCCTAAATCGGGAATCGGGATGATAATTGACAGAACTTAACAGTGTATTCGCGATCGTGATCAACAGTCAGAAACTGTGCCAGTACGCCACAATGGCTTCTTATTTATACAAATTATTATTCGCATGTTAAAGTTTCTTGAAACAATTGCTTTCCTTTGAACATATACATAGAAATAATTGTAAAAATATATTAGGAACTAATTGATTTTAGCCTTTGCAAAAGTCTTTGCGAGATCCGCCCCCTCATCAGAGCGAGGCAATGAAAACATTAAATATTTAATTTCCTCTAATGGGAATCAAACTCACAACCTGACGGACATACAGTTGCGCGCGTTGCCCTAGCGACAAGGCAGGCCACCAATGTAATATTATAGTAATAATTTAACAATTTAACCAAAGTAACAATTTTGATAAAGAAAAGCAATTGGCAGTCAAATTAAATATTGAGAGTGTAGGGAACTATTATTTATATTTATAGTTCATTTAATATGTGTCGTTTATTTCAATATTGTAATTTATTTATTTATAATTTCTATACATACAAGTACATACATACATTTAATAGAATTTATATATTTTATAATATATAAATTCTGACTGTAAAACTGACAGGTTGTGGGTTCGGTCCCTACTCGCTATGGTATCGAGGCTAAGCGCGGCGTTGAGTTCTGCCACTCAACACGCAATGCCTCTAGAATTCGGCAGTGGGGAACGGAGTGTCTTAACATTTGGTTCCCTCTGCCTACTCTGCTGTATGCGGGATACAGCGTGAAGCTGATGCATGTATATTTTGTAACAAGTATTCGTATTTGGTATATTTATATGAAAGCGCTCGATGCCGTCGATTGAACCGGTGCGGGAGTAATATTTACTCCTACGCCCTTGTCCACGGCATATTTAATTTCCAACAGTCCCTTTATATACATTCCATTGTTTTTTCAGTTATTTGTTAATATTATTGTAATTTTTGTGTTCTCTTTTATATATATGTTTGTGGTTGACTTTTGTATAAACTGTGTCGTGATTTACTATTTGTATTCCAACTATATGTACTTTAAAGTGGTGTTGAATATACTCAGTGATAACCGTGAGTAGACTTTTTATTATTCACCATCAACACTACATAGTAAGATATTATTTTCAGGAAATAAAGTTAGGGAGCATTATTTAAAGATCATGAAATATTGGTTGACTATTAACATAACCAAAAGGCCGTTGTGACTTTGACTGTAAATAAAAATTATTTAATAGTTGATAGCAACGTATTAAACTTACTTGTGGATTAGACATCATTTGTTGCATATCAGGGTTCTGTAATTGAGTGAGCAACTGTGGCATCATGATACGCAGCTGTTCTTGTAGCTGAGGGTTGTTGGCAAACATGGGGTTCTGAAATATAAACAATATAATATAATAAATATAATCTAATTTTAACTATTTTAATTGTCTTAATGTAAATTGTTGCCCATATTAATGGGCATCTAGAATAATCTTAATATAGACAAAAACACACACATACATATTAGATTTGGTACAAAACTACAAGTCATTAATAATTTACATATGTATTGTATAAAGAAATGTTCTTACCTGGTTAATCAATTGCGACGCCATTTCTGGGTCAGCAGATAGTGCTTGCAGCATATTATTGGTATAAGGAGCTGACAGCATAGACTGCATCAGTCGAGGGTTCTCCGACATTTGTTGGAGGAGGGACTGCATGCCAGGTGTATTGATGAGACCTGGACCAGCTCCTGTACCTGTTCCTGTCCCTGCTCCTGTCCCTGAAGTGTTGGAACCACCTCTATTCCAAGGGTTTGGTAATGGCTGTCTGTTTTCAGAACCTTGTTGCGGGTTGGTACCATCTAAGAAGATAGATATTTCAGTTATTTACAAATTTGAGTTGTGGTGCAGTGGGACAGCATCTGACTATAAATGTAAGTGCCTGATTCTCATGCAAGGTAATGATTATAGGATTTTTTTCCATATTCATGCTCTTGTCGTAGACAAATGATTGACACAATATTGAGTATTCAGGTGGAAAAAACATGAAGCCACTAAAAAAGGTCCACATTCACAAATTACAGCAATATAAAATTAAATTTAAATATAAAAAAACTTTCATCATCATACTATACAAAATTAATCAAAACATAAATTTAACTTATTTATGTTTTGCATATAATTAAATTGTATATAATTAATTGTATATAATTAAATATTTTTACCATATTCGTAAATAGCAATGATGCATAATAATAAAAAGCATATGTAAATGTATAAAGTTAATTCACCTGAGTTATCAACAAGTCCAGAAAATGGATTCCCTGCCATACTGCTGGCTACATTTAGCATTGGCTCTTGAATATCACGATACATTCTTTGTAAAGCATTATATCCACCTAAAACAACAGCAAAATATGTATTTTCTGCAAGTTTTTTAACTGTATTAAGTTTTATTTTCAGTCAACTAGAAATGTATTGCAGATACTTTTATCGGAACCAAGGCTTGATTCAGGTTTATAAATTTGTTCATTGTGAGTAAGAACCTGAGTCAAAGCCATAATCAGAACTGAAGTCAAAGCCACAATTGTACGTAGTAGTTGTATGTATCATCTCACAAAGTACACAAATTTAATGAAATAGATAAATGAGGCTGTTGTGGCCCAGGGGCACAAGTGTGTGACTGTGATGTGATGATTCTGTTCCATCACCACTTGGGGGAATTAAATATTATTATTGAATATTTTCATTTCATTCAAAAGCCAGGTGTTGAGTTCTGATATATTAAAATAAAAAGCATGCATTAACATGTAAATATGAAGAGTAGTAGAAAAATTGGCAAGTTTGTAGAGATTGAACAGGGTTGTCAGAAGTATTATATAGATTAAAATATAATTATAATTGAAAGTTCTTACCTATCAGAACCACCAATGTTTGAACCACCAATTTGATTCTTATTCTATTGTGTGTAAATTCACTATAAAAGATAGGTAACTTACCAGGTATGCTTTCCAAATTGGACAAAGCTCTATCGTGGGACCTCATCAACTCTTGCAACATGGCAGGGTTCCTAGCCAATTCCATAGTTTGTCGTAACAATTCAGGATTGTTTAACATATGACTTATTTCTGGGTTTCTCTAGAATGTTTTAGAAAAATTATATTTTTAAAAATTCACTAAATTAATTTCACATAAAATCTTTAAATCGAATTATTAGCTTTTTGTTAAGCACTTATAATGTTAAAATTTTTGCAAAATAAATAAAAAAATGTATTTTTTGTTTAGTTTATGAAAATATTGATATCAATATGTTTCTATATATAACTTTAAAAAAATCATTGTTTCCAATGTAACATAAAAATATACCATATTTACTTACAGCCATTAAGTCTTGCATTTGTGGATTAGAAGTTATCAGTGATCTCATATTTTCTGGATCATTCATCATTTGTTGTACCAAGGGATTGTCAAGTACTTGTCTTAGCATTTCAGGGTTTGATAAAAGCTCCTGTTGCATACGGGACTAAAATATTAAAAAATGATTAACAAAAAACATGTGACATACACTTATCTTGAAGTATTAATAGAATTTTACACATATAACTATTACATACTTTAAGTTTAACTTTACCTGAAGATCCATAAATGTACTTTGACCTAAGCCCAAGCTTTCAAGTCCCGCAAGACCACCAAGAGAGTTTAATCCAAATGGTGTTGCACCAATATCAGCTAAAATATATAATTTTCAGTAAATGTCTTTAAACATATATATTTTTTTCATCCACATAATTTCATTTACACAACACACATTTCGTCATTTTGTACACTTCACTATATTTACCTGGAGGACGTCGAGTTGCTCCTTCTGGCTCAGGTCTTGGTGGAGTTTTTATCACAAGATGAACTGTCAATCCATCTTTGATGTTATGCTGCTTGAGTGAGTCGGGATCGTTCATGATTTTTCCAGCAAAAATTAGACATAATTGTTCCGGTTCGGCATTGAATTTAGGGGACAGAACTTCTTTAAGCTAAAATGATACAAAATGATACAGTTTAATGCTGAATGATTAAGGAAATGTCATCACTGATTGCGTATGCAATATCTATGATATTACGCCATGAATTTGAGGCCCAGTGTCATTGTACTTACTTTTTTGATATCGGCATCTTCCTCTATTTCGACTTGCTGCTTTTCTTTTGGAGTTTTAACTGTAATTGTAATCTTTTTAGGTTCATCTTGGCCTTCTGCCATTTTATCAATTCTAGATGACTCTGTACTTTGGCGGAATAGCAATATGTAGCACTAGAATTTGACGACTATGCGTCGAATACAGATAACATATGAATGTAAGGAACAACGTTCCGTTTCTTGTGTTTGATATTAGAATTAAATCACATTATGTATATATATTTTAAAATTCTAATAACTAAAAACTATCCTTAAATTTGAAATTTAATCTTAATAAATAAAACAAAATTTATCAAAACTATAATTTACGGCATTATGAATAAATCTCTGATTGAAAAATTTATTAAAAGCAGAAAAATAAACGTTTATATTTATAACACGATTTGTTGAACCACAGACTAAAGACTATTAACTATTTGTATTACTCATCAAAGTTTTAATATTCAGAATTGACAACCAATCACCCCTTTGGGTCCAAACAGCTGACAATAATTGACATAAGGCGAAAAAAACAAAAAAACAAAATATGTATATAGCAATAGTTGTAATAGTAACAAAATTTTAATGCAATTCTTTCAGTTACGTTTTGTGAGTTACCATAAAAAATTATGAGAAAGCATCATTGCTTATTATTATAACAAGAACCAATTCGACAGTTCACTAAAAAACTTAATGATATTTTATTTAAATTGTTTCAGGCCTATTTTTGGTGCTACATTAGAGCGATATTTTCTGATTGAAATATTTTAATTCCAAATAAGATAATGCATATAGCTTATATTTATATATAAATTTATAATTATTATTATTTTCAAAAATGGCAGTTAGTTATGTTTTATTTGTAGTAAGTTTTTTAAGGAAAGATATATTAATTCCTGTGGTTTTATGGTATTTGATTTTTGTTATTTTAGGCAAAACATAATGATGATTTTATAGAAAGTGAAGAAAGACAATCCACAAACAGCTTAAAACAAATATATAATGTAAATTCTAAAAGAAAAAAAGATGCAGCTAGCGGTGAGCTTCATGTACATTTAAACATTATATAAATTGTAACAGTTTTCTAATCTTTTAACTAAAATAATATAAATGTTTAAGATGAAAAAGCAATTGATAACTTGCCAAATGAAGATATAACACATGATATTGCCTCTACAATATTACTTCATAATTATGATTGCAAGTTGGATGGGGAAGATGATACATCACAGCCAACTTCTTGTACGGAACCCATTATACCTGCTGAAACTACTCACAAGAAAAAGAAAAGAAAACGGTAACAGAATCAGACTATACTATATATTATATTTTTAATCACCTTCTGTAAAAAGAGGAGATTTTATATTTAACTGGTTTTTTTTTAAATAAAGTATCCATAATAAATTATTATTATTATTTATTATAGATAATTTGAAGGGTGATCATGAATTTCCAAGTAACTATGTATTTATTTAAAAAAATTGATATGCTTACATTTCTTTCTGATTATAGCTGGATAGAGAGAAACACAAAAGTGGAAATTAATTTTGTGTACTAGAGAGAAAATGAAAATATATTTTTTTTATTGTTTTATTTTATATTGTTTTTTTAATAAGGAAACATAAAAAGTGCTTTGACACTTATTTGACACTAGGAGGCCCCCCAAGTATATAAAAATTTTAACTCTTACCCATCACTTGGGATCTATACCTCTGATTAAGAGATACATTCTACTACTGATAATTGTCCAAAAATGTCATCAGATAATATTCTGTATGTACGAGTACATATACGAGTAATACTATAACAAATATAGAAAACAAAACAAGTGGTATATTTGTGCAGTATGTTCAGTAGATATGGAAGATATGGATGCAGAAAGGCATATTTCTACCGGTAACAAGTTTAATGGTGCCTTGCATTTACACGGTGAATAGCAGGGTATTCGGAGTCAGCTTAGCTGATCGAATACACAATGAAGATATACACAGAATGGGAGGTACTAGACAGGATGTCACAGTGAGAATGAAAAAGAACATGGTGAGCTAATTTGGGCACATTGAACAAATGAGTAATGAACAAATGACAAAAAAGATTTATGAGAGAAAAGTGAGCTTTAAGAGAGGTAGGAGGAGACCTGGGTTGACCTTCAAGAAGACGGTATCAAAGATACTGGAGGAAGATCACGTAAAAAGCATGAGGAGACCGGAGAGTATATATGAAGAGGTTGATGACAGTGGAAGAGGCACAAGAAGTATGTAGAACCCATAGTGTTTGGCGCTCTGTTCTCTTTTGACTACCCGGAGTAGACTACCCTTGCAGTGCGGATAGACTGGCTACAATATTTATTCATGTTTTCAATAGTCTCAAATATTTTTTTTGGCAAATGGTGAATCCTGCGAAAGGCCAATGTCGGCCAAGGCGTCGTTAATTCCTAGGGCGTAACATAGCTTAGAATGTTGAGACGTGTGTCACCATCAGGAGGAGCTCTTGAACGGATTTCGCCGATATTAAGCAGATTGGGCAATTCCACTCTTCCGAGCATTTGGTTCTTGCATTACACTCTACCAATCAATGAAAGGCCAGCCGGAGCAGGGGATAGACTTAATGCATCTGGAGGTCTCAGGCTCCTGGAGTCGCAACTCCCCAATAGCTTGCCACAAGCTGCCCTGCAACTTGTTATTATTATTATAGTGGAAATCAAACCTACAATCATCGCGTTTGCAGTCAAACACCACCCCACTGCTTTTCACAAAAATATGAATTGTATATTTAAAGTATTACTTTGTATTTTTAGATCTCAAATATCAATATGTCTAACAAACTGCCGTTATGAATCCATACGTAAAGTTGCAAGCGCATTCGGTATGCGTGAAGTATCCGAAGAAGAGGCCTGGAATTTTTATTGGACTGATATGAGTGTTTCTGTAGAAAGAGCAAAAGAAATGAAAAGGTTTCAGCGCATTAATCATTTTCCGGGAATGCTCGAAATTTGCAGGTAAACTACAAAATAAATTGCCTATTCTATTTCGCCAATTTCGGCCGAACAGTACAAAACGGAATGTTTTGACCATAGTATGTAAATGTTAACCCTAGTATGCAAAATAAAGTTTGAAGCTGAACAAAGAACATAACAGAAACTCTTACAGAGACTATATAAAATCATTATATTATAAAATTTTTTTTTTTACTTTTTTAGAAAAGATTTGCTGGCCCGTAATTTGAATAGAATGCAAAAAATTTACCCAAAGGAATATAACTTCTTTCCAAAGACATGGTGCTTGCCAGCAGAGTGAGTTTTTATATTTCTTACTAACAACACAAATTACTTGGAATAAAATAACTATTAGAAGGCTCATCATTTCTAATGGCATCTACTGTCTATTCAGTATACACCATCATAGTGCAACTGAGAAACTTCTTACTATACATATTTATATGAGAAAATCCCTTTTGTTGATAATCACATATGCTAGTTATTTTAAGTAAGACAATCGGCGGAACCTAATACACAATTACTCTAAAATAGATGAAAACTGGAAAATAGAGTGTCACAAACACAAAGGTCTCCAAAAATTAACACTTTAAATTAAAACGTTGTAGGTATTTAGTTAATTATTATATTAAAATCGTTAAATAATTTTTAGTTTTGGAGAGGCGTTAAACTATAGTAAAGCACGTAAAAATAAAACATTTATAATAAAACCAGAGTGTGGCAGTCAAGGACGTGGAATTTACCTTACGAAATCCTTAAAAGATATTAAGCCCACAGATAAGCTTATTTGTCAGGTTACAGTATTTTATTTTATATTGTAAATTTATTTACATTATCAGTTGTGGGTTCGACCCTCTCTTGTCACGAGGCATAGCGGGCGGAGAGTGGAGAACAGAATGTTGAATATTAGATTATCTGCCTACACTACATATAGATTCACTCTTTATGTGCGGAATACTCCGCTTTAATCAAATTAGTCAGTGTAAAAACCCTACAATTTCCTTGCAACTTCCATACCTATTGTCGTCGACGAGTCGTGGCTGCCCTGAACCTTAGCTGTAGACGATTGCGCAGATTTTATTTAAGGATTTTTTTTAATTTAAATTTTTTGCCTCCCGAGTGAACAATGTGCAAAAATTCAGAAAGCCTAACGTCAGAGCGGCTACAACTCGTCGACCATACTGTACTTTTTAACTACCCACTTCATGCCGCATGATTTGGTTGAAAATTCTTCGATAAACGTGAACTCGTAATATTATACTTAAGAGACCAACCTATAATAAAATTTGATTTTTTTTTGTTATTTTTTAACGATTTTGTGATGTAATGATGTCACAATGAATGTTAACGAAATATATATAAGTATTCTATTTAAATATGTTATTATAATAAAATCACTAAAATAAATAACTTCAAATTCAATGCTATATATGTAAATATGATAAAAGAAACGTCTCTAATTTCCCAATTATAACATTTCAGGTGTATTTGTCAAAGCCATACCTCGTAGATGGTTACAAGTTCGACATCAGAGTGTACACGCTCATCACGTCATGTGATCCATTGAGAATTTTTGTATATAACGAAGGACTTGTACGGTTCGTATTGTTTATTTATTTTTTTAGCTTCATGTAGCAGCAGGGTACACAGATGGAACTTGGGAACGTAGTGTTTAGACACTTCTTTTATTATACGCTTTTTATCCACTTAACACGCAATGCCTCCAGAATTAGGCGGAAAGTGGAGAGCTAAGTGTCCTAACATTACCTCTGCCTTCACGCTGTATCTGCTAAATGCGAGATACAGCGTGAAGCTGCAACAACCTAGAACTTGTGTGTGCGAGTTTACTATTAATTGCGAATTTTGTTTATTATATTATGCAATAAGATAAAGTACTTTTATTTTAGTACTATATATATTTAAAGTAAGAATATAGGATTCAATATCAACTATCTAGAAATATAAGAAAACAGCTAGTAAAATTTGAGCACTGTTCTACATTATATACAAAATGAAGCAGGTTCGCAACAAGTAGATACGCGGACCCGAACATCAACAACACGACGAACGTGTTCATGCACCTCACCAACTACGCGCTCAACAAGCACAGCCGCACCTACGTGTATGACTCTGAGGCGGGCAGCAAGCGGTGAGCCTGAAAATTGTCTCATTTATTTTAGCTTCACGCTGTATCCCGCATATAATAGGTTAGGTGGAGGGAACCTCAAGTACAGCCCATTCCGTTTGGGCGGATGGATGTCCAATTTTCATTATATTGCGGCTTGTGTAGAGGCATTAGATGCCACGCCAAAACACCCGAGCCAAAAATAAACTTACTTCATTCCTCCAAGCGAGACTCAAACTTACAACCGCGGTGCTTCCAGTCACGCGCTGTGCCGCTGCGCCATGGTATTCTATATCTTTATGCTCTACATGCTTACAAGCACAAATATACAGCTGTAATATATTGTTGATATTTACTTTGAAGGACTTTTGCATATTATTATATTTTTTGTTATTGCAATACCGCTATAAATTTATATATAATCTACCGTTGGACATTAGCTAAATATAAACTTTGCCATTTATTGTTATTTTTATGGCAAACTCAATAAAGACTTCTGTGTCAATGCGTTCTGTTTAGGTATTTAAACAATATGTAGGAAATACATTAATTTAACGCGAAATGGCCTTTTCAAAAATCCTTGACATTTAATATGTGGTGTTCTAGTTTTTTAAAATTTAAATGACATAATTTAAACGAACAAGAAAACCAATCTATTTGTTTCCGGGAACAGAAAGATATCAACATTGAACAAGGTGCTGCTATCTCAGGGCGTGGACCTGGACCACCTCTGGCACGCTATCGACCAAGTCATAGTGAAAACTATAATATCCGCGTGGCCCATACTGAAACACAGTTACCACGCATGCTTCCCTTCCCACGATATGGTTATTTATAATTTTAAAATCATTCTACTATATTTTTATATTACAATACATTTTTTATATTTAGATGAGTGTATTTATATGTTTAATTGCAAATTACATTTGATTCTACGTATACGTACGTTTATAGTTCACTTTAGTATAATAAAATTACCTAAATTTTTCGCGGTAGTTATGTAGTCTATTAGTAAAATATTTTTAGTATAATTTTGAATAATATTTTAGTATAACTATTAAAATATTATTCAAAATTACCTAAGTACCTAACGGTACCTAGTACCTAATGGTATATCTTTAAAGAAAATGTTGCTCTGCCTACCCAGCAGCTACATAGCATCATAAGCAAAAGGACTTGGGAACGTAGTGTTAAGACACTTTTCTCATAAAGACATTCTATTCATTCATTCTTCCGCGGAATTTTGAGTAGTGAAACTCAACGCCGCGCTTTGTCTCATTACCAGAGGGAAAATCGAAAACACTCAATATTTAATTTCCTCAAGTGTATTTCATTTCTTCAGTCGCACCCTCGTGCCCCTGCCTCACATCAGTCCTATAAAATGTAAATTAACATAAATATTTTTCAGGTCCATGCTTGCTTTGAAATTCTAGGTTTCGACATACTTCTGGATCACAAGATGCATCCATATATTTTAGAAGTAAGTTTCTCATTATGATTTACAGTGGGTACTAGAACGACCGTCGGCCTTTGTTGAGATATTATTGCAATGCTAACATTATTTATTCATATTCATCTATTTCTATTCAATAGTATTGCCACTATATTATAGTATTACAATGAACGCAACGCAACGAAAAAATGAAAATATTAAATATTTCATTTCTCCGAAAGGCAATCTGACCCACAACCAATCGCATTTACAGTCACACGCAGTCGTGGCGCAGGTGCACAAGGCACCTGCGCCACGACGGCCTTATTAATCGTAGGTAGATTTATTATTATATAATGTTAATTATGTTAAGCTTTTCTTTTACTTTAATATTTTCCTTTTCTTATTAGGTGAATCATTCACCAAGTTTCCACACGGACACGCAACTGGACCGCGAGGTAAAGGAGAGCCTTCTGTCGGACACGTTTACGATGCTCAACATATGGCAGTGCGACAAGAAGCGCGTGCTGGAGGAGGATAGGAAGAGGATACGGGATAGACTGTTGCAAAATAATAAGTATGTGAAATAATAAGTATTTCTTTATATTTTTCATAGATTAAAACTTTTTTAGAAAACGTGTAATCATTTTAAGGCAGCGGAATTTGAAACTGCGCCTTTTGGAAACCGTCTTAGTCCTTTATCTACTAAATAAGAGGTTTTGATGCCTCGTGTCATACGTTCTTCATGTACATACACAAAAACAACACAATTTATTTTTTTTAGCTTAGTTGTAACAAACGGTTAAGATTAACATAATTTTGACACAATTTGCTGAGAACGTATGTCTTTGTGAAAAGGCGTGCGATCAAATCTTGCAACGGTCTAATTATTATTTACGTTTTACAAAAAATGTCTAACTTTTCCAATTGTAGCATAACATTTGAATATTAATATATATATATACAGATTTCCTGAGTACACACCCACAGAAGAAAAGGAACCTGAGAAGAGTCCTTGGCAAACTCAGATCCAATGGGAAGAAACTCATCTGGGTAATTTCAGGTAAGCTGAATATAATTTTAGGTAAGCTGAATATAAATATGAATATTTTTACATACTTTCATTTTCATTCATACATTCACTTTTTTGATATTTTTGAATCTGACAAAGTTCTTAAAACTAAAATAACCGCATCTGTGTACATTGTTATGTTTCTCTATTTTTGTCCTTTTATTTAAGTTGTAATTAACTCAATAGTTGACACGACAATAGTTGTACCGAAAATATTAAGACAACATCTTATACGTATATTACAGCATTTTTTTGACGCATGCTGAATTTCGACGTTGCTAGATAACTAAGTATAGCTTAATAAGAAAGAAGTACTCGGATGACTTCCGAAAGGGGTGGATTCGAATCCCGCTACGTTCAATTTCTTATATGTTTGCTAAGAATACACAGATTCCTGAAAGTGGTGTAAGTTAGTAGTTCAACAGTGGGCGACAAGTCTGATGGTGACAATGGTATAATAAAATAGTACGATTGTAATGTGTGCACGCGCAGGCGCGTGTACCCGGTGGGCGGCGCGTACGCGGCGCTGTTCCAGCAGCCGGCCGCGTCGCTGTACGCCGGCACGGCCGCCTCGCGCGCGCGCGGCGACTGCGCGCGCACGCAGCTGCACGACTTCCAGGTGCGTGCTATCACGGCAGGGACCGCTATGCATGCAGCTATAGTAGAAATTTACTGTGATAATGAAATGGAAAATTTCGCCTCACCATCCCCATTCATAAAATTTAAATCGTTCGCTGACCATATTTAGGACCACTAGTTGGGACCAGTGGTCTAGAGCATTATATATTTACATTTTTTCTTTGAAAGATGACTTTATCAAGAGTGTCCTTAGGTACTTAGATATGATTCAAGAAAATATAAGGCGCTTAAACAAAGGCGCAAAATATTTGTATGTATTTTATATATATTTTTAGTATGTATAAAAACCTAAAGTAAAGTATATTAAAGGATCTCTACAATGAGTCATCTACCCTTAGAAAAAATACTTCTAATATGTATAGATATACAGGGTGGAAGGGTCAGCACCACTTTAAAGGAAACCATAGTTTTAACTACTTCATAAAGGCCTAATGCAATTAATTTTTTTTCCAAAAAATGACGTCAAGAACGACGCACACACACAAACCTATCAAAGGGAAACCGCCGCATACGCCTCATTCCGAAATCGAGTCGTAGGTATTGGCGGCAAAGTACAAAGTTCTAAAGATTTTAGTAGTATTTCTGTAATAATATGCATTTACGTCATCAGATGTTTGCGTAACTGCGTCACACGAAATACAGGTATGGACATTTTTTTTCATTTCCTCAAATAAAATCCTACGTCTAAACTATTGAGTTATCTTGATTAATTTCTTTATGTATGAGTTGGAAATATTTTACCCTATATACTGTTTCCGTAAAAGGAGCGCTGCCTCTTCCACCCTGTATACATATCTAAAATTTTTCATATCTACAATGTTCCTTTACCTTTACCAAATAAATAATATTTCTAGCAAAACAAAGCAAAAGCAGAAGCTCTAAAGAGACCTTCTCAACCGAAACCTAAAGAATTAGAAAAACTTGATAAAGAAGAATCGAATACAGTAAATAGTGCAAGGAGTGTCGTTTCAGCGAAGCCGCGACGTGATATGAAACACAAGGATGAGAAAGCGAAGCCTGTTATTAAAGTATCTTTACAGCAAGTACCGGTAAGATTAATAGAGCGCTGAGAGCGATCAAATTAAGTAACTCTAAACACTCACACACATGCGATCTCACATCTACACGTGATGTCACAGTTCAATTATCTGATCCCACGTCCACACACACACACACCCAGGGAAGATCCAAGAAAAACACTAAAGAAGGAAATTTTTTATCATACAATATAAAATTTGTGTATAGAAAACAATAACAGAAGAGAAAGAAGTCAAGCCCCCATATGTGTTATGTTCATACGAACCGGACCCCATAGTGGAGAAGGAGGAACGGGAACGTGTCAGTTTGTTAGCGCAACGAGACTTCTTGGTAAGGAGCTACGGAATGCTGGAACAGGTGAATTTTATTTTGTGGTTTATGGTTGTAAGATATTTTTTATTAGTGTTACTAGATTATAAACGTGATGTTTGTGAGTTCCATTACCACTGGGGGACCTTTTTTTTTTCCTTGCTCTGGTAGTAAAAGAAAGTTCAGTGTTCAGTTCCGATACTCAACACGCAATGTTTTAATAACAGTTTCTTAACACTAGATATCCTGTGTCTTGCTCGTTATACGATAAAGAGAGAATTGATGTTAGTTAGAAGTTAAATACTTAGGTCAATGTTATATTTTACGTCAGGGGTAATCAAAGGGCCAATCCCGCTAATACCCTAGTGTACAGAGAAAACCTAGTGTTAAGACATTCCTTTACCGTTAAGATGGTAGTGGTAGTGCCCATTACTATCTTCTTGCCGAAGAGGCAATGTGTGTTTAGTGACGGAACTGAGCTTGAATGGGGCAACCATTAGCAATGTCTACGTCTATACATATAAATAGTCGTTGTCCCATCACAAGAAGCTATGATTTCACTTATATTTTTATTTCTCAAGTTTCTTATTATTTAGAAAGTGGAGAGTTTAGTATCAAACACTGAGCTGTGGAGTGACACTTTAAAGCTTAAAAATATGTACATGATTTTGAGGATTTGGGCGGTTTCATGATTTATAACTAAATAGGTAAAACAGTATCATTTCGAGTGTGTAAAGTTTAAAAAATTTTTACTTTCTAATTTTTTTTTTATTTGTATGAAAATTCGTCCTGTTTTTAATATTCATTATGTATTGTGTCTCACTATTACTTCGCTGCTTTCTATAAACTGTACGAAACAATTTCGCCAAAGTAACCTAACTTATTATTGTCAAAAATATGTTTCGATAGATTTATTTAGTGATGAAAAAAATTGGCACGCTAAGGCCAGAGGACGAAAGGAAGTATGGAGTTTACGGAAGACTCTCTGTAGTCTCACACACACCTAAGGTAATCTAAATATATTACAACAAATAATATAATTAATAATAATTGAGCCGCTGCGCCGCAGTGTCAAGCTGTAAACGAGACGTATAAGGATATCATTCCCTCTCAGAGAATGAATTATTTTCATTTTCTCTCTGGTAATAAGACAAAGCGTGGCGTTGAGTTATACCGGAAAGTGAGGAACAGTCTCATCGCACTGGGTTCCCTCTGCTTTTACCCCACTATTTGCGGGATACATACTTAAATGTAAAATTTTATACCTGCACATTTTTTATAAAAACTAGTAGTTAAGTTTTGATGAAATTCGATTAATTTACAGAAATTATAAGTTGTTTGTTCTACACGTGAATTGTAAATTACAAAGTATTTTATAATTTTAAATCAAAGAAGCGTACTAAAATTTTATGTATGTTTATAAAGTCTAGTAAAGTCTACTCAAAGTGGAAAAAGGAAAATGCACTAAGGAGATGGTAAGAGTGAGTTTTCTACTTATATATAAGTACTTATAAATCTTATACAATAGTATAAGATTTGTACTTTAATGTAATAACATATATTTAATATTTTAGATACTCATTGTTATAAAAGGAAGTGATGTGAGACATGAATGTTTTTGAACACATATTTGTAAATTTTAGTAAACAAATCTGAAAATAAATCAATTTCTAAAAATTTTTAGTTTTTCAATTACAAAATAAAAACACATTTATATTAGTATCAAATATATATTTTCATTTCATTTGTCCTACAATATATCTTAAACTATAAGTCCTGCTTCATGTTTTAGTTCAAGTAAATATATTCACTAAAAACAGTCTTAAAACAATGTCCAAAAATTTGGCAGTGCCTGAGCATGGAGTTCCCCTCTGCTTACTCTTGTTTGCTTTGTGGGAAAAAGCGTGACGCATTTTTTTTTAATTTTATTTATAATTGCACTCATTTATACACATTGGACCAACTTTATTGCTTTTAAATAGTCAAAATATATTTTTTATAATATTACTGAACTAATACTTTATCATTCAAAATTGAAGTTTTTTCGCAAGTGACCCTCCATCTATATTATCAAGAAGTTTTCTTTTCAGAGAAGGTTTCTGAGTTTCTATTTTTGATATACTTGAAGGCATGGGCAGTTTTCGGTCCCACTGTTGGTGCTGGTTTATTACTGTAAAATGGAAAATATTATTTAAATTAATTAATTTTTTTTTAATGTTTCATTCCTATTTTAAAAGTTAAAGTGTAGGGAGGACACATAAACCTTGAAAGTTGTACAACTTATACCCCTATAACATTGTAATATGCTTATTTATAAAACATAAAATTTTTAACATAGCAGGACTCGAATCCGTGCCTCCTGGAAACCGACCAGGCGATATGACCACTAAGCCATATGTTATACGTTTGTAATATGGTTTTAGAAACCAGAATTTATAAAGACCTATTTGTAGACGAGCGCATCTAAACTATAGATTTTTTTAAACTTCCGTTCCCTTCCTACGTAAATAACATATATAAATAAGCAATATAGCATAATACCTAAAATAAGACATCTGCAGAGCTTGTGTACAGTCACACCGTTTAGGTGGATATAGAGAAAGCAGGCTTTCCAACAGTTGTATCAAATCATCAGAGGCTGCACTGAATATATGGCGTAATTGTTGTGGAGGTAGAGGCTTGTACTGCACATAATCTGTTAAGCTCTTCATACCCTGAAATTAAATGAATATAACAATAACATGTAAACTGACTATATACACAAATAAGAAAAACTTTTTAGTTTAACTTGTAAAGAAATATAAATGAGGACAAAACAAATATTATCATTAAAAAAATATAACATATACAGCTCTGTTTGTAAAAGCTACATCATATTTAAAATTAATTTAAACATACTGGCCAATTTTCTTCTGTTGGTGTTCCAAATACTTGAAAAATACGAGTCAATTGGTCCAAATCAGATTCTCCCGGAAGAAAGGGGACTCTTAACAATAACTCGGCAAGGATGCAGCCAACTGCCCACATATCCACTCCAGTACCATATTGTCTAGCACCAAATAGAAGTTCTGGGGACCTTTAGAAATAAAGAATATTTACTAAAATACAAGTGAAACATTTTTAAAGTAGAAGTTTTGTATTAGCTGAGGTTCTGACTTAAAGGAATATATTAACTATAATTCATTTTATAGTAGTTTCTTAATCAAACACTTTATTTAATTATCAAGTTTAGAGAGATTTAATACAAGACATTGGCCCATATTCAGATCATTTATATTGCCATTAATAAATGGTTAACACATGTACCTGTACCATCTGGTGACCACTTGATGTGTGTTTATTCTTGTTGGAGAACCAAAAGCTTTTGCCAAACCAAAATCACCAATTTTTAAGATTCCTTCTCTATTTATGAGTAGATTGTTAGGTTTTAAATCTCTATGCAGTATCCAATTTTGATGCAAGTATTCTAGTCCTACATGAATAAGAATATTTTATAATATAATAACTATATATTTATGTGTAAAACTATATGCATACATCACTTTTTTTTATTACATTACACTATTTTATTTATGAATAAATGATTAAATTGATAGGTTGATTTTACTGCACAAGTCAAAGTTGTAATTTTGTTAAATAAGCCCTAAGAAGCTACTACTAAATAGCAACCTATAATTTTAAAAAAATGTCAACATATCAACCTATTCATGATGGGTAAGGATATTATTTTCTACAATTGGGAATAAGTTTACCTTTTAATGTCATAATCGTATAAGCCTTCACATTGGCTGGTGTAAGTACAATATTATTATCCTTAACAATTATTTCTAAGTCAGTATCCATAAAGTCAAACACCAAGGAAACATTAGATTTATGTCCAAAAACATCTGAAAATAGATTTAAGGTTATATTAGCGTAATAAAACTTACAGTGCATATATATAATAACAACTTTACCGTTATCGTTACGTGGTATTTTATACCTAAAAGTCCAATGAGGTTTATGTGCTGTAATTCTTGCAGTAATTTAATTTCTCTTAAAGCAGTTCTGTTAATACCATCTTGAGCCTCTAATCTCGAACCAAGTTTAATCTTTTTAACAGCAACTATTTTGTCAGTCTTAACATCTCGAGCTTTATAAACTGTAGCAAACTAGGACACACAAATAAATGAAACGTATAATTTTATTTCATAAGAAATACAAAGAAATTATACACCATAAGAAAAATAAAGTCTCTGTAACGAGGAAACTAAACAATAAAAAGAAGATATAATTTAAATAAAATATAACAGTAAATACCTGACCCTCTCCCAAGAAATCAATTTTTTCATAACGTATCGTTTGACTTGGTTCTTCCATAGTGATATCTTAAGCGGTTATCCTGAACTTTCTAATCTTCAGAATTTAAAAAAGGATGTTAACTATATATATGATATTTACAAAATATCAATATCATTTTGTTTACTTCTTAATAGTATGTCATTTTATTATATTAATGACCACATGAAATTAAATTCAAATTTTGACGTTATTCACGTTAGAGGCGAAATTGTAACTAAACTTTGACATTCCGCTTTACCACAGAAACTATAAAGTCTTTCTTAAGTATAGATTGGCAGTTCTCCGAAACGCATAAGTTTCAATTGCCTTATATTTACTCAAATTTAGTAAATTATTTTGAGAAATTTCTAACTAAATAATAAGCAAGGAACTTCATTTTTTTACAGGTTTAATGATTAAGTGTTTACAAAAATATACTTTACAATTACTCAAAAAAAATGTATTTGAATAGTTAAGTAAATATAAAAAAAAGCTATAAATTAAGTGTCAATACAATTAAAAAAAAGGATCCCACAGACAGTACCGTGGGATTGTTTTTTTTCTGGTATCTATATAAATTTATTCGAACAAGTAAGGTATTTCAATACAATTAGCTGAAAAATTCACATATCTATTCGTTTCGTATGACATCACTTCAATAATTGTCAACAGTCAACTGTCAAAGTCTCAATGTCATTAAATATTAGGTACTCAAAAAAGTCCGATAAGTCACTACACTAACTATTTTATATATCTAACTTGTTTATGAAAATGTAATTCTGATATATTTTTACGCCTAGTAGTCCCCGTAAAGTATAATTTGTTATATATTTTTTAATTCATTATGAATGATCTATATTTAGTGAATATGTAATTGAATTATAAAGTGAAAAAACTAAAAAATATGTAAATTGTTGAAAAATATTAAAATGAATCTAAACAGTAACATAGATAATATTTATTATGACGATGTTCCCCCTGGAACTCTTAATAGTGATGATTTTTTTTGTACTGATAAAATAATACCGCGCAAAATAAAACCTCAAAATATTGTCGTAAGACTTATGGATAGAGAAATTTATGGCTCTAGGAAACCTGGATCTCATTTTCATGTAGTGCGAGAGTTTTATCAAAATGTTTTTCCTAACTTAACTATAGTTAATGTAGAAAAGCCACCATGTTTCTTGAGAAAATTTAGTCCTGATGGGAAACATTTTATAGCATTTTCTGCTGATCAAACATCACTGGAGGTGAATAATCTTTAAATTTTGTGCCTTAATTTGAACAGTTTTGCTTTTTTAAATATCTTATATTAATTGTTTGTTTATACAGATATATGAGTATCGAGGAGCTTCAGCTGCTGGTGATCTTGTCGCAGGATATCCATCAGATTTGCTAAATGCTGATGCAGATGCTCACCACAGAATAAGAACACATATATTTTACAGGTTTTTTAAGGTAACTACCTTGTCAAAGGTGACAAATATAAATTTTGTGAAGTCAAAAATTGTAAATTATTTAATTATTGAAGTGATTTTTATACTGTAGTCAACATATTAATAAATTTTAATTTATTTCCCCGAGTAGGAACTGAACCTGTCATGTTTAAAGTCACACGCTTGTGTGAGTGTGCCTCATTGGGATTTCTAGGAATTCATTTGATTTTGCTAGCAAAATTTGCTACATCTGTTTTTACTATCATACATATTAAATGCTAAATATTCAGCCAATTCATTAAATCAGTTGTATACAATAACTGTTATAGCCATTAGCAAATTTGTCAAACTGAGTACTTTAAATTGATATAACTTTTTTATTTATGAACTGATGGTCACATAACTGATTGTAATAACCCGATTTGTTAACGAAAGCTTGCCAGAATTTAATTTAAAAAATCTGAGATTAGCAATAACAAGTGCACAGATAAAACAGATAAAAAAATTTAAAAAACATTGTTACTTACTCATTTACTTAGCGTATAAAATTAAGCCTCCAAAAGCTAAATCAAGAATCCTTCTGCAACGTAATTTTAGGGGTATAGATTTAAATTGCCTGCGCGAGGATGCAGTTGCTATTGACTGGTCCGTCGCTTTAAGTCATGAGTCTGTTGATGATCAGTTGGCTGTGTTCAACGCCTTGGTCATCAAACTGTATGATCACCATGCTCCTATCCGTCCTGTGCAAATGAGGCATCTCCCTGCTCCGTGGTTAACGGACGACATTAAAAGACTGCAACATAAAAAAAACACTGCAAAATTGAAATTTAGAACTAATCCTAGTGTTAAAAACGAAAACAACTACAAGAAAACTCGTAATCGCTGTAATACGATGTGTAGAGATAATCAACGACGCCATATACACAAATCTGTGATTGAAGAGAAAGATTCTTTCAAGGTATGGAATTTTCTGAAATCTATAGGAGTAGGTAAAGCTCAACAACACATTAATACTCATAACATCAATTTCAATGAACTTAATAAGCACTTCTCATCTTCAAGTGTTATTGATGACACATCGAAGTTAAATACAATCAACAATCTCAATGCTTTATCCTCTCCTAGGCATCCCAGTTTTTTCTTTAGTCAATTTGCAGAAAGTGATGTTAAGAAGACCATTCTAGCCATTAATTCTGATTCAGTGGGGGCTGACTGCATTAGTCGTAAAATGATCATTCCCATCCTCGACATCATTTGCCCTACAATCACTTCCATATTTAATTATTCCATTACGTCCAATCAATTTCCTTTAGCCTGGAAAGACGCTCAAATTGTCCCAATACCCAAAAGAAAAAATCCTATTCACAATTCTGATTTCCGTCCAATCTCAATTCTTCCTTTTCTGTCCAAAGCCCTTGAGCGTCTCGTTCAATCTCAACTTACACAGTTCCTATATTGCCATAATCTTTTGAATCCTTTGCAATCTGGTTTCCGTCCCGGTCATAGTACGACTACTGCGTTAGTAAAAGTTACCGATGATATTCGCAAAGGCATGGACACGCAGCAGGTTACACTCCTCGTTTTGCTTGACTTCAGTAATGCCTTTGGTTCTGTGGATTTCGATATCATACTTGCTACTCTAAAGTCACTTAACATATCTCCTAATGCAATTGACTGGTTTCGTAGTTACCTGTTTGGGCGTCGGCAACGCATACAAATCCATGACTCACACTCTGACTGGTCTCCTGTAGTTGCTGGCGTTCCGCAGGGTGGCGTGTTATCTCCTTTGTTATTTTCTGTATTTATTAATACTATCTCTCAACACGTTTCTTCTCTCTACCATTTGTATGCAGATGATCTTCAAATCTACCATCAAGCCAAACTACCTGAGTTACCTCTCGCTATAAAAGCCATTAATGACAACTTGGAGAACATATACACATGGAGTAAGTCATTTGGTTTACGACTGAATCCTATTAAAACGCAGCTTATCATAATTGGCAGTGCAAAACTTATATCAAAAATCATCTCTTCACTTTACCACCTGTATTTCTTGACGGTGTTATTATACCTTACAGTAAATCTGTAAAAGATCTGGGCATCATCCTGGATCAAAACATGTCTTGGGACTCACAGCTATGTGATGTGAGCAGGAAGATGTTTGCTTCTCTAGGATCTCTTAAACGGTTACGCAATTTTCTCCCTATACCTACTAAGATTGCGTTAGCAAGTACTCTCCTTTTACCGATTCTTGATTATGCTGATCCTTGCTATCTTGATCTAAGAGAGGAGCAATTAAATAAACTTGAGCGTCTTCAAAATGTATGTATACGATTCATATTTGGTCTACGTAAATATGATCACATTTCCGACTTCCGAAAAAAGCTCAAGTGGCTCCCTATCCGGCTTCGTAGGAATACTCACATACTTCACCTTCTTTACTGTATTCTGTTCAATCCAACTTCTCCCCCGTACCTAAAGGAACGTTTTGAATTTTTGGGCGGCTCCCATCCTCGACATCTGCGATCCGATAACAGTCTGGTTCTAAAAATTCCACAACATTCCTCGTCATTTTACAGTGACTCGTTTACTGTTACTGCGTGTCGGTTATGGAACGCCCTACCCTTGAATGTCAGGAATTCAAAAACGTTCCCTACTTTTAAAAAACGATTAAAACAACACTTTCTTTCTTTTTAAATCTTTTTACTCGTGCCTGTGAAATATATTTTTTTAAGTAGTGTATATTTTCCTGTACTGTTAGTATGTATTATTAATATACTTACCTATTTTATAAATTGAATATTTTGTATGTATGTATGTATGTTTGTATGTAGGTAATATGTATATATGTAATTGTCTTTATGTATGTTTATGTATTATTTTTATTGAGTATTGTTCACACCCTACTCACTACTAATTTTTATTTTCTTTTTTGCAATTTCCAACGCCTTAAGGTTGCCTGGAAGAAATCGCTATTTCAGCGATAAGGTCGCCTATTGTACATGTTCTTATATTTGTATTTTATTATTTCTTTTTTGGGGTGTACAATAAAGAGTTTATTATTATTATTATTATTATTATTGTTTTTGGTTCTACTATTAATAAGGGCTATAATACTTTTCTCATTTTTTTTTCCTTGTACATACACTTGATCCCTTACAATTTTATTATAAAAATAGATGTGTAAACATCTATAAAAGCGTCTAGATAAAATTGAAAACATTATAGTCTAGATAAAATTGAAACATTGGATTTAGAGAAACAGATTAATGTAGTACTGTTTTGGCTGCACATTTCTCAGATTTCAGATTTAGCCAGAATGCTGTATAAGCTATACTGCAAATTTCATATTGTTTATATTAAACTAACCAGGACAGCACATTAGTATAAGTGTAAGTAATATATGAAAATTAATTATACCTATATATATTATTTTTGTTTCAGCCTAAATTTACAGTAAATGTATGCCAGCAGAGATTGGTGTCTAGATCAGAGCGCAATTCTGGACAAGTCCCTTTCATGGAGCAACAACTAAACAGGGAATGTAGTCTTTTTACAGAAGACGGCAGATATGTCATAGTTGGATCAGCAGCCCATATTCCAGATGATTTGAGGCCTCATTTTCATCATATACATAGTAATAATGAAGCTGTTACGCCAACTATAAGGTAACTATATATTTATTCCAAATTTTAGTTTACATTTCAAATGTTGTTAGCAGTGTTAATAGTACTTAACATTTAACAGTTCATAATATTAATTATTTAAAGTTAATTTATTAGTACTATTGATTTGGACCCCTAATTAGGTGTACACGGTGTGGCCTCCTCCAGCTTTTTCTATTCAACTCTATTCTGAGCCTTCTTTAGCCATTCCCTGCTACCTCAATTATATCATTGAAACCATCTTTTGTAGATTGCCAACTTTGTGTTTTCTTATGAGGCCTTTCCATTTAATTGTTAGCAGTGTTCTATAATTTTTAACACGAAGAATGTGACGGGCCTATCGCCATTTTAATCTAAGAGCCTGGATGAGAGTGTCCTTTACTTTTGTCCTTTTACTAATATAATCTTATACTTTGGGTCTCTTATTTTCAGTAGAAGTAAGTAAGTTTAGGAGTAGGAGCTTTTTGCCATTGCGTTTTGCATTAGGTAAGGCCGGGCTCCAGCGCCCAACCCACACTCCCTACTGGAATATGATAGCGACACTTCAAGATAAATTACTCCAGGAGGGAGGCACCGTCGGTGCTGGAGAATCAGTTATTTCAGTCAGTCACAGTTCCTCGCTGAGGACAAGGCAAACAACGCGTACGCTCCACGGCATCCCCTACCTCGCTTAACGTAGAACCAACCCGAGCGAGCAAACTTGCTGCCTTTAGCAAACGCGAGGCATATCAAATCTGGGCCGAGGCGCTGGTTTCTAAGGATCTGAGAGTGAGAGCCTCAAAGAGGGAGTATAACCGAGCTTCTAGGTACTTTTAAAGGCTGTACTTGGCAACTGGCCAGCCTTCGCTTCCGCCATTATGTACAGAAAATTAGCTGTTGGTCCATACGGCTAAAGAGAAAGCTGACCGATCGATCCGCTGTCAATATGGCTTCCGCAATGGTTGTTCAACCGGTAATCTTCGCTGTGGCTATCGAAAGCAAGGGATGGCGAAGGCTTTGGGCGTGGGGCGCTCCTTGTAAAACTTCTATCCTTTGGGCTTCCCGAGAATTTATGCAAGTGGATCATCAGCTTTTTTACGGGGCGCAGCATTAAGGTCGTTGTCGATGGTTTTTGCACGGAATACCTGCCCGTGCAACGCTGGCGCCCCCCAAGGCTGTGTGCTGTCCCTTACGCTATTTCTCCTGCATAACAACGTTGAATGTTTGTAACATGTTAGAGGATTCTAGCATTCGTTGCTATGCGGATGATAGCACAGTGGACGCTGTATAATCTGGCTGTGCAAGTCTTTCTCGGGAAAACGAGTACCAAAGTAAACTTGTGTCTTCTGTTGAGGCATCCCTCGGAAATGTATCCTCGTGGGGTGAAAGGAACTTGGTTCAATTTAACCCTCTAAAGACATAAGTTTGCGCGTTAAACACTTAAAAATTCCTATTTATCTTATCGCCAGTCTTTAAAAACACTATCGTCTGAAAAGCAAAGCCAAGTTGGCCTCGAAGAAACTGGGGATCATTAGCAGAGTGAGACGGTACTTCACGGCAATACACCAATTGGTCCTGTATAGGGCCCAGGTTCGGCCTCATGTGGAATACTCCACATGAGGCGTTCTCATCTCTGGGCTGATCCATTTGATAGCATACAATGTTCGTTGTACAGCCGTTGGAATCGTTGCTCTGTGAAAGACTTGATACTTTGGCCTTGCGTAGGGACGTCTCCTCGGTGTGCGTTCTCTACCGCATTTATCATGGAGAGTTTTCTGAAGACCTGTTTAACCTGCTACCTGCCGCCGAATTTTCTAACAGTGATCACTTACCAACCGCCTGATACCAGGTGACCCAAACGCCTTATCTTTTCCAAAAAAATAAATCACTTTACGGTATGGCAGCTTGAAGTCAATTCTGTATAAGACTAATGTGCTGAACACTGGAAACTTATCAAATTGGCCAAATTCGCTCTAATTTTTGACAAAAGACTATTAACTATTTCTTTGTAAACATTTAAATGAAGGTACCACTATACATTAAGTTTTTTTTTTAATTTTATATTATCTCTAATAACGAAACGAAACGAACAAAAATTGGGTACGCTATTTATCAAAAAAACCTTGTTTCGGTCGGACAATGTTTATTTCATATCAGTAACAAAACTTAAATTAGATTTAAATATTTTTTTATGATTTATTCAACATCCAAATATAGCATTTTTTATTTTTAAATTTGAACCTAAAATTAAATTCTTTTACAGATCTGCTCTAGAAGACTACTCCCTTCATTTGGTTGACTTGCACCAAGGAAAACTTTGTGATACTAAACATTTCCGAACTGATAAGATCTACCTATCACACAATCAGGGTATTTACCTATATAAAGAAGTCTTAGCGGTTTTGTCTGTTCAACACCAAACTATACATTTATTTCAAATTGTGGAGGGAATGTTAATAGAAATCAGAAAAATTGGCAGATTTTGCTATGATGATGATCCATATATTGTGAGCTCAGTGTATGCCACAACATTGAATGAAAGACCATTTTATGAAGAGACCATAAATAGCCTGAAACATAGGTTACTTGTGTTTCTTTTTAAAAGAGCGAAGTCGATCAGTGATGATACGAAGGATCCATTAGAGCTAAGAAAATTTTATAAATATTTTGACATGTTTAAAAGCTTGAGAATGTGGAAAATGCAGCTTTTAGATGAAGATCACCTTTTTATAAAATATGCAAGTGAAGAGGTTGTGACGTTGAGAGTGGCCGAGCCGAACAGTCAGTCCTCATTTTTTGTTATATACAACATAAGCGAAAGCAAAGTTTTAGAAGTCTATGAAAACACATCGGAAGGCTTACTTCAACTATTTGAAAACTACTGTGATTGCTTTAGGAATGCGCGGCTGTGCGCCGATTCCCAATTTACTTGCTCTCCTTCGAATAATCTATATGCGCGATTGACACAGCAGAAATTCAAACAGACAATTGTTAGAGCCATATATGGCGGACGGACTGAGGCAACTAAACGTATCCTGGCACAGTTGCCAATAAGCGCACAGTCGTACAGTGGCTCGCCTTATTTAGATTTGGGGCTGTTTAGTTACGACGACAAGTGGGTGTCTGTTATGGAGAGACCTAAGGCGTATGGAGAGTATCCAATACGGTATGTATGGTTTGTATAAAGTAAAATAAAATAATAGAATATTTAAATTTCAAAGTTCATACTTTCTGTTGACAAGATGGCTGTGTATGATTCTCCCTCACGGTAATGAGTTTTGAATTATTTGCTCATTTCTGCTATGTCTCAGAAATTCGGCGGAAAGTGAGACACAGAGAAAACCATCTATATCAATACCTAAAATTAATAATGTTTATAAAAAATATCAAGACTTAATTGAACTTTTTTCATTACAGTTTTTATGCAAGAGATTCGGGACTGTTAAAGTTTAAGATTTACGCTGGGGTTTTGGGCCAGTCGGTGCCGGCCAGTGCTCGGCGACTGGTGGCATTTACCTTTCACCCCACAGATCCTTTTGCTATTAGTGTACAAAGAACTAATTCCGAATACATTGTCAATTTTCATATTAGAAATGCAGTGTTTAGTTGACAGTAATAGATTTTAAGAGTATATGTATATTTGTAACATATAATAGCTATATTGTAATAAGGCTCAAAAGTGGAAATTATAAAGTGGATGTTATTCATAATAAATTATACATTTTTATTACTAATATATATTGTTTTATTTAGATTTTTTTTCATATAAGGCTCCTCGGTCTCAATTCGAATATAATACCTTTTTTTTTATTTTTCGAACCAAATAAAAATACTCTCGATGTATTGTACCGTAATTGTAACAATTTTCAAATATGGGCACATCTGTTGGAAAGTCATTTGTCATTTCTTGACAAATAAATCATGAATTCAAATAAATAACATAATAAAATTTTACTCAAATATGTTACTTTTAGGAGAACTCATCATACTTTCCAAACATGCAAGTTAAAATAATCAATAATAAACAGTAATCATTCAACAAGATGCAGTACAATCAGCCACTATTCAATACAGCCTACGAATGTAATTCATATTTACCCATAGTTCCCAAGCCTGGTTAGTTTTTTTTCTTATATTGCAGATTTTACGGAATAAAATAATCTATTTGATCTATAATTGGGGCCAGTCGTGGCGCAGCGGCACGGCGTGCGACTGTAAAACAGACTGGTTGTGGGTTCGATCCCGACTTGAGGAGATGAAATATTTACTTAAATTTATATTTCCATTTCTTCTGTTCTCTCAACTCAACACGCAATGCTTCTAGAACTCGGCAGAAAGTGGGGAACGGAGTGTCGTAACACTAGGTTCGCTCTGCCTATCCTGCTGTGTGCGGGATACAGCGTGATGCTGATTATTTTTTTAAATAATCTATCCTTTAAATTAGTCGTGTACGATCCGATATCCTTGTATTCGATTTTCCTAAATAAAAAAAAATGACAAAAGATATTTTGTGTGTTCAGTGCAATATCCAAAAATAGTAGGTGAAGGTGATATTAGACAAATCGTATTACCAGATGGAAGTGTTCAGCTTTATATTATACCAGCCAACTGGGGCGGTCGGTGGTCCTGTCAATTTTATACAAATGATTCGAATATTCTATATCACCCAGCAGTGATTCCAATAAATGCGGAACCATGGACTGTAAGAAACATATCTTACAGGTAAAGTCTTCGAAATATTAAATCTTAATTACCTATATACTTATTTCTGCCTGTGATGTTTAACAGTAAATACTTTAATAATTAAAAGAAATAGATAGATATATCCACACTTCATGTAGTAAAACAGACAAGAATCAAGGCACTGTTCTCCACTCTCCGCCTATTTAAAGACAATTCTGTGTGTTGGTCAAGTACCTGTAATAATCGTCATTCTTCGATAGCACTCCAATTTTAGAGAATCACCAGTTTCCTACTGGTTTTGGAGATAGATTGCCGACGCCGCAATTCAATTCAAAATGTTGCCTTAATCCTCCTTATACGGAATATACTCAAAAGGTAATTACTATGCACCAATATATTTCTTATTTTTTGGTGATTAACATTTTAAAGGCCATTGTGGCGTAGGGACACTTGGGCGTGACTGTAAAAAACGCGACGATTGTGGATTCGATCCCCACTCGGGAGAATGAATTATTAAGTATTAATATTTTCATTTCTGTACTCTAGCATGATGCACACGCAATGTCTCGACAAATTCGGCGGAAAGTGGCGAAAAAGTCTTAACATTTAAATTGAAGTTAACATTTGTAGTAAAATAAATAAAAACCCAATGTTGAATAATTATCGTTTACTTTTTTTTAAAATTAATCAGCTCACGCTGTGGGATACAGCACATACATAGCAGGATAGGTAGAGGGAACCTAGTTCGGATGGACCTCAACGCCGGGCTTTTGCTAGGTGCCAAATGAAAGAAATGAAAATATTAAATAAATAATAATTCGTTCCCCCAAGTGGGGATCGAGCCCACAACCACAGCGTTTTAGTCACATTCTCATACCTCTGTGCCAGGACGGCCTCACTACCTTTTTTTCTACCTCATAAATAAATTAATATAATCATTACGTAAAGATGTACAAACTGTCATTAACAAAGTAACTAAAAATACTTTTTTAACTTTCATTATATTGTAATAAAAGTAGCTAGTAGTAGCTTTTGTACTATATGAAACAGTACTATAGATCTTGAATCACTTCTCTATAATTGTTACAGTTTCACAATGATAATTCTACTTCAACCACTGATATTTGTTATTTTTACCCGAAACTGCGGCAGAATAGCTATTTAAGAAACTCGGCGGTCGTCCAAACTGAGGTGCCTATACATAATTTCTATCACGGTACAACATACGATGGCCCTTGTTACTGCCGATCAAACGGAGTTGCTGAAAAAGAGACGAATTATACTTGTGTATGCAAGGAAGGATTACATTCCGGTGCCAGTTTTATGTCTGTAGATGAGGAGATACATAGTCCTCAGCAAATTTTAAAAAACAAAAAAACGTCTACAAGCCGCCCAAAGCTTCACACGAATACAAAGAGCGGGCATCAAATTGTTTGTAAATGTACTAAAGACACTACAGATAAATATGTTACAACATACGAACGATCAAGGGTGCGGAATTATGGTGAAAGAGGGACGTCAAACTCAGACAACACAGCGAAAGTCAAAACGAACTAATATAAAAACCGACGTTTGGACTTTAAAGGGCAGACGTAGATCAAAGAATAAATCCAAATCGCGTTGTAAATGCAATAGTAGCTGTCACTCGTTCAGCTCTTGCAGTAGCGCCAGCGATTGCGCTTGTCAGAAATAAAACTTCAGTTATATTCAGTTTCTTATAATACATTTATCCTTTATTGTTACATATATTTACACTTTGAAAATAGTACAATAATAAACAAAAACAAAACGAGATTTTCATTTTCACATTACAAGGTATCACGGTGTGCGCGGGATGCGAGTCTAAGTGTTGAGGGGTTAACTTTAGACTAGTACATATACCATTCGGGTTTCGAGATATTGTGAAGTTTCAGTAGGGTAAAGGAAGACAGCAAGCGAAATTATTTTATTTTTGCAATTTAACATTACTCTTGGTAAAACGTGACTCTTGCGGAGTCGGTAGGATCTATTAGCGGGTGCAAACGTTATATATACTAATAAAATGTATTAATGTACGCGAGTCATAAACATTTATATCAACCAACATAGATAAAGGAGAAGAGGAGACTCTTTTCCTAAATAACTCTCATTTAACACGTGGCTCGGAAATTCGTTATTCTTTCAAACAGTTCAATGGAGTTGAACAACTCAAAAAGTTATATTAGAAGGAACATTTAGAAACAAATATGATAGTTTTACACGGTCAATCTCGTGGTCAATTTTGCTATCTAATATTCATTTATCTATTATTAAATGGTAAAGTTAAAAAGAACAAGCGACAACATTCCTATACATTGCTACCCGCTAATAGAGCATGTACGGCTCGGATTACTAACCAATTTCAAGAAATTTATAAATAATCGTTAAAAAAATAATGTAACACTTATATAACTAGTATTGCATAAGGAAAGTAAACGGTCATTCCCTTCGTGAAGCATTTAATACCAAAAATGAAAATAATATTAATAATTGATTATACTGCTCATACGCATATTACTACTGCAATCAAAGTAATAATACATAGTAATAAATACATATAGAATATGAATTCAGGTCGTTTTGCGAAATTACATTTTCATTTAAAAAGACGTAGAGAGGATATCGCTCACTCATATTAAAATAAATCGTTTTAAACCACAACATATCCTCTGCTTGAGATTCCATTTTACAAATGATTGTCATGTAATACATATTTTTTTAAATTTTTTACAACATATGACCACATTCATTAATTTCAACAACATTTATTAATATAATTACGATTTTAAATTACCGTTGGTAATTACTAAATGTTAGCACACAACCTGAAGTCGGTTTGACAACTTTACTTAATTTGACTAAGCACACCTTATTACTCTACAGTGCAAATGTCAATGATGAGCGATTACAAGTCAATGACAAGAATAAAATACGATCTAAGAGCCCATCCATAAATTAATTCATATAAAAAAAACAAAATAATTATATTAGAACATTTATTCCGAAATTATGTTTTTTTTTATATATTTGGAAATATGTTATCAAAATTTTGGGACCATTCCTCATTCTTTTTCCAAAAATGTCACCCTTTTCGAACCCTTATTTAACGTGTATCGTAATTTATGAAAAAGGGATGTCTATTTATGTACTGAATTGACCTAGGAAACATTTTTTTTTATCTTATATATGTTATAAATACATTGTAACCGCTCTACACTAACGCATACCCATTCGATAGAGACAATAAAAGATCAGCTACAAATGCACAAGTAATAATAATATCAGACTTTAATACTAATATTGTAAAGGAATGAATCACTCGTTCGAGCGACTTCTCACAACGGCGATAAAAATATAGCGGATATTTTATTTTTTTTAAACATTATTACAAAATAGCATTCCGTGTCCTTTGTGTAACAACAGGAAGTGCGGTTAATCTTATATTTAATTATAAATTATCGATACATATATATATGGTATGTATATATATATATATCTCTATGTGCAATTCTATAATTGTTTACGTTTACATATTGTGATCAGTCACCATATGATTTATAGTAATTATATTGAAATTAATATGATACAAACAAAACTATAACCGTTATTTGACTAGACAGTACCATAGTACCGACATATGGTCACGTTGACACTTTGTGGGATTTTCATTTTAATTATAGGCCTTCGAAACATAACAAAAGGGCTTTTAGTGATTACGACTTTAGATGATAATATTTTAGCTATTTATTTTAACTAATTCATATTTCATTTTTATAAAGACGAATTTTTAATATAAATTACATTCACTTATTATAAACATTAGGTAAGAACATGCATTTCCAAATAGATTTGTTACAAGCTTTTATAGATTAAAAATAATTTTATAAAATACTGACAGTGTTTTTGCAACTACATATTTGAAAAATAATAAAAAAGTATGTTATCACAATACATTTAGATTTATTCTTGTCTTAATATTAAAGGGTTTATGAAAATATTTGAACTGTAATCTTAAATTAGTATTATTATTAAAAATATAAATTATCAAAAGTTTCTATTATGTAAGTTGGTTACAAAACTAATTATTACCAAGGCCAAAAATATTGTGCTTCATCTATAAAAATTTGTGCATAATTTTATAGCAGTAGAAAGCGAGATGCGGTAATTATTTCTAAACAAAACGGTTTCCATAAAAGGCCACTAAAAGCCCACATCAAATTACTAAACTCGAGATAAACCTTCTTCTATAACATAAATTCCATCTATTTGATACAATATTACGGTTACTTCTTAAGCGAGGAAGTGTCTTTATATTTAATCAAAATAATTTAGTATTCACGAGACGCTACAGTATGTAAAATACAGATTTGTCACAGCTACCACTAACCATCATAAAGTTATACTCCAATTGGCACCATTCATCGTGCAGTGTTCACTGAAACAAACGCGATATATTAAACATATAAAAAATATTTATTATTATTATTAACAAGGTTAATAACACTGGAAATTTATGTAATATTTACAAATAATATTTATTTATATAAATCATCTGACTGAAAACGCGTTGTGGGTTCACAAAGCGCAATTATTAGTTTAAAAATGTTGTAAAAAAGTATGGAGAATGGGGCGTCTTAAATTTGTATAAGCGATAAAAACAAAAGAAAGGTAATGATTGTTTATATTGTACAAAAGTTCAAAATGTTATTTTATCACCAAATAGATTTTTGAAAGCAATTATAAATGGTTGAAGCATCCATACCTGGTGCGCGTTGGTGACGGTGGCCTCGCGTATGGCGGCGAGGCGCAGGCGCGTGTGCGCGAAGGCGGGGCGCTGCGCGGGGTCGGCGTGCCAGGCCGCGCGCATCACCTCGTAGGGGCCCGCCGGGCAGCCCTCCGGCGCCTCCATGCGGTACCCGCGCTCCACGTGCCGCACCACCTCTGCCAGGGGCTGTTTGACGTACACATACATGTAGTACAATCTTAGAAACATTGTGTGTTGACTGGTACAACTTAACGTCGTACTTTGTCTTACAAGAGCGAAAAAATTTAAATATTAAATAAACAATTATCTATATGGAAACAGTCATATAGCGTCACGGTGGTCTCAAAATTAATATTGTTATTACATTAAAATATGTGAATCAGTAATTTGTATATTAAATTATATCAAGTACATTTTTACTTAAAAAAATACATGAGATTTTTTTTAGCTTATACTCACAATTCTAGGATATGGGACTCTTCCAAAGGAGTAAATTTCCCATAGAAGTATACCAAAGCTCCACATGTCAGACTTATTCGAAAATTTCTGTAAACAAATATTTTAAAAAATAAATAACAAATTAATTATAACACAATACACATAAATAACATTCTTCTAATTAATTATTAACAAGCGACGAATTGAGTAAAAGTAGTAATACTTCATCACATAATTTGTTGTTCAGGATTCCTTCGTACAGAATTGTTTGAAGTGTCTGTATAGATACGTTGCAGCACTCTACACATAATTTTTACATCGTCTTGTCTAAATATATTTTGCGAAAATGATTAAATTCCATTTTATTTAATTATTTTATGTAATAAAATGTCAATTAAATTCCAATTTAACCCATAAATTGAAATTTGTTGTCAACAATGGTCAAGTCGGCGTAGTGTAATAAGCACGCACGTTGTACTTGAGCGCCTCGGGCGCGGTCCACTTGATGGGCAGCTTGGCCTGCACGCGCAGCGCGTCGGCGGGGTCGTCGGGGGCGGCGTCCTGGCGCGCCAGGCCGAAGTCCGCCACCTTGGCCGCGCCCTCCGCCGAGATCAGCACGTTGCGCGCCGCCAGGTCGCGGTGCACCACGCGCTGCCGCTCCAGGTACTCCATGCCGCAGCACGCGTCGCTGCACAACACAAGACGTTGAGAGGACAGAAGTGGGAAAGGGAGTAGTTGCAGGGTAGGCAAAGGGACCCTTGGAACCTCGTGTTAATCACTACCTTCTCCATTATGACACTTCCGTTCTCCATTTTCACCGATTTTTTAAGCTTTGCATGTCTAAGAATTCGGTAGTACTGATTTGAGTGAGTGTTAACTGGCGGGAATCAATATCGCAGTTTGCTTGGCTACCACAACGAAGAAATAAAAATATTAATTTTTTTATTCGCACGAGTGGCAATCGAACCGATTGCCGCCCCGTTAACAGTCACACGCCTGTGCCTCTGCGCCACATGGCCACAAAATTATAATATAACTAGTAAATAACAGTACATATTATTTAAAGGGAAATAGTTATACTATTGTCGTTTCATTTTATGAAAAGAATCTACGACAAATTACAATTGATTACAGAACCCAAGCAATTTAAATAACAATTGTTATTATAGGTAATTGAAATAGATTGCTAAACATTTATCTTCCCTATTTTCTAAATAAGTAAACAGGAAATACTTAAAACGTGAGCCATTACATTCAATGAAGATTATTGTTCAAAAATCCTTTTAGTAAACAAAAAGAGACAAAAATCTGATACCATTTTTTATTCTTTAAGCTTCAAGCTTGATTTCCCCATATAGCAGAAGAAGAGGGACTATTATTATTTGATTATTTGATAGTGTAACTTTAGTTTTCTACGTAATGTCCAATTTTCGAGACATTTAGCGTGTCGAATGACAGAAATTACCACCGCGCTGTGCCTTGTTTACAAACCAAAGAAATAAAAATAATTAATGCTTAAGAGTGGGAATTGAAACCACAATCGTCGCTTCGGCTTCAAATAAAACAAGCTTAAAACAAAACAATACTAACTATGCAAAATTAATCTGGTTCAACTGCGTGACGTAGTGTCGACCACGGGAGCGCAAGTAGTCCAGCAGGGAGCCCTGGGCGCAGTGCTCCGTCACTATGCAAGTACTGCCGTTGCTGCTGAACACTACGCAGCCGAGTAGACGTACTAAATTCTCGTGTTTTAATGATCTGCAATGTAAATTTTTTACTTTAATGCAAGATAAGTGGAAGAAAATTTGTTTAGGTTTGCGAAAATCTACATATTATTTTTGTCTTTGCAGAGCGGAAAGATTCTATTGAGAATAATTGAATTGCCCAAATGGGTTTCGAACTGCGAACACAACCATCGTTTACAGTCATACACTGTCTCACAACGTCACGACGATGGCCTCAGTTTTTTTGATCTCCACATGTAAAGCAGAATAAATCATAATTTTTATTGAATATAAAAAAAATATCTGTGCGCTTAGCCTAAAGCGGAGAAAAGAAAATATTTTTTACAGTACAAGTACTATTCTTATCTGTGAGTTAAGTTTACGGTTAAGTTAATAAGAGTTGCTGCTAGCGAGTTACTCTGTATAAAGAATTTGAATTTCATATTAAGAGATATTATTATTTTAGGTTAAAACCTTACATTTAAAATATAGTCATAACAACGACAATGTAATTACTAGTAAAATAATCATTTGAAATAAACATACGCCATCACGCTAGCCTCCGCTCGAAACTTGCTAGCTGCCTCGCGATCCTTTAATATTTTAACAGCTACTTTCTGTGTGCCATTGAGAATGCCCAGCATCACATCACCGAATTCCCCTTTGCCTATATTTTCTCGGATTTCTAAATCTCGTTCTGCTATTATCCAACCTGTAAAATGATAAAAAAATAGATAATTCATATTCGTAGCAATTGTATTGCATTATAGTAGAAAGTAATGTTATTATATTTTTCACTTTAACGTGTATAACTCTTTCACTTAGATAGTTTTATTATAATTATTATGTAATATTATCATTTAAATGTACCAGCCGTTAAAAATTAAAAATAGGGTTCATTATTTTGTTATACAGTACTCTGTACAGTATCCAGTAAAGTAGGTACTAACGCGCGTCGAACTTCTGCGCCCCGTCGGTGGTGTCGGCGGGCAGGTGCGGGAAGGCGTGCGGGAAGTGCGCGGGCGGCGGCGCGCCCGGCAGGCTCGGCGTGGGGGGGTACGGCGGCGGCTGCTGGCCACAAATGCAATTTTATTTAGTTTTTCCATACGAAAACACTAGCTTTGTAATATAAATTATAATAGTATTTCAACGATAAATTAAATATAATTAAATCTATATCTCTGATAACCACAAAATCGATTTTTATACATCAAATGCTGATATATGTATCTATGCTAATCAATGTATTTAATTTTACCCTTCCTACATTTTTTTTACATAGTATCCTTATATGATGGAGGTTAATTGTTATTATATCTAATTACCTGTGGAAGAGGTGAAAACGGTGGTTGAAGAACATTATTATTATCGGCACCATTGGGAGACGACTTTGGCAGCCATCGTTCTAATTTTGTACATAATCCATCTGCATCCTTCACATAATGCTGTAAGAAAAAAAATGATTATCTTATAATTTTCACTTTAAATTTAATTTACAATGTTCACTTACAACAGGTTCATATTTAATGCTATACTACTAATAAAACGCAATAGATTTATACCTGAATAAGATTCGGCATGGTATCGAAAAATTCTTCATCGTCGATTGTTAGACGTTGATTTTGGCTATCTAATGCGGTGGCCCATTTTACTCTAGAAAAGAACAGGGTATAAGATTTTTTTAAATAATAAACCGGAAAAATTAAAAACAAAAGTCCTTTGCACGAAAATGTACATTCAAAGCACCAGTTAAGGTTACTCCTAGAAAATATTTATATTAAATTTTCTTAAATACACCCATGTTTATAAATCTGTGTATAGCATCTGAGTAGACTTTCACTTAAAAGATCATAAATATATTTTTTAAAATCTTTGTATAATCTTTGGAATAATCTACTAATAATATATTGAGGCCGTCGTGGTTTAGAGGCACAAGCGTGTGACTGTAACGTGAAGGTTTTGGGTTCGATACCTACTCGGGGAAATAAAATTATTTATTAATATTTTCTTCGCTTCTGGTACCAAAAGAAGAACGCAGCTCAGAATGCCGCCACTCACAATGCAATGCCTCAAAAATTCGGCGGAGAGTAGGGAATGAAGAGATTAACACTAGGTTCTCTCTGCTTACCCTGATATATGCGGGATACTGAAAAATAATATATACCCGACACTTACCGATAATGTTCAACTCGTCCTCTAAATCGCACACACAGCGTATGATCGCCAGGGAAGTTGGTGCTCTCTCGCACCAAGAACACGCCGTCCGGGGAGCCCGACAGCAGCGCCTCCGCGCGCTCCCGAGATATAGCGCCGTGATGCCATCTACAGTAAAAATAATGGGAAATATTAGTATGGTGGAAATACCAAATATTAAAAAAGTACATGACATTTTTTTTATTATATTTCTCTAAGAAAAGTTGAAACAATAGCCTTTGAATTTACAGTAAATCATGTAAAAAAATTCTTATCTGTTTATTGCATTTCTATGGTGTTGCAAGATTTTTTTTTGTTTTTTTACTCTAATACGTAAAAGTCTGAAATGAGTTAAAGATGGAGCACACACAATGTCTTATTTAGTACGTTCTTTTTAGTACACGCAACAGGCATAAAAGATTAACTACCATTTTTCATTGGGTTTTTAACAAGCAAAACAACAATTGTTTTGTTTTATATTATCAATTTATTGGTTCATTCATAAATCATATATTTATAAGCAATAAAGAAATAAAAAAAAAAGAAAACTATGAAGTTAAAAAGTAAAAATATATACGAAATAACTATATCTATGGAATTTCGAAATGAAGATCGAAATGTTCGAGATTGATTAATATGATTAATATGATTTGTACCCTTACACTATAATTTATCCCTATCCACGCCACTAGAATAGATTATATATGTAAATCGAAAGAAAAGAAATAAACAATTCATCAGTTTTCTAATGTGAAAGATAAGATATAAACTATAAATAATACCTAATGTTTGTAAGAACTAGAATAACTAACAATATTTAAAATTTATATTATCATAGATTTAGCAATTTACACAATCAACAAAAAAATATAAAATGGAAATAGTAAAAACAATAAAAAAATATATCAATAAATGAATTACTCAGAATCATTGCAATCGATCAAAGGCGCTTCAGTTTTTATATCCGGACTTCTATTTTCACTATCACTTTCCATACTCACAAAAAGCAAACTAAACTGTTCAGAATCAACCAGAGATAAGGTATCTTATCAAATTACGCGAAGTATTCAAAAATTGATTATAATATACAATTTTTCTAATGATTTCCGATAAGATATTTGTTATTTGACTACAATTGTTGTTAACTTAGGGCAAAATTTTCATGTAATAATTTTTGTAATAATATATACTCAATTATTTCGACACAAGTCGATAAGAATGTGTGTGGTAGGAATGTCTACAACGTTTACAAGACGAGCGTCAATTTATATGTTTTCCAAAAAAAAGTTATTTTTCTTTTCTAAGTGTTGAGTAACATTTTAAAAATATTAAAAATCGTAAGACTATAAAAGAATTAAAGAGCACTTACGGCCATGACATGTTGCCTAGCCTATTAGCTGTAGGCGGTGGGTTTTGTCCTGAGGAATTCACTAGTACATCGCTCGCTCCTTTTGGCACCACTGTAAATATTAGACATATTTATATATCAAAAATATTGTGATAATTAATTATAATCATAAAGATATTTATGAGGCTGTAGTCGCGCAGCTGTCGTGGTTTCGATTACCACTCGAGGAAGTCAATAATGTTTTATACACTATTGTACATGCGCGATGTTAAGATCCACCACTCAACAAGTAATATATCCAAAATCTAGCGATTCTCGGAGATTGGAGTATCTTAACACAAGGTGGGAACCTTGTGTTAAGATACTCCGATCTCTACCCTACAACATTCGGAATATAGCGTGAAGCTATATAAGCAAAAATATTAACTTAGTTACTTTCTATATATATTTTAATATCACAATTATGTAAGGGTCCATACAAGTTTACAAACACAATATTACATTGCCATTGCAATTCTGCTCTCATTTGAAAATAACCAACGGCGATGACACATGAATATTCCAGATGACTCAATGTGGTTTTAGTTTCACAGTAAAATCCAGTGCAAGGACACTACATTATCATGAGATTCACAAAAGATTTTATGCATTCAAAGTACTATTAAGATTTATACAAATTAAAGTATATAAACATTTTTGCACAATTAATTTTAATATATTACAGGCCGTTGTAGCTCAGGGGCACACAGATGTGGCTTAATGCGACGGTTGTGGGCTCGATCCCCATTCGAGGAAGTGAATTATTATTCATTAACAGCGATCTGGCACCAAGGCAATAGCACGGTGTTCAGTTTCACCACTCAATATACAATGCTTCGAAAAATTCAGCTGAAAATGGGGAACCGAAAACTAAATGCGGTAATTTGGTTCTTTTATTGAATTTTTATATGTAAAAGTGAACAAATTTTAATATCTACGACATGATTATACAAAGTTATCGCTTTCTTTAACTATTTTGTAAAAGCAACCTTATCAATTTATCGGTTGAACGTAAAATATATTATGTATTATAATACATTATTGCACATTATTACATTTAATACACTAAATTAAGGATGTGTTAATAAATCGATCAAATCAAATCCCGTCTCGCGGAGCAATCTATTTAGTAATTTTATATGTATGTAACAAATTAAACATCTGAAGCATACTTGCCACGAGACAAAAAGACATTATATAAAGAGGAGTTAAAATTTATATTGATATGTGCGTAGGTAAAGTTCTCAGACTATTAAGTAACAAAAATTATTACTAAATTGTATTTTCTTATTCGAAAATTAACTTTTTTCAAGCGGACTCCAAGTTTCGGCCAATTCCAAATTAATGGAAACGGAGTATCTTAACACTAGATTCCCAGGTGGCTTTTCCCCATCCTGCTATGGGAGGCTACTGCGTGTAGCTGAAAAAAAAAAAAGATAACATACCCGCAGTTGTTTGGGAGGTGTGCATGGCGGCGGGCACGGGCCCGCTGGGGGCCGCTGCACGCACCGACGACGACATTAAGTTCTACAAACAGAAAACTATATTATTTCGTCTCTAATAACACGCTTTTATTTGTTTTATGTGTTTTTATCTATCTATCTATTACTCTTTCGTCTTGCAGTACAATTTAAATATTCTAAAATAATATACTAATATTTAAATAATCTCTGTCTTTGGCTTGTCTGTTCTGGCAGACGAAAAAAAGTTTTTAGTGTATATTTAATTTATTTCTTTTAAAAATATTTTGTTTCTATATAATAACAAAATAAAGTAATTAAGTATTTTAACGTGTACTAAAGTATCGTTATATTTCAATTTAATAACTTACGCTATGTGGTACGGAATTCTGCAATGCTGTGGGCGAAAGGGGAGCATGAGGACCATTGCTTCCACTGACGCCTCCGCCGGTCTAATAATAAAATATTTTATTATATTCTTAATACATTATACTATATATGTATTATGTAATTATGAATCATCATCACAATACAATTAGTAGTTAAAGTTAAAATAATTAAAAGAATCAAGTTGATTGTAAACATGTATTTACACAATCTATAAAGAATAGTTATATAAATTAAGAAAACAATAACGTTATTATAATGGATTCACATATAAGTTATATTTTTTAAATTTATTTTATTCTTAATTTTTAATTTAAAAACGAAAATTTAAGTATGTTACAATGAAAATAACTCCAGGTCCCTCCCTAAAATTCCATATAATCAACTGTCACCCTGCGTTATTCTGCGTTTGATAATTTGCTAATGTTAGTATGTATGACAAGTTTGACGTTTTAGGGCCGAATATCATAAATTTTAATCAGTTACATGCTACCAAATCAACCCTTTTTCACCTTTACCGGTAGTTGATGTGGGGGCTGCGCCCTTTTTAGTCGAGCGGGGGCGGTGGGCGCGGGCGTGGCCGATGCGGAGTACCAGCCGCAAGGGCCAACGCTCTTTGTGCCGTGAACACCGTGCTGAAATATAAATTTTAAAATGTAAATAAACATATCTTATAACAATCAAGTATCTAATATAAACAATTTAGAAATTAAAATAAAAGTATAAAATGAAAGTGGCGGAACTCAACGCCGCGCTTTGCCTCGACACCAGAGCGACGAAATGAAAATATACATTTAAATAAACATTTTTTTTCCTCGAGTGGGGATCGAACCCACAGCCAGTCGATTTTACAGTCACACTTGGTGCCCCTGCGGCACGAGTGGCCTTTACTAGATTTTTAATAATAAAAACATCAAATAAACACAAAACACATTGTTTATAAATAAAATTTCAATGCAATTCTAAATTTGGTTTAATTAAAATTATCCCTTTAATAATAAACCACGATGACATCAATTTAATATAACATCACCTTCCAAATATAAAATGTAAAATATTATAAATTTATTATTCTAAAAATATGTTAGTCAACCAAAATAATACAGCGTACGTGACATTTTTAAGAAATAAAATAATTGTTAAATGATTCAGAAAGTTAAACATTGCCTTATTGAGTGATATTCAGAAGGAATGCGAGACCCTTATTTGTCATACAGGTGCTTAGAAAACACGTAACTTTGCAATAATAATAGGATTATTATTTAGGCATTCAAAAATCATTTCTTGACCGAGATTTTATAATATACGTTCCCGTTTATAAAACTAAAAAAATATACAAATAATAGAAATGCAAAATATTCTTTATTAAAATAGACTATTATGAGCACTTTGATGTTTATAGCCATATAGCCATAGCAAGCCATTGCTTAAAAACTTAAGTTTTTTTAAAACCATATTACACCAACTCTTTGCCTGTTGCGCATAACCTTTTGTTATAAAATCGTTCTGTAAATGCTATAATTATAGCATTTACAGAACGATTTGTTAAGTAATTGCTTGTGAAATTAAATTAAATATTTGCGCCTCTTTTCTGGTAAATATTACGTAATAAATGTGTTCTAACTAAAAAAATAAAATATAAAAAAATGACTTTTAATTGTAGGTACCTGTGCCAAGGGCGGATGTGCCTGGTGACGATGTACATCAGAATTCATTTCGGTTGACGATTAACACCACCCTTCACTTGCACCTCATTATCTGAAGACAAAAATGGCTTGCTTGTTTAATTATATTTCAACATTTGACGCTCGAAATGACTTGTGGTTTTTTACGTTAAAATTAGGATATACTTATCATTTTCCTTTTATAAAGTTAAATATATAAATTATAAATCAAATTTAAGAACTCCGTATATTGTTATGATTATGACACCATTATGCACTAATATATGTGGGGAAAGTTTCCAAGAAGGCAGAGATAGTAATAGATGTTGTAAAAACATTGCTTATTACAGTTATGAAATGCTTGTGCAATGTGAATATCTACTTTTTAATTACAAAATTTTGCAGTAAATAATAAGCAAAGAGGGAACCTAAACAAAATTTTGAGTGGCACAACTCAACGCCGCGCTTTACCTCGTCACCAGAGCGGAGTAATGAAAACATTAAATATTTAATTATCCCGAGTGCGAATCGAACTGACAGCCTGTCACATTTACATTCGCGCACTTGTGCGCCTGCGCCACGATTGGCTTCAAGTAGTAGTAATAATGAAGAATATTTTTAAAACAATTTTATTCAAATATTTCACCTTCAATTGGTGAGCCTTTGTGGCTGACGTGGTAATGCAATATTTCTTTATACGTATTATGTATTATGTCTAACAGTCTCGGATTATATCGTAACGGAGTAATATCACATTACAGCAACAAACTATAACTAATACATAAAGGTAAAACTAACTACAAATAGGTTGTTCGTTAAAATAGATTCCCAAAATATATTTCAAAAAATGTTTTAAGTAAAAATTTAACGAAATATTGTTAAAATAAATTGATCTATCTACAGACTATGTTAAAAAAACATAAATGATTGGACCATCGCGATTCGGGCTCGCCTACCGAGTTTTCCGTACAAATTATGCTTTCCTTTTAGGGCTATTATTGTTAGAATTTAACCACGAATGTATAGTTTTCAATTTTTTTCCTTAAGTATTACACTGCAGATACTAGCTGAAAAATTTCATAGTTCTAGGTCGACTGGATGTACTTTATTAATTTTGATTCTTTATATAGTGTATAAATTATTTTAATTCTTTAATTTGATTCTTTATACAGTTTTTTGCTATATAAAGAACCATATCTTTTTTTTAAGTGAATGTATAAATAGGATTCTTTTACGAAATCAAGAGGCCATAGATCTGAGTATATAGTTCTAATCGAATTTCAATCCGATATCTCCAAGCGTTCCTGAGATAATGGCACTTGGCATACAGGCGAAGGGACTGTCAACAAAGTGATCTTATAAGGGTTTCTTTTTTTCTTAACAGGTACGGAATCCTTAAAAGTTATATAATGGAGTAATTGCGTAATTGTAAACAAAATTATGATTGGCCATAATATTTAAACGTAATTGTAAAAAAATTTATGATTGGCCCTAATGTTTTGATAAATCTTAAAACTATTTAATTTCTATCTTGTTTTTTTTTCTTTATAATTTTCCTTATTATATTTATGTTACAACTTAGGTCTTGAACATAATTCGAACGAAAATGTACTAACATTTGTTACACAAAATATTTTTAGGCATGATACGCAGAGAACCTAGTGATAAGACACTACGTTTTTCACCTGATTGTTAATAAATCCCACTTATGCGTAGTATAATTAGATAACGATATTAGAACAAAGGCGCTATACAGTCTCATTCTTGCCATAATATCTGCAACATATATGTAGATATATGTTTCAACGTAAGTATACAGCCATCCGCGCGTGTCCAGTATCGTGACTCCACTTCTATTACGCTTTTATGAAATAATTTATATAAACGATTGTAACAACAGGAAAATTATAGCTAGATCATTTAGAATACAGTAAATTAAAAGTTACTCTAAAGTCACTTACAAATAAATCAGCTTCACGCTGTATTCTGCACACCGCATGGTAGGTAGAGGGAACCTATTGTTAAGACATTCTGTTTCCCACTTTCTGCTGAGTTTTGGAGGCATTCCGTGTAGTTAACACGCAAGAACAGGAAGAACTCAACGCCGCGCCTAACCTCGACACCAGAGCGAAAAAATGAAAATATAAATTTAAGTAAATATTTCATCTCCTCGAGTGGGGATCGAACCCACAACCAGTCGGTTTTACAGTCACACTTCGTGCCGCTGCGCCACGACTGGCCTAAAAGTCACTTACAATATAAGTATAAAACGAAAATAATATTGTTCATGAAGCAAAACAATCCAAAAACATGAATAATTAAGACAAAATGGTGTAGGTATGAAGATGAGCAATGTAAAAAGACGGTGTAAAAATATAAAACGTAAAACACATATGTTCGTGTACAAAGAGCTGATTATGTTGTATTTGTAATGCAATATTTCTCCACCGCGTCGAGTGGTCGAGAATATAATACTATTCACTCCATAACTAACTACTACTCAAGCCATAAAATGGTTTAGTTTAATTTTAAACAGATTGAAATAAGGTAATTTTTTTAGTATTTCGTATCTCAAAAGAAAAAAAAACCTGAATATATATTATAGGATCACTTTGTTGTATGTGTGCCACCTCAAAATCAATATTACAGATAAAAATATTACAAATTTATAATTGTATTATATGAAATTGGTATGGAACCTCGGTGGGCGAGTCCGATTCGATATTTTTTATATTATTATAAAATCTATATTAATATTATATTATATAGCTGATGTTTGGTTGAAGGCTACAGGCTTTATCACATCACGTAACACGTTAAATGATTTATCGTTAGTATATACCTAGAATGTGTAGCCCACAATTTTTATGTATTTTCATTTGACTACGCGAGCGAAGCTGCAGGTCAAAACTTTATAATATAATTATAATTAGGAATTAATTAGAAGTTAATTAGCCTATTATTTGCTATAGAAAATACAATAAGTCTATGTGCAAATTTCAAATAATTTGAAATATGCAAAAAACTGAAAGCTAAATAAAACATCAAATTTAATTGATTAAAATAAAAGGGATGTGTCCAGTACCGCTCACGTTAAATTGCAATATAAACGTTTAGAAACTAAAAAAGATATATTACAATAATTGTTTTTGTGATCTCAAATCACAAAAACAATTATTATAATATATGGATACAGTAATTAGTAATATTTACATAACCCAATAAGAATTTATATATATATATGTTTATAAAGTGTTGCGTAAGCCTAGCAGCGGTGGTCGGCGATTATCCAGTTTTTGCCGTACGCGCGGCTGCCTGCGCCGGCGCCGCTTGCACGCTACCGCACGTTTTCTACATACCAAAACGAAAACTTGTTTTTATCACGTTATATTATAAAATGTCACCATCATAAAACGTATGTGGACATTGTGTAAAGATAGCAACTTAACAGTTTAATGCAGTAATGTTAATTTAGTTATTTAATCTGACTGCGAATTCTTTACTAAACTTTAAAAAAAACAACATAATAAAAGGAATACACAATTTCTATACAAAAAAAATAATAATGATTATCATGAATACTTAAATTTAATATACAAAAAATAATATTTTATATGAACAAGTGTACCCCGGCTAAATGAATTCTTGGTACGCGAGCAAAGAGACCGCAGGGTTGAAGGCGCGTGCCGAGTTGAACGACCACCAAGCGCACATTTACGTTTCACTTTCATTTTATCTTCGATGCGTACTATGATTACGTCTCTTTCGCGATCAAAAACCAATTATTGTAAATAGTAAAATAATAGAATTATATTAACGAAATAATCATAATATTTCAATTATGCTATTTCATGGAATGTCTAAAAGGTTGAATAATAATAATATGTTGTAATCAAAAGTAGATAATTGTTAGGTACTTTACAAAAATGTCTAATTAAAAAAAAATATTGGTTAATGCTACTTCAAAATTACATTGTCTATGTGATTATAACTTTTCATAGTGTTGTCTTTCTACTTCTACATCTACCAATTAATATTGAAACAATCAAAAAACAAAAACAATCTACGTTCACAAGCCGCAAAATCATTCACGCACTCGTATTTTGTTAAATCGCTCCATTTCCGCAAGAAATATACATTTTTTTAAAAATAAACAGAATTTATAGAACATTTAATGTTTCGAATGTCGACCTTAATAAAGCAGCTTCCTTTTATACCACGGTCGTGTTTAAAAAAGGAAAACACAAGTCTTAGTCACTTCCTCCCTATATTTAATATAGAAAATTGCAATTCATATCGTTTTCTTTGACGTTGTATGCATCTAATTAGAAATATTTACACATCATAAAAGATATTAATGGGTAAAATATACAACTAGCATCACTATAGTGAAAAAAACTTTGAAGATTCATACTTCAGATTAGTGTAGGTAAATAAAAGTCTCCTATACATATGTACTTTATACTAAAATAAATGTTTTAAAGCAATTTAAAATCATATTGTCATTATTTGAACAGCATTTTAATATTGTGTCCATATCCTCTTATTCCAAGTGTAATCTAATTTAAGATGGTAATGGGGTGAGTCATAAAACCCACGTACATCACAACGTACATATAAGCCAGGCGGTCATATTTTGGCCTTGTACGATTCCGAAGACGTATTTCCACAAAACAAAACAGAAGCACCTGTATTTTTTATTCGTTTCTTACTTAAATTAGAGCATTTAATTAAATTGTAGTTTTTTTTTAATAAAGAATAACAAAAATTTTCGCGATACAAAGTTCTATTTATGTACCACATCCAGACGGTCGGCCGCTAAACTAGACAGCCGTATGGTTTATTTTAAACTACGGTTCAACAGATTAGGTCCAAACAAGAGTATCGATTTTTCCACGAATAGATTTGCATTGCAGTTTTATGGAGATAGATATAGAATTCTGTACCATAGACTTATAGATTCTATTTCCTGTTGAGTAAAGATCGGAGAACAGACACGAGAGTAAAAATGGTAGTAAAATATCCATAGTCAATAAGGATATTATAGTTGAATACAATTACTACCTGTATATACAAATGGTATAATAAAAACTATTATCTACCTTCCAGTAATAATCTGTCACAGCAACAAACTTAGCGTCAGACATAACTCAAACAATAAACACGAGAAAAAATAAGTTATTGTGTAAAATTCGCAACAGTATCCTCGTTTTTGTTTAATAAATTAAAAAAAAAAGTAAATAAAAAAAATCAAAATACTATTCACGTCACAATCCAACTAGTACACTGTAAACACACACACATCTAAAGACTCCAATAAAGAGAGAAACACAAGGGTGGACCTTTTGTTTATTTACAACAATACGCAGAGTGGAGTCGGTCGGGAAACAATGTAAAACTCGTAATTGTTCTTATCTCCGATAAAACACAAATAACAACTTATACACGTGTTCTATTCCGACGACGTCCATCCCAGGTGATCGTCAATCACAAACTGTCAGAGGAGCCGTCAACGCTGCAGGAAAAGCTTTGCGACTTGCGCTTATGCCATTAATTTGTCTAGTTAAATTTTCCTTATAATTACCACACCTAAATTATTGTAATAATGATATAGTGATGTTTCAATATTTTAATTATTTATCATAATACAAAGTAACGCTTTCACGTTTAAATTAATTTTGTAACTACTTCGAGTCCGAATTGTTATAAAACATAGACGTAGGCAAAGATTTCTTACAATAAAATTGTTATAAGACTAATAGGTTGGCTAAGATTTTTTAAAAATCACTAACGTTTCCTTTCAGCTGTGCACCGGCCACAGCAAACTCATACACACCCCGCAATGGTGTCGCAATAATAACAGCTCAAGCGCGATTTAAAATTAAAAAAAAAAACAAAAAACGCAATAGAATTGGTATTTACGATAACTGGAGCGTGAGACGAATCGGTCGTACGGTAATGTGTGCATCGCAATGTCCCGTGACTGAGTACACGGGGCTGACTTACTGAATGCCCTCCATTCAAACATACAGTACGCCAATGTAACTCATGCGGCGTACCGCAACTTTTTTATATACAACATATTTTTCTGGAGATCACCAGCAAAAAGGCTATGAAAAAAGGATGAAAATTTACTAAACATATGGTTGAATAATTAAATAATTAACGCATTGTAGGTAATTTGGTACTCTTTGAATTAGTTGTGTAAACAGTTGCGGCGTTTTAGCACGTGGTGATGTCATCGGACGCGCCAGTTGTCTCTCCATCCGACATCCACAAACATATATGGAATGAACATACTATATATATAATCTAGAAATGTTCATAATCAAATTAATAAAAGTAGACAGGAAGTACGAAAAACATGCTCCTTAAGTTATCAATGTGTTGATAGATTTAACTATTTTAAATTCAAGAATTATAAATGTAATTTGGAATATTGTAAGTATATAATAACACATCAATTATTATGCATTAATGTGAAATGGGAGCGAAGTTAATTTTTAAGTAATGCACCATTCTTGACTTCACTTACAAAAATATGGGAGATCAATATATATGGGTGCTGACTTCTGTGTTTACTCTGGATATAATTCAAGTTTGTAGTTTACTACACCATGTTTTTCATATAAACTTTATTATATCACCACGTTAGCGTACTTTCATCTTGTACTGGACTGGTGTGGTGGTGGTGTATGTTGCCAGTATGGGAGATACTGGCAACATACATCCTGCTTAACCTACTCCACTTTGCACAATCTTTAACGACCCTGTACTGGCCTTGATTGATATTAATTCTAAATTATATATATAATTTAGTTTGATACGTTATATTCAGGTTGGTAAATATCAACAAGTCACCAAACATATTACATTGATTGAGTTATGAATGACTCAAAAGTTGAAATGGTTATAGTAAAATATGCATTGCACATTTCCAGCTTTTAACTTGTCTTAAGACATGCGTCATTGAATTATAAGCTAACTGATTTATAAAGTATTACTTATTGCTAAGCCTTTAAGTTATGTACATATTATATATTGTTTTGTTTATTTTTAACATACATTTTTATATGGTGTAGCTTTATCTATTTTATACTCCTTTACTCCTTTGTGTGTTCTCCATACAATGTGACATTGGCAAAGTGTGAAGTGGTATATTCAGAATGCCATTGATAAAAAACAGAACAGTACATCTACCACACCAGGCCATTAATAATATAAGAAAACAAACAACAAGACATTTACTTGAATAATAGCCTATTTCATTAATTAATTTTACTTGTAATATTTGATTCAATCAAAGATGTTTATAATTAACAAAAAAAAAGTGTTATTTAAGTAACCAATATATTTTATAACTACAGATTTGAAACTATGGATACAACATTTAATACAATTTTTTTATTTTAATACAATTCTGTGATTATATTTTACTATTTAAAAAACTCAGTTATTAAAAATTTCAGTTATTTATAAATAATAAGATGATAATAAAATTATCTTACTAAAAAAAGAATATCAGCATTTTTAGTATAAGCAGGTCAATTTAGTCAGCCTTACATGTGCAGTAGCACAGCGCAGCAGCTTATTATGGGTTCAATTCCACTTAGTAAGAATACAAAGTGTGGCATTGTGTTTCACCAATCAAAACTGAATGTCTTAAAAATTGGGGCAAAAATCTGAGAATAGTGTTTTATGATTGGCTATGGTACCCCCTCTGTCTAACCTACTTGGCCTACAGAAACATTTGTTATTAGTAAAAAAATCTATTCTTTACCTTGATCAATAATAGGTACTGCTCACATTCAAGCCAATTATTTTTAATTTTACATTCACACTTTTCTATCAATAACAGGAATTCACAGAAAGAAACTGATATTTTAACATGTAACAGACGTAATAGTAAGAATTATATTTTATAAGGAACTAATTATAATATGTATAAAAATTACAACAACAAATTAAGTCAAAAATAAATTGGTCATGATTATGTTACTTTTGTAGGCAATGCTTATTGTTTTGCTTATATCCACAATTATGCTATAACAATCATAATAAATTTAAGTATAGTCATGTATAAGTTGACACTTGTAAGGTGACAAATATTGCAATATTTACTTTGATAATTATATAACCACGAGTTTAGTAAAATTAGGTAGTTTATTGCTTATGATGAAGGTACATGACAAAAGGAATATTTGCAAAAAATATAAAGCTAAATCTCACAGTAGAATACAGCTACCAACATTAATCATTATTATTTTAAGGAAATTTTATACATTATATTTGCATTAAGCAATGCAAATAGTCGTCAATTTACAATTAGCGATTTTTTATCTGTAAATATTGGATCGATTATCACACTTAAAGTCATAATTTGTGATACTATAATCAATTGATTATGATCCTATTTTAAATACTTAATGTAGATATAAAAACATTTATCGAAATTCATAATTTCTTGATTCACTACGTTATGAAGTCGTTCCGCCTACAATTTCCTACATTGCAACAACATGTCTAACGCTTTTATAGCGTAGAAACTAGAATAAAATACAACTTACCTAAAATCTCATATCACTACAAAGGGACAATCCTTCAAAAAGTTCAATTCATTATTTAAATATATATTCACAGCACTATGCAATTATTTTACTTTAATAAACACAACATATACGTCACTGGAGTATATCCGCCATTTTATAAATTTATTTTTATGTCATTACAACTTGCTGTTCTTCAAACAGATAATCTATACCATATTGCATTTCTCTATGTTATTAAATATTGCCGTTTGTGCATGCTTTTAATATTTTTTCATTATAAAGAATAAAGAACGGCACCTTTCACTCTTAATAATAGATTTTACAATAAATTCTTTTAAACTACATAGCAAATTAATTAAGTATTATAATACTTATACATAAAGAGATGCTCATATATGAGCATAAATAGTCGAATATACTCTCCTCTATCATCTGTATTATATTACTAACTAGCGGCCCGCTCGCGGCTTCGCCCGCTTAAACCACAGAATTATTTGCTTAATACACTAAAATTATGTTCGTGTTTTAATATACCTATAATGTATGTTTGCAACGCACGCAAGTCGCATTTTCGTACCTCCCATAAGAGAGATGCAACTGTCAATATATTCATTTCTTTGAACTTTTGCCTTAAGGAGTCTTTAGGACCTAAGTTATAGTTATAGCTATATAGTTATAGTTATATCGCTACTTACAATAAAATCCTAACTCATCGGTGTCTGTACGTGGAAGATATATTAGAAAAATTATTATTACGGATATTTAACAATGTAATAGAACTTGGTCCGTTTGTCTGTTTATCTGTTGATTTAAATAACTTAACCTAACTTTGTGCCCCTGCGCCGCGATGGCCTTTAATATTAATACAGCATGGAAGCGTCAGCACTCCTTTTACGGGGGCAAAATATAGGATAAAATATTTTAAGCCTTATACCTTTATATGTACTGTTTTTTTATGATATAATGTAGAATAATATATTCTATAGAGAAATCACACATTCCTCTTCACACTTTTTATTCTTTAACTATACGTAAATATATATTTTAGAGGTTACTCTGTACTAAGATGGCAGCTCTGTTCCCGCATTTACGTCCCACATATATAGAAATATAAATCATTGGAAAGAAAAGCAGAAACGCAATTTTATTGCATTTTTTCTTTTTTTCATACTTGAAACGTATTAAGAAATTTACATACAATGCATTTGTTTCGAATATAACATTAAGATTGATTCATAAAATAAATTTGATATTTCCCTAACACGATTATTTCATGTATTTTTTATATACAAAGTTTTGATTAAGTTCTCTTGAGAAATATACCTACTATAATTTAATATAATTGTTTGTTTGTTTCGGTACAGGGAATTACGTTCCTGTTTTAAAAAATAATGTATGCTTGCAGCGCACTTAAGGTTTCTAATGTGAAAATTATTAAAACCATGGCATTTTCGATTTTCATTAAACAAATTATTATTGGAGCAATTAACAAAGTAATAGAATCAGCAACAATAATATTTATAAATTTTGTCGGTTTCTTGGTTTTTCTGTTAGTCGACACTTATCTCAGAAACGACTTAAGCGATTTAAAGAGCTAAGACGTGAGCGCGGTGCGGGAGCGGTAAAATCGGTTTAATTGTTTTTATTGTAATATTCGTCATGTATGAATGGTGTAATGATTAAATTTTGTGCCGTGTGATCCCGGCCTAGAATAGGATCATCCTGGTACTGGTGGTGTCGTAAGAGGCGACTAAAGTACGTGTGGTAGAGTCACGTCGCCAGCAATGGTAACACGCATGGGCAGACTCGACCGGATCATTACCACCCCCGGCATTTAAAACCGGCGTGAAGTAGTGGCTTTATGCCACTGCGTTTCGCATCAGGTAGTGCCGGGCCCCGGCGCCCAACCCATCTTAAAGGCCGGCAACGCACCTGTAGCTCCTCTGGGGTTGCACGGGGCCGTGGGCGGCGGTAATCACTTACGATCAGGTGACCCGCACGCTCGTTTGCCGTGTCTTTTTCCATAAAAAAAAAATAACTGACCTTTATAACTATTTATTTATATCTTCATAACGAAATGATAGCTTTGTTGGGCACTCCTAATTTTTAAGAAAATAAATTTGATCAAAATATATTTATTTATTTTAAGATAATAATTAAAATAACATATAAAATCTTATATATTATGTTGTAATTATTACAACGCATGAAGGAAAAAATATTTTAGAAAGTTGTTTAATTCTATAAGAATTATAAAAATTACTAAATATATAGATATCACATTAGTATCGATACTTTACTGGTAAAAATAATTGAAAAAAAATATACACTACATCCATACATCCATACATCCATACATCCATACATCCATACATCCATACATCCATACATCCTTACATCCATACATCCATACATCCATACATCCTTACATCCTTACATCCATACATCCATACATCCATACCTGCCTACCTGCCTACCTGCCTACCTGCCTACCTGCCTACCTGCCTACCTGCCTATATAGCGTAAATAGATAGCGTTACTTGTATCGAGTTCTACTATCTCAAATATAAGCTTCTTGGAAACTTAAATACTTATATCTTTTGATAGAGTGAAGCTATTACAATGAAATAAACACTAAATGTTACTTTGATTTACTGGTAATTTTTACGTATAAAACTTGCTTAAATATATTGTGTACTTTTGACGTGATGCGTGTTCACATAAACAGGAAAACAGACAAACAGACAAACAGACAAAAACTTCCAAAAATGTTGGAAATGGATTCTGTTAGTTATCCTTTAACACCCTAGCTAATTTTTTTTAAAATATTTTCAATGTACAGAAACGACTTTTCTACAGATTTATTATAAGTATAGATATGAAACCAAATAATTTCAAATATGAAACCAGTCGTGGCGCAGAAGCACAAAGTGTGACTGTAAAATTGACTGGTTGTTAGTCGATCTCTACTCGAGAAAAGAAATATTTATTTACATTTATATTTTAAATTCTTCGCCCTGGTGTCCAGGAACCACCACTCAACATGCATTGCCTCCAGAACTCGGCGGAAAGTGGGCAACAAGTATCTTAACACTAGGTGCCCTCTGATTTTATTTTTAAATATTTCGAATTTAAGTAATTTTTGAGTTAATAAATTTTACGGTAAATAATGGTACATTATTTCATTTCTTATTCCTTTGTTAAAATTTCAATAATCTCGACAATAAGAAAAAATTATTCGATACCTATATTACTGACAAGTACTCTATGCAAATAGGTTTTTCTTTTCTGACAAATAACGTTCGGTTGACAATCGATTGTGTTTCTACACATGATAATTGATAAGCTGTCAAAGTCACATGTGTCATGTTATTATTATTAATCCTATTTCCTATAAAATTTTCCTTCTAACTTGTATGTCTTATAACTTTTTAAGTTTAAAATGATGAACATTGTTTTCAATGTTAAAAAATAAATATTATTGTTTAAGATCTATAAAACGTTAGTCTAGTCATTTCCTATCCATAATGATGCCTTTGGGCGACGAAAATAAATATTTACCATTACGAAATTTAAGAAATATATGGAAAGCATACACTAGCACAAAAACACTTAAATACGGCTTACCATTTGTAATATTCATAATAGGAGGATCATTCGGATTAAGAGAATGGACACAAATCAGGTATATAAACTTGGTTAACATAATAATTAATTAATGCAAATTTAAGCCATAGTTGATTATACACGAGATTTAAGTTTGAAATAGACGAAATTGAAACAAATTATATCCATTTTATGAATAATTTTAGGTACCAGTTTTCTAAAGTCAAAGGAATAACTAAAGAAGAAGCTGAGAAAATGGGACTTCATCGTGATAAAACTGTCACTCTAGAAGGAGCTTATGAAGAGATTAAGACTCTTGATATAGATAATTGGGAAAACAAAAGAGGACCTAGACCTTGGGAAGACAATGAAGAAATTAAAAAATAAAAGATAAAATACTTATTTTAAAATAATTATAAAATGGTAGCATGAAAATAGTCTTATAGTGTTAATTAAAAATATATGGTAATTAAATAAAATACCTGTGTTGTCTATTCAATTAAATCTATGAAAATTACATACAAATAGGGTTATTATTGAACTAGTTGCTACAATTTATTGTGTGGATTTGTGTGGATTGGATCACAAAATATGGCCAAGGCCACATGTTCACCATGGGAAAATAAAATAAATATTATTATTTCTTAAGGTTTCCACAAAACCAATGTGTTTGGTTAAAAATATGCACTTCATGATTTGTATTGTATCTTGAGTGTTAGTTTTCCAAACCAATTATAGCCTAAAACGCATGCCATACTGTATACCCACATCAAAAGACGGTACAGTATTTCTGAAAATGAGCATGAATAGAAAAACAATAAGCAAACATTTACAAAATCATGAATTCTTGTTCTTTACAGACAGTTCTTTACTGCTTAAAGGAAACAAAACTAAACAAAAGATCTTTTGATTATGTAATTATTCCTTGAATTTGAAGGTAAACTGAAATGATGATACTACGCCATATCTAGTAATCTTTGTTGAAATGTGTAACAACAAACAAAATACCATTTTTTTTCGTGTTTATTTTTGTTTAACATTAAGTTGGCATTATCTATCATATGACCTATTTTTTTGTTTTATGACAACAATATCGGATATTGGAACATTATATGTCTACAAATTATAACTCATTTGTATATAATTATGTTGAAATAATTTCACAAGTATTAATAACATGACACAAAAATGATATGGCCAATGTAATATTTCGAAATAATGGCATAAAAGAGAAAACATTACAATATATAAAAAATAAATAGGTGATTAAATATCATCGCATAATTCGTACTATACATAAATATTATATATCTTGTCTTTGTTCTTTATTATCATGAAAAATTAAATCAATAAATGAAATGAAAACGCTACGTCATGTAGCTTATTCACGGACATTCGAGAAATATTTTAAAATATCGTTGTCTCGCTATAAAATGAGGTTAAGAAAGAGATAGAATATAATGTCGGTGACCGTCGTGCGCAGACGTCAGATTATTGATCGTAGTTTCTACATTGTATATAAAGACCGAGCAGCATTTTGCTCAAGCAATTTCAAAGAAGAGTTAATACGAGAAGGAAGTGACTATTGGCGTTATACAAAAGGCATTATTTTGAAATCCGACTGAAAATATTTCTATCAAGCTAATATTTGAGAAAGGTAAATTTTATTTTATTTCTTTGTTTTATAATTATATATATCGTAGTTCATATTATTGGGGTTATATATGCATTTCGTTGTAACTGCGCAGTGTGAACAACCAATTTATATGACTGTGACTCAAGCCGCCATCTTGTTATTGTTACTTGTTAACTTTTAGGTCATGGTAAATAATTTTCGATCAATAATTTAGGTCATATAACTACTTAAAGAAAGCTCTTTGTTAAATTTACTGATACTTTAACAGAATGTTAAGTGGTTCTGTCGTTTTATTAAACTAAAATATTAGCATACCTACGTATAAATAAAAGTGAGATTGTTTAATATTATATTTGTAATTTTGCATGTTTGGTCTTATATCATAAATTAAATAATACTCCGAGAAAACATTTTTTTTTAAAAATATACTCAAATTTTTAGCTAGGTAAATTTGAGTATATTTTTCAAATTTTACTTCAAATTTTAATATATTTTTGTCTCATTTTTACAGATTCATCATGCAGATTTTTGTAAAAACCTTAACCGGGAAAACCATCACTTTAGAAGTGGAAGCTTCTGATACAATCGAAAACGTAAAAGCAAAGATTCAAGACAAGGAAGGCATTCCTCCAGATCAACAAAGATTAATATTCGCTGGAAAGCAACTGGAAGATGGGCGCACACTTTCCGACTATAATATCCAGAAGGAATCTACTTTGCACTTAGTGCTGCGTCTAAGGGGTGGAATGCAAATTTTCGTAAAGACACTGACAGGCAAGACTATCACTCTGGAAGTTGAGCCTTCTGATACAATTGAAAATGTAAAAGCAAAAATTCAGGATAAAGAGGGAATTCCCCCGGATCAGCAAAGACTTATCTTTGCTGGAAAGCAGCTTGAAGATGGACGCACACTATCTGACTACAACATTCAGAAGGAATCTACTTTGCACTTGGTACTACGCTTAAGGGGTGGAATGCAAATTTTTGTAAAGACATTGACTGGGAAAACTATCACATTGGAAGTGGAAGCTTCTGATACAATTGAAAACGTTAAGGCAAAGATTCAAGACAAGGAAGGCATTCCTCCAGATCAACAAAGACTAATTTTCGCTGGAAAGCAACTGGAAGATGGGCGCACACTGTCAGACTATAATATCCAGAAGGAATCTACTTTGCACTTGGTGCTGCGCCTGAGAGGTGGAATGCAAATTTTTGTAAAGACGCTAACTGGCAAGACTATCACCTTGGAAGTGGAAGCTTCTGATACAATTGAAAATGTTAAGGCGAAAATTCAAGATAAAGAGGGGATTCCCCCAGATCAACAAAGACTTATTTTTGCTGGAAAGCAGCTTGAAGATGGACGCACACTATCTGACTACAATATTCAGAAGGAATCTACGTTGCACTTAGTGTTGCGTCTAAGGGGTGGAATGCAAATATTTGTAAAAACTCTTACCGGTAAGACTATCACTTTGGAAGTTGAGCCTTCTGACACAATCGAAAATGTTAAGGCAAAGATTCAAGACAAGGAAGGTATTCCTCCGGACCAACAAAGACTGATTTTCGCGGGAAAGCAACTGGAAGATGGGCGCACACTGTCTGATTATAATATCCAAAAGGAATCTACGTTGCACTTAGTGTTGCGTCTACGGGGTGGAATGCAAATATTTGTTAAAACATTGACAGGCAAAACTATCACATTGGAAGTGGAAGCTTCTGATACAATAGAAAATGTTAAAGCAAAGATCCAGGATAAAGAAGGCATTCCTCCAGACCAACAAAGACTTATTTTTGCAGGAAAGCAACTGGAAGATGGGCGCACACTTTCTGACTATAATATCCAGAAGGAATCTACGTTGCACTTAGTGTTGCGTCTAAGGGGTGGAATGCAAATATTTGTTAAAACATTGACAGGCAAAACTATCACATTGGAAGTGGAAGCTTCTGATACAATCGAAAATGTTAAGGCAAAAATTCAAGACAAGGAAGGTATTCCTCCAGACCAACAGAGGCTGATTTTCGCCGGCAAACAGCTAGAAGATGGACGCACTCTGTCTGATTATAATATTCAAAAGGAATCTACTTTGCACTTAGTTTTGCGTTTAAGGGGTGGAATGCAAATATTTGTCAAAACACTTACTGGTAAGACAATTACTCTTGAAGTTGAGCCTTCTGACACAATTGAAAATGTTAAAGCAAAAATTCAAGATAAGGAGGGGATTCCCCCAGACCAACAGAGGCTTATTTTTGCTGGAAAGCAACTCGAAGATGGACGCACACTGTCAGACTACAATATTCAAAAAGAATCTACCTTGCACTTGGTACTACGGCTGAGAGGTGGAATGCAAATTTTCGTAAAAACGCTGACTGGCAAAACTATCACATTGGAAGTAGAAGCTTCTGATACAATAGAAAATGTTAAGGCAAAAATTCAGGACAAAGAAGGCATTCCCCCAGACCAACAGAGGTTGATTTTTGCCGGTAAGCAACTTGAAGATGGACGAACATTGTCTGATTACAATATTCAGAAAGAATCTACTCTTCATCTTGTTCTCAGACTTAGAGGTGGTGTGTAAATTCCCAAATTGATTTTAATAAATACTTAAATAAAGTCATCAACTACACATGTGTTTTTATTCATCGCAAATAATGATTTAATGTAAATAGCTACATATAGTAATTGATAAAAATTAGTAATGGCTTATTCTTATATTTTACAAAGAATGAATTAAGATACAAAAATCATGTATATATAATCATGTACAAGTCTATATTTCTATTGGGCACAAGCAAGCAAGCCTTGTTATATTACTTATTACATACAGTACTGTCAACAAGTTGTGGCCGCTCTAGTTCCCTGTAGGCGGCTTCATAGATTCTTGAAGTACTTATTAAACGTGTCCTAACACTAGGTTCCCTCTGTCTATCCTGCTGTGTGTGAAGCTGATTTATAATTAATAAACTTTTTGTGTAAGCAATGAAGAAATTTATCTATCTAATACATATATCTATACTTGTCTCATTTGACGAGGACCAGTGAAATTAGTGAGTGAATACTTCGAGGTATCGAATTAGAGTAATCACGTTAAAGAATTTCAAAAACAGTTACATTACTATTTCAACATAGACAAACCTAAGTGACCTGTACTTTTAGTGTATTATTATTGCTCCGCACTTAGGACAGATAAATACTTATTTTGAAATGTTTATTCATTCATTTTTACGTAGTGGGATTCTTGGAAACAGACCACTATGTCGTACGTTCTCATCAAGCTACGTCGACATTCTAATACGCTTGATACAAGTTTTTTTATATTGTAACATGCGTATAAAAATGTTTGTTTCCTAAATGTATTCCACACTTTGAAAATGTAAAAAATATTTAATAAGTTGCATTCTATCAAAATGATAATTCTTGCAAAATGATAATTTTTTATATAGCGGAAATTTGTAAAAAATTTCCTACAAAGACGCCAACTACATGAATAACTTGTATAGTAATAACGTAGCTTGATGAGAATATGGCTAGTGTCGTCAGAAAGTATGGGTAGTAGCGGTCAGAACGCTTCGACGGTTTGCAGAAGACGAACAGATTTTTATACGTTTCTAAACAAAGTATAATAAACAACATAAAAAAATATCTAAAGCCAGTCGTGGCGCAGGGCCTCAAAGTGGGACTGTAAAATCGACTGGTTGTGGGTTCGATCCCCATTCGAGGAAATCAAATATTTATTTTCATTTATACTTTCATTTCTTCGCTCTGCTGTCGAGGCAAAGTCAAGCCGGCGTTGAGTTCCGTCACTCAACACGCAATGCCTCCAGAACTCGGCGAAAAGTGGAGAAGTCTTAGTGGTGAGAAGTGGAGTGGAAAAAAAAACTCTAGGTTCCCTCTGCCTACCCTGCTATGTGCGGAATACAGCGTGAAGCTGAAAAAATAATTGTTAAAAGTACTAAAAAGGCAGAACATTGACTGCACGGCGTTTCCATTCACCTCACACGTTCGTCTATTTACCTCTTTCACGTTTCTCTTTAGTCAATAAGTCAAAAGAAAATCGATCTCTTATCTCTAAACACGAGACATAGTTCAACTGACTACGTTTAAGCGTATTTTAATTTACCTTTCCTTATGTAAACACAGTTTTACACTTCAGATCATTTTGTAGATTTTAATTATGCATGCACTGCTTTTGACTGGCAGAGTTCTGCCAACTGGGAACTGAAAATATTTAAATATTTAAATCTCCCAATAAGAAATCAAGCCCACAACTACCGTGCTAATTTGTGGGTCGGCGCCACGATGGCTGCATTTGTAGTCTAAAATCATATTAGGATATTATGAAATACTCAGACTTTTTGATTTTGCGTCTATTCTCTATTCTCAACGTGGTTGCTATTTTCCCTATCTTACCGGTAATATTATATACAAATTAAAGGCAGTGCTCTTAGGTTAGCTAATATGTAGTGGCAGCCTAGTATATGTTCCTTGGTGGCAACACTCAATAGTCAATAGTCAAATCGACTGTCACTGTCAGCTTTGTATTGTAAATCTGAATTGTATTTTTATTTTTTATTTTATAAGTTCACAACACGTATAAATCTATTAATTTAGCCTTTACGTTAATTCTTTAAAAGCCATGTTTAAGAAAATAAAATCAATAGTGAAAATCTTTAAATAATGTGATTTTACTATTATCCATTTCTAGTCAAGATAGAATTTCTAACATTCAAGAATAACTAAAATAGTATATAAATTAAAATCAATTTGTACAATATATTATTTAATAATGTAATATTCCTTTCTTAATGTGAACTCGACTTGTTAAATATAGTTAACGATTTAAAATAAGGTTTCATGAAATCAAGATGTTGTCAAGAAATGTTATATTATTTTTTATGTTAACATCGGTTTATGTATATGAATCTAAATGTAAGTATAATTTAGAATTTGTTACATTCTATTTAAATATGAATTTAAAACATTCTGATAGCTTTTCCAAAATGTAAAATCTTAATTATTACAAAAAATAAGAAATAAATTATGTGTATTATAACTATAATTTTTTTTTGTTTGATTTTACCTCTTTTCTTCATATAATGGTATGAGTAGAGTATGACACTATACATGGTACACTCACTGTATACATAGATAGTGTCTGTGTGACCACAAGTGTCTCTAATTGCAACCGCTGCATAAATTAAACTAAAGGCAGTAATTACCATTGTCCCACAATGGTTTCTATAATATAATATTTTTTTTATTTTAATACAATCAAATTCCAGGTTCTATACACAAAAATTTAAAATATTTTGAGACATTACATGTCTCAAAGTTCACACATCATGTTGTAAAACGAGGTGCGAAGTTGTCTAACCATCCTTTTAACACTATCAAGGAGCTGCATTTTCAAACCCTCGGCAAGACTTTTAGACTTATTCTTCATCCCCATAATTCTGTTCTACATTCAAACTTTAAAGCATATTCTGTGGATGCTGATGGAAATAAAACTGTAGTGCACATAGGTAATAGGTTTATTTTTGGTCTATATACTCAATTTATTCAATTTATAAATGTATAGCTATATATAGCCACTTAGGCCCATATTTATAAATCACTCTCAGTGTGAGATCAACTTTGAGAAACCATTTTTATTCATAGGAATGTAACTCATGAACCTCTAAAACATAAAATATCATGCATGGGTAGGTATAATATAGGCGTATTATACCTACTTTTTTAGTGGTATAGTGGTTTAGTGTTTGTGTGAGATGGTAAAATATTTTATTAAGGATAATATAATAGATTTTTACATAAAATTGTATAAATATAAAATATTATTATCAAATAGAGTAGATGATATATATCTCCATGTTATAGTGTATCAGTCCATCAAGAAATTAAAAGTAATATGTAATAAATATATAAATAATATAGAATAAAATTATTAAAAACTATTACTTATATAATTAGTTATATAAACAAATTCTAATTTGTATGATAGGATTAGCAAAATAATTTAAAAGATGTAATTTTTTTCTATAAAAGCAGTAATTAATAGTAATATATAATCTAATCTACAGATTATGACAATTTCTACACTGGACGAGTCTTTGGGGAAAAGTCCTCAGATGTAAAGTTGCACATTGAAGATGGAGTTATTACTGGTATTATACATACACCAGATGAAACTTATCACATAGAGGTACATTTGAAAAATAAAATTGTTGCTATATTAAAAAAAATATTAATTTGAAATGTCCATTTTATTTAATTTTAATTATAAATAAATAAAAGTTATAAAAAATATAGAATTAATAAAGGAGCTACAAAACAAAAATATTTTTTATGCATTATTTATAATATTATTACAGCCTTCATGGCGTCATCTACCCCATCTTAAAGATAAGAGTATGATTACATACAGATCATCAGACATTAAATTCAGCTGGTCTGGAACTGAAGATGTAAAACCAAGAGTTTGTGGGTATGTCAAGGAAGGCAAAGGTAATACTTAAAAATTATAATTTATATTCTATGGTTTTTATAAGTAATAATACTACTGCCATAGTATAATTCTAAATGTAATTGGTTGTGGGTTCATTTCCCTACTTCCTGCAAATTAAATATTTTAATTTTTACTTTAATTTTCGCTCTATATCCTACTATAATGCGAATATATCCCACTGTACTTGCAGTCAAAGTTGTTATTTTGTAATTGTATCTGGATGTCTTTCTGATTTATAACAAAACAGTCTGTTTGTATATGCATAATCATTACCTAATTTAAAAATGTAGAACTGGAAGATGATGATGAAGAAGAAGAAGACATAGAAACTGTTCTACAACAAAATGAAAAAAATAAATATTTAAATCAAGATGACAAACATAAATCAGATGAAATATTAGGCAAAAGAGTTAAAAGGCAGAGTGACTACGAATATACACCTACAAAAACAAGATGTCCTCTATTGCTAGTTGCCGATTACAGATTCTTTCAGGAAATGGGAGCTAGTAATACTAAAACAACCATTAGTTATTTGGTATGCATTATGTATTTATTTTATTTTTTTTAAATTTTGCACTGTATCATGTATGTATGTATAAAAAACTAATGTATATTCTGGAGGCATTTGCCGTTGCATTGCGGCTGGCGGCGACCAACACTGCGCTTTGCTTAGGCACCAGAGCGAAGAAATGAATAGTATATTAAATAGTAATAATATTAAATAATAGTAATAAATATTATTATAAAATAATGAATAAATATTAAATATTTCATTTCCCTCGAGTGGGGATCGAACCCACAGCAACACCCATATAACCTGTCACAGTTAAGGTCGCATGCTTGTGCCCCTGCACCTTGACTGGCCTCAAATGCTTAACGAATTTTATATGTATATTTTTAATCAATTATATTGTGTTTCTGGTACAGTAAGGTTCAGGTACACATTGTATGGAATATTTATAGATGTTAATTTTATATAGTTTTCTGCCTATCATCAGACTAGCTATAATTTTGAGTATTGTCATACAAGATTTAGATTATGTATAATATGTCCATCACATATAGCTTTTACATTATAATTATTGATTACACTTTGTTGTGATTGAATTTTGAAAAAAAAAGGTTTTGCTTTTTAATTATGCTTTTTAATAATGTACTTATTTAAACCAAATTTACACACTTGTGAATATAAATTTTGAATAAAAAAGGTTAAAAATATGTTTTTAAATAAAAAAATAGTAGTCTATTATTCTATTCTAGAAGATGAATCCTAGGTGTTTTAATATTTTAAAAAATCATAATTTTAAATATGATGGATGGATCAAATGATCTCATCATTTGACACTTGAAAGGATAATGTATTAAATCATTTTTTAAAATTATTATATTATATGTATTTAACAATTATATAATTATATTGCGTTTCAGATTAGTCTTATTGATAGAGTGCATAAAATTTACAATGACACAGTGTGGCAGGATAGACAAGTGAGTATCATTTTTATATAAATGTATAAATAAGTATATTTATAATATAATAATGGTTATATGTAAACAAATGAAATATATGATAGATTTTAAACTTTATTGCATCTTTTAAATGAACCAGAAAATTATTTTAAAGATTTTTTTCTATGTCTACTATTTATTATATTAGTAGTAGTAGTATGTTTAACACTTTTAAGAAAATAAGTGATATTTTTTGTTTTCAACTTTATCTCAGGAAGTTCAATGCCGTATCTTAAGAAAGTTCAAATAATAAACATTATATAAATTCTTAGCTACTCAAACAAAAACTAACTATATAATGTTTGGGAAGGGATGGGAGCAAGTTAACTAAGTGTTAGTTGGTTGTACGCAGACTTTGTTACAATCGAATATGCGCTATATAGCGCATAGCCCGACGCGCTGGCCGGGGACGACTACCTAAATGTAGAGTAGGCAGAGGGAACCTAGTGTTAAGATACTCCACACTTTCTGCCGAATTCTGGAGGCATTGTGTGTTGAGTGACAGAACTCAACGCCGCGATTTGCCTCGACGCCAGAGCAAAGAAATGGACATATAAATTTAAATAAATATTTTATCTAACCGAATGGGAATCGAACCCATAACCAGTCGGTTTTACAGTCACACTTTGTGCCCCAGCACCACGACTGGCCTCATGTGACAATTTATAATATAAATACACAGCATTCTATATAATCTAGGACGCAGACGGCTTCAAGGGCATGGGTTTCGTGATAAAGAAGATCCTAGTGCACTCGGAGCCGACACGCGTGCGCGGGGGGGAGGCGCACTACAACATGGTGCGCGAGAAGTGGGACGTGCGCAACTTGCTCGAGGTGAGATATTAAGACACTCCGTTAGGGAACATATTATTAGGAGACTCCGTTCCTAACTTTTCATAGAATTTTTGAGTTATGTGGCGGAATTCACACTACAACTACACGCTTTACCTTGTTACCAGAGCGAAAAATTAAAATATAAAATATATCGTTCCTCCGAGTGAGAGTGGGAATATATATTCTCAATATACTCAATATACATTGTCAGTTTAATATGTTGTCATTGTGCTGCGCTATGAAACTTTCAGAGATTATTCGACACTAATAATAGTAGTTTTAAAAAATTACTTCTCCCTTGAAAGCCTTTGAACATGGAAACAAAAAACCATTTAAAAAAAAATTAAAAGGTTTTTTGTTTCCATGTTATAATATTTCCAAGATTTATAAACCGATACTTTTAAAATATTACATTATATAAAAGGCCTATATTGAATCGGGCTGTATTTGCACATTTTCTTCAAGAATTCGATTTTTTCCAAAAAATCACAAATTCTAAAATATCTGTTGAACAACTGAAAAACAGCCAACATACATGGGAGTGAAATGGGAGGGAGACAACAATTCCCGCTACATTATTTTTACAATAATATACAGGATATTATTGTAAAAATAAAACCTTTTTATTTTTATGTATATAGGTTTTCAGCAGAGAATACTCACACAAGGATTTTTGTTTGGCTCATCTATTCACCGATCTCAAGTTTGAAGGCGGTATCCTCGGATTGGCGTACGTTGGTTCTCCTCGAAGAAACTCAGTAGGTGGCATTTGTACACCAGGTATGTAGGTTCAATTTGGCCTATTAATTAGAAAGATAGTTGTGAAATATATAGTAGACTTATTTGTTACTTTGGATATTATTAAATATTCAAATTAATATAATTACGCTAATTTAATTTAATAATTTTGATATGTTGAAAGATTTATTAGATTGTCTTTATTTATTTTTTCGTTGTGTTATTTAATTTAATATTTTACTTGTATTCCGTTTTTTTTATATTCATAAATATACTGATTCAATAGATACACATTACATGTCTAAAAAATGTAAAGAATTTGTTGTCATTACGACACTAAAATAATTTTTTTGTAATGTTTTCTAGTTTTAAGTATTATATGTTTGCTTTGTTTATATTTTATGTTATTATATAAATGTTTCAGTTTGTTTCGTTCTCAGCTGTTTTGGTGCAGAATGTGAGTTATTCCATGTTTTGTTTTTGTTTGCTTTGTACGTTTATTATTTTAATATACATATGTGTACTAATATTTAATCATATATTTTTTTGTGCTTTGTTATTTATCTCGCTGAAGCGCTTGTTTGTTATATATTCTGCCTTGAGTCGACAAAAGTTTGTAAATAATAATAAAATTTAATTTTTGTATACAAAAATAATTGATTATAATATCCTAACATATGGTAAAGTGGGCTAAAACTGGGACATTAAGGTTAAAAATGTAATAGCATATATATTTTATAAAATACTAATAATCTACTTTGAGGTGTAAATAGAAAAATCCTGTATTTCTATGTTCCCTAGGAAATTTCGAAAAATCTTCTCTTCAATAAATTACTATAACTCTTAATAAACATGCCAAGTTTAAAAAAATCACAGTTTCCTGTGTGCTTTCTGTGAGGCACTCAGTAACAGAAGAGTTTTATTTATATGTTTTTTATTTATCTATATTGTATTATTATTATTACATTTAAATATTATTTCAAAATACTTGTTTAAATCTTTTGATTTGTTGCTTCATTCATTGCCCAAACATGGATATTTTCAAAATATAAGATTATGTACCCGATTTTGTAACTTATTACTGATAAATGTAATTGATCAAAATTCCATTTATCAGTAATAAGTTACAAAAAACATTCAAAATATTGTACCTTTATATCGTTTTAAATTTTCATGAATAATATCCATTCATCCATAAAGTGATGAAAATACCTTCAGATGAATCGATGGACATGAGAATCGCCAAAATTGGTCAAAACCTTTAGCCTATACAAAGCCAGATATACTGATAAACACATTAATCTCTTTTGGGTTGTGCAGTCAGACAAAAAATATTATTATTCTGTTGGTGTAACTGATTGCCGTTTGTAATGAAACCTGATAGACAAACAAACAAAGAAAGCCGTAACCTTGTCGGATTTTGGGTCAACTTAAACTTAACTTAGCTTCATGCTCTGTCCCTAGCGGGGTAGTCAGAGAGAACGGAGCGCCAAACGCTACGGTGTCTACATACCTCTTTCGCCTCGTCCACTGTCATCAACCTCTTCATACATGCCCTCCGGGGGATCTTCATGCTTTTTACGTGACCTTCTTCCAGTATCTTTGATACTGTGTTTACGAAGGTCAACCGAGGTCTCCCCCTACCTCTCTTACCACTCTCTCTCTCTCTCTCTGGTAAGAGAGATCAACTTAATATATATTATTATTTTAAGCAATGAAATAACACACAGAATCAGTACACTGTTACTAATAATAAACAGAATACTTCAAAAACGGATACACGCTATACCTGAACTCGGGTCTATCCTCGTCGCGCAACCACTACGGGCAGCGCGTGATCACGCGCGAGGCGGACCTGGTGACGGCGCACGAGTTCGGCCACAACTGGGGCTCCGAGCACGACCCCGACATGGCGGAGTGCTCGCCCGCCGCCAGCCACGGGGGCTCCTACCTCATGTACACCTACAGCGTCAGCGGGTACGACGTCAACAACAAGGTACGTGCTTGTCCACTACCACTACACAACTAGGGCTCCGAGCACGACCCCGACGCCATTTCGCATTGTCCCCACATCTTAAGGGAATCGCGATTTTTTCAATAAAAGAACTTTGATATATACTTGACATAAAATTCACAAAAACATATAAAAAAATCTATGACCTATACTTAAAAAATGTAGATGTATACGAATAGATATATAATGAAAAAAAAAAATGCTTAGATTTGTAAACAACACCTAAAGTATTTACTTCCGTGGTCGTTTCAGCGTTTCTCCCCGTGCAGCCTGCGTTCCATCCGCAAGGTGCTGCAGGCGAAGTCGGGGCGCTGCTTCTCTGAGCCCGAGGAGAGCTTCTGCGGGAACCTGCGCGTGGAAGGTGGCGAGGAGTGCGACGCGGGACTGCTAGGTAATCCTGAATATATATTAATTTCTTTATAATGGTAACATTTATATGGAAATAAACAGATATGCATATTTTTTATATACTAAGAAATGGTTATATTTTTATTTATATTTTTTTACTGTAGATAACAAATATTGAAACTTACGTTACTAAACAACAATATGTTTCAGGGACAGAAGATAACGACATGTGCTGTGATAAAAATTGTAAACTTCGGAAAAATCAAGGCGCTGTATGCAGGTATTTAAGTTACATTCTTCTTATACGTCGTGCACTCTTGACAATAGTGGTCGTGGTTGCTTAGATGGCGCACTAGGTTGAGGTACGCATACATGGCCCAGTTAATTATTGTAATCCGAATTGGGATCTCTGCCCCAGTAGTAGTTATGTCTCTCTATCTTAATCGGTTCGTAGCATAGCGAGAGCACTCCGTTACGGTAGATCGCGTTACCGTTGTAGTAAGGTTAGTCCATCGGGTAGGTTTTTCGGGTTACAATATTAACTTAAATATGCAGACATTTTGTGCGCCTGCTTCTTTAAGTTAAAAATATGTACTCTTATAAATAAATCTGTATTCGGTACTAATGTGGCGTGTGTGGCGCAGCGACAAGAACTCCCCGTGCTGCGCGGGCTGCGTGTTCGCGGCGCCCGGCGTGGTGTGTCGCGAGGCGGCGCACTCCGCCTGCGAGGGCGAGGCCACCTGCAACGGCGCCTCCGCCGACTGCCCCAAGGTACTGATTTTGTTGATTAATTATAAATTAGCTAATTTAACCAAAGTAAATTACTACATTGTTAATTTCACCAGGCGCCGGCCATCGCGGACGAGCACGAGTGCGCGGAGCGCGGGCGCTGCCGCAACGGCTCGTGCGTGCCCTACTGCGAGACGCAGGGCCTGCACAGCTGCATGTGCGACATCGGTGCGGGCTGGGCGCTGTTATATATCCGTCGTCTTGTTATTTATATACTTATAAATCGTTTAATCGTTAAACAAAAATAATTTGGAGTTCTAAGTAATGTTCAATTTAATAATAATTTTAAATAATTGTAATTAACTGACTATATGCCCGTAGTGAATAAAATAAAAATCTTACAAAACAGGAACATTTCACCCTGAAAATGAAATCTATAAACTTTGAATTGTTTTATCTGAATACTTAAGTTAAAATACAATTGCGCCGCAGTGGCGGACGCGTGCAAGCGCTGTTGCCGCAAGAGCCTGAACAAGACGTGCTTCCCGGTGGCGCACAACGACATCCTGCCCGACGGCACGCCCTGCATACAGGGCTTCTGCAACAAGGTGACCTCCACTAAATAAAGTCTACGAATCATATAAATTAAGTGTTTGTTTAGCTTCATGTTGTGTCTCGCACGTAGCATGGTAGATAACCTAGTGTTAAAACACTTCGTTTTTATTAAGACACATCCGGCCTTTTGCCGATTTCTGGAGACATTGCGCTACACAACGCATGAATGACGGAATTCAACGCCGAGAATACGTGGATATTTTATTTTCTTAAGTCTATTACACATTAATGAAACAAAATTATTAACTGGCGTAAACCCATACAAGTGTTCAAGTTCCGCTACGTTAAAAGTTTTAATTGATAAAAAATATGGATTTTTTTTTCGTTGACATTGTATATGCGTATCATTAATTTATTAATATTGTCAATAATCAATTAATTTTTCTTAAGTGAAATTAAGTGTTTTAAGTAAAAAAATTTGAAGTATACAAAAAGCATTTATTTATTCAATTACATTAATATATATATATTTTTTTTATGGAAAAGACACGGCAAACCAGCGTGCGGGTTACCTGATGGTAAGTGATTACCGCCGCCCACGGCCCCGTGCAGCCCCAGAGGAGCTACAGGTGCGTTGCCGGCCTTTAAGATGGGTTGGGCGCCGGGGCCCGGCATTACCTGATGCGAAACGCAGTGGCATAAAGCCCCTACTTCACGCTGGTTTTAAATGCCGGGGGTGGTAATGATCCGGTCGAGTCTGCCCATGCGTGTTGCCATTGCTGGCGACGTGACTCTACCACACGTACTTTAGTCGCCTCTTACGACACCACCAGTACCAGGATGATCCTATACTAGACCGGGATCACACGGCACAGAATTATTTTTACATTTCTATAAAAACTTTCAATTAATACTTACCTGTTAATTATTTAGGGAGTATGCGAAAAAACGATACAAGACGTGGTGGAGCGGTTTTGGGATATCATAGAGGACATCAACATCAACAACGTGTTGGGCTTCCTGAGGGACAACATCGTGGGCGTTGTGGTCATCGTCACCGCGTTTGTGTGGATACCTGCTAGCTGTGTGGTAGTTATTTAATCACTTTGTGTTTTATTAAGTTTTCTGCCATCGTTTGTATAAATTCACCAGGATTTTTATAACTTATAATTTTGTCTTCAGATGCGACATTATTTGCTTAAAAAATGGTTTAGTTTGAATCTATCGATCTCAATACGGTCCCTTGTATAGTCATTGCCTTTATTTACTTTCAACACCTTACCCGTTCACGTTCACGTCACGTTGAGCCAACTCACAAAAATAGCTGTTTTTATAAATGTACAACTTGAACTTTTTTTTGTAAACCAATTGAAATAAAACAACATTAAATGTTAAAGAAAGTTTGTACTTGTGAATTTAAATCAGTAAAGGTATTTGTGAAATTAACTTGCACAAACGAACGGATAAAGACATCACAGATTTTAAAAATAATTGTTTTGGGTTCCCTTAGTTTTTTTTTACATATTTTCCATGTACAGACAGTGATCTATTTTTATTTTATTTTATATATGATATAAAGTTTTATCACGCATCCAGCATCCATTCATTTGTGAATATGATACGATATTTATTATTTTATTTATTCCTAGATAAGTTATGTGGACCGGCGTCGTCAACGCCAGCATCAGAAGTTCTTGGAATGGGAGCGGCAACACGATCTCGTACATCCATCCTCTCCTCGTAAAATTATTCATATTAGGTAATTATTTGTAACTACTATCTTTTGTCGGCGGCATTGATACCGTGTTCAAATGATAATAAATAACATTTATGTATGTACGTGGCCTTTACCATCCTCTATAAATTGACCTATCCTACTACTGAGATTAGTGCGTGCTAAACAAAAATTTGCTTCATAGATTCATATTTTGATTTTTTTTATTGATAAAGAAATGTTTAAGTAATTGCATTTAGCATTATTATATAGTATAAAAAACAAAATAAAAAATGAAGATTATTTGAGTAATTTGTGGAAATTTTCTTTTCAGATTGCCCAAGCAAAAGCCGCCGGGTATGAAGGGTGTAATTCAAGGCTCTAGTCAACTTTAGCCAATGTATTATCATATTCACGTCATTTTTCTCTATTTCTTTATAGATTATGTATAGAAAGTAAGGTTTTAAGTATTATGATGATAGTAAATAAAAAACATATAAAATGAATGAAATTGTTTTATTGAGTGAATAAATACTGAAACAACTTGTGTTACATTATATTTAATAAATAACAGCAACATGCAATGCTAGTACAGAGTACAGAGAGTAAGTGCATAAACAATGGTTAATTATTGATAACAGTGCGAGATACGACAATTAAAATATTTAATTAAGTGCAGTAGACGTAAGTAGGGCGACGCCCCGCTCGTAGAAGGCGTGGGGCTCCTGCCCCGCGGCGATGGGGAGCCGCACCGTGAACAGCAGCTCGGAGCGCGCGCTGTTGAGGTACACCGGCAGCGTCAGCGTCTGCCCGGCGCCCGCGGGCTCCGCTCCACTGTGGGGACGACATTCACGTTTAAATGTGCTCAAACAATTAGTTTGTTAGCGCTAAAGATATTTACATAAAATTCGTAATGTATATACAACTAGGTTGTATTGTATGCTATATCTAATATTTTTTTTTAATTTAATCAAATTGTACTATACTGTATCCAGTGAACTTAATATATTTAGAATTCTTTTTCATAGAAGTATTAATATAATTAATTAAAATACAGTTAAAATCAAATGATTTTTAATTATATATTTTTTTGTTACATTTTAACATTATATGAAAAAGTAACAAGCAAGTTACTTGTCAAATTATTAAAGGATATTTATACATAAAAAAGATCATACCGAATCCAAGTGAGCACGGTAAATGGTAAATCGACCATGATAGTGTTAGTTAGCAGCAAGCGGTTGCCCTTCACGGTGGCACCTTGCAGCTTCAGCCCCGTCACTGAGAAGGACCACTCCGTCTGCGCGTTGTCTGTGGGAGTGCCCGGGTCCGGGATGGTGACCTGCAAGTTGAGCTCCTCCAGAGACCACGAGTTGGCCTGGGCGACGCACTGGCGCGTGGCCGTGATGTAGGCCTCCGGGTTGAGCAGGCCGCCCAGCCACACGGGGATGCTCTGCAGGCGCTTGGCGCCCTGCTCGGCCACGGTGCGCGACACGTGCGCCAGCTGCTGCACGCGGCGCGCGAAGTCGTCCACCCACTGCTGCACGGTGCAGCCGCGCGCCACGGCGTAGCGGCGCCAGCCGGCCGGCAGCATGCCGCGCACCAGCGCGCCCACCATCGCGCGCGTCTCGTTCGTCTGCTTCATCGAGCCCTGCACCGACACACATACTTATCATTTCTAATACTACATACAATTTACAATACATGATATGAACGTGTATGGATCAAATTTTTTCCCTCTGCATGATCACGGAAAAAATCTTGGCCGTCAACTAAAAAGTTTTCTATGCTTGGGATTTGGAAAAGGCGTTTGACAGAGTCGTGTAAATTGATGAACCAGTTTCGTACATTGAGATTTATAGTTCACAATCATCTATTTATTCTTCAAACCAATGCGTTGATGAGGATGATGTTTTCGAATTTCAAGCAATTCTTAACGAGCCACTCTTGATAATTTAAAAAGACTTAAATGATTTAATTCGGGTTTTTAATTTGTCAAAAAAGCTGTCCGAACTTTTAGAATTTCGTTTTACACGCTAAAATTTCCTACATAACAATACAAAAATCAGCTGATTTCGAAGTCGTGATCAACACATCAGAATATATTTTTTTTATAATAGGAATTTGATGTATTGCAATAACATAAATGAATTATGAAAATGTTAGAAAATAATTCTCAATCTCTCAATCTCTCTCAGTGGCATTTAATCATAGATTCTTCGAAAACATAATAAATAGTCTAAAATCCGTTTTATTGCCCAACGGGTATAAACTTTCATCTGTATATCATGAAAGAAATGAAAACATGAAGTTGTTACTTAAAAAAATCTATAACAATACACATACAACATACATATACTTTGATTTAAGATTAACATAGGTAACCCAGTATTAAGACACTTTTCGGAAATGGTAACTAAACATATAGGAAATATTAAAAAAAAGAAAAATGCCTTACTTGACATATAGCAGTGACATTATGTAAATCATGCAACACTTGTTGCAGTAGAGACGCGCCGGCCGCCACCTCGCGCTCGAAGAAACGGTATAGAGGATCTTTGATATTTTCCACTGTTCGGCGAAGTGTCTGCAAAGTGACCAAAAAATTAAATAATTGTTAAATAAGAAGTACAAAGAATACATTAAAATTCCAAATAGTCAATTTAGGCCCACTTCAATGGTTATTAATGACACAGATGAGTCTGAAATCAGGTATTTCATCTGCCAACTTAATGATAACTGCGCGGTGGGCTGGGACGGTATCTCGACTTCGATATTAAAAGCAGCTGTAGATGTCTTGACTCCTCCAATAACTGGGCTGTTCAATCTATGTTTATCAAAGGGCATATTTCCTAGGGTTTTTAAGAAATCTATTATCCATCCAATCTATAAGAACGGCGATAATGAATCTGTCAACAATTATAGACCTATCTCCATTTTGAGTTCTCTGTCCAAGATTCTTGAAAAAATAATTTACAAGAGGCTTATTTCGTACCTGGATAAGTATAAAGTGCTTGAAGATAATCAATATGGCTTTAGAGCCAATAGGACTACTGAGGACGCACTCATGAATTTAGTAAATACCACCATTCAACATATTGATAAAAAAATTAAAACTGTGGGTATTTTTTTGGACATATCAAAAGCCTTCGACACTGTCTCTATTCCTCTTCTCCTTTCTAAATTACAAAAAAATGGTATACGAGGAAAAGTGTATGACCTTTTTAAAAGCTATTTGAGTGAAAGGACCCAGTGTGTGTCCATAGACAATATAATAAGCAGCGATCAAAATGTATCCTTCGGAGTGCCACAAGGTAGTGTGCTGGGACCTATCCTGTTTCTTATATATATTAACGACCTGTGCAAGCTGGAAATTCCAAATTGTAAAATTATTACTTACGCAGATGATACTGCTCTAATCGTTAATGGTAACACATGGTCGGATGCTCGTAAGCATAGTGAAAAAGCTCTAGCTACTATAATAAATTGGTTATCATGTAACATATTGACACTAAATATTGATAAAACCAAATTCATTACCTTTGGCCATAAATCTCAACTTCCATGTGAATCGTTTTCGATCATTGCACACAAATGTCCAGACCAGGGTCACTTTTGCGATTGCTGCCCGCTTAATCGATCGCGTACTATAAAATACCTCGGGGTAACCCTAGATGAAAATCTCACGTGGACTGAACACATAAATGCTATAGTAACCCGATTAAGGAAACTCATATATGTTTTTAGAAAACTTAGGTCTAGCGCAACTCTAAAAATCTTAAAAATGGTATATTTTTCTCTTGTGCAGTCTATTTTGAATTACTGCATTCCAGCATGGGGTGGAACTTCGAAATGCACGATCCTTCGATTGGAGAGAGCCCAAAGATGTATTTTAAAAGTAATGACACACAAACCTAGGCGCTTTTCAACTACAGATTTGTATACAATTTGTAACGTACTGAGTGTTCGACAATTATTTATCTTGCACGCTATTTTACGGAAACACAAAAAAATATTTTACAACCCGAATAGTTTGACTTTGAAACGCAGATACGATAAAGTCTGTCCAATTGAACATCGACGTTTAGCCTCCTCAAATAAACAGTACTTTTATTTATGTCCAACGCTGTATAATAAAGTTAACGAAAAGTGTAGAATCCACCACCTAACTCTACGGAGGTGTAAAATCGCATTAAATAATTGGCTGTTAACGCAAAATTACGATGACACAGAAAATCTTATACGTATCCTTGCAATATGAGGCTTAAATTTCAAATGTATACATAAGCACCCCCCTAACACACAAACTCATAGTCACTCATCCACGCACACACACGCACAACTTTCACGCTTACACATACACACACACACACACACACACACACACACGCACGCACAAATACAAACACGCATATATTTATTTTACCTTACTTTATTATATACATTTCTTTTATTGTAAATGTTGTTTGGTTTCATATCTGTATTTATAATAATTGGTAATTTATATTTTTATTTCATAGTAAGCAACGTTTGAGAGGTGGGCGTTAATAGCTGCGACACAGTGTTTCACTAATGCGGTTATTATCGTACTTATTGTTTCTTGTATAACTTTAGTAAATGTTTGAAATAAATAAATAAATAAATAAATAAATAAATAAATAAGAGGTTTTTTTATCTTCACGCTGTATCCTACATATATTTTTGCAGAGTAAGCAGTGGGTATCTAGTATTAAATCACTCTGTTCTTCACGCAATGTCCAATTTTTAAGACATTACCTGTAGAATGGCGAAGCCCAACATCGCACTTTTGAGAATTAAATGAGGATAGAAAAATATTAAGAAACTAAAATTTTAAACAATAAGGCAATAAAACAAAACCAACAAATAAGTCAATAAGTATAGTAACAAAATGTATAAAAATTTCGACGTGGCTCGGTCAATACGATGTGCGTTTTAACAGTTTTAGAGGCGCAGGTTAGAATCTCGCTAAATTAATGTTATTATACGTCTTAATATTTTCATTAAACGTTAAAGGAGTTAACTTACCGGTAACTCCTTAGGCAGCAGTTGTAACCAGCTTGTAGAAGTTTCTTGTAAGGACTTCATCCATGCAGGACGTCCATCGCCCTCTACTACCGCCGCATCTACGAATATGTATGTAATAAAAATTTAAATACAATAATTATGTTTGGTTAGCTTCACGCTGTATTTCGCTTATATACTGAGCAAATGTAATATTAAGAAACGTTGCGAAATTGTGAGATACGTATCGGAATTTTACGCCCTACTTTGACTTGAAATGAAAATAACTTATACACCCAAATGGAAATCAAGCCCACAACCGTCGTGTATAGTCAAACAGTGAGTCACTGCGCCACCACGGATTCGTATGTTTTCATAATTAGTACCATTATAAGAAGATAATATACTAACGTGGGTCGTGATCTTGAGTAGCTGCATTGTATGCCAGTTCTTCTTCATCTTCTAATTGTTGCATTTTCAAAAGCTTGGAGACAAGGTCACTTCCTTGAGTTGTTAAAAGTACCTATAAACAAATTATAAGTTAGTTTGGAGTAACTATATATAAGTATTTTTTATGGTAAATCACATATTTACCATAAAAAATATATAAAATTAAATCAAATCAGCTTCACGCTGTAATCCGCACACAGTAGGGTAGGCAGAGGGAACCTAGTGTTAAGACACCGTTCCTCACTTTCCGCCGAGTTCTGGAGGCATTGCGTGTTTGGTAGCGGAACTCAACGCCGCTCTTTGCCTCGACACCAGAGCGAAGAAATTTCATTTCCTCGAGTGGAGATCCAACCCACAACCAGTCGATTTTACAGTCACACTTTATGACATGACATGAGACCGAGATATATATGAGACTATTATAATTTGCTAAGATGTAACAAGAGAAATTAATTTACCTTTTCAGCATTATTAGGCAATCCGAGCCAAGATGGAGTCTGTCTGTCGGACAGTTCTTCGATCCACTTGAGGAAGTGGTCGCGGCGGTTGCCGTCCGGCATTGTAATGTGCCTTTGGTTGCCAGATGCCTAAGGTGAGATTATTAAGTTAATTAAGTATAAAGAAAATTGCGTTTTTAGAATATATATAAAGACATATCTTTTTACACTTAGAACAGTGACATGTTTTTACAATTTAATTGCCGTCTTCTGCGTTTCTGTGGGTAATAGAGGAAATCTAGTAATACAACTACTTTGTATTTAAGCGGTCATATCAAAATATTTTCAATAAATCAGATTTTCCTTTTCTAAGTGTTATTCTGCACTTAGAAAAGAAATATACTTTTTAGTAAACGTATAGAAATTTAAATGTAGCGGGATTTGAACCCGGTACGTTAACCAGAATGTATGGCTTAGTGGTTAGAGCGCTTGGACGGTTTTCATGAGGCGCAGGTTCACAATGTTTTCTAAAAAGTACATATATTACATAATATATATATACAAATCCTTACCCCATCCACATTAGCTACAAGTGCAAAATCAGCTTCAAACGACCTCGGCGTAAACAGTTTACAGAGGAACGAGTGCAACAGTCGCTGGTCGAACAGGTTGTCTATTTTACCGCCGTAGATACACTGCGAGAGGAGGGTCACTAGCGCTTCCCACGGCACCTTCTCTGGTGGCAGGTTTGTGCGACCCTGACAAATTAAATGAGATCGTTAGTTTTTGTCGTATATATGTATTTTTAACTTCCCATTGCAACCTGCATATAGCAAATAGGATACAACTGAAAAAATATTGAATTGTGTGTTGAATGGCGGAGCTTAACACCGCATTATCTTTTATTAGATTGGAGAGAAAAAAATTCAATATCCTGAGTGGGAATTGGATTACAATACTAGTTTTTAAAATAATTACAACCGAACGCGTGTGAGTGTGTTCGGTTGTAAATATTCTAAAAGCACTCTGGCCTCTTTTAAGGTTAAATTGATCAATTCAATCTGATGATTTACTTGTCTAAGATTAAAACTAGTGAAATTCTTTCATTTTTTCTCATTCAAAAGTTGACAATAGAAAACTACATATAAAAATATATTTTAAATGCAATAAATCAAACTGTTATTATATAAATATTTAAAATATTTTCCAAACAAATGATTTTACCATAGCAGTGGTGTCAATCCAAGTGTCGAGTGTATCGCAGGCAACACGGAGGTCGGACTCGTTGAACTCGTAGTACTTAGCCCAGCCGAGGGGCACGTAGCGGAGACGCTCTTGCACGATACCTGTTCAATTTAAATAAATAAATCAGTATTAGTTTCTTACATTTTTTTTAATGTGCTTTAACATTATCTAAATTTTATGTTATCTTTAAATATCTAAAATTGTCCAGCAGTCCATATATGCTTTCCTAGGGCTGGTAGAGAATGCGCTTTAGGGTTGAACACCTCTTTTGCATATTATTATTAAATCTTGTGCAATAAAGTATATATAACTAAACAAATATTATTTAAGTAAATGAAAATATTCTATAACAAATTATTTACTGACCGTGGAACCAAGCCAATAAGAAGTATAATCTGGCGCGTTCAGAAGGCTGTTTCATCATTCGGGCTGCAGGTACCTATATTTAAAAAAATCTAATTAAAAACGCATTAAAAGTGTCGAAGTGGTCGTATCGTCCAGGTTTTAATATCTACAGAACCGGTATTCATGATACTATAAAGACACTGAGTAGCACATACTCTATAAACCAAAGATGATAAGTTTTACTTTCCGCGAAATTCGTGGACAAACGTACATATATACTTATAAATAACATCTAATTTCAAAACTATCTAATATCAGAATGTTGTCCCCCGTTTTCTAAATCGGTAAAGAAAATATTGAGAAAAAAATTAAACATATTACAATATAAACGTACAGTAGCAAACGTCCTTAGAAGATTAGCCCGAATACCAGGCGGCGGCTCAAACACCACCACTCGGCCGGCTCGCAGCAAGTTAACAGGTAGCTTCGGACTGATCTCCGTAGTCAAGAACAGTCTGAAGGCCGGGTGAGGTTGAAGTGAGTGCAGCTTCTTTTCCAGCTGCACCAGCCACACTGGCGCCAAGTGTACGTTCTTTAGCATTACCCATCTGAAAATTGATATTTAGATTTAGTTATGATATAATAAAGAGAAGCGGTACTTCGGAGTACGTTCGATCTTCGGAAAATAATTGTCTGTTTTTTTTATTCTCACGTAGGTAGCATACAATTTGAACTCAAGTCGCAGAAACCGTATATTTAAACAAGGATTATATATATTATATCATTATTAACATTATTGAATTTTCAATATTTTATTGTAATATACAAACCTTCCCGTCTTACAAGCAGTGTTAATAGCACGCTCAGCCTGGTTGAAACCTTCGGCAGAACCTATAGCGATACTGGAAAGCGGCTTGTTAAGCTCAGTCGCCATGTCGTCCACGCGGCCTGAGAACATATTAATAATAAATAAAAAAAGATCCCTAATAAAAATTAATACAATATATGTATGAAACAATGCTATATTTACGGCAAGTTATTAATTGAGACATTTTCCTTCCAAACATACATCACACGTGGAGAGTTGTAAGGATTGTATAGTACCGTCTAGAAGAGAGTATCAGTTTTTTAAAGTCTATTTTTCAACAAGAGTACCTTGTAATCTAACAAATTATAGTAAAAATTGTAGATCAAGTGGGAGTAAGTTACAACCTGTCCATTTATGCATCATATTAGTGAAGATAGGCGCGTCTGCGACGACGACGACGACTTAATAATATTAAAAAGGAAATAATATCATACCGCTAGCATCATATCCAGGTACAGAACACAGTAGAGCTGGAGTGGTAGCGTTCAACTGATTCTCAGTAATACTAGATAATTCTAATTCAGTTTCCGCCTTAGCCATAAAGCTGGGTCCCAGCACTGAAGCAACTAATTGTGTTGCCGCTGCGATTACACGATCAGGTCGGAATGCCTAGAAGATATTAAAAATATTAAATTTTGTATTAGACACACTGAAATATATAAAATATTATTGTTTCATTTCACAATAGCCGTCTGATTTATGTTAAGTCATGGTACCGCCTTTTGTTTGTTTTGAATGCATGTGAAATTTTGATTTCACATGCATTTTATTATTTTCTGTTTTCATTCGCGATTACATTTGATTCTTATTTTAAAAACAATTCGTGTTTGTTAAAAACATTGTGTCTATGCTGCTAATCGGGGAAAATTGGTTCCAAAAACCACACATTTTCAAGTATCTTTTTATTTCTGTTTTCGACCTTCACGTCATTAGATTTTTTAATTTATATTAATATTATGGGCTCTATAACCTATTTCGTTCAGAAATCTGTTCAGAAAAGAAAAACCTATCTTCAATTCAAAGAGAGTATGACAAGATTGTGTGGAAATTAATAGGGGAAGCCTATGTTAGCAGTGAATTTAAAAATACTCATGGATGATTTATATTCTTAAATATATTATCTTATAAATAAATACTACGCGTTTGTAATCTTTCCTTGAATGTGATTACTTTTATAGGTAAAGCAATGTTACAGAAACACTTGATTATGTATTATTTCTGTTAAATTGCAAGGTACCTGTATGAGCAGCAGGCGGTACATGGCGAGCGTGTGGGGCTGCGCGGCCGCCTCGCCGTCCCACAGCGTGGGCACGCACTGCTCGGGCGCCGCCTGCGCCAGCCACGCCGCCAGCTCGGGCAGCGAGCCCGCCTTGTCCAGCAGGCGGCGGAACGCGACCAGCCTGTATTCGTTTTCATTTTATTACAACTGTTACCATTCAAATTCAAACACATAGATCTCTGTCTCGCTTTCATCACAATTTTCGAGAAAGACGTGTTAAGTGACAGTTAAACATCGCGTTTACAGTCAGAGAATGTCCTACTTCCTCGACGAGCTCATTTTTGTTAGATATATTAGCATAGTATATAATGAAATCGCTTGTACGCTACACACTATATCACATGATAACTAATTTAACAGAACATCGAACAGAATAAATAAAAAATACTGGCGAGATCTTCTATTTAAAATTGTTACGTACATACATTAACAACAATTATTATATTGTATTTTCAAATAATAAACTATACCTAGAGCTAAGCCTAGCAGCGGCATCGTGCTGATGCTGTGTCAACGACTCCAGTGGCGGTGTATTAGCCACAAAGCCCTCTCGCCCACGTAGGAACACACCGAACTGCTGGTCTAGAGTGTCATCTGCACCTGTTCCCTTTAGTTGTATACGGCATAATAGTAGGGCGAACGTAAGCCGGTCTGTGTGGAGCATACCGCGTGCTACTCGTTCGTATACCGGCCTGGCAGAAAAAAGAAAATATTAACAGAGGGATCGTACTATAGACACTCCGTTTTCCGCGCACCCTCGCCCAATTTTGGAGACGTTGCGTATTGAGTGGCAAATCTCAATACAACATGAAATGGAATTGTATAATTTGAAATACTAATTATTATTTAGCAGTTATCTGTAGATATGGTAAAGATACTGTAAATATTTTTTATAATTGAGTTTAAAAGCTGAGAATACAAAAAAAAATATTTTCTGAGTAAATCATAGACACAAGTATACCTTAAAATATATAACATTAAAATTACGTTGAATTAAATAGGCCAAATAAAACTTACTGTAAATAGTTCTTCCGTAATAGTTTTCAGTCTAGCTGTATAATCTGTGACACCATTGAGCCCTGGGCACACTAACACAGTGCTGAATATATCCAAGAACATCTTAAGAGAATACTGGTACAGGAAGTGGACTTGATGAAGGGCTTCCATCGTGAAGTATATACTGCTGCATGCCTAAAAATAAAAAAAATATAAAAATACATAAGTCATCACGAAAAATAAAATAACGAAATTAACAACAAAAAAGTATTGAACTTACTTGAGATAGGGGTAAATATTGTTGACTGACTGTCTCAATTTCGCCAATAACTTTGTCAGTTTCTTCGACCTGGTAAGAAAGAACAAATGATTTTATATTATTTTTGTACACTTATATTAATTTAATAAAATATAAATTTAATAAAAATATATAATTTTACCTTTTGTCCAATGTCATCGGCTTCTTTCTTAAGAGTCTCAAGAGTAGCAATAACAGAATCGTCATCTAAGATTTTGCCTTTGGCGTCATTGAGGGCTTGAAGTAAAGATTTTTCTAACTGTCGCAGACGTAAGTGGAATTCACCTAAAATAGAAAAATAAAGAATGAACAGTGTCCTTAATAAATTTGCTTTTTAATTTACTACACTTAGGAATAGCATAGCATAATATGCTTAATAACTTTAAAGTTCAGGTCCATATCTTAAGAAATCATTTAAGTAGTATTAATCTTTTTCTAAATTTCTAATTAAGTCTAGTCTATAAATTAAGTAGCGCAGAGGCATAGCGTAGATTGATGTAAAAGCGGTGGTTGTAAGTTCGATTCGTACTCGTGGAATAAATTATTTTTATTTCGTCGCTCTGGTAAAATGTAGGCAACAGCTCAAAAATTAGGACGGAAGCTCCATCTATACCTTGCTATAACAGAATGATAGATTTTGCTAGTAGCGTTTGTAAAAGCGTGAAGCTATTTGTTTTAATAAAATACTATTAAAATTAATAATTATTATACGTAAATAAAACTTACCCTGTAATTTAAGCAAGTCGGACCGCTTGGTGTCGATATCGGGCCGCTCCGCCTTGAGCACGCGGTGCAGGCACTGCGACTGCAGCGACGACCGCGTCACGGTGAAGTTCACGAACGTCACGCGCGAGCACATGTCGGGTGGGAACTCCACTGTCGGATCCCTGTGAATATATTATTTATATGGTGAATGTAGTAAAAATATTTTACAATGTTGCTAAGAGGCGCTAGACCCAGGGTAGTCCCAGTTGCCTTTACTACTTACTTACTCTGCTATTTGCAGGATACAGCGTGATGCTAAAAAAACAGTATTTTTATGATTTCTTTTGTTATGTTCTATGTACCTTGTACTCAGAAAGATGACGAACGAGGGACTCAAATCAATGTCTTGATCACCGAGTGTAATGAGCACTCTGCCGCCAGTACGACGCAGCTCTCGGTTCAGGACCGGGTTCAAAATGGGGTCGTAGTTTTCTACATCCTGAAAATATTATAAAATATGGATTGTATTCAATAAAACATGCATTAGCACATTTTGTAAAACCCAAACAAGTGAAGAACTACATAAATCCAGTCAATTTTTTTTATATAAAATAACTATTGAACTGTATTTTCTTTTATATGCTTTTTATTATTACTTTTAAATTGTGTTATAAAAAATGTCATTATCATTACTGGTATCGAACTAATATTGAAAACTAACCTGCACGAGTAGTGGGTTACCGAAACGCAGCGCAGATTCCAAATTCTTTCTGAACGAATCGTCGAGGAAGGAAGTCTTTGTAATTTTCCGTTCTTTGAATTCACGCATAATAAATTCAGTCGCTTGTCCCGACGGGTCGATGATAAGTGGATACCGATTGAAGCGCTAAAAAGAAATTAAATCATTAACACATATTTAAAATTATGCAGCAGTAATGTTCCAGTCAGATGGATCCCTGTGGATGCGTGTGTATTGAACATTTTGAGCCATACTCAGTGTAATATAAAAACATAAAAGCTACATATTATATTGTATAATCAAGACAGACGATCACAACATGAACTTCTTCTTCTCCTCAAAATCTAAACACACAGTATACCTTCAGCATAATAGCATTCTCCACACAAAGCTCGTCCGTGGGCAGCGCGTTGGCCTGCCAGCGCAGGCGCTCGTCGGGGTTGCTGAGGTACTCCGTGCGCGCTATGTCCGCGCGGAACTTGATGTTGGCAGCCGCCAGGTGGCTGGTCCACGTCGAGAATAGGTTTTGACGGTACTGGAAATAGAGATTTTATATGACAAAATATTACTTCTTGTAGTGTTTTACATTAGCTACTTCATTTTATAGAATAAAACATTTGACACTTACATGTTGATCGAAGTATCCTCCATAAGCAATAAAGGCGGCGGAAAGCAAAACGTCTCCAATGATGGTGCTCATTTGTGATCTGAACGTTTCCGAGCTAGCCTCCCAACGTTCGCGTTCAATAACAAGACTCTTCAATAATGCTATTGATCTGTCCACCTAGAAATAAAAATATTTTTGTATATTAACCTATTTTTTAATAATAAATTCATAGAAGGTCTTCGTTGGGCATGGGCACAAGCGTGCGACTGTAAACGTGACACTTTGTGACGTCGATTCCCACTCGAGAAAATATATTTTTAAATATTTTTCATTTCCTCAAGAATTCGGTGAGGCAGTGGGGAACTAAAATGTCTTAACATTAGGTTTTCAGGTTCCCTCTGCCTACCCTGCTGTGAACGGGATACAACGCACAGTAAAACTAAAAAAAAAATAATTATAATGATATACGTGGAAAAAAATCTTTTACAAACCTTAGCTTGCACATTTTCGAGATCAGTTTTAATAGCTTGCGCTTGACTAATAAGTTGCGCATATTCTTCCTTATAGGAGGCGATGGACTTCTCCAATTGGGCAATCAAGTCGCGCACTTCATTTCCAGCGGTCACATTGCTTTGTGCCTGGTCTTCTAGAGCCTGAAGCTCGTTACGCAATGGCTCCACTCGTTTCAACATATCTGCATATTCAATCTGCGAAATAGTTATACATTTTTGTTACATCAAAGTAAATGATTCTGACGTTGCAGTATATTTATGATCGTCCGATATTTACCTGAGCAATAGCCCATTTGACCATAGGTCCACAGGCCATACTGGCTCTGTTTACTTTTTCGAAATTATAATCCGGATTGCTGAGGTAACGTGTTTTCATCTTCTCGCGAACATCGTCACTGACACATACAAAAGTGTTCAGAATAAAGTTCATAAAATAACTTAAATTTGACTTTATATAATACCAATGAACCATTTTTTTTTAAAAGATTCTTATTTGTCTCATGCATTGTATTGAATAATCCTTTAACCAATAATTTAATTTTATAATTTTGACTACATGACATGAAATGGACATCGGACAACATAGCAAATAAAAATAGACAAAAAAAAAACCAAATGCCTCTCTGATAATAAAAAAATATAGATAGCAAACAAAAAAAAAAGAAAAATAAATGACTCAAATAAAGCAAGTCGATTCACTGCCGCTAGTGACTTTCAACAGCTTTTTGAACTTACTGACATTATTTATTGGCAAATACATTCATGCAATTTGACGGTATGTGTGGTCCATACCTGAATATCTGAAATAGTTTAGGCATCAAAAATGTATTACTTTTGCCATATTTTATAAAAACTTTAAAAATATAATTATATCTGATGGCAAAGATATAATTGATTTCATTATTAAATGTGTTTAAAAGTATAATGTTTTATTTTTTATTATATCATAAAATGGTGTCACCAAAATCTACTTTTACATACGTGCAAACAAAAGTGCTTAACAAACATAGAAAAACTAAATGGGTTTTTTACAACATTATGTATTATAAACTCTAATTTTGCTTACTAAGTGGTGTTTCATTTTTAATATATTTTACTATCCTATAGAATGTACGTTTAATATGGAAAGAATATTACTTCGTTCTTCTACCAACATGGTCGGAAACTCGAGCAGTTGTCCAGTGGAAACAAGAGAAATGCAGACATTCACCATGCAAAGCAAGCCCAAAGCAACAAACAATTACGCCTCGTCACACCAAATTATTATCATTTTAAGTATCTTTCATTACTTCTGGACACAATATTTAAATTCAAAAACTTTACCTTTCAGTATAAATATAACAAACAACAGAAGTAATGAGCGATATTCCGTTAGCACCTTCACCACAATCAGTAGTAGTATCAAGTCGTCAATCGAGAGGGGCGGGGTGGTGGACAGTCGGGGGAGGGGGAGGGTAGGGGCAGGCAAGCAGGTGTGCTCACGTGATGTCCTCGGTGGAAAAGTTGGAGACGATGCTGTTGATGAAGTTCTCGCGCATGATGACGGCGCGGATGGCCTTCCAGTCGGTGGCGTTCTCGCCGAGCAGCAGGCAGATGGACTCCAGCGCCACCTTGACGATGGCCGGCGGGTTGCCCATCGAGCGCACCTCCACCAGGTGCTGCTTCTTAATGGATTTGACGGCTGTTGCGCAGTCACCGGCCAAGCGAGAGCGAGAGTACAAAAAGAGAGAAACAAAAGGCGTTTAGCGAGCGCGACATGCGACGGACCGACGCGGGTTAGTCACATCGCGGGTTAATGGTGCCGTAACGTCCATCGTGTCCTTGCGTTAGATCACATCGATCACAGTCACATATGCGAGCAAGCTTAGCGTATTTACAATATTATCTAATATAAAACTTTCATTCCGATAAGGATATATAACTTACATTCAAGTACAAATATACGATGCTTATTTGAAATGTGTTACGAAGGAATACAATCATATAACATTGTTCGATGCACTAAATACACTAAAATGTTTTTGCCAATAAATGTCGGACTGGGAAGGGTACATACGCTTGCTATCTACTGTAACATTCGTGAAGTATCATGAGATTATCGAATTTAGCTTTTCATTTCTAAATTTTAATTTTAGATATCACATAAGGAGATGGCACGTCGTAATTTCCAAAAATGAAGAATAAAAAATAATTTTAAAGAAATCCTAATAGATGGATAGACGTGCGATCTCCGTGCGATGTAATCGGAAGGGCACTAACGTGATGTAGTCAGTCTCGAAGTTAACGATAGTGGATATGAAGTTGTCCTTCATGACAACGGAGCGTATGCCCTTCCAGGTGTCGCCCTTCTCGCCGAGCAAGGTGCAGATGGACTCGAGCGCCATCTTGACGACGGAGGGCGGGTTGGCCATCGAGCGCACCTCCACCAGCTGCTGCTTCTTGATGGAGCGCACCGCTTTACACCGTACGCAACACTTTACATTTATGACAACCTACGCATCTACTATGGCTGTATATGTTCTGCACATCGTCACACATACTCTTCAATTACGCTTTTATACAACCACATATATCATTTTTACTGTCCATCAAAATGATCAATAAATATTTTTCATTTAATTTTATTAATTGTTAAGTTTATTAAATTTTGTAAGTTTTTTTTAATCTATTTAATGTTTAAAAACGATTTGTAGTACGATTCGGATTTAGAAACTTTTTGAATAAAATCATTTATGTGATTGACAATTCTATTCAAGCTTGGCAATATAATGTGTTAGATAACAAAGGGAAAGCAAATAAAAAATAAATCAAACCGTTTTGCGCCTCTATGACAGCTGGCTCGACTTGAGCCAAGTCCGCCATTACATCTTTTCGTTTAGCTTCAATTTCCTTCGTTTGTTTCTCAAGTGCAACCTGAATGGTGATGTTTAAAAAAGTTATTAGACATTGTAATTTTTACATCCTGAAAAGTTTATAGGCTGATTCAAACCTGAATCTCTTGACTTTCAACTTTCTTTTTCTCGGCTTCCTGTTGGTCTTTCACCATTTGTCTCAGTTTAGCGTTGGCAGCTTCATTCTTAGCTTGAAGTTCCTGTCACAATATCAAATACTATAAGTTTCAAAACCTTAATGTACATATTTCTCTTATTTTTGTCACATAAAGTATAAAATTGTGTTTTTTGAAATATTTCTCACCTGCGACTTCACAGCGAGACTCTTTTGCATCTCCTCAACTTGCTCCACGGTTTCGGCAATCTTTCCGAGCCCGACGTTGAGATGCAGCTGCTGCTCCTCCAGGTCGGCGCGCTTCTCCGCGTAGAGTTTGACCATCTGCTGGATGAAGTCGAGGTAGTGGCGCGGCGTGATGGCCATGGTGCGGTTGGCGCGCTTGGCCAGGCGCGCGTTGGCGCGGTGCAGCGTGAGGTGCACGTACACGCAGGCGTTGACGACGGCGGCGCGGTGGCTGGGCCGCGCGCCCACCTCGCCGCACGCCGCCGGGAACTGCTCCGGCGGCGCGTACTCCGCCCAGTCCAGGTCCATGCGCGTCGTGAACTCTTTGCCCACCTACGTGTTTGCGGAAATTAAACAACGAGTGTTTTGACAATAGGAGCATTCTATTGTCAAAGCACTACTACTAAATATGTCTTCTTTTTAAAAAAATGCAAAATAAAAGCAAAATTGGATGTTATTTATGGAGAATATATGACCACAGATATATTATGATTACGTTAGATATTGGTTCAACTAATTTAAACGAAGGCGAACATTCATTTTTGATAAAGTCTTTGACCAGTACGCCCGACAGACGTGATTACCGAGAAAATTATTTAAAAAATCCAAGATATTATTTTCACTGATCGACGAACGAAAGTACATAAAGTATCAGAGGCCATAGATAAAAAGCAATTAATATTTCAATTAAAAAAATATCGGTTCGGCGGGATAAGAAGCGACGCGAATAGTAACTTCTAAGTGTAAATGTGTAAGACTTGTTTGAAACAAATTAGACGAAATCTAAAGGATTTTTTGCTTCGAATAGTCACCGTTGATGAAACTGGAATTCATCAGTACACACCAGAAACAAAGAAGGATCGGACCGGACCGGAAAAGTCATGGCAAAGATTCTTTTTGGGATGCTAATGGCTTCCTTGTGGATTTTTTAGAAAAGGAAAGAACAATCATTGAACAATACTACAGTAAATTATTGGTTACTTATGATACTGTAAAATAGTTCTAATTGGGGCAGGCCCATTAATGAAAGAAATGCCATATTAGAAAATCTTATATTTTGGTGATTATTTCCTTAAATTAAAACAAGTGCGGATTAATTTATTGTTACACTAAACGTTTGCTCAGTACTCTTTAAATTAAATTAGATGCAAAAAAAAAACCCTGACAAAATTTATTTTCTCAGGGTTTTTTTTAGGGTAAATAATGTTTTCTATATGAAAATGTATCAAAATCTAACTACAGTTAAATAAATCACATAAATATTCTGAATACATAATCATATACTAAATAAAATAACTAGCAAACATAATATTTAGTTACCTGGAACAAAGCGCCATCGCTCCAATCTCCAAACCAGTTGAGCACGCAACGGTTGAACAGAGCGGGCGACGTGGCGGCGCGGTCCTTCAGGCCCTCGGACGACGGGTTCATTGTGAACACTACGTGCAAGTTGCGCATTACCTGCCCGGTGAACCTGTATAGCATGGTACGAGTTGACAATACAAAAAAATTAAAACTATATAAAATCAGCTTCACGCTGTATCCCGCACAGCAGAAGGGCTAGGCAGAGGGAACCTAGTGTTAAGACACTCCGTTCCGTTTCTGCCGAATTCTGGAGGCATTGCGTGTTGAGTGGCAGAACTCAACTCCGCGCTTTTGCCTCGACACCACAGCGAAGAAATATAAATTTAAATAAATATTTCATCTCCTCGAGTGGGGATTGAACCAACAACTAGTCGGTTTCACAGTTACACTTTGTGCCCCTGCGCCACGACTGGCTTCATACTATATGATATCCTTTATCCACCTTTCTCAAGTTCAAAAATTCTACACTTAATTCAACTAGCCCCATCCAGTGAGACTTGAACCCGTCGAGGTTAAATATAAAGCACAATATTACTTACCATTTATATAACTCATCATTGGAGTCCAACATCAATCCTTCTCTCTGCGCGCCTTCCTTACATTGTGTCATAAGAGCTGCGAATTCATCACCTTCGAATAATCCAGGCACCTGAGTGATTACAAAAAATAAAATTTAGTATTTTTTGTATGGCGTTATCTAAACAGCATTAATAAAAGACACAAGGTTCCCTTTGCCTAATATACTACAAGGTTCAATAATAACGGATGGTTAACGGAAATAGCACGGCAAAGGTCATAAAGAAGTCCCTGGAAACAAAGTTGAGGGCAACAACTAGTAAAATATATAAATGAAACTGGTAGCATTAAGTAAATGTACCTCTCCGTTAGCTAGCAACGTGTTCATACGTTCAAGGAAGCCGCTGTCAAGTACATTGGACTCGTCCAAAATGAAGGCGACCTTCTCGTCGCGGCATCCGGGCTCTACGGAGCACTGAACGCAAGTCTTCGTCGAAATCTGCGCCCGTGTACTTGTTATGAACCTGTTAACAATTCATTTATTAGACCTAATAGTAATCTTTACATAAAACATATAATATGTCATAATTTGAATTCCAATATATATATATATGTATATATATATATAGTATATATATAGTCAGATATATTATATATATACACATTTATATTGTATAATATATATTATAAATATACCTTTATTTGGAAAATGCTCAATCCATTCATCCAGGCCACGAACCTACTTAGTGTGGTTTTACCAGCACCAGATACTCCAATGAGTAACAGATGCCCTTGTGGTTGACGGAAGATACGGTCGATACGAAGAACATGTTCTAGAACTTCGTCGAAAAGTACCAGCGGCACGTCTAGTTCTTCTTCGTAGAACACCTAAGATAGAAAAATAAGATATTTAGGCATCGCTCAGAATAAATACTTTGAATTTTAAAAAGTAATAAAATAAAATGTCACCAGTTAAATAAAAAGAAACCTAAGGATTATTTAATATAATAGTTTAAAATGTATACTTTTATTTTATGTAGGTAAGAATTAATATAGACGGAAAAAATTTGAAATTCTGAAACTTGCCTTCAGTCTAGCTTTGACATATTCACGCAGTTGATCTCTCTGAACTGGCACATAATCTTTACTTAGCCAGTTACTGTACAGAATGGGTCGGGCCAACGCTTGTTCTCTGTTGATACCTAAAAATTAAATTGTGGTACAAAATTTTATACAGAATGAAATAAATTCGAAGAAAAATGCATTTGAGTCTAACCACAAAATGTGACTGTAAACGCCACAGGTTGTGGGTTCGATTTCTACTTGAAGAAATAAAATATTTAATATTTCCATTTTCTTCACTCTGGTGTCAAGGCAAAGTGCGTGCAACTCTAAAAATGAGGAATGGAGTGACTTAACAATAGGATTCCTCTGCCTACCCTGTTGTATGCAGGATACAACGTGACGCTAAAATGCATATTAATTATGAAATTAATAGGTATTTTTTTTACCTGGGAAGAATCTTAATGCGACATTATCTATATTCTCATCGGTCCACTGTCTCTCAACATCTTCAACAAGACGATCTTGGAACAAGCGTAAGGCTTCATGGGCCCAGAGTCTCACCAGGCCTTCCACGGTCAGGTTATCAAGTGGCCTAAGTAATGATTTGTTAATAATTAATAAACAAATCTAGCTAAATTATTTTATTTCTAATTTGAACAAAAACATATAGTTTATACAAAATAATCTAGTTAGATCATAGTAAAATTTGGCATACACATTTTGATATTTTATAAGTATAAAAAAAAAAAGATTTAGTCAAATTATATGAACTTGGTTAAACTTCAAAAAGTGCATTATTATACGACAAAATAAAAAGGGTAAAAAAACCCGTTATAGCGCATCGATATCTGATATTTGACTGTAAGCGCGAGGGTTGGTGGTTCCATTATCACGTGGATGAATAAATTCCTATCTCTGGTAATAAACCAAAGCGCGGTGATGAATTCTACCACTACACAAACACGCAAATTAATAAACAATATTTTCTCCCTTAATACGATAATTCTACGCAATTAATTATCTTTTAAAAAATGTCCCCACTACTACCTGCTAGACATAATTGATGTTAAAATTTTCATATATTTTCTAAAAAAAAAAGTAAAATCAATATAGTCCAAAAATGTACTATCCACAAACCTAATAGCTTCGCAAATTCCGCGCACCCATCTCGTCATTTCTCGGGGCGAGTACACGTAGTGGGGCTGCATGTCCTGCGTGAAGCGTTCTTGCGACGCCAGGTACAGCTTCACCATGGCCTGCGTCAGCGGCTCCGCGTAGCCGCGCAGGGCTGGCTGCATGCGCAGCATTGCGCGCGTGAACGTGCCGTAGATCTGTGTTACAGTGTTCAATAATTATTAGACAAAGTAAATCATAACATATTTTAATATTAATATGTTTTAGTATTATTCACACTTAAGATGAGAAAAACATTTAAAACGCTATAAATAAAATAAAATATCAAAACAATAAACATTTATTAGCCCTTAATAATTCATCGTTTCGATATCAAAACTTGATCGAAACAAAAACATAAGCATGATATTTAATTTCTATTATTTTAATAAGACAAATGAACCGTACCTGTTCAAGCGAAGTCTCCCCAGGATAGTCCACATAAATGACGGGCACGTGCCTCAGTAGCCTGTGCGAGAGCGGCTTGCGGCCAGGGTCGGTCGGCGGGTTGCAGGCGCCCACGAATTGAATGCGCTCAAGGTGAACCCATGAGTGATCTAACGAAATAGTATAAATGCAACATAAGGAAATTCATGATCAATAAATAATGTTATATTAAAATAGATCAAAAATATTACTTTAAAATAGTTGTGTAGTATATTTTTTTACATATTATCTTCACTTTTGTTTGATTGTCATTTTACTGTGTCACATTATCAAATTATTATAAATATAAGTTAGTTTAAAGGAAGTTAAAAAGTCAGTGGGTGCATGAGGTAGTACCATAAAACGTTTTTTTTAATTTATTTTGTGTACTATTTAATACAAGAAATATTTATATATTTCACAAAATTTTTAATATATACCTGTTGCCCTATAGAAGCCCTTATGCTCAAGCAGTTGTCTGAGGAAAGATATCACACGTTGCGTGCCGTATTGATCCATGTCCGGTAAATTGATCTCGTCACAGAATAGCACGAGCCATTTACCAAGCTACAATAATAAGGAATAAAGGAATAAAAGGTTATTATTAATTTTATTTTATTAAAATAAATTAAAAACATGTTCCGTTAATTTGAAAAAAGTATTAAACTACACAATATTTACCTGAACAGGTGCTAAAACAACTCCATTAGGCGTCTTACGATATTCACAGTAGTGGTCAAATGTCTTCAACAGAAGCTCCGGAGTGGTGGCGGAGGAGAAGTTCAAACCGACGACTTCCATGTCAGGTAAGGCTCGTAGAGCAGAGAACAGTGTCATCGTTTTACCAGATCCAGGTGGACCGCAGAGTACTAAAAAAATAATTCTGGTTATTTTATTGCAAATTAATCAAAAACGTTTTATTATAATAATAATTATAATAATAATAAATATTTAGAGATAGTGATGATGAAAATTTATAACTAAATTGGCTATATGTCTAATTTTAAGGTATGAGGTCCTAAACACTAGGTTCTATACTTTTGAATTTCTGTAAATATAAAAATTGATTACAAAATACCTAGAGGCTTATGTTCAGCCAACCATGTGTACAATAAGGCCTCGTGGCGTACTGTGTCTAGTGTGGGCACGACGACGTCCGGCGCAGCCACTTTGTGGGTCTCCACCTCGATTTGCGGTACTTTTGCTGACCATGGCACCCATTCTCCAGTTATTGATACCTTTATTTTTTGAAAATAAGTAAATAAATCGGATATATTAATATATATACAAGATATAATTATAATATTAAAATTTTAAGCACAGCACACACATTCACAAAATTGGTGAATTGTACTAATTTTAAAAGACTAAAAAATGTTTTTTAATTGAATAAAATATATATTTTTTGCACATTTTATATTTGTACTTAAGTTATTATATATTAAAAAAAACTAACCTCAAAGTCAATAATGTGTTGGTTGGCGCCACAATTGGGCAGTTGCATGGTACTAGCCGATCGAATGAAGTCACCCAATTCGTTACGGTCCTATAAAAAAAGTTATAAGTAAAAAGAATCCTTAAATTATTATTTAAAAAATTATTAGCATTCACAATAAAAACGACTTACTTTCAATTTAGCGTCACCAGCAAACGACCACAGTAAGGAATAAACCAGCCATTTTGGTACATATGCTTCAAGTTGTTCATTTGTAATAGGGAAGTCAGGGTGTTGACGGTTATAGCCTAAGATATTCCTAAAAGTGCAAAATATAATTATTAAATAAGACTAAACAGCACAATAAGATAACATGATTGTTATATGTTTTCATCAAGGGCCAAAGTCTTAGTACTAGATTGTAAAAAAAAAAAGATGAATCCCCCAAGTCGGAATCGAGCCCACAACAATCGCGTCCGTCATATGATGTTCCGCTGCGTCACGACAGTTTTATTTTTTTATTGCTATTGTTATAAATATAAGTTATTACATAATAAAATATATTAAAAAAATACAAAAAAATTATTTACCTCACTCCACGGTTGAGCATAGAGTGCAAAGATGACAAAGCTCTATGTCGAGTGAAGTCCATAATGTGGTCAAGAGAAACGGCACGTTCAAGACACTTGACCACTAAGCCGTCTCCATAGAATAGCGGTTGTAGGATAGCTGCCACATCACGTTGAGTCTGAAAAAGCACATATATTATTTGCCTACCAAATATTAATAAAGAGAGAATCTAGTACTAAATACCAGTATTTCGCAAAGTTGATGGTAAGTGTTTCTGTAGAATAAAAAGTTTTAAATTTAAAGCACAAATAAACATACCTGTAGAGCCGGTGACAGAATAGTTTCAGCAACATTTTGATCTCCACCCGAGCTTGGAGCGGCCATGACGATACTGAATGAATCTTCTTCTCCATCTTCCAAGGGAATATTTCTCAGTCTAAATTTATACAAGGAAAAACATTATTAACATGAATTAAAATTAGTTAAGATAATGAACAATATAAGAAAAAATATGGTATTCGTACCTAAGCAAGTAATTTTCAAAGATCATCTCAGTTGTGAGCACATCCTGTGAGAACCACACCATACCGCATCTAGATACTGTAGCTAATGTGGCGTATTTTAGATCTTGCACCTGTAAATAACATATTGATTATATTTAATCTAATTAGGTATATTTAAATTTATAATAGACACGTTTCTTTCTTCTTTCGTCGTCTAATTTCTAGAAAGAATCGAGGTTTGCTGTTTTCGTATCTAGTAGGAAATGTCTTAAAAACTTTTCACTTATTAGTATATGACTTGCATGATGACTATTTATATGAGTAAGACTATAGTCTAACTCATATAAGTAGTCCTCCAGGACTTGAACTTGGCCAGAACGGCATCTATGATATTTAAAAAAAATGGCCCAGCGCCAGTCGGGTTCGCTCACAGAGGGTTTGGAAGGCTGTTGACAGACAGAAAGACGAATAAGCAGGTGTACCTCAAACATAACGCGCACGTTGGGCGGTAAGGACAGGCGCTCGCCGTTAGGTAGCGTGAGCAGCTTGTTGTCGTCCAGCACAGAGTTGAGGTTCTCCACCCACTCGGGGTCCACATCTCCATCGAATATGATCCACTGACGCTTGTTGATCTCTCCTCGGACGTTATCGATTATTTTTCTATTAAAAATAATATAATACATTGTTGCATTAAAAAAAAAGAAAATTCAAGATATTATTAATTTATACATAGATTAAAGTGTAATGCATGCATTAAAGGAATGATTATGTATTATCGGAAAATATAAAATAAGTATTACCAATACAATAATAAAAAATTACAGCCCTTGTTCTCAATAGTTCTTACCTAAGAATATGCGTGAACAATCCATCGGTCCATTCACGAGTGTTGGGATCTAGCACACCATAGAGAGTTTCTTTAGACATGGCTTTTGGATCGATAACGTGTGCTACGCCCTCAATACCTTCGAATCTAAAATAATTGCAATATGAAGAAATATTAAATAAATATTAAATATAATAGTTTATTATAATGATAATAAAAAAAAACAATAATCTTATTACCGTTCTAGGGCCTTAAGCAGTACTCGCCAAGCAGTAGATTTGCCACTTCCAGAAGGACCGACCATCATTAACCCATGGTTCAATTTGCATATCTGGTACAATTGCAGGACCTGGATATTATAACAAATTATTATAGAAAAATATGTAAGTATAAGGGGAAAAAATCTATATTAACTTTTAAATGTTAGCACAATTCTGATTGCTACTTGTACAAATGTAAATGTAACAGAAATTAGTATCAGTTAAAACGTAAAATGTTTAATTTATTCTACTTAAGTCTTTATCTTTATTTATAGTATTTAAAAGCTTCTCATTTTTAATTTTACATAAGTAATGATTTCAAATTTATGTGCAATGGATAATACGAAGTGCAACGAAAACTTAGTTTTGCAATGGTGCAATATAATAAGAAGTATAATATGTATGTTTAAAAAATTAAATTGGCACCAAAAATGTGATTAATGACTACAACACAAATAAGATAAAATATTTTAGAAAAATGACCAATTGTAGGATTTTACATACACATACAATAATTCAAAGATTTTTCTATTGATACATAAATACACACATACAGTGTGTGCGTTAAATAAGTATTCGATTATATTAAAAATACAGTTTACACAAATACAATATACATACTGTTAAAATAAAATCGATTCTACTATTCATTTTTATATTAAATAAGAACACTATAAAACAACAATTTCATCACTCTACTTCAATAATAATAATAATAATAATAAAACTCTTTATTGTACACCCATAAAGAAAATAACAATAAAAATATGTAACAGAACAAAAAACGGAAATGTACAAGAGGCGACCTTATCGCTAAAACAGCGATCTCTTCCAGGCAACCTTAAGGCATAGGATATAACGGGGAGGAAAAGGGTTGGGGTGTAAACAATAATTATAATAAATGTATAAAGCAAACAGCATACATATATTAAATATATATAAAATAGCTAACTAAATATACACATATTATTCATATATACTTATATAGATTCAAGTACACTACATAATGTAGGGCACTAAATATAGATTAATGTAATGCACGTAAGGATGGATGTAGGACCTTATACTTAAACGTAATAAGCTGAAACGTCCTTTTCATAGATATAGTGCACTAGCATAGTGCACTAGATGTAGCGTGGTATAATCGTCGTTTAACCGATTTTGAAGTCCATATGAAGAGATAAAGGTAAAGTTTAAAAGATATAGAACAAGCACACACAGGCAAGTTTCACAATACAGCCACCGGACTGACCTTCTCTATCCACGTGCTGTGCTGAGCGCGCGAGGCAGCGCTGCGCCTCTACGAGCCGTTACGGGTTAGCATGGAAACCATATGCATTCACTCACATTCCTCTTACACCGTATCATGCATTTACTATGTTTTATCTCTTTTCTTGCTCTTTTTTGATGTTATTTGTTGCTTTGCGATTTTTTTTTATTATTACTTAATATGATAACTTTTTGATATTATTAATTGTCATCTACTTATTATAATTCATTGATATGAATATATAAAAAAAATCAGCTTCAAGCTGTATCCCGTACACAGCAAGGAAGGCAGACAAGACAGAAGGGACCTAGTGTTAAGACACTCCATTTCCCACTACAAGTAGTAGTGATATAAATATAACATCTATTATTTTAATATTTTAATGATGCTATATAATACATCATTCTACATAAAAATCTAGAATATCTAGAGAAAAACACCTTAAAAGTTATTCATTAGCATTAACAAATGACTAAGATTCAATTTATAACATATCTTTTAATATAATTGTAAAAATCACTTTATACAATTGTATAATTGATTATTTAGAGTAGCACTGATCAAAATGTTATCACAGTAAGTATTTTAAGATTTTGTTCATTTTTGAGCATAAAACAATGTAAATTTAAAATGATCTTAACAATAATAAAGCAAATATTAATACGTAATAGTTATTCCTCCTTTCCTTTGTTAATAACTGTTTGTTAGAATAAATATGCTATATTTTATGATTCCATCACCAATTGTTTATTACATATCATTAAAAATGAATTTCGAACTATGAATTATATCAATGTACATTTATAAAACGACATTTTTGATAAAGTATGATAAAATAATAATAACTGTGCTTAGCTTAAAATGTCTGAAAATGTATGACAAAAAAAACTTATTATGAAATGAATAATATTTTTCCTGATACCAATATAAATAAGATATTATGTTATATGTTATGTTAATTGTCATAGAAAATATGTAAGTAACAAAATATATTGTAAACAACCATACCTTCTCCATCCATGTGTTGCCTTGTTCGTCTCCTTCGCCGCAAACCAAAAATTCTTCAGCGCATACAGCACGAATTTCGTTCTTAAGACCTTAAAAAAAATATGTATTCTTCTAAAAGATGTTTTATGTAAATAAATAAATATGCAGGTCTGTCGTAAACGTGACAAGTTGTGGTTCAGATTCCCACTCGAGGAAATTATATGTTTAATATTTTTATTTCCTCGCCTTGGTAACGAGTCGAAGTTTGGCGTTCTGCTACTCAATACGCAATGCCTCAAAAATCCGTAGGAAAAAGAGGACTGGGAGAACGAAGAATTTCAGCACTAGGTTCCCAGGTCCCTTTGCCTACAGGATACAGCGTGAAGCTATAAAAAGCAATCCCAGTTATGGTTAAAATAATATATACATAATGTACCGAAGTCGACTTATCAACTTGCTAACACTATAAAAAAATATATTATAAAAATTATACGTAGTTTTGATAAAAAATAATTACCAGTCATTTCAGCCCTAGTATATCCCACATTCGGGAATACATCATTCAATAAGGAGAATAGCAGAGGAATGTCTTCAGCTACCAGTTTAGGCACCATTGTTTCGCAGACAGACTGAATGAGGATGTCCTGTTCCGGAAGGGATTCCGCTATCGAAGCCTCATCTGGCACTTCTGTACCACGTTCTATTAGGTTTTCCTAGAAACCAAAAGATTATTACGTATATTTTTAGATTTATTTCTGTATTACATGGCGCGCGTTGCCTACTTTTTTGATTGTTTTTTTTATAGGAAATAGGTAGTGGTCTCACTCGGTACGGTGCAATTTTCGAAAATAATTGATATTCAAAAGTTTTTTCTCCAATATAAATATTATAAATAACAACCTGCAGTATAGTGTGGTACAAGAATCTTTCAAGAATATATTATATATTCACCTCCTTACAGGTTTCATACAATTGTAAATACTATATAATGCATTTTCGACAATGAGAACATTGTTTTATATTGAAAGCAAAAGTTGACAAACAATTGTGTTGAAAGCAGAATAAAATCAGAATTTAAATAAAAAATATACGCGATATGGGAATAAGCCAGACATCAGCATATGGAATAGCAAAGGAAGCAATCTACAAAGTAGGACATATTTCAATATACAATGACAGAATAAATATAAAGTGCTCATTCAAACAAACTAAATACCATGAAAAGGTCCATAATTATTAAAACGTAACGGTCTTGCTACAAACAACTAGAATCATTTAGTTATTTCTGAATAGAACAACATCAATTGTATATACTCTGCCTTTTTGCCTTTAAAAAAAATGAGATTTTTTAATTAAAAGCAGGTTTTTCTTTCACAGAAGCCAGAGCTACTAAGTAGGGCTACGTATATAGATCGAAGACACTAAACTATAGTCTTCGGGTTGCATTTAAATAATAAGTTTACCGACACAAATAATCTGTTACAGTATAATCTTTTAAGTTTCTACTAATAAACTCAATAATAATTAATAAAACACGTCATACACCGTAAAAAGAAAGGGAAAACATAAGATATGTTTTAAATAAGTTATGAAATTTAATAGATAATATTGAAACAGAGCTATAAATAATATAATAAATGGAATATTTTATAACATTGACATTATATAGGAGACCGCTCACAAATTTATAAGATGGCGCGGACTTCGAATCGTAACTGTGAAGTTGTGACGATAGTTCTGAATGTGTTGATAGTTTCATTTCCTGAAATTTATGTATTTAAAAAAGTAGGTACTTTTTAAAAAAATGCTTTTTTATTCTATATATGACAAGCAAAAATAATCCTACTAAATTAAGATTAAGAAAAATGTAATTTCGACGCTAAACTGCAATAAACATAAATAAACGAAACATTTAAATAATGATATTGACTATTAGATTTATAATTATGTGTAAATTTCAATTTAAAATATACCTTTATTTTTTGGATGCGATCACGCTTGACATTACCCGCGGACACCAAAACTGACTTAAGAGCTCGGAGACCGAAGTCATAGTGAGATTGATTCGATAGTTGTTCATCACACAGTCTGGAAAAAATGAGAGCTAATCAGCTTAATGCTGTATACGCACACAGCGCGTAGGGTAGCCGGAGGGACCCTACTGTTAAGACACCCCGTTCCCCACTGTCCTCTGAATGTCCTCTCAAAAATTGAGACATTTATCAAATTAAAAATACATTTTTGTGCTATTTTAGCTGAAACCCTGAAAACTATATAGCCATACTGTGTATCAGTTGGTTTTGTAAACAAAAAAAAGCATGGACTGGGTAATCACCTGTGCTGTGCATTTTCCATATGGAGTAAAATGAACTAATTATAAATTTTGTAATTTTTATGTATAACATATAACTTACTTAAAGAATGGTACAATCTTGCAAGCCAATTTCTCAGCAGTTCTAAAGCCTTGGCTGAACAACATCACTTCAGCGATAAGCTGCCTGTCCGGGGTCGTCATGGCGAGACTTCTGAATAGTTTCTTCAAGTTATCAGGCAAGTTGGAACGTCCAGCGTATCCAGGGTTCATTGTGATGAATATCGCCATATCTTGGCTTACACGCACTTGTTTACCAACTAACTCCACTGTTATTGATTTGCCTGAAAAATATTTACGAAGTTTTTAACAATAATATTTCATTTTATCGGAGTTCTCATTGAATAAACTTATTAAAGAATGATTGCAGAAAGAAAAGGCAGTGAATACTTGTATTATCTCCTTCCTGGTGGCTCTTGAGGGCTTCTTGAATAGTTTGCACTTGTTGTGATACAGCAGACAACATCCTCTCTTCAAGACGATTGAACTCATCGAAACAGCCCCAAGCACCAACCTAAATATATATTTTAATAAATAATTTCATAAAATACAACTAAAGTACAATCAAAACAATATTACAATGTTACTAATCCTAATACTAAAATGTCTTAATCCTAATATCTCTTTTATTATTATAATTTGTCGAAAAAAGTGAGAAAACATTTTGAACAAGTACTACAAAATGTACAAAAATAGATTTCAATAAACACTTTAAAACTTTAAAAATTTCAAAATTATATAATTGATTAATAATAGACATATATTACAAAGAAAAATAAAAAAAACTTGTAACTTGTAAATAAGCAGTTACTTATCGTATTTACTATAAAATCTAGTAAACTGAACATTTCAATAAGCTGACACACTGGTTTACATTTAATAGTGGTAAATTAATGAGATTTTAGTGTATATTAAACAATATCCAACAATACAATAACAATATCGCTTCATACCTGACAAAGACCGACGAAGATACGTCCCATAGCTTGGAAGTCGAAGGTTTCGTCGCAGTTGAACACCAATACAAAACGACCGAGTTGATTACCAAGAGCTTTCACAGATTCCGTCTTACCCGTACCAGCGGGACCTAAATATTACATTTGATATAAATATTAAATAAATTATCATTGCCTTATTATTATGATTATAATTTTTTATTAATTTGCACCGTAGGCTCTTTTCTTTTATTATTAGCCTTTTATTTACCAACAGTTATTCTTTGTTAAACTTAGCTGTATTAAGACTTATAAACATTTTATAAACATATGCTTATTATTTCGCGTAATTATTTTATACTAGTATGCAATAAAGAATGTTATGTTTTATTATTTAATATATTGTATGTATATGAATCTAATATTTATATAATACTAACAATTTTTTTAAGAAAATAAACGCTTCCATGTTCCATTAGTTGTAAATGCTAGCATAAAATTAAGAATAGGATTTTTTTAATTTTAATAATAATTACCAAACGGAGATCCTCCTAGCCTTGCTTCCAAAGCTTGAGTCATAGTGAGATAACAGCGGTCAGTCAAAGGCGTTTGAACAAGTCTATCTTGTACACCAAGATATTCAAATCCATAAAGGAACTTAGCATTGGCCATATGTATTGTTAATTGTTGAAGAACCTGTCGTAGAAAATATAAAATTTTGTTGAAATATAGTAATTGTTTCATTATTTACTTATAAAAAAACAAAGATCTGCTTTACGCTTTTTCACGTACGCAGCAGGGTAGGAAAAGGGAACTTAGTGTTATGACACTATATTTCCCATGCACCACTCACTGTTCGAGAAATTGTGTGTTGAGTGGCAGAACTCAATACTACTTTTTGTCTACTAGAGCAGGGAAACAAAAATAATATAAATATATGGGGATCGAACTCACAACCGCCGTAATAGGAAATGTCTTACAGCGTCCCTACGGCCTCATTAAAAAAGGTAACTATTATACTCACTTACTTAACTTATTACAAATTAACTTACATCATTATTCCTAGGGTCGAAGTAGAATCGCATTTCGCAGAGCCACTCGAATGATCGAGGACTGTTCACTTCGGAGGCGATCAGACGACGGGTTACTGTACGTTTGTGCACAAATTCGTTAATCTGAAATAGAGAATGAATTGTAAATAGGTAAAATTTGTAAGTGTCTCGTGTTTAGTGCAGTCTTCCCTCTTATCACCTCTTGTGAGAATATTTTTAACCAAACACAAACTAAACGGACCTTAAAATGTAACAATCATTTCATTAAATTCACAAATAATCGAATTTTTCAAATTGAGAAGTGAAGTTTGATATCCAGCATAGATATTTGTGAAGTTTTATATGTGTTGACTATAGTTCAACAAAATATAATTTTTAGCTTCCATATAATCTATAGGCATACAATAAATTTGATAAACAGTTACTTTATGCAGAGAACCTCTAATGATTAAAATAACAACAAAAGACCATTCTTTCGTATTAATATTAAAATATAAATTTCCAATAAAACAAAACAATAAAACATACAAGGTGCTCCAATTTCTTCCTTCGCAAAGGCGGTTGTTCTTGCAATACTGAATCAGCGAGTATATTGAGCATGTTCTCAACGTGTTGGAGTACACGTTTGAGCTCGCCGCCGCCCGCCAGCGCCGCCTCCACGTCCTCCGACCACAGGATCTGAACTGCTAACACGACTACTTGCGCCTGGAATTGGGGTGATCTCTTAATTTGTTTATCTTACTTAGCCTGTTAAACTTAAACCTAGCTTAAGACTGTTATAGATGTCCCATGGCTTTATTTTATTAAGTATCTTATAGCTAATAATAAAAAATAAATGATAGTTAATTCAAGAATTCACAAAGAATTATTAATAAAATTGAAATATAAAAAACTCTTTATTAACTTAACTATTTGTATTAACTTTCCTTTATAACCTCAGTGTAAAACATATATATTACATAAATATAATACAGTTGTCTGCATGATATAGCTAATAATAAACAATAAATCTGTACTTACTTGATATTTGTCACACCAGTCGATGAACTTTTGTGCATCTACATTTCCGTCCTTAAACTGTTTCACATCGCCCACGGCGTCTTTGAGGCGGCATGCCAGCGTTACACGCATCTCGCGTTCTACCATTGAAAGCCAAGAGTTGATTTTCGGATTTTCTATTGTTGATACCGGCGAAGTGAAGTATACCTAAAAAATGTACTAGTTAGATATCTATGTATTTTAGAAAACGATATACCATAGCAGATTGCAATATCGAAAATTTTGCTAACTGGATGAACAAGAAATTGTTTGAATAATTTCTACTGATTCTTATGTAATTTGATGTGCTGAAAACGAAAACAAATTTTAAAAAATATCTAGGACGTAAAGAATGACTAAAAATGAGAATTTCGTTTATTTATTGTCTCTTGTCGTACGTCGACAAGAATGTTGAAATCGAACAGATAAAATAACATTTTCATTATTTCATACGAGACATTTTTTTTTCTGAGATTTTCCAAAACGTGCCTATTAGTAAAGGCAAGGTAATTGTAAGCAAAATCACAAGTTAATTTAAATTCAATACATTTTTTTCTTAAGTAATAAATATTTCACACATCTCTTTGAAGTTTTGAGTAAAAGTTACTCATTTTGGATTCAGCATATTCTTAACCATACAAATCATCCAAACAGTTTTTGTTTAAATATATTTTAAATAGTTTATATGAATATATAATAATAAGTTATTTATTTAAAATATTTTGAAAAAAAAAAAAACTAAACTGAATATTAGGAACACTCACCTCTTCACCTTCGCGTGACGCTATACCGTTAATGACAGTATTATCTTCGTTTAGTATGATAGCGGCGACGCCAGCGAACATTTTCTTGAAATGTTTTTGTAGACGAGCTATATTCTTGCTGTTGCCAATAATTTCAAGCAAGTCCTCATCACCCACGAAGTAGAAACTAAAGGGATTATAAAATGTTTTAAAAATTACAATTATAATTAATTACATTACGTTTCATTAAAATAAGGTATCTTTCTTTGATATAGTAAGCTATTTCAGCTTATTATATCCACGTTGCGCAATAAATTTGCACAATATATTTTCATTGGTATATATGGTATAAGTATAACTTACCGCGGGAAGCTACTCCTTTCTCTCTCCAGATACTCTCCGAGAGCCTTCTGTATCTTGCCGAGCAAGTCCGCCAGACGTTCCAGGGAACGTTGCACCCCAGGAATGTTTAGAACATCCATCACCATTGGAGATTTTCCTACTTTCTTCATCAAACCTAAGAATTCAGAGCTGAAAAAAAATATATTTAGTTTCTACTGTATTTAGGGCTCGCTAAATACAACTTACAAAAAAATAGCACTCAATATTTGTTATTATTGTGGAACGGAGTGTCTTAACACAAGGTTCCCTCTGCCTACCCTGCTGTGTGCGGGATATAGCGTGAAGCTAATTAATATTTGTTATTTATATACCTTATACTTTGGAATCTGCTAGTTTCCACTGGAAGCAAGGTCTTGATGTCAGCAGATCCACTAAAGATGCCTTCCAGGTAAACCCAGCGACGTTGCACGTCAATCCATACGTCGAATAATGCATTGATTCGATTCAATTTCTCCTCCCATGTCAACGCTTCTTCTTCGAATACCTAATTAATTGATAAAGAATATAGTATATTAAGATTATCGTTGCACTATTGCGAGTATTTATAAAATAAATTATTTTAATTTCTTCGCTCTGCCTAAGTCAATCGCAATGTTGAGTAATTGCAATGTCCGCTCGTAAAGTCGAGAGTTTAGTATTGACACTAGGTTGGAATGAAAAATGACACTTGGTAGAGAATAAAAAAAAATCATGTTAGATAGTATATTACCTTATAGTAAGGCGACAGTTTCATAGCGGCAACGCTGTTGATGTGCTCCTTTACTTTATTGAAGAGATCGTCCCAGCCACGAATAATCTTGCATTTATTTTGGTAATTGATCAAATCCAGTTCATAGCTTTGCCAGGATTCACGCACCTATAAAATGTAAATAATTTATATATGTGACTATACTCCAATTTAATCTTTTTAATAGAAAATAATTAAACTATGAAAGTGTCCTAAGATTACATTGTATTTTTTATGCAAATTTATCATTTGCCTAGGACTTTATTACAAAACGTAGAAAAAAATTGAACCTAGCGATCGAATGATAGCGATGTTTCCTAAAAACGTATTTTTTCCCGAGTAAAGTGTCTCAAACTTTCTCTTGATACTTAACTATTGTATTAATGATAACGACAATAATTTTATGTGTAATAGCTACACATTTTAGTTTAATATTCACTATGTAATATGTCCGCGTCCCATATTTTTCCTAGAATAAGGTCTGAGATGGACATATCGTATATATTATATTAATATTTACCTGTTTCAAGAACTCTTCCAGCGCCATTTCACCCTGAGCGACAGATACTACGTCTTTAACAGTGTGCTCGTTATGTAACAAGTCCGCGTCCCATACTTGTCCTAGGGTCAGCTCTGATAGAGACCAGTCAACTTTGAGTGCACGACACAGTTGGCGCCAGTGACGCTCTTTGAGTGCGTCGGATTTGAGTTCTACGATTAACATGTTGACCTGTGAAGAGTATTTTCTTTCTTTAGTAAAAATGAAATTAAATTAAACACAGCAGGGTAGGCAGAGGCACCCGACTGTTAAGACACTCAGTTTTCTACTCACGTGTTGAATAACCGGAATTGTTTCGAGCTTTGTCTTGTTACGAAACCAAGGATATAGAATTATAATTTTTTAATGTCATTTTATTGGAGTAATCATATAACCATTTTTCTATCCATACAGGTAATTTGATTTTTCATATTAGTATAGTTTTGGTTAATTTTATATTGACTTAATACAAATATGGATAGCTATTCAGTTTAGCAATTGACTGTGTTTTATATAATGTTAGAAATCAGCAATGATTAACGTTTGAAAACAAAATAAAAACACATATGGGTCTACATGTGTTTCTAAATTATTCAAAAAACTATAATAGGATGTATCCTATTATAGTTTTTCACGCTGTAGCGTGAAAAGAAAATTGAGACAGATAAATAAAATATTTAAAGCTTTTGTGGTAACAAAAGAAATGTCCTGACAAAATATTTTATACAAAAGCATACTTTTTTCATTGTACAGATAGAAATATCAATAGTTAATACCTTAGTGTAGGACTGTAGTAATTTGCGAACATACTCGTAGCTGTCGTACATACGTAAGCGTGCTGGGAGCTCCTTCAACTCATTCAGCATTGCTTCTAGTTGTTGCCTGTGTAAAAAATCCATCATCATATTCAAAAATCATCTTATAAAATTAAAAAAAAAAACGAATTCGATGTCAATTAAAGATAAATATTATGCGTCCTTTTCATAAATGTGTGAATAACAAAAACTATTAAACTGATTTGGATATTTATGCAAAGATATCCCAGAAATTTGTAGATAAGCATATATACACTGATATTATCATTGGAAATGGAAACTTCTTATAATTTAAACTCGGTTAAAAAGAAGTACAAATAAATATTGGGTCTAATTGTTGTTCATATGTACCTCAACTTTCTGGGTTGTACCGATAACCAAGGCTTCTCTCTAATATCATCTATTTGAGTCCAGATCTTACTCAGTGAAGACCATACTCCTCGCAAATCTTGCAATTCTTCTAGTGCGACGGTCATACGCTCGTTGTTAACTGAACTACCTGCAATTTAAGGAAAATTTTAGACATTCATACATTTCACGTAATGTTACTATATTTATCGCTATAAACGAGACTAGTTGCAGGTTCGATCCCCACATGGTGTGGAGGCATAGCGCAGCGTTAATTTCACTTAACACCTAACAACAAAACAACAAGCCAGAATTCAGCGGAAAATGGGGAATGGAGTGTCTTAATACTATGTTCCCTCTGCCTATCCTGCTGTGTGCGGGATACAGCGTGAAGCTAATTTTGTTTTTTTTTATTTTGATAATAAAGACTATAACATTAAAAAGCCTTTGTCCCTTCAGTGACAGACTTCAGTCCCTTATATAATAACAATTTGATATTTTTAAGATAATAATATTTAAAAAGCATATGAATTACCAGTGTCATGTAACTCCAGCGCTTCCTTAGCCTTAGCGACATTATCTCTTTCGTCCTTGAGGCGGGTGTAGCGGGTCTCCATCGCCTGCAGTCTTGTGAGAGCGTCTTCAGGGCGGGTGGACCCATCAGTGGGCTTGCTCCGTTCCCACTCCGCAAGGAACTCGAGGGTACGGGCTTCAACTGCTTTGTCTTCAGCTACAATTTTTTGTTGAAGAGATGCTACCTAAAAACATATTGAAAATTGAATTTACAATATACTAGCGACTCACGGCTATTTCCGTTTATTGGTAAATACAATAAAATAAAATAAAAGTAAAAAATCTAAAAAATATCAACTAGCCATTTCATATATAAGAATTACAATAATTTCTTACTTGAGTTTGAATTGATGAATCCTTTCTACGCATAATTTCGTTAAAGGCGCTCCATTCACCTTCAATGTTATCCACATGCAGCCATTGAGCTGGGAATTGGAATCTAAAAAAATGATAAAATAAATATAAGCACTATAATTTATACAAAGATTTTTTTAAGAAATTGCATAAAATTATACCTTTGTCTTTCAAGAATACGTTGGGCCTCCCTGTAGATATCCACTTGTTTCTCCCAAGCCAAAACCTCTCGCTTCAGTTGTTGCACATAAGTAATGAGCGATACAGCGTCACTGGTTGAGGCTGCCTCTATACAAACGAAAAAAAAAGTTTTTAAGTAATATAAAATAATTAAGTATAGTTTTATAGTTACATATTTATTATATCTTGATATTAGGTAAAAATCAAAGATGTCATTATTACGGTTCCATAGTTTCTTAACAAAATTTAACTTTAAACTCTCAAATAGTCGCTCAACACTTATTAAATGGAATAAAATGTAAATATACCATACATACCAATAGTCTGCTGTTCCAGCTGTCCTCTAGACTTGGCCAACCTGCCATGGAACTGCACCATCTCCCCGCCAAGTAAAGCTCCAAACTTGCCAAGCACTTCTTTATGCCAGGCATCGTACTTAAGAGCCACCTTACTCTGTACTCGGGCAAAGTCAATCACTACCGGCCCGTATTCGCGACGAGTGTCCGATGTATCGAATGTCGTGCGAGATTTTCTGTTTGTGGAGAAATAATTTTATTTATTAATTACAATATAAAAAAGGGGAAAAAAATATATTAGAAAATATATTTTATCTGCTTAAAGCAAGACAGACAGAGGAAACTTTATATTAAAACATCATTTCAAGTTCGGCCACATTTTAGAGTGGCAGAACGCCGCGTTTTATCTTCTTCCCAGCATCAGGAAAGTATTAATAAAATTCGGTCCCTCGAGCGGAAATAGAATCTTTAACCGTCTCATGACCCCACGAAGGCCCTATATATTATGTCTTGCCCCTATATATTGTCTTTAATGTTATTTTATCTAAAATAAAATAACACTTAAGACAAAACTTCTAATAATAATAATTAAGCCTTAAGCATATTCTTAGTTTTTAATTCTATATGTAAAATTAACTTTATATTTTGTTCGCAATCAGTAACAACTATGAACATAAAGAATAATTGAAACCATATTAGCGTTTCATAGAAACTATATTAATGAATACGTAATATCTTACTTGATATCATTTAAGCACTTGATCCATAGAGTGATATCCTCACCAAGACGACCATACAAGCTTTCCGGTTGCAGATCCCATAGAGCTTGGTAGCTGTAAAAGAAAAATTATAATAATCAAAAATCAATTCTGTAAATTGTTCATAATTTCTATATTAAATGAAACTAATTTAACCGGATTAATCGCATTTCTATATTAATATGTAAAGCAAGCACTTTGCATCCCTTCTTACGAAAATTACGCGAACGTTGGAGAGTCAAATTTGGCACAGTTGTAGTTTATATTGAGAAGGAGTGCAGAATGCTAATATTTTTTTTTAATAATGTATAAAAAAATATTTTAAATTACTTAAATAAACATAAAATCCATTAAAATCATACAGTGACATGTAATTTGCGTAATTTACTTGTCAATTCGTTCTCTAGTATAATAATATAACATACCGTAGCCATTCATCGACATATTCGCGTACTTGAGATATCTTCTGTTCGATGGCGTCGTAAGCGTTTTCTAGCGGCGAGGAGCCGCCGGGCAGTTTGGTCAGCAGATTCCTGTATGTAGCTGTTTGAGCTCGCGCCACACCCACTTGATATCTGTTTTGATAATAATTATTAATTACATATGGTTCTTGGAGATTTTATGAACAGTGAATGAACATTAATACGTAACTAACTAAAATATCAATTTCATATTTTTTAAATTATTTAATTTACAAAAAAATCTGTAAACACCTGGTGCTCTGCAAACGGTGCTGGCTGGTGACCACCGCCTGCCACGCGAACATCTGACGCATGAGTTGGAAGCGAGCTTCTTCGAGGGACGGGAACAAGTACATCTGCTGGTTGGTTATGCGCACTTCGTGCACTACGCGGGCGATCTGACGAGTTTACAAAATATGTATAACTAGACGCTTAGACGTATTGATATATTATAGCCAGTATTTTAGAAAAATCTTTACATAAATTGTAGCCTATGTGTTATTCTTCCTATCTAAATTCATTCAGTAGTTTTTGCATCAAAGTGGGAGGAACATCTATTCTCACAAACTTTCCCATTTATAATATAAGTAGGATAGAAATATTCAAAAAGGCTTAAAATGAATATGCGCTTAAGTATACTTAATTTGTTTTAAAATTTGATTTCCTGATATCTCGCGTCTAGCATGGTGTACGGGATGCCGTACGAATGAATGTATAAATAAAACAGTTTTATATAACTGCAAAATATAATCATAAAACATCTAAAAATATAATAAATTTGATGTAATATGAGTGGTGATCCACGCGCGGTACTCTTGATGACCGATAGCGACGAACTAACTTATTAAATATAATTAAAATATAAGAATTGAGTAATTTAGGTCATATAAATGCAAGCTAAGCGCTCACATGTACGCGCTTGCTCGTACACATGGTAAGTAGGCAGAGAGAATATATAGTATTAAGTACACTATGTTCATTAGCTTTTAGTCTATTTCATAGACGCTTTCGAGACGCTGAGTTAGATACATACTAAATTAATTTCTTTTCTAAAAAAGTATTTATTGTTTTCTAAATGTGAAATACATCACACACTTAAAAATCTAATTATTGCATATTAATTATATTAACATTTTACATAATTACCTGTGGTTCTCCACCAGGCTTGTGAGTTGGTTCAGCTGGTGAATAAGTATCCATTGAGAGATCTAACTCATTGGTCTTGCCAAGTAAAGCCATGGTCCACGCTTCAATACCAGCTTGTAAGCGTGCCGCAAGACTCTTCTCAACCTAAAAATAAAATAAAGTTAAAACTTGTTATTTACAGTTATGCAATATATAAAATATTTTTTTATAATTACATATCAGTAAGTATTTCTGATTGTTAATGTATTCAAACATAGTCAGCAACATTAAGGTATGAAAAAAAAGGTAACAAATTTACTAAATACAGCAAATTTGTTAACTTTTTTTAATAATAAATACATTTTAAATAATAAATTTTGTAAGGTGCCTATTTTAAATTTGTTTATAAAAAAACATATTATATTATGATTAGTATTTATTATATTAGGAAAAGACTTAGAATGTATAAGAAAAAATTTAAAAGAACCAAACTCATACCTCCTCATCCAAACGCTGCACCCACAAATGCAAATTGCTGTACTGGCGTAAGGACAAGTCGTCGATAGCTCGCTGGAGTCTGCTCAAGATGTCGGCCAAGCTCGGAGCTGAATATGGACAGGTTTCAAGAGACCTAGCATCTACGGATATTTGTTCTTCTACTGCTAGTAGATCTTCAACCTGTGAAATATTTATGAAATTAAATACCGTTACACATATGGCGAAATTTATTATGATTATATAACATTCTATATTACTTTCAAGGTATTGAATAATATCCAAAAATATGAGTTTTTTTTTTATTTCTTGATACAAAAATATATAGCGTTTGTCACTGTGAAGCAATAGTCAATTAATTAATCAATTAATCAGCTTCACGCTGTATCTCGCACACTGCAGGGTAGGCAGAGGGAACGTAGTGAAAGACACTACGTTCCCCACTTTCTGCCGAATTTAGGAGGCATTGCGTGTTAAGTGGCAGAACTCAACGCCGCGCTTTGCCTCGACACCAGAGCGAAGAAATGGAAATATAAATTTAAGTAAATATTTCATCTCCTCGAGTGGGGATCGAACCCACAACCAGTCGATTTATAGTCACACTTTGTGCCGCTGCGCCACGACCGGCCTCTATTAACTGAAAGCATTATATATACCGGCTGGTATTGAAGCAATAGTTATTTGTTCTATTTCCACTAAGGGTTGCATTATTTTCATTTCCTTGTTCTAAAAACGAGACAAATTGCGGCGTTGAATTTCGCTACTTAATACAATATTTTAAAAAATGGGCTGAAACTGGAGGAACACCAGGTCCTCCTTAATATCCAGCTTTGTGCGTGATACAGCGCAAAACTAAAAAAAGGAAAAAACTGTACGTATTTTTTTTAAGACCGAATTTTACTGTATTTTATATCTATATAAATTTACCTTTTCTTGGAATAGAAGTACAACTTCACTAAGCTTTTGTACATATGGGTCCAATTTATAAGACTCCCACACCAGAGCCATCCCCTCGGACACTTGGAACAGAACATCACGACGTAGACCAGCTACGAGCGGTATTATAGATGCTTTGTCGCGAATCTAAAATATTAACATATATAATATTATTCATTATATATTTCATTAGGTAATCACTGAGTTTACAAATTACAATATATAAATATGTTACATGAACTTATTTTTTATTTTAAAATCAATTATATAAATAAATTGTACTTTATAAACACAGATTCAATGAAGAAAATATGAAAAAAAGAATAATTTAAAAACGATGAAAACTCTCCAAAACAAAGATACTTATATTTATAAAATTTTGTATATAAAATATATGAAGCTATTGAAATGTAAATTAAATTAAAGGTATAATGCATATTATATAATTTATACCAGCAATATAACAATTGTTAGTATATATTTTATATGAATAGAAAGCGGATAATGCAATAAAAACTGAAAGCATTATATTGATAACATGCAGCCTATAAATAATCTACCTTTGTATGGTTCCTATTATTTAGCTGCATAAACCAAATACACATGTGTTAGTGTCATAGTCATGAATCATATTAAGTGTATTACAACTTCTTTCAGTATTTTAAAGAAGGTATTTTTAGTGCCAATTGTATTTATTCTATAGTATAGTACTCCATAGTGCTTATATACTGTGATTATGAGCGTATAGATATATATGTATATTTATATATATAAAAAAATACCTTTTCCAATGTTCGTTCGTAAGTGCGTACGCTTTCGATGAGGGAAATAGCAAACGGATAGAGTTGATTTGCCTGGTGAGCCTTGTTGACGATGGCCAATGGTACTCTGTTAGAAAAAAAAATGTTAGAATTATTATAAAAATTGAATATATACATATGAAATATTTATAAAGAACATACCTGAAGCCCAAGTTCTTCAAGTTACGGACTTCTTTGTACAGAGTGATAATTTCAGGTAAGAAGTTGACTTTCAATTTCAAGACTGTACCGGTTTTGCTGGAGCGAGCACGGACTGACTCTATCGCGAAAATACGTCCAGATACTCCTAGGTTACGTTGTTGAACCTAAAAGAACGACAAATTAATTAAAAAATATATACATAAAAGATAAAGTATTAGAAGTCCATAATAATTTAATTTTTCTTTCACAAATTCTATTACAATATCTTACCTTACGCGCCCAATCATCAAAGACTTCTTGTGTGTCAAGCTTTAAGCGGAAACTATCGCCATCAGCTTTGAGTTTTTGTCCTTCAATATGGTTTTCCCATCCTTTACCTACAATTATAATATTTTTTTGAGATTAGATATAAAAATATAATTTACAGAAAAAATACACTTAGAGATATAAAAACACATTAAAAAAATATATGCTATAGCTATAGCAAACCAATTACCCAAGACATCTTCAACACGTTTCAAGTAGGCTGTGAGCTGGTGGTCTATTTGTTTAGCCCATATAATAGATCCAGCGACGGGTGGTAAATCACGAACTAGGGATAAACGACTGCATTTCGACTGCGGATATTGAACCTGTACATATAATATATAAATTTAAAGTCATTTGCTGTATAAAAAAAAAAAAAAAAATTTGCTGTATACTAATAGTGATACAGTATAAAAAACAAGGCTGCCTTTTGCCTACCTAAAGTACCTAAAGGATTCATAAGAAGTTAGTTTTATAAAACATTTTCGATTTTTATTCATTTCAAGAGACATTATGTCTAAAGGTTACCAAATATGAGGCCAGTTGTGTTGCGCACAAAGTGTGACTGCAAAATAGACTGGTTGTGGGTTCGATCCCCACTCGAGGATTTTTTTTTATGGAAAAGACACGGCAAACGAGCGTTCGGGTCACCTGATGGTAAGTGATTACCGCCGCCCACGGCCCCGTGCAACACCAGAGGAGCTACAGGTGCGTTGCCGGCCTTTAAGGTGAGTTGGGCGCCGGGGCCCGGCATTACCTGATGCGAAACGCAGTGGCATAAAGCCATTACTTCACGGTTTTAAATGCCGGGGGTGGTAATGATCCGGTCGAGTCTGCCCATGCGTGTTGCCATTGCTGGCGACGTGACTCTACCACACGTACTTTAGTCGCCTCTTACGACACCACCAGTACCAGGATGATCCTATTCTAGGCCGGGATCACACGATGTCACTAGGTGTGTCACGTGTCTTATCACTAGGTTCTCTCTGCCTACTCTGCTGTGTGCCGGCTCAAGCTGTATCCTTGAAGCTGAAGCTGTTACCAAATACTTTGTAATCGCTATTGTGGTGAAACTGTTGAGTTTCATCTAACATAACCGAAAACCTAATCATTTTCTGTGCCAGGTTAAGTCATTTGTTTTCATTTACCGTTTATATGGCAACATTTTTTTAATTGTTTCCAAATAAAAAAAAACCAAAATCAATGCATGGAGAAAATTCATATCTACTCCAAAATTGTTCACCTTAAATTTCTCATGCAGCGCTTCAATATCATCTTTAACCCGCTGTATGAGCTGCGTCTGGTACTCGCGTATCGCGCCGCGTATGTGCGGGCGCACGAACAGAGCGTTGAAACGTGAGAATATGCGGAACATTTCGTTGGCGTTCTTCGCTGTGCCCAGCTGGTCTCGGAGGTGGGCGGTGATGCGTGTTTCGACACGGTCTGGTTGTTTAAAAAGTTGTTTTAAGTTATTATTCCTATATATTTTTACTGGACTTTGAACGCGAAGGGCTATGGGTTCAATCACACTCGAAAAAATTAAACAATATTATGATTTCCTCGCTCTGGTAACAAGGCAAAGCGCGGCGATATATTCCGCCACTTAACACGTTACGGGAATGTAAGTGTCATGACACGACGTCTCCAGATTTCCTCTGCCTACCCTTCTGTTTGCGGGATACACCGTAAAGCTTAAAAAAAGTACTTAGTATAAATAAAATATTCATTCTATTTCACCAACTTTATATGAAGTTCCATTTTTTATACATGTTAAGTGCTTACAGTTACAGATCTCTTTTTTTCTTCTGCGCCCACATGCGCCAGTATCAAATGTTACATAGTAATTAATTTACCAATTCTGTCTTCATAACGGCGCACAGCCGCTTCCCACGCATCGCATCCCTCGCGTGAGATGTCCAAGCAGTCCACTTCTTTAACGTTCTCATACGCCAAGTTCACCTGTTCAATAAAAAATTGGTATCCATGTAGGCTTCTTTTGTTTTTGTATTGAGTCAAGTTAATGAAGTGAATAGCGCGAAGTTTAATTTGAACCATTAAATTTAAAAATTGTTATTGGAGACAAAATGATTGAAAGACCAATCGTGACGAGGGCAAAAGCGTGTTAATATAAACGCCACAGATTAATATTTTCATTACTTCAGTCTTGTGTCAAGGCAGAGCGCGGCGTTGAGGTCCGCTACTCGATACGCAATGCTTCCAGAATACACTGGAAAGTGAGGAGCGGAATGTCTTAAACACAAGGTTCCCTCTGCCTACCCAGCTACTAGGGGCAGCGTGAAATTGAATAAAAATTTTAATAATTTTACCAAAACGAACCATATACCTAGCATGTGCTTTATTTTTTTTTCTTATTCACTTGATCCTTGATCAAATGAATAAGATAAAAATAATTTAGATAATTTTATAACAAATATATAATATGGTTTTCATATCATATATTTGTTTAAGTATAATACATCACGTTCATTAATTCCTATCAAAGATATCAAATAAATACAACATTACCTCCGCAATAGCATTAGCGTCGGCGGCGTCCATAGTGAGGCTGAGCGGCTGAGCGGGCTCGCCCGCCGCGCCCGTCTCCGTTGTAGCTGCGGCGCGGGGGCGGAGCACCTGTGTTATAATTTATTTAGTTATTGTATAATTAAGAATAAGAATGATAACATTTTTTGGTACTTCTATTATTGGAGTAGCATTGAAACAATAATTTATATGTACAAATGTGTTAGAGTAAATAATAAAAATGAGACGAAAAAAATATCTATTAGAAGCTTAAAATAAAACAAGTTTAATTAATTTTGTAACATGTATATCGAGTTAATTTACTATTACAAAAGTTTTAATCTTATAAAGTTATAAACTGTATAAAATGTAGAGTAAGCACTGGAATGATCAGTACAACATAATATTTTTTATATGTTGGCACTCATACCCTTAGCATAACAGTCCGTAGCTGCTCATGGTGTCGTCGGAAGCGCCTCATGTGTTCCATACGCGCTTGCAATCGCTTGTGGGAAGGTGACACACGCCATACCATTTTTAGATGTTCATCTCGTTTCTTTTTTACTATATCTCTGGAAGTGGAAACGTAATTTTTGTTTGTCATTACCATATTATGTGTAAATTTAAATATAAGTGCGGCTTTGACTTTCGCCATTTAATATAATTATTTTTTAATTATACTTTCGGCGACGGCGACTTAATATAATAAAAAAAAATTAAGTCACAAACCAAACTTTAAGCAGGAAACAAAAATAGAAACAAATCGCCCATAAAAGAAATACTACTAATTACTAACTTGTTAGTAATATAAAATGCAGAAATTTGTAAATTCATTCTTAATAAAACAAATCAATTACCTCAGTAGACCTTGTAGTTTCTCATATTCATCATCCCAGCAAGAGAACACTTCAAAGCACTGAGTCATCACACGTTCAAAGTCCTCAAAAGGTATGTGCATCAGACGACGAGTTCCAAGTACCTAAAAATATTAAAATATAATTATTTTCCACGTTCACTGCTTTAGTCAAATTTTACGACTTTTAGTGGGTGTGGCATGTGGTCTCTTAACCCAAAGCACGACTTTTTCCTCGTGCGTTGCTGGGTCGAAAGGACCCGTTGGACCTCCACCTGTTCACTTTGAGTTATTGTTATTATCTTTATGGGTTTATATAATGACGAAGCGAACATCGTTGGTAAATGCATGAAATAGGTCATATATATATATATATATATATATATATATATATATATATATATATAAAAAGACATATTCCGACTGATCGAGGTAAGACTCACGCATAGCCGTAACGTTAAAATTGGACAGATGTTTATTTTGTAATCATCTGTACAATATTTTTTTTAAAGTAATTAAGAAAATCATTAAATAATAAAAAATCGGAATACCTTTAAGAGTTGTTGCCCTAGGTCACGTGATATAGCTTCTACAAGTCTCAAGCCACGCTGAATAGGATATTTGGTTGATCGAATTTTACGGAGATGAGAAAATATTTGTTGAACTGCCAATCTACAAAAAATATTAAGAAATATGTTTAATTTATAATAATAATGAAAAAAATATTAAGCCGTAGCAGCAGAACGACATATCAATTGTAAGCACGATGGTCGTAAATTCGATTCTCACTCGGAGAAATTACTTTCATTTGATTGCTTTGGTTAGTAATCAAAGGGCAGCGTCGAATTTAACTTAATGTAACTTAACAGCCAATGTCTCGAAAATTAATCATAAAATGCGGAATGCATTTTAACCCTAGATTAATTCCATTAGGTCTAGTATAACACTACATAATCCACTATGTCTAACCTACATACAAAAATATCAGTGTAATATAAAACGTATAATAAAAGCTAATATTTATTAAGTAAAACAAACTATTATGGACCTATTTTTATTGTATTTAATTATATAAATAGTATTATATATCAAGCTTCAATTTTATTAATATAAAAATATTTTAGTCTTACCTAATCCTTTCTAATTCCGTGGCACTGAGTAGGTCATTGATGGGAAAGTCTTTCATGAGAGGATTGTAATCAGAAACTGTAGCAAGTGCTTGCTTGAGACCTGTGTCAGTATCAAATGATACTGTAGCGTGGAATCTTTTACCATATTTTAGAATGTCCAAAGTTAAGGCGACCTATAGAGAAAAATAAAATTTAATAAAGATATTTCTGAGCTCATCTCTTTGTTTCAGTGTAAACAATCATGCTAATTACTGTTCAGGAATCAATTATTTTCATTTTAAATTGATGTGTAGGATTCCACCACTCAATTAGCAATGAACTAGCAAGTTGACTTGGTTCTTTCTGTATACTCCGCTATACATGGGATAAACTATTAAAGTGGTATAACAAATTATATTAAAAAAGTGAAAAATATTATTAGTAAGTAAAAATGCTGACCTCAATACTTTCTCTTTTCTCTTGAATGCGATGGAGGGCTCTTTCAAGGTTCAGCCAAAAAGATATTTCTTGCAAAGCTGTACCATTGGATGGATCACGGTCTAGTTTGGTCACCTGCCAAATTATTTATTAATAAGATTCATAGTTTGTTTAATTTTAGAATTAACAAAATGTTTTTACACACCTTTTGTATTTCTTTAATCCAGCGATTAACTCCATTTTGAAGTTGGTTAAGGAATGTTGAATCTTCTACTTTATCCCCAAAGTCTGCTACACGAGGTTTGCGGCCTTCATCAGCAGCTCTGAAGAAAAAATAAAATATAATAATAAATAAAAAATAAAAATAATGTGTTAGTTGTTTTTAATTCCCTATAAATGGAAATGCAATAAAGGTTCATCTTGCTCTTAAAAATATAACTATTAACATAAATATATAATATAGTATGACTATACTGGGTATTTATTTATAGTTGTTCTATTTTTTAAAAGCAAGGTTAATCTTTATTCTGCTGTCCTGCAAGCCCCTCTCTTTTTATATTTCTGTTTATACATAGGGACTGAAATATAATATGTTTTCAAAAATATTAGGAGTATAACTATATCGTTTAACCTTTTAATGACAGCAGCCACAGATTGATGTACAGGTAGTGTTATCTCAGGAATATCAATATTTTGTTGTAGATGTAGCAAGCCCATTTCAAGCTCAGCAATCTTCTTCTCAACCGATGGTGCCATTTTATCTCCATCTCTGTGAATAAGTTTTGAAATAAGTTGTTGTAATAATAATAATAATAATAATCTGGAAGGCTTATTATTATTATTTCATTATAAAATACATATTTCATATATGGTTTACACATTTGGTTTTTACTTCTATTACTGTAGTGTGAATACTAACCTGTCTGCTCTACCACTTTCTTTAACATAACTCTTGAAGAATGGAGCCATGGTCTTGCTAATGAAAGCATGAAGGGTTTCATAAGGAGAGCCATCTGATAAGTTGATGAGGCGTAGCTGACTATGGATAGATTTGTCAGCTTCAATCACAATACCACGCTTGATGCAGACGAATGCCGCTACTCTTGGTGATGTGAAGTGCACCTATATAAATTAATACAATTATTGTAGAAAAAATAAAAAAATAAGTTTAAAACTTAAGTGGAAAACCAGAAGAATTGTAAAGTAAGCCATATTTCACTTGCCTCATTACTAATTTGGTAAGAAACTGCCTCTTTTTCTTCTTCACCTTCAGTTGGCTGCTCACTGTCGTCTTCTGTAGGCATACAATAAACAAGTTATGTTTATGAAATATAGTAGAAATCATGAAAAAAGATTTGGAAAAAAATTTAAATTTAATATAAAATATATACTTAAAGTATAGTTGTGTATACATATATTGTTATTAATTATTTAGTAGTGTAGTAGTGTCTTTTAGTTCTTTTTTAGTTTGTCTTTAATTAAATGTATCATATCTACATGTATCCAGTTAATAATAATGGAGTCTCCACTGTAGTGTATCATAATGTATTAAAAAAAGTAAATGTTAAATTATAAGAACTAGCTCAAGTAGAATAAATAATATAAATAAAAAGGCCTTCTATGTGGCAGATTTGTGTTCCCATACAAGTTGTATAGAATACTAGCTCCTTTGAGAACCAGATTTAAGAATGGGATGTGTACTGATATTAAAATTGTATAAAATTTTTGTCGCCTACAATATAATTAGATTTAGAATTTATTAGAAAATTAATTTCCAATTACTCATATAAATAATCAATAGAAGGTAGTAGGGCATTTGCATAATGCGTCAATGCAGAAAACATAGATATATGAAATAGATTTTATGATATCATAGCATACCTTTCAACGAGAATCGTTGGACGTATAATGATGATACTTGTGGATCAGAAATAAACTTTTTTATGCAATCTTGATTAACTTTGTCGTCGAGTGCCGCGGTGAGAGTTGGTGGAACGATGTCATCCTCCGGCAAAAGTACCGTTGCAGCACGACGTAAGTAATTTGCAAAATCTTGGAAATCAACGACTACTATATTTTGCGCTTCGGGAGCGTTTTCACTCCCGTCAAGGGAGTCTCCCATGATGTTTCGGGATAATAAATACTGATGTTAATATAATCAAATGGATTTTTTGCGGTCACAATACACCGCAACCGCAAAGAATACAGTTTGACAACTATAGAGAATGAGCAGCTGGCTATTGATGACGCATTTTCTTGTATTGCCATTACAAATATTTAATGGGCGTTGTCTACACTATCAAATTTGTTTATAGCATAGAATTGATTTGGTTGTATCTAGTTCTAGTTTTAAGTTCTTAGACTTGATTGATTTGGCATATTTTAAAATAAATATTTTAAAATATTTTGGAGAATTGTCTTGGAATATTTTTCGAGAATTCCCGTAATTTTTGTTAGATCACCACTTGTTTTTCTAGTAAAATAACCCTAAACCATCACAGAGCCTCTCACTATACAACAACTATCATCCGATCTTTTGCATTTCTGCGTAAAAAAAACTTCGAATTTTGACTCATCACTCCACAATACAGATTTCCACTCGTCATGTGTTTGTTGTTGTATGTTTGTTTCATAATGTGTCCAAGTTTGGTGTTCACGAGCCCATTGGAGCCTTTTTATCTTATTTGGACGTATATGAAGTAGTTTCTTTACCGGTACTATTCTTGAAAGACTGCTTCCATGAGTCGTCTTTTGACAATGGAAGTACTAACAGACAGGCAGACAGACGGACAGACTGATAAGGGTTCATTTTTTCCTTAAAAACTATGGAACCCTAAAAACAAGCCCAATAGTTCATTAGGATTAACTGGTTATTTTTTTAAAACGGTTTTCATCTCTCCTGATAACTTAATAGGCTGTTAGCAGGCTGGTTTTTTTCTTTTTTTTCAGCTTCACGCTGAATATAGCAGGGTAGGCAAAAGGAGCCTATTAAGACATTTCGCTCTATTTTTCACTGAATCCTGGAGACTCAACTCAACTCCCCGTTTTGCCTCGACACCAGAGTGAATAGTTGAAAATATTAAATATTGCATTTCATCGAGTGGGGATTGATTCCACTACATGTCGCGTTTACAGTCACACGCATTTTTGCGCTGGCTTTAACGATAAACTTAATCAATCTATTTAAAAATCATAAAGCCAGTTTACTATAATACAATCGGTCGCCATACCGACAGAATACTACTACTGACTTGGTGATAGTAATAAACTCAGATAACCGATTTGCAATTAGTATGAGAGTGATCCGTTTAAGTTAGCAAATTTGAAATATCACTAGTACCTTTTTTTTAGTATTTTTGAGCTTTTAACAGGGTTTTAAAGTTTAAAAATAATCATGTAATTAAAATGATTATATTATATAAACGATAAAGATATCTTTTTGTAATTGCCAAATTGTAAGCGAGCAACTCATTTTGTTCAACATACATATATAAACACTTGCTTAACACCTTAGATAAAAAAATATACAGTAAAATTTTGTAAAATAATGTAAAGTTCAAAATAATATTTTCTTATTATAAGTATTAATTGTATGTAAACAATAATGTAATTAATTTATATGATAAGGAAATTAGATATAATAATAAAGTAAAAAGTGTACGGACCAAGTGTCTGTGCTAAGTACTAACAATAAAAAAAAAGTTTTTGCAGCAAAAAAACTTAACAATAACAACAATTCGACATTTTTGTAGTATGTCGGTTGTGATTAATCGGATTGCAAATCTTATTTCTACATAGATAATGGTATAACTAAGTTCTTACTGAACATAATTCGAACTCATTAAATGGATCATATTTTTTGGGTGAACCAAAATTTTTTAATTCAATTTTTGTGTCTCAAAAACATGTATTAAATTTTAATATCAGGTAAGATAAAAAAAACTAAACTAGGATAGTGCCACTTAGTCAATGCATATAAGACAGATTTTAAGCCTAGTTTCTTAAAAACCTTTTAAATCCTCTTTCCTGTTTAACGGTATTTTCAATCAAGTCCCCTTCCGTTACTACGATTTATCCATCGCTGTCGACAAAAAATCTGCCTATATCAGCCTATAATGCCTGTACGAACATTCAAAGTATTTAGAGCTCTAATATATAACTTTTAAGATATATTTTGGGACTGATCAAAATCTCATTGTAGAAGGTGAATATCACAGCGCAGACTATAAAGGCAGTGATTCGAGGAGCGTTTCGTCAGTTTACAAGGCCGCTGTAATAAGATATTGGACGCTCTATCACCCTGGAAAATGTCTTTATTATGCTCGCTAAAACAAAGCTAAAGCTAAAGAAAATTTATTTGTTTGTATTTCGTAAATTTCTTATTGTTTTTAATGGTTAGAGTTCAGAACTCAATCCTATATAAGTATGCATTAAATCTCCTGGCTAAGAATTAAGCGGCACAGCCTTTCATTTCTTCCACAGCATTCCTTGAGTTCGAGGTTTTCTTGAGCAGTTCATGTCATTTTCGAACCTATCAAATCATTATAGATAAAACTAGAATTTTTAGAAACCAAGCAGGCATTGTATAAACTTGGTTTATTCCAAATTTCATTAAATTCGAACCGGTAGCTGAAGAATTATATCTAAGTCTTCCTAATTCAATTAATTCGAATTTAAAATACCAACATACTAACTATAATCCATAGAAATAGAAGCAAGCTTCAAATTTAGAATACAATATACATATATATGATGGAATACCTATAGAAAAAAGATCATAACACAGTGGGCTTTAAATTTCCTTTTTGAATTTAAGTGCCAAGAAAATTGTTTAAATAATTTCGTTAATATTAAAAGAGACAAAATAATAAATTTGGCTTATTTCAATATAGCCTTCATAATGATACTATTACTGATATGATATGATTAACACATAAAGTAACTTATAATATTTATTAATAAATATATCCTCGAAGTCCAACATGATGCCTCCTGTTAGCCAAGTTGTTATTAACATATAAGCGTAAGTTGAACGTATTCTATTTGCAGTAGTTATAAACTTTCCCAGTAAGGGGAAACACTTTTGGGTGGTAATTTGTCGCTAAAATCCTTATTTATTGCAACAGAGAAGTTGGATCGGCCCCGGGGGCGAATCGCAAAGTTCGCTCCTTTAACTCCGCTTCACTGAATGCCTACACCTTGAGCACATATTGAGGTTGAATCCTCGCTTTCTTGTTTTAGTTGAAATATGGTGCTGGCTAAACTTTAATACGATTTTGGAACTTTACCCTTTCGCGTTGTCTTAACTACTTCTAAATCTTTATCTTATTCTTTATGCAGTAGTCTCTATTTGTATGGTTTTTTTGTTTTTGAATGTAAATTACGGATTGTACGGTATAATCCGTAGTCCGTCCGGGTTGGTAGTATAATACCTACCTATTGTATATACATATTGTTATTAAGTGAATGTTATCAAAATGATTTCAATTTTTTTTTAGCTTACGCTGTATCCCTGTGTCGCGAAACTCAACGTCTTCTGCCCGTATTCTGTCTTGCTACCAGAGCAAGGAAATGAATTTATTAAATGGTTAACTTCCCCGAGTGGGAATCAAATCCAAAACAGTCACGTTTACATTCACATGCTTGTGCCCCTGCGCCACGACGGCGTCTTTAAATATAAATGATTATTTAATTTATCTAAAAATTTTATAATTAAATATTTCTTAACAAGCATGTACAGAAAAGTAGGTAGGCATTTTTTTAGAAAACGTATAATCCTAAGTGTGGAATAACACTTATAAATATAAAAAATAGTAGCTGGCTTTTCAAATTTAAATTAATATTCTTTCTGCTATGAAAGCACAATTTTCATTATATCAATTCTGAATTTTTTGCATCGTTTCAAAAATTTTGGAAGGGCGACGTTATAATGGTAAATATTTTGCCTTTTTAACGAGGTAGTAATGTTATTACGTTCGCCCAAAGGGGTTGGACGCGTCACGCTAAATTTAAATCCATAGGTTTCGTAGAAAAAAATTATCTTAAAAGAATAATTTATCTTAGGTAGTTTTAAATACAGTGTTTTTGCTTATTTGTAGTGACATTAAAATAAAATAAAATAAAACAAATGCAAACTTGCAAAACAATCTTAAAGATATTCTCTAAATATAAATATATGTCTAATTAAACAAAGTTATAATAACTTTTAAATAATTATTGATAATAAATAGCCATAAGAAGATCAGCTTCACGCTGTATCCCGCACACTGCAGGGTAGGCAGAGGGAACGTATTGAAGGACACTCCGTTCCTCACTTTCTGCCGAATTCCAGAGGCATTGCGTGTTGAGTGGCAGAACTCTACGCCGCGCCATAAGAAGATATCAACAAAATTTTAGCTCATTTAGTTTCTTTATAATTTTATTTCATCAAAAGTGGAATAACTGTTTAACAAAGCTTGAAGATTCTACCTAGTGATTGTTTAAGAATTGTGATTTCAAGAAGAAAAAGGAGATAATTTGAAACCGCACCAAAATAGAGAAATATATTTATTTATACCTTATTTGTAAAAAGACCAGTCCTGGCGCAGGGGCACAAAGTGTGACTGTAAAATATTTACTTAAATTTATATTTTCATTTCTTCGCTCTGGTGTCGAGAGAAATCGCGGTGTAGAGTTCTGCCACTCAACACGCAATGCCTCTAGAATTAGGTAGAAAGTGGGGAACGGATTGTCTTAACACTAGGTTCTCTCTGTCTGCCCTGTGTGATATAATAGATACAGCGTGAAGCTGATTTTTTTATTTGTAAAAAATAGTAAATTTCATTTTTTTTATTTGTAAAAAATAGTAAATTTCAAATAAGTTGATATCATATTCGTATCGTAAAGTTGTTCACAAAACTTAATTTATGTTGGACTCGTTAAGTTCGTCGTTTGTTGCGGTTGTCCGCGTCACTGTTAACAAAATAAGCAACAACAGCAAATAAAATGCAAAGGTCTCTGAATTTATAATTAAATTGTGTTTGCGGACGTCTCTCGAATATCGTCGTCGTTTAAACTCCTATTAAATATATAAAAATACTAATTATTTTGATATTTTTTTATGTTTTAATTTTTATTGTAAGTAACAACTGGTTAGCAGCTTTTTCACTGAATTCTGGAAGCAGTGGCGGAACTCAACTCCGCGCTTGGCCTTGACACCAGAGCGAAGAAATTAATATAATAAATATTTAATTTCCTAATTAATGTATATTAATATTTTCCTAATACCTATAGTAAAATAACTACATTCAGCTACTAATGTTGCATACGTAAATGTAGTTAATACGTGGGATGTATAACTCATATTTTGTATCAACTTTCAAGTCACGTTGGCTAAAGGGGTGAAGCCGTAAATTCGTCGAAATTCTGGAATAGCAGTCATCATACCCTCAGTCCTCGTTTCTGCTATGATCGTCTCATTTCTTTTCGTTTCCTATATTAGCTTACATATAAATAGACTGCATTTTTAGATATACGATTTATCAATACTGTACATTTATGTCGTAAACATAATTGAGAAACAGAGAAAACAAAATACATTATGAATACAATTGAGAAAACAATAGAAATAAACCACTAGCCTTACTAAAAATACAGTTCCGACCAACGTGACGTTAGTGGCTGTCATACTTCGATGTTGGTAACAATAGCTTTTAATATGAATAACTTATGATTGAGTGTTTTCCGTTAAATGAATCACTGGATCTATGTAGTGAAATTAGTTAATTAGATTCTGTTAGTGGGTGTGTTATCATTATTAATAGTCGACCTAGATGTGCTCAATAGATCGCCAGAGGCGCCCCCTAAAATTTATCAATCGTTCACATCGCGTTCATTTCCTTGTCAGTTTTTTTGTACCAAAACAAAATATTTTTAGATTTATACAGTTAAGTATTTTTGTTTGTGTACTTATGTATGTGTTATAATATACACGAGCTATAATAGAACATTGCAAAGTTAAAAAAAAATTTCATGAGAAGAAAATTTGCTCCTTATAAATGCTTATTAATTCGGGGAGTTTTTTTTAATTAAAGGTCTGAAGGAATATCTCGATATGTAATAAAATTTCTGCTATAATTATTATTATACGTACGTCTTACGTATATTCAATAATTACATAAGCTACTTCCACGTGGTAAAGGCTGTATAATTGGCATATGAAAGTAATATGGCGAAGGTTATAAGATTGATGCACACCAAGTTTACAAAATATTTTAGTTATAAGTTAGACTGATATAGGGGAGTTGTGCTTAAGATAGCATACGAAGATAAGACGACACACTACCAATATTGATTTAAATACCAACTACTACCAATATTTGCGCTAAGTGCGATCTTATAACGTTTTAGAGAGTGTCTGTCGATGATACTGAAATTAATTTTAATGGAAAGTAAACGCTCATTGGCAAGTAATTCATGTTTTCGTAATTTTGAATAGCAGAAAATTTTGCCTTCGTTTTTGCTTGGTGGTGAAAATACACGTAAGGTAAGGGTTTTCTATTAGAAGTCATTTTTAATATAAAATAGGCTTTTTATATGATACAACTAACGCTAAAAGCGCGTTCTTACCTATAAACTTTTGTCACAACTGTTACAATAAAATTCATATATCTATTGGGTAAGATGACATACAAAACGTGAGTATAAGATGGCATACTGACCAAATTTTAACTGGAAAGCCATTTTCGCAGCCAGTAGAAAAGTGCGTACTTAATTAAATTGCCATTGCTTAAATCTACTTCTACAGGAAAGTCACGTGTGAACAAAAAAGTCAGTGGATCGCAGGTTATGACGTCTAGTCCATTTAAAAATGAAATAAAGGTAACAGTAAATCAGAAAAAAGAAAATCCCTTAAAAGAGCAGAAGCAAACTAAACATGTTATTTTTGAAAACGTAGACGTGAAGTCTAAACCACCGCCCGAAAAATACAAAGTTACACCTCTAAGAAATGCATATCCACACGAGGTCGAAAGAAATTTTGACGATCCCTACGCTAATAAAAACGCGGAAGGTAGATAGATACCAGAGATAATGATGACATACGTTTAAAGTCTAAGATGACTTACTATGTCATCTTACCCTATGGGTATGTCGTCTTACGCCGGTCGGCCTAAGTGCGATTTATATATGTTTTCTAATTGTATGTGGCTTTGATTGTTCTGAAACTAACATAATTTCGTTGATTATGATATATATGATAATATGCGCAGTATGCTGATCTCACATGACTTCATTTATTTCAAATACTTGTCTTGAAAGAAAAAGTATGTCATCTTAAGCACAATTCCCCTATATAGGTTGATACATACTACGTACACGCAGTTCAGATTTTATCAGGTCTACTGTCTAACCACATATGTGTATAGGAGACCATAGTTATAAACTTTATGATTTTCGGAACTCAGTGACGACGTCGCCCGGGGTAATATTTATTAGAAAAACATTCGGTTTTGCGGTAGTCGTTTACGAGGGAACAACTCATAATATATTTTGATTATGGTCCATTTGTTCGTGGGTTGCCGATATTGACTCTTTCTATATGCTATGCTTACCTTTGAATGTTAACATTGTGTACCGATGAATTTGAATGAGAATGCGATTTCGTCAAATTTACATAACGCCGTCAACAAAAGCGGCTGGCTGCATTATAATATATTTAGAAACGACATGAATATTTTGTTGTAATACAAATAAATTTTATTTTTGGAGTATACAACAATCAAAAATTATAGTAAAAACTAACAATATCATAATAATAAAGTCAGAAAATTTTTTTTAATATACGTCGTATATTTTTGTGTTTCTCCATTGCATATACTTATTGGTGCAGTTGCAAAAGTCTTACTCATAATATGTTTAGTTCAAGAGCATAAATATTTGTTGCTGTGAATTGATATCGAATGTGTGGCAGCCGTTTGATTTTTTTCCTATGATTTTAACACAAAAAATTACGTATTATATAATCTTTCTATGCCGCATATAAGAAAGACAGTGGCTTGGCTTGTGTTTGTTTTCAGTAATTTTTTCAAGGTAGACAGAGAGTATGTAGTGTTAAGACACTTTGTTCCCATTTTTTCGCCGAATTTTGGAGACATTGCGTGTTGAGTGACAGCGAAGAAAATGGAAATAATAAATATTTAATTTAACCGGATGGGAACCGAACCCACAACCCACTGCGTTTACAGTCACATTTTGTGCGACTAGCTCAAACCTCATAACTCTGTAAATAATGAAATAAATCTTACAAACTGTCACCATAGACGCGCTATTAAAACTACTCATAAATTTTAATATAACGTGTAACATTCGCCATTATTTAACGAGACGATGTAAACACAAAATACAAGATGTAATTAGGATGTAAAACGTTTGTAGCATGTCGTACGGTCCGCGAGCTGCTGGAGAAGTTTGAAATAAGTCCCATTACTGGAGCACCTGTTTGCGGTCGAGCGCTTTACGTGGCTGACATACTTTCTTTCTATGCATAATGTTGCGTTATCTTTTTTTAGCTTCACGCTGTATCTCGCATATAGCTGCGTAGACAATGGGAACCTTATCCTAGTGTTAATTCACTCCGTTTCTATTAAGACGCTTCAGTTCCCCACTTTTTATTGAATTCTGAAGACATGGCAACACCGCACCTTGTCTCGACAGGAAAGGGAGGTATAGCGGACGGTTTCGCTCCGCTCTGGTATTAGATTTAATGGATTGCTCGATTCTCATCATTGGATTTAACGGATTGCTATATATCTTCAAAACGCTATCATTATTAATTAAGCCTACAATAGTATTATTTTATGAAGAGGAATTTTTTTCGTCAGTCTTATAATTTCCAAATAGGATAAGTAAATCAAAGAGGATTTTCAACCTTATATTAAATAAAAAAAATATTTTAAGCTCTCATTATATTATAATAGTTTTGGATTTGAACAGCATCCTTATTTTTTATATTTAGGTACCTACCCACTACATGTTTTATAACTACACAAACTAGAAAAATGAAGACGTGTCACCATATAATATTACAAAAAAAATGTTTTAAAATAAAAATTTGCTAATCTACAGTGTGAAAGATTTTGTTGCAGAAAGAAAAAGTGTCGGTTAATGGTCATCAGGTCGTCGCGGTGAACGTGGTAATTACGGTAACTATACCGCCTTAATGAGAACGAATTTCTACGGAATACAAATTTGCTATACGCTGGTAAAATGTTACCTCTCATTTAGGTATCTCGGAGTGGAAATTAAAGTGGCACTTCGAAGATTTTTCTCTTGCTCCTCGTAAATTAATGCCTGGCCACTATTTAAGGCGCCTTCGCTAAGCGTCCGTGACCTCATCTGTTAATGACTTACCAACTTCTTATATCGTGTGGCATAAAACAATGATAGTAACTATATTTACAACATATGCAATATTTTTTTTTATTTTATTTAAAAATTTTGTATTTAATATTATATAACAGCTTATATATATTTTTAAATATATTAAACAATTTTCAACGCGATTTTCAAAGTTATTTATAGTATTTTTTAATATCTTAACTTAGTATCCATGAGAGATACTACATATATTGCAGCGTTTTAAATCTTTTAACGGGATTTACAGATAAAATCGCGGAATAAAGTATGGACGTGGAAATCCATCGAGACTGATAAGAAAATTCCGCGTCACACGTGAAGGAATCCGATGCGAGCTCGTATGCTCCACGCTGGAAGCTTTATATGCTTTTACATTACGAACATATCTGAACCTTTAAACAAAATTATTTATCGAATAAATATTGCTTAAGCTTAACGGAATTAAAATGTTGTGAATATTTCTTACTTATTGTGTGTTTAAAGATATTTATTTCTCAAAAAAGACATAATAGTCACTTACATGAGATTTATATAATTAATGTTTACAAATTAAAATTTTACAAGTCAGTCTTAATACTTGCAAAATGGTCTTCATTCTTACTTCGTCTTGCTTCACTTAACTTAGTACAAGTAAGGTACAAATTTATATAATGATTATTTCTAGTGGGTAGTAATTTTCTTTAAATATAAAGTTGTAGATACAATGCGTGATTTTATAATATTTTTATAGTATCATTTTATATATTTATTTAGGATAGTTTATGAAGTGATATTAGGATAATTTAGATTTAATAAGTATTAAGAGAATAAAGAGCTAATCACAGTAAGCCATTATTATAAAATTTATATAGGTATAACAATTTTTAAGTGTATTCCGAATAATTTGTAAGAATATGTTTACATAATTTGGATTTAAAAACATTATACAAGCTTACGTTTCTTATGTCGTAGGGTAATCTATTATATAGTAGCGCCCCGTCAAATGTAATGTTTTTCTGGGCAAATTTTGTTCGGACCTTCGGTACAACAACTAAGCTGCCACGGCGAGTACTACGATTATATATTTGTGAGTTTTTAATAAAGGATAGGTTTGTATGGATGTTACGGTTTATAATTTTTTTAATTAAGATGCATGTGTTGTAAGTGTATAGTTGCTTAATGTTCATGATTCCTAACTTAGTGTATATTGTTTTTGTAGGAGTAAGATGGTGATAGTGGAATAACATTTTTACTAATTTGTTTTGTTTAATTTGTAGTTCGTGTAATTTAGTTTTCGATGAGTTTCCCCAAATTTCAATTAAGTAGCTTAAGTGGGATTTTACTAGGGAATTGTAGATGTTGTATCTAAGTTTTATAGGAATGCATCGGGACACGCTTCGCAATGAGCCCAAGAGGGATGAAAGTTTCTTACTTATATGATTAATTTGGTGGGTCCACATAAGGTGACTGTCTAACCTCAGGCCCAGGTATTTTTCGTGGGACTTTTGTTCTATAGTTACATTATTGACTACTAATGGATTATGAGATGGAACTATTTTATTTTTCTGGTGAAATATAACATAGCACGTTTTTGTGGTGTTTATGGTCAGTAAGTTAAATTTGAGCCACTCAGATAGAATATCCAAATCGTTTTGGGCTTGTATCATAATATTATTAATGTTGGTCCCAAAATAAAAAAGACACGTATCATCTGCATATAAAGTAAGATGACCCCTTAGCCCCAAAAATGCTATATCATTTACGTAAAGTAAAAACAACAGTGGACCTAGTATAGAACCCTGGGGGACGCCGCAGGTGATTGGTAGGATTTTGCTTTGGGTTTGATCTATTTTGACCGATTGATACCTATTACTCAAATACGATTGCAATAAATTCAAAACTTTGTCCTGGATACCATAGCGTTTAAGCTTTCCAAGTAGCAGTTGGTGGCAAACAGTATCGAATGCCTTTTTCAGGTCAATGAACACGCCCAAGGCAATATGTTTTTTGTCTAGGTTTAGTTTGATTTTATTTATAAGGTCAAGTGTTGCAGCTAGGGTGTTGCTTTTGGCTCTGAAACCGTACTGGCGATCGGAAATAATTTTTTGGCTATCAAGATGATTCGTCAAGCGCTTATATATAATTTTTTCTAAGATTTTAGAAAGTACTGGAAGTACCGAGATCGGACGATAATTACCAGGATTCGATTTAAGTCCAGATTTATAAATAGGGGTTATTTTAGCTATTTTAAGACTAGGAGGAAATATTTCATCGACTATGGCTTTGTTAAAACATTTGGACAAGCTTGGAGCTATAAGGTTCACTACGCGCTTTATAGCTTTAACGCAAATTTTATCAGTGCCCGAGCTTAAATTTGAATCTAATTTGTTTACAATTTTGATAATTTCCTCAGCTGTACATGGTTCAAGAGAGGATAGTACGTCGTAAGAAACAAAATTTAACAAAAGTGAGCAGTTTTGAGGATTGTGATATTTACTCGGGATTTCTTTAGCTAATGTTGGGCCAATGCTTGTAAAATATTCATTAAAAACCTCACAAATCTCGCTCAGTTCGGTAATGTCTTTCGAGTTTACAGTCAGTTTGTGGGGGGCGCTACTATATGTAATGTTTTGATTGGCTAATCGCTTAATAAGATTCCATGTTTTTTTAGAGTTATTATTAAATTGCTGGAATAGTTTAAAAAAGTATTTATTCTTGGTTATTTCGATTAGTTTCAGGGTAGCCTCTCTTGCTGTAATAAGATTATTTTCTATTATTTCATTACTAGGATCCTGTTTATGTTGGTACCACAAATTGTTTCTATAGGTGATGTTTTCACATATCTCGCTATTGATCCAGTCTTTTTGTAATGGATTCAGTATTTTCATTTTGGAAATTCTGCTTTCGTTTAAGCATTGTTTGATTTTGTTTTCCAGTAGGGTATAATTACTTTCTATAGTTTCAAAATTTGTTTCCAACATGTTCTTGTATAGTTTATCGTAGTTAACGGCTTCATATCTTTTGCGTAGTATTTGGGCAGGTTTGAATTTATTAATTTGTAGATATATTTGTTTATGGTCTGTCATCGCTGAGTTGATTATTGTAAGTTTGAAATCATGGTCTTTCAGGTTAGTCATAACATGATCAATAATTGATTTTTTTGTAATGGAATCTCTTGTGCAATATGTTTCATTAATTTTATTTAGGAACTTGTAGCCTGATTCTCTGATCATTTGTTTATAGTTACTTACTCTGTAACTTTTTGTTAGCAGGTCGATATTGAAGTCTCCCATAATTATCGCTCGTTTGCGTTGTTGTAATTGTGTTTCATAGTCTTCCAAGAAGGTCTTAAAGTTTGTGTCTCCTGGGTTGTACACCACACCGATGTCTAAAGAAAATCTGTTGACGTGAATCCATAAGTAATTATTGCCATTCAAGTATATCGATTCGATTAGATTGTGTTTCAGGTTGTTGTGAATGTAGATTGACACACCACCTCCTCTCGTATCAGTCCTTATATTGTAGTAGTGAGTATAATTAGTTATTTGTAGTTCTTGCGCTTGGTCTTCAGTAGCTATCCAGGTTTCTGTGAGCAGTATGATGTGTATAGTTGACGGCATGGATTGTAATATACATTTTAACTCATCAAATTTACCTTTTTTACGTATACTTCTTGCATTTAGGTATAGAAATGATAAGCGTGATTTATTTGTATGTATATCTTGGTAGTCGGTAACTATTTGATAAGTTATATTAGCTACTGGCTTAGACTTGCTTAATAGTGTTTTTAGTTTTTTGATTCCATGTTAATTATGGTTGGTGTTCCTTGTATATACTTTATTGTAAGGTTCGTTTCTCCGCTAGCAGTACGTCGCTTAAGTTCATCTTTTACATATGTCAGATATTTATACTGGGTTGGGGTTTGGTCTGAGAAGAATTTGACATTAGCAGGAAGTTTGTCTTTGTTCCGTAGTAAATATGTAGTTTGTTCGGGATTAGCAAAACATACCTTGAGCTTGCGAGGTTTTTCAGGATTGTATTTGCCGAGGCGAAAAAATTTCTCTGGTTTGGAAATATCATTTTTTAATGATGTGATAATTTTAATTACTTCGGATTCGTCGTTGAGATATCGTTCTTTAATGTTATCACCTGCTGGTTCTGCCACGCCGACCATAATGATATTACACTCTCTCTTTTTACGTTCTTGAATTTCTCGCATTATACTCTCGTTGACTTGTAACCGGTTAACACTTGTTTCTGACGTATTGGGATCGATTTTACTTACAGTGTCAGCAATTGTTTTTATTTTATTCTCCCCGTGCGTTACCTTCGCTTGAAGTTGTTTAAGTTGATCGTTTATCTTACTTTGCTCTTGTAATATTTGTGTGGTTGTATTATTGAAATATTGTATATTCGTCTTTAAATCAGTTATGTCTTTTTTAACTTCTGCGATGCTTTCATTCATTTTGCTCATTAACTGTGCGTTAGAATCGACGTAGTTTTCAAGCAGAGAAGTAATACGTGACAGTTCATTTCGGATAGTTTTCATGTCTTCAGAGCACTGGCATTCGCGATCCAACGGTTGTTTCCGCTTTCGAAGAGTTATTTGCGGATCTACAGGTTCATTATTTAATTTAGATAAGTCTGGTTGTGATCCACCAGCACGGGTGGTGTTGTGGGTTGGAGATCGCATAGCTTTCATTATGGTTAGAAAATATATATAGCCACATAAATCACAACAAATTATTTGTTCCAATAACTCACTGTGTATGCAACTTTATTGTATGAACAAGCACTTGCACTGCGGTGTCGATGAGAACGTCGCAACACTTTCCTTATAGGAATATGGAGCTAATTACTTTGTACGTAGGGTTTTATTTTGCAAGGCACTAATTTATTATTTTTAATAAAAATTAACACACGTCTGTTCAGATCACGGTCGACTGACTGATTGACTTATTGACTGACTTATTGTAGAAAAAATATATTTACAAGTATACGATTAGAGCACTCAACAGTTTTAAATTAAGTACTAGTAGTGAATTTCTTCCTCATTTCTTCGCTCTGGAGTCGAGGCAAAGCGTGGCGATGAGTTCCGCCGCTCAATACGCAATGCCTCCAGAATTTGACGGAAAATAGGGAACGGAGTGTGTTAAGACTAGGTTCCCTCTGCTTGCACTGCTGTGTGCTGGATACAGCGAGAAGCTGATAAGTCGTAACTTTATAACGGCGAAAACCCCGCATTGAGTCCTGACAGTCAACACACGATACTGTGAAAAATTTGGCGGAATGTGGGGAACGGAGTGTCTACTCTCTGCCTACCCTGCTATATGCGGGATACAGCGTGAAGTTATAATAAATAACTATATAATTAGCCTTGTCGTTAAATCGATGCAAAACTGAAACCAAAAAAATTTATCACAAGTAAAACATTGTGATATACATACCATTATAAACTCAATACAGAATATTTATTTAACATATTTTATAATTAATGAGGCCAGTCTTGGCGCAGCGGCACAAAAGTGTGACTGTAAAACCGACTGGTTGCCACTTACGTTCGATCCCCACTCGAGGAGATGAAATAATTACTTAATTTTATATATATTTCCATTTCTTCGCTCTGGTGTCGAGGCAAAGCGCGGCGTTGATTTCTGCTACTCAACACGCAATGCCTCTAGAATTCGTCGGAAACTGGGGAATGCAGTGCCTAAACACTAGGTTCCCTCTGTCTACCCTGCTGTGTGCGGGATACAGCGTGAAGCTGATTTTTTTTTAATTAATTATAATTAAATAATATTAATAATATTATAATATGGTTTATTTTTATTACGATAATCACACTATCACTTAGAAAATAAATTGCTTTCGTGCATATAGGCCGACAATCTTACATGATAGAGTATGATCATTATTCGATCAAACATTTGTGGAGCTCTTACCACGTCTCAACAGTTAACAATGTGCCGGAATCAACACCAATATACGAGTATGTATGTAAATGATGTGTCTTATGTTTTAGTAATCTGAATAAATATACTGTAATAATGTTGTTATTTACTGCATTATGTATATTTTAATAAGCGTGTATAATTGTATATTGTATAATTATGCGTTAAGTTCCGCCATCCAACACGCAAAGCCTCCAGAATTTGGTGGAAAATGGGAAACGGAGTATCTTAATCATTGGCGTATCTTGATATAGTTTGTGGTGGAGGGCTTGGACTTCGGCTTTGAACAGATATGTATGTGTAATTGTTTTTTTATTTTTTTAGGAGCAAATTTTTTGTAAGTAAAATTTCTGGGGTACCAGACACCACGGGCACCAGATTATTCTGGGGTGCGTTAGGTCGAGATACGTTCTTAGTATATCTCTGTAGGTATAGTCCGCACTCACTACTAGTTAGTCACTAGTATGGACTAAGACAGCAAATAGTACCGTACACGCCTGGAGTTAGAAACGTGAACAATGGGAACAAAATCGTAATTACTTTCCAAACCGTTTCCTATTTGCCAACTACGTAATACCATTTTGAGACAATACTTGTTTAATTCTCTTTTGATTTTTATTTTAATTTCTTTAAGCTTAATGTCTCGAATTAACAATTTTTTCGAAATCCCCGAATATTTTGTATTAACTCTTACGAGCAGTTTTAACTGCTCGTAAGAGTTAATACAAAATATACCTTCAAATTACGTATATATTTGCTTAAAACCTACGAATTAACGATTTTTTAATATTGCTATATTATTAGTAATGTTATTAGTAATATTATTAGTAATGTAAATATCGCTGTTTGACACTGTTGTTTTAAATTTAGGATTTATGGCTGATAAACGAAAAATTTGATAAACGAAAAAATCTATATATTTTTTAAAATGAATCGTAGACCATTCTAACTGTATAATGTATTAATAAATCTCATTTTAACAAATTACTTGATATAACGAATATTTTTTAAATTCCCTTCAGTATCGTTTAATCGAGGTTGCACTGTAAGCAACGCCGGGTTTTTGCATTGGTGCCAGGATATATTTTTTAATATTTTCATTTCTTCCCCCATTCTTTATTCGAAATTCTCGAGTGGGGATCGAACCTACAGCCGTCGCGTTACAGTCAACAAGGAGGTCCTTGTTCCCTGCGCCACAACGGCTTCAACAATAATTGTAATGAAATATGGTAGATTCGATACAAATATACTTTAGTTATTTCAAAGAGACACTTTAAAAATTTTTAGAAAGCATACGACCAATAGAAAATTTTAGCACGTTTTATCCTCCATTTAGCAACGCCTAAAATCTCTTCATGCATTTAGGAATAAATAATAATAATTAATATAATAAAAATAATTAAAAAAACCCTACTTAAAATATCTAATCACTGAACCACCAATTAAAAAATATATTTATTTAGATACTTATTATCTCGCACTTCTCAAAGTATAATATATAACACATATCTGCTATATTAAAAAAGAAAATGCCGATATGAATTTTAATTTTTGATTTGTTGACACATACAAACTTACATACACACTTTTAACACATTCGCTTGGGTAACTAACACGGATCATCATTCCCAAATATTATTCAATTCAAACTGATGAACCTCCTTTTTTGAAGTCGGTTAAAAATTAAATTATTAAATAAAAAAATAATATATATTCTTGTAGATTTACCGACTGTAAAGTAAATCAACATTATATGTAAGTACGTGCAATTATGACTTTATTAAAGGTAAACCTTTGTATTTAACTACACAATCGTGTCTCATTACTACACGTGATCATTTGAGTGTATAACGCGTTCGTGTTGCGGTGATATTAATTAATGGACGCGAATTCCTCCACTACCACATCATATTATTTGGAATGTTAAATTATATCAGAAGAATAATATATGTATATATATTGACAGAAAATTATGTTTTAGTATGTATTTTTTTTAAAAAATGTTACGTAAGTGCGATTGAGTTATTTTTCACTAGTTTTATAGATATTTGAGCGTAATAATGGGTTTTTCGTATTACTTCTTTAGTAGATTTGTATAGTTGTTGAGCCCTTTAACCGTGAAAATGTTGGAAAACTTTTAATGATCTTCGTCATCTTCAATGTTTTGTAAAAAAATAACTACTTTGACATAACATAAAGAACAACGTGAAAAAATGAAATTTTAATACTGTCAAAAAAAATGCCTTTTCTGATATCAAATTCTATTATCATATTAGAATTACAATCTCATAGTGCTTGCGAAAAATAATAAACATTTTGTGAGGCTAATTATGTTTATTTTTCTCTTGTATATAGGATTAAGAAAATGAAACAGAAATCTTTTTATATAAGTATATTTTCTCGGTAGATCGTCGAGGAAGGTCACGTAAGAAGTAATAGGACTAAGTAAGTTAAGTTTTTTCCGTTGTTTACGTCCAAAAAAAATTAACATCAAAACGATCAGGTAATATCATTTAAATTTGTTCGATATTAACTTTAAAAAGTATATTTCTACAAACAACAAACTTATTGATTAAAATACATATGTTTTAGCCCCCAAAAATATATATTTTGGTCAATATGCGTTGTATCTTTGCTTTTTTATATGTATAAAATCAATTTAATAAATTGGGCTATTTCCGAGGACGCAGCTGTCATAGTGTTTCGACTGATAGCAGTCTTTTTTCTATTGCCGATAGTAATGACAGTTTCAAAACATTTTGAATATTTCTTGTTCAAGTCGTGGCAAACGGGTCGGGGTCAGCTCGAATGTTGTACGAAATTAGAAAAGTTTAAATGCGCTGTGGGATTGCTGAAAAATTCTATTGGCAGATGCATATGCTATTTTTCTAAAATAAAAGAAAAAATATATTTTTAGATTAAGTATAATATAAAATACATAGCTATATAGTATAATGCTATAATAATAAAGTACCAGTACAATTTTAAGCGGAAATAAGTAATGATTCAAAAGCGAGTCGACGTTTCGTGGCACGTCTCGTCGCGAACTTTGGTTAATTGAATAAAACCAACTAACGCGTTCATGACATAAAGTGCATAGCTAATTGAAACTGTGCGACCCCAGAGTGAAGTTAAACTATTGATGTTTTAAGCGAGATACGCCATACTTGCTGAAGTCGGAAGTGGCTTGAGATTCAGTAATAATGCTGGGTAACAGTGAACGTGTCGAAGATATTAATGAAAATGGAAGGTAAATTAAGAATTATTTAAGAAATAAATTGAATCAGCTTCACGCTGTATCCCGCATACAACAGCGTAGACAGAGGGAACCTAGTGTTACGACAATACGTTCTCCACTTTCCGTTGACTTTCTCGAGGCATTGCGTGTTGAGTGTTGGAACTCAACGGCGGGCTATTAATAATTCCCTTCCTCTAGTGGGGATTGATCCTATAACCGTCGCGTTACAGTCACACCATTGTGCCTCTGCTCCACGACTACCTCAACAAAATTTATACTATTATATTAATTTTTACCAAACTAAGGCCAGTCATCGCAGATGCAATTCTAATTAAGTAGAGCTGGCTGTCGTCTCGTGAATGTTAAATTAAATGAGCAAGTGATTGCTCAGCGCCGGCGCCCGGCAAGACGGAGTGCTGTATCGTTCGTTGTTCAAGACGTGCTGACACGAAGTGGGATGCGATATCCCTCCTAGATATTACTAAATAAAAATGGCATCGCTATATTATCTACAACTATCATGTATGTAGGAAAGATAGTATAACATTTATTTACCTTAAATATAATTATAGTGGGGAGTGGAGTGTCTGAGCACTAGGTTCCCTCTGCCTACCCTGCTTGTGCGGGATACAGCGTGAAGCTGATTGGATTTTATAAATATAATTATAAATTGATGTTTCGTGTAGGTTAGAGCGAAGTAATGAAAATATTAAATATGTCATTTCTTTTAGTGGGATTTGAACCTCGTTCTGACCTGAACTTGTCTCGTTCACAATTACACGCCTGTGCCCTTGAACTACGACTGGCCTGTAGATTTAGTAATATATTTTATTCTTTTATTATTAATATATTAATTGTTATTAATTGATTTATTTTTTTTAATTATTATTTATTGAATGTACCTAAGGTGCACGAAATATTATACTACGTATATTAATATTATTTATTAATACATTTGCTTTCGAATATAGACAATAAGAAACAACGTAAATATTTGCAGTATATATTTTTAGTTCTGCAGAGTTAGTCGGATGTAAGATATGATATTTTTTGTGAGTATGATGTCGCGCGGTCTATGCCGCTCACGATCCACTCCAAGTTTCAACTCACGTCGAGCAACGGGGTAAGACCGCAAATTCGCCGAATTTTCCTAATGACCGCCATCACACCGACAGCTATCTTCTTGTGCTTGAGAACTTCATTACAATTCGTTCTACTTACAGTAGCTGATATATTTATAGCGTATTTATAAAGGGACAAATGAAATTCTTTACCTTCGAAATTAACAATTATGAGAAGTTTTTTGTAATGTAAATACTTTTATTAAGAATTAAATTGAAATATGACATCTCTTATACGTATAACTTAGTTATTAATAAATCTCGTATTCTGAATGATTTTTACTTTTCGATTATGTATTAGTATTGCAATCTGATCCGGGGAACGAAACATAATTATATTTCAAAATATAATCAGCTATTTCCAAGTACACCATGAAGATGTCATGTTGCCTTCATGAAGTATATTTATTCAAATCATATTACAACTTCTTAAACTACATACCTATGTAAGTATGTTATCGTTTAATGATTGGTAATGTGTTAATAGAACAGAATAGATGATAAAAAATATATAATCGTAAAGATAGATAAAAAATGTTCATATTTAAAAGTAGGTATAATAAAATTATATTATTTTTAGTTTCACGATTTTGTCACGCATATTATAGGGCAGTTCGAGAGGACATCGTGTTAAGAGTTGAGACATTCCGGTCTCCGTTTGTTAAAATATAGAATTCCTTATTAATAATTAACAGAAACTGTAGTTATGCTAAAGGTGAATAATTTTTTTTAATTTTATGATATTATATATTTTAACAAACAAAATATTTTTGAGACGTCTACAAAAAAACTATCACTAATTGCTTGTAATAATTAGGAGATTTATTGTATTAGTTTAAATGTTATGTTCTATTCTACAATCACTTATTTGAGACTGATGTCCCCAGACGTCCTCCCTTAATTATCTTCTAATACGATATAATTTTAACGTCATAAGCGAACTCCTTATCTATATTATTCTTAATCTGAATATTTTCAAAGCGTCTGTGTATCAATAACAAAAACTATAACTGATTGATTTTACTAATTAGTAAATTTATACTATTAAAGCTAAATGGTATATGTCAATATTTAAGTTGTATGTTTAATTCATCAATCAATACAAGAATATTTATAAGTTTGAACGTCCATTCGAGGCCAAAGTTCCCAGAGGTCTTCCCTTATTTATCTTCTAATACGATCTGATGTAAACGTCGAAAGCGTCCTCTTTATCTCCAACACGAATAATGCACGCCATTCGTCTCCGCCCGATGCCTCATCATCCCGTCCAATCATATTCTTCTTCATTTATCAGCATCATTAAGAAAAACGACCCCGATAATACTTACTTTTATCATTGAGTTGTGGTAAGCTGTTTTTTTTATTTTGATATAAAGATTTTCGTTTTATTGGTCTTTGTGGTGGTATTGATAAATTTGTATGGAAAATAAAATTGGAACGTGTTTTGCTGTAACACGGATTTTCGTTTATTTTAGTTCTTGACAGTTTTGGATTTATTTCGAGAGTTTATAGACTAATTTGATAACAAAAGACTTTAAGACTACGTATACAAAATAACATTATAACAAAATAATTTATAATGAAAATAGATTGTATTACATATTTAGATTTAAGCGAATAAGAAGTATTGTAAGTCGAGGTTCTCCACCTACCCGCTACGCGGAATAAAGTTCGAAGTCTATATTTTTAATTTCATTAAATATCTATCAAAAAGAAACATAATCATATAAAGTGTTAATTTTATAAGCAAAAATCATGTTAAATATTAACACAGACAAAAACACATTCGCGTGCCACTAACATACAAGTCAGGGCGCCTTGTCAGCGGCGACCGTATCAAACGAACGCCCACCCCGAGCTACTAATACCGGGCGGGAAGCGAGTGCTGGTATTGCGATTGTCCGCGGAAATGGCGAGCTGTAACCTACGGCCAAGTTATTGCTTGTACATACCATAATAGTATACTAGCAGTGACTACGTAAGTGCTGGTAAAATATTAATCATTTATATATATTTTTGTTTTTATCTATGTCTGTCTGTCTGTTGGGTTTTAGCGATGCAACGCGCCATGCTATTTTATTCTGGTTCACGCTCAGTCTCGCTTATAGGAGGGTAGGCGAGGCGAGGCGAGGCGGCGGCTTAGTGCACTCTAACATTCCAACTTTCCAACTTTCCGCAAAATTTTCGAGACATTGCGAGTTGGGTGGCGGAACTAGGAAGTGCAAAGTCCAAGGCAATCTTGGTACCGGAACGAGGAAAGGAAAATATTAACAAATAGTAATTAAAATCGGTAATCGACACGTTACAGTCATACGCCTGTGACCCTGAGCGACAAATGCCTCAGAGGCAGGCATATTAATAGATTTCCTAAAATGTGTGTGAAACGAGCAACGTGCCAGTCGGTGCGCACCGGCGCAAATATGTTACTGTAAGCGCGACTGGTTGTGGGTTCGATCCCCATTGATTGTGGTGTGTGGGTTCGATGAAATATTTAATATATTCACTTCTTCGCTCTGGTGTCGAGGCAAAGTTCTGCGTTCATCTCCGCCACTCAATATGCCACTATGTGTCTTAACACTAGGTTTACACCGTCAGTCAGTCAGTCAATCGATCGGTCGGTCGCTCGGTCGGTTGGTCGGTCGGTCGGTCGGTCAGTCAGCCAGTTAAGTCCAAATATGAACTGAATAGCCATATTCTGTAGATGGTCCAACTTGTTGAGGGGAGTTGGAAGTAGTTTACAGTAACATGCATCGGCGTAATCAAGAAGACGAAGGAGAAGATTTTGGGCAAGAGATATTTTAGTTTTAGTGGGAAGGATTTTTTCCAACATAACATAAATTTGTTTAGTCTTAAGAATGCAGAAAATAAGGAACAGACTGTCTTAACACTAGGTTTCCTCTGCCTACGCCGCTATGTTCAGGGGTACAGCGTGAAGCTAAAAATAATATTTAAATTATTCATACCATTTTATGAAAAAGCTATTAATATAAAGTAATAATGCAAATTCTGATATAATAATTAATACTTACGAATACAAAATGTACATAATAAAGGTACATAAGCTATACTTATGTGTTTGACAGCCGTAAATTATAAGTAATCGTTCTCCATTTACACGTTAAATACTAAGCGATTCATATTTTTATTTGCATATTATAGTGAATATGCAGTTTAGTAAATATATTCTATCACATCTAAATATATTTATTTTAATATGTAAAGAACATACACGTGAAAAAACTGATTGAAATCTGTATGCGAGTAAGATAAAGGCTTGGGTGCCTTAAAGAAAATAATGTATTACATATATAAAGATAGGACTTAATGCAAATAAATAAGCTTCACGTTGTATCCCGCACACAGCAGGGTAGACACAGGAAACCTAGTGTTGTTCTAATTCTGGAGATATTGTGTGTTGATTGGTGGAACTTAACGCCGCGCTTTACCTCGACACCAGAGCGAAGAAATAAAAATATAAATGTGAATAAATGTTTCAGTTCTTCGAGTGGAGATTGAATTGATTGAAACGCCACGAAGCAGCCTGGCCGTAAGGGACTGGCCGTATTGCAAGATCAGTGTAAACGGAAAGATATTAGAACGATTGGAAAAAATAGTACCTATATGTGGTAAGGGTAATATGTGAGAGGTATGTTATTGAAAGGCGTATTGCCGCCGGTAACAGAATTATCGGTGGTTTAGCTGCATTGATCATGAAATTTCAGCATGGCTGCACGCTTAGCTGCATATAATGTAGTGCTGGTATCGACGCTGTTATACCGCAGCGAAATGTGAATATTATAGAAGAAGAATTAAAGAAAGATAAATTGTGTTGTGGAGAGGTATGTTCATTGGATATACACAGAGTCAGTCTTCCAGCCCTAATTCGCAATGAAAGGATATATAGAATGACAGGTGCTACTGAGGATGTCACATAGAGTATGAAGGTGTACGTGCTTAGTCAGCTTGGACTCGTTGACAAATAGCAAAAAAGATTTATGCAGTAAGAGTAAAAGGGAACATAAAATCGATGACACTGGTGGAAACATGAGCCCAGACGGCATGTATGAAGAGATAAATGACTGTCATCGATTATGCAAACAAGGCATGTAAAGACTGACTCCTTTGGCACTATACACGAACGCCCACTATTCGCTTGATGTTAAAAAAATAGGTAATTAAAAAAATAGATAAGACTCGAATAGAGTTGCAAAGTTGATTAGATATAATTACCCAGTAAATACCTAAATTAACATACTTCTTTTCATATATCTTCGAATTTTAAACAACATTGTAAATTAAACAATTATAGGAAGATTAGAATTTTAAATTAAATTTATCTTAGTTACTTAAGTAGATAGTTCCATCTAGTCTCTGATAAAACAGCGCTTGTGCCTCGAAGTAAAATTACTACGTATGTTTGTAACAATAAAAACAAGCACTCCAGGCTATTTGTGGGCAAATGAGATGTAAAATACGGAATCTTGCCATTTTAAGAGAATCTCGTAGTTCGCCGACGCAAACAAATAAATCCCCAAATGTTACTCCAACCTCGTTCATCTATGAGCTTCGTAGTCTTGGAACTGTATTGTTTATTTTTTTGCTTAAGATTATTTTGTATATCAATATTAAATTGAGGCCATAAATAAAAGGCCGGTCGTGGCACAGAGGTTCAAAGTGTGACTGTAAAATCGACTGGTTGTGGGTTCGATCCCCACTCGAGGAAATGAAATATTTATTTACATTTATATTTTAATTCATGCGATCTGGTGTCGAGGCAAAGCGCGGCATTGAGTTCCGCCACTTAGCACGCAATGCTTCCAGAATTCCTCAGAAAGTGGGAAACGGTTTGTTTTAACACAAGGTTCCTTCTCCCTACCCTACTGTATGCGGGATACATCGTAAAGCTGATTTAATTTTTTTTAATATTAAATTAATTTAACAATATATAATGAACAAATATGTATGTAATTATTTGCAAGAAATGTTTCTTGCAAATAATTACATACTAGTTTCTTTTTATATTTTTTTTACTATAATGTACTAACTATACTTAAAATAAAAATTAAGTTGAGTCATCATAAAATTCTTAGCCAGACCACTAACTTATAGTTGGCGATTTTTAACGTTTATCAGTCAAAGAGAATAACCGCGTAATAGAGAAGGCTCCCCTCAGGAAGCGCGAAGGGGAGATCAAATATGCTTTAATGAAGTAGTATATCGTCTAGACTGCTTTGAAGCACGTATTAAAATGCATACATTTAGCATTTTAATTACAGGCAGTTGTCTAAAGAGAGTGTGACTGAGGTGGGTGACGGTGTATTGTTACGTACGACTAAAATAATTTATATTCTAAGTAAAAAAAACCCTGAAATTATTTAATATTAATGTAGTTTTTAAGTTTCATTACATAATAATATGATAGTTAGATTTATCTACATATCTTTATAATCTTACAAAAGACAACAGGAAAAGTTAAATAAATCTTTAAAGCTTGAACTATATGTGGATAAACATATTCCAAAACTTTTGAGTTGATAATTGGTGTTCTTCTAATACTCTTATAATAAATACGGCATTGAATTGAATTACTTAAAATACAATAACTTTTTTTACAGTGTCTCTCACAGGTAACTCGAAGAGATAATCGAACCTATTGCATTCCTTGACTGTGAAAGAGCTTGTTCCCCTGCGGCACCTTAAATTAAATTATATTTGTACTAAAATATATATATTATGTAGATTTTTACATAATAACCTATTTTTTTATTACATAAATAGTGCTTAAAACTAAATAGCGTTGCATATCTCTGTATAATATATTGTTAGGCGGGCGGATAGGGTATAATATCAAGTCGAGCAACCCTCGCTATCTCGCGGCCTTATAATGTCGTAAAATGTGGTTGCGACGGTTTGTAGCTGGGATTTCAAAACTTGAGACAAAAACATCTTGATTTATCTTACACCTCTTTTGTTTTATTTTTTATTCTAAGTAGTCTATAATATATTTGCTGCTAAGTTCGGAGTAATGAAATGGTCTTATTTAGATATGGTGCATATTATAAAATACAGCTTAAAAAACGATATTATAGTTTTTTTTTTTAATTTCGTAACAAGAAGTATTGTTTGATATACAAAAAAATAAATTACACAAATCAAAATTAAGGTCATGGACCATGTTGTTATCGTGTTTATATAAATACTTAGTTTAACTACTTATACCACCACTCCTCCAAGGTTAATCGCTTTGCGCGTTAAAATTGACTTGCACACCCTTTTCTTTATCCTTTTGCTTCTCATTTTAATTCAATTTAGTGGATGAGGGAGAAAAACTAATCTTCAGGGTCGGGTCGGGACGCTACAGAGAGATTGGAAGTCATCGGCGCAGTATTGGGACGAACTCATATACTTTTACGACTCGGAAAGTTTTTATTCACGGCACAAGAGATTCGCAATCCGCGCCAACCCTCGTATGTGAACAGTATGCATAAAACACTAAATGTGAATATATTTTTTTATAGGAATGCGAATATCTACACTAAAATATGAACGTATTTTGATGTACGGTCCAATAAATGTTATCACCTAATCCATTGTTAAAAGTTTGTACAACTTAAAAATGTTATCTGGTTTTTTTTAAATGATTTTTTAAAAGTATGTCATAGTTTCTATTATACTATATTTTATATTTTTTATCAAAATAAATTATAATTTTAAATATATTTTAGGATTAAGCGGAAACTTAATTAATATCTTCGGCGAACTAATATAAACCCGATTCAAATTACTATTATGCATAACCATGCTTCAAAGCATGTATTGTAAGAGAACACATTGTAAAATTACCATCTACATTTCCCCACTGTTCTGCGAATGTACCGCTTATTATATTCACATGGCCTCGCCGCCATGTGAATATAATAAGCGTGTTACAACCTAGTGTTAAGACACTCCGTTCCCCACTTTCTGCAGGATTCTGGAGACATTTCGTGTTGAGTGGCAGAACTCAACGCCGCGCTTTGCCTCGACACCAGAGCGAAGACATGGAAATATAAATTTAAGTAAATATTTCATCTCCTCGAGTGGGGATATAACCAACCAGTCGATTTTACAGTCAGTCTCGTGATTCAAATAACTATTACACATAACATGTTTCAGTGCTTGTATTGTAAGAGAATACATTGTTAAATTTTCATCTACATTTCTCCTTCTGTGAATATACCACTTATTATATTCTCATGGCGATGTAATTATCACATTCACATAAAGTATGTTTAAATTACTCTTAACCTAAAAACAGTGGAGCACCGGTTGCCGCATCGTACTCGCCCTCGTACCCGCAAACGCCAAATGATATGCCTAATTAAAGCTATACGGAACCACTTGCATGTAACAGCGCTATAGTAATTAAATTATTCTGTTTGTTTCCTTTTATATAGAGTTTTTTGTGCTTTGAAAATTTGGCGGAAAGTGAGGGAAGGAACACTCCTTCCCTCACTTTCCACTAGGTTCTCTCTGCGTGCTCAGCTATACGTTGAATGAATAAGACTTTTTTTTATAGAAATCATTATCAGCTTTGTAAAACATAATTGATTAGCTGCAAGCTATTAATAATGCAAGTTATTAAATTGTTGAGTTATTATTCTATAAAATTTTCCGAACAAAGAAGAGACACTATAATAGTTTTCCTTATTTACTCATATTTCGTTTTTACGCTCGAGGTTGCCATATATTGAAACAATATATTTCCAAGAACATAAACATTATTTCCACTAAAATACTACAGTGCCAGTTCATAAGATTGGAACGACGACTTATTCCGTACTTTGTTAAACTTATGTCAGACGTTCTGAAAAAGGTTACCGCTTTTGCTTTTAAGATAAAACCTCTCTAAAAGAAAAAGTTTCAGGTGAAATGGTGCCTCAAAAAATTTGTTCAAACCACATTTTTCTTCTAACTTATTCACGACATTGGGTTTCTTTTAGAATCTGCAAATTTACTTCGCTGGTTATATTGTATTGTCACGGAATAGTGTTTATCTCAAGAAACTTTGTATCGACATATTACAATATTGTATGTTTAGTTTAAAGATATCAGTTTCACTGTATCCCGCACACAGCAGGATAGGAAGAGGGAACCTAGTGTTAAGACACTCCATACCCATTCCATTTTTCGCCGAATTCTGGGGACATTCCGTGTTGAGTGGCGGAACTCAACGCCGCACTTTACCTCGACACCAGAGCGAAGAAATAAAAATATTTATTTAAATAAATATTTCATTTCCTCGAGTGGGGATCGAACCCACAGCCACTCGATTTTGCAGTCACACTTTGTGACTCTGATTAAAGAATTACAGAAGAAACAAAAGATATACTGTATACAATTTAATTTTGAAACAGTGGTAGCAGCAGCAGCAGCGGCACAGTGTCTGACTGTATACGCGATGTTTCTGCATTCTATTTTACTTGGAATGAATTATTTTCATTTACTAGCTTTGGTATAAAAAACAAAGCGCGACCCAACACGCAATATCTCGAAACTTGGGTACGGAGAGTCTTATTAGTTTAAGACTACATTCCCTTTGCCTATATATATATTTGAAATGTTTGGTTCATTTAAATAATGCATAAAAAACATAAAGAAACATATTTTCCTATGCATATTTTCAATAACTTGAATAAGTTATACAGGGTCGGTCGGGCGTACACAACACGTGGCACCCATTGCTTTACCCATATGTCAACGGGCGGAAGCTTAATCATAACTCTTGCTGTATACAGCACTCTGCACTGTATTTACTGGAGCAATTACCGCTACCTGCGCTAGACTGGCAGTTAAGTTTTAGTTTTGAACTGTGTTACTGGCTTAAGAAAACTTTGGTTTCGTTATGTTTGCCGAAAGTTACCTATTTTCGAAGCGCTCGTAGAACTCGAAAAGCGTTATTGCGATTTTTTTACATTTTTAAATGACTTAGTGTTTTATACTTATTTAGAAAACGTATAAAAAATTGAACGAAGCAAACCCGCGCCTCCTGGAAACCGACCAGGCGCTCTGACCATTAAGCCATACGTTCACATCGAGCTACGTCGAAATTTTTATACGCTTGTTACAACTTATTTATGTTGTTAACATCTCTGTAGGGAGATTTTTACAAATTTCCGCTTCCCAAAGGTAATTACTAAGAATTTTTATACGTTTCCTAAATAAGTAATTTTCTTTGCTAAGTGTGGAATAACACTTTAAAAAATGTTTAAGAAGACTTTGTTTGTTTAATATTTTTCTTTAATGAGTAAATTAGCAAAATGATACAAATAATATATAGATCAAAGAACTTATTAATAATATATAGTTTACTCATCTTTAATCAAAATCTTTAAGGATTCGGTTATTTAATTAACTATAGCAATTACAAGCATAGAGATATTAAATAGGGGCGGCCTGAACTTAAGCTTTGAATAGATATGTTCGTGTAAAGGTTTTTTTTTAATTTTTCAGGCAAATTTTTTGTTAGTAAAATTGTAACTCAACGCACTTTTGTCCCTATTATTAATTTTTCTTTTGTATCTTAATTGTATTATTTAAAAATATAGTATAATTTTTGCTATTATTAACTCACTTTATTAGAATCATATTTACGGGCGCGCTTATGGAAGAAAACTGTGAGTTAAATACGCTGCTTTCACCGCGTGTTTCAATAACAATCAAAGAAATCAATTAATCTGTAATATATATATACTTACGTGAAATTTTGCACTCAATGCCTACAAGTGCTTTTATTCAAAGAAAAAACCGAATAAAGGCGAGTCGGGCTCACACATCGGGGGTTCCGTAAAAAATTCCAGGTCTTACGCTTTTTCTGAAATTCACGCTTAGCTTAGCCAGAGCTCTTTCATTTAATACCTTACTTGAACTAGCGGCTTTAATACGAAATTTTGCCTCCTTTTTAATGCTATTATTTTTTAAGGATTTATCCACAAAGGTATAGTTTTTTGATTTTTTCCAGAAGTAGTGCTACCAGCCAAATTTCATAATTCTGGGTTATTCGGAAGTATCCTATAAATTTTTATTCTCTTTATAGTGTGTGCAATATAAAAGGTCATATCTTTTTATTCATTCATTTAGTGGTTCTTTAAGTAAATATAGAAATATGTTTTTTTATCAGGAAATCGTGGAGCCGTAGGTCTGAGTATATATAGCTTGAATTTCAACTCGATATCTTCAAGCGTGAGATAAAGGGTCTTGACAGACAGACAAACAGGCAGATAAAGAGATAGACAGACAGACAGATGTACGGACAACAAAGCGATCTTACAAGGGTTCCTTTTTTAAAAAAAAAGGTACGGAACCCTAAAAACGGATCGATCGTAAGAGAATCATTTCATGAGCCTGTTCTCTCAAAGTAGATTGATTTGACATCAAAAGTAACATATACATATTATATTCATATCTAAATTAGATTCTAAAAAGAAAATCAGAACAACCTTGGCAGTATAAATATATAAATATATATCTTCAAAATTGAAGATTAAATGTCAATCTTACCTCAAATATAATATCTTGCAAGTCTATAATATCTTGAAGATAAATGAGATAAATTACATATGTAATTTATCTTAAATAATGTAGGAGCCAGTGGTGGCGCAGGGGCACAGAGTGTGACTGTAACCGCGACTGATTGTGTGTTCGATCCCCACTCAAAGATATGAAATATTTATTTAAATTTATGTTTTCATTTCTTCGTTCTGGTGTCGGGCTAAGCGCGGCGTTGGGTTCCGCCGCTCAACACGCAATTGGGGAACAGAGTGTCTTAACACTAGGTTCCTCCTGCCTACCTTGCTGTGCGCGGTATACAGTATGAAGCAGTTTTTTATTAGAATCCATTATTTTCCTCAAAGTTAATTGCCAAAAATTTTCTTTTATTTGTGTTATATAAGTTCTCACTTCTAGCGAAACATATGCGGTACACGGGAAGTACCGCATAGGTGTAGATTACGCGGGGTGTACATTTAATAAAAATGCATTTCACTTCACTTAGTAACTAGATTTTTTCGGACATTTGACATTAACTTCAGCATGATACCTCAAAAGACGGATAGAGGGACGACAAAGTGATCCTATAAGAGAATATATTAAATATTTAAAACTTAACTTTTGTTTTTGTTGTGACCTTGATTTAGGAAGATGTCGATATTCGTAAAAAAATTAACTCAAAAGTAAATTAACAAAAATCTGAAACGTCTTTTCTCGTAGTAATCTTCTGTTGATAGTAGACTCGTTGGACCTTTCTAAACCGTGAAGTCTAAGTAAATGCATATTTCAAATAAAATATTAGCTGCGTACTATTCTTCTCTTTATTGTTGTTAAATATGGTGGGTAAATATTCCTCGAGTGGGAACATTATTTTACATTGCCACGTTTTTATCTAAAAAGCATCCCTCCGGGTTTCGTATCTAAACATAACGTGAAATGAAATCATTCTCTTCGCGTACATCATGCCTCTTAGGTTAGAAAATCATTTATTCATGAAGCAGCCTATTGCAAACACGATATGCGTAATATTGAAATATTCAGTATTTGCATGTGGTACAGAAATACTAAGTTGATAAGCTGTTGTGAGTTATCGGGATCGGCGATCTCACTTTATACAGGTTCGTGCGTGACCTGTGTACACGCTTACGTACTCAAATAAAACTCAACTCCAATATTGATATAACAGGTATATCTTATATCATTTCTTAAAAACATATTTTATATCAGCGTTGAGTTCTGCAACTCAACACGCAATGGCTCCAGAATTCGGTGGAAATTGGGGAAGGGAAGGGTTAATGGGAGCGGAGTGTCTTAACATTAGGTTCCCAGATTCCCTCTGCCTAATGCTAAAGAAACATATTTTCATATATGCTTAGACGCAATTAGTATACACTCTGTTTACTATAAAAAATTACGAACGCAAAATTTTTCAGCTTAAAACAATATTTAATAAAATATTATACAATAAAGTAGTAGTATTTTCTACTTATAATAAATATTCTTTCGCAGTAACTAAATAATCTATTAAGCGTTAATGCAAAGCTTGAGGTTGCGTTATTGTGAATTGACACAGCTATATATATCCACCCTATTGAAATATGCTGTGCGATGTCGACTTTAAATATATTTAAAAAACTGAAGTTATTGGTTTTGTGCATAAAACAAGGCAAAAACTGAGTAAGTTCCTCTTATCACCTGGAAAAATATATAATATGTAAGATATACAAGAAATTAAAAACCTTCTCGCTAGGTCCCGTAGGTACGTCCCGTAGGATCCCGTGTCACTGTAGGGTAGGTAGAGGGAACCTAGTGTTAAGACACTCCGTTCCCCACTTTCCGGCGAATTTTTCGAGGCATTGCGTTAGGAGTGGAACTCAATGTTGAACTTTTTTATTTTGATGACAGAGTGATGAAATGAAAATATCAATAATTCATTACCTCGAGTAGGGATCGAACCCACAGCCGTCGCGTTACAGCCACACGGCACTCCTGCGCCACGACGGCCTCAAGATATACAGATATTGTGTAAATAAAATTAACTTTAATAATATGCATACCAAAAGAAATGTTCCGTAAGTAAGTTCTAGCATTTTAAACGCCTTCATGACGAGTGGGCGCTGAGCCTGGGCGCAGGCTTGGAGAACCAGCCGTCCGAGATTACGTCGTTGTGGAAATTGAGATGGACATAAGTGCCAGCCGCAGTAGAAAATTGAATTCGAAAGCAAGGACGCCTGTCATCGAATCGTAAGACTTCATTTATCACATATTATGGATGTAGATTATAGATTATAAGTGTGGTAGTGATGTTTAGAGCAAACAGAATAGATAAGAAAAAATATAAATTATATTCTCACAATTGGATATGTTTTTGGTAGAGGATAGAGCTTTTAATAATACTGATGAATGCAGTGCAGTTTATTGACGAATGCAGGCTGTGGTATTTTTTGGAACTTCAAAAGACTATATTCAATTGTATTTTTAAATATACATAACAAATAAAACTTTGAAGCCAGTAGTAGCGCAGTGGCATTAGCGTGTGACGCAACAGGATGTGAGTTGTATTCCCACTCGAGGAAATGAAATATTTATTATTTTCATTTAGTGTTGTGTTCTGCCACTCAACACGCAATGCCTCCAGAATTAGGCAGAAAATGGAGATCGGAGTGTTTTAACGCTAGGATACAGCGTGATGCTGAAAAAATACAACTTTTGATGATTAAGGATTATCAAAAGGTACTTTACGCCTAGTTGATTTGGTTATTCAAACTATAGCATCAGTATTGACAAAGAATATAAAAACTGATGTTTATTTATTGTTACATATTTATTTACCTGATAAGTTATTTCTCCTGCATTGCAAAGAAACAATCCCAGTAAGAAAAACAAGGCAATAACGAAGAACAATATTTTCATGGCCGCTACAGGTGTGAGCTGATCTGAAAGCTATATAAAAAATTTAATATCGTCTATGAAAGGGAAAACAAGACACTGGAGATGTTAGTATTAGATTGACATTAAAAACAAAATGTACTTACGGCTATGTGGAGTAAAAGTGATACCGCTGATCCAGAACTTTGACATAATTGTAAAGCCATTACGGTCCCAAATGCCTTGTCGATGTCTTTTGAAATTCTATGATAAAAATCTATTATAAAGTCTAGGATAAAAACATTGACGAAATCCAATAATCTAAGCCAAAATCTCATTTTGGCTTAGATTATTGGATTCCCAGTGTAACCTGAATAATGACTACTTTGTTAAAAAATACCATCTTACATAAGCAGTGAAAGAATTTTTTTTAACAGTTAATTTCTGTTCAGAAATATGTATGTACGAATTAATTGTTGTTTTCTTTAAAGCGTAAAAGCTTAAAAGCCAATGTTCAAAAAAAGGTATACGAATACATATTAAATTTTAAAAAATGTATTTTTACCTTAAAAGTTTCTCGTGCATAATAATGCCATCGATAAGGCCTTTCAACAATTTCTCTCCGGAGCAATTTTCCTGAACATTGAAAGCTTCAAATTCCAGTCTCAGGTTTTCAAAATAGTTTTTGAGCGTTATAAATTTGTATTTATACATAATAAGAATGACTACAGCAAAGCAATCTACGCTTATAATCATAGTTACCAACATCATAAATAGTATAATTGTCATAAATATTCTGGCAATGGTTGCCAGCTATGAATTATCATTGAAAGATGGATAATACGTCACAACTGTAACGAAGTGAGATCCTGAAAAAAAGATTATCAAATCAAAAAAATTTCTTCACGCTGTATCCCGCACACAGCAGGGTAGTCAGAAGGAACCTAGTGTTAAGACCCTCTGTTTCCCACTTTCCGCCGAGGTCTGGGTTAGTCATTGCGTATTAAGTGGCGGAACTCAACACCGCGCTTTTGCCTCGTGACCAGAGTGAAGAAATGAAAATATAAATAAATATTTCATTTTCTCAAGAGGGGATCGAATCCACAACCAGTCGATTGTGACTGTAAGTCACACTTTATGCCCATTACGCCACGACTGGCTTCTAAAAACATTATCATTATTATATTTTTTATTTTACACTAGCATTCAATAGTGTATATTAAGTATGTACTGTATATAGTCATATTTTTGAATTGCTCTAATTTAATGAAAACCGGTACATCGGTAAGAGGTAACTATAATTCACACTATGAAAATATTATTTTAAAATTTGGCTGATTGTGTGATGCATAGTGTGTTGAAGCTTGTAAATAATAATAGTTATAAATATCACATGAATAAAATTAGATAAATAATTTACCGACGAACATTTTTCTTAGACCTTCAAATACGAAACATGCTGCTGAACCATAAACGGTTATAAAATAAGCGATAACATTGATCTTCATAATATTGTATTTTTCCTTCATTAAATATTCCTCCTCGTGTATCTCACAAACGCTTATCAGATCCTGAATCAATTTCTTTATTAATTTTTTATTCCATATGACTGAGAATATTTTAATCATTACAATGGTATGGCTGACTGCGAATGTCACTGAATCGCTTTTCTCGTCTTCGGGAAAATCACCTATTAGAGCAGCCATGATTTCTAATAAGGTCATTAAGCCGTACATCAGAAATATAATATAATTAAATATTTTGTACAGAATAACATCATCGTTTCCTATTTCACTCTCTTCGTACCAAAAATTACCTGAACCTACTAAGAATATATTTTTGCAGATTTTTTTCAAAATAAAGTAATCTTTCATTTTGAGGTACTCCAAAATGTCTGTATTCCACTACCGCTGCGTCAATATTAGTTCAAATTGATAATAGCATAATAAGTAAAAGTTTCACTTAGTAGTGTAATATAATAAGGCTGTTTAGATAACAACTTGAAACAGGTTATATAGCCTCCATAATATTTTATTGGTTCTGTACTTATATAAATAATGTATTTATGTGGTGTTGCATTGGCCCGAGTGTGTGCCAGTAAACCCGGCAGGTCGTGGGATCTATACCCACGGCGAGACAAATGAAATGTTTAATATTTTTATTTCTTTGCTCAGGTGTCGAGTCGAAGCGCGGCGTTGAGTTCCGTCACTAAACACACAATGAATTCAGAATTCGAAGAAAACGGGGAACGGAGAATCTTAACACTAGGTTCTCTGTCTGAAAGAGTGAAGCTGAAAACAAAAAACATATGTATATGTATGTGTATGTATTAAATGGCTACGCTAGCAAGTTTAAAGTACTTTTTAACTTTATCTTTATATTAACTGTTTCTGAGAACAATTTAATTCTGCTCGTTATAAACTAACTTTTCTTAGTTGAACTTTTAAGTAGAGGTTTTTCTAGTGAAGAAAAAGCTAGTCTTATCTATATACATATTATTATTTTAAAATTTCAATTTCAAAATAAATTAGGAAATAAATAAAAAAAATACTTATAAGGAGTTCGTGAAACAACAAATGCCAATTATTGTAAATTTTAGTAATAAATTTCAGTGATTTTTTTAACAATGGCTTCTATTATTTCTTGGCTTATTCCTAAATAAACCGTTTAAAACTTTTCTAATTTGTGAAATAGCGTAAATTATATCTAAATGAAAAGTTCACAATGCGAATAAATGAATATTTTATTAGTACCACACGGCACGGTAAACACACTAGTTTAGCAAATAGTACCTACTTTTATCAAGTTAAATTACTTTACCTTACTTTTATATGTGTTTCTCGCTGTTATTACTAACTACTTGGATTATTTACATTTTTGCCGCTATAGTATGAATAACTAAATAATTATTTGTTAAATACTTATTTAGAAAATGTATAAAAGTTTGAACGTAGCGGGACTCGAACCCGCGCCTCCTGGAAACCAACCAGGCGCTCTAAGCACTAAGCCATACTTTCATCAAGCGAAATTTTTATACGCTAAAACACAACGCTTTATTTTTAACACTTAAAAAAATGTTAAAAAAAAATGTTAATTTATGTTTTTTTTGCATATAGCAGGGCAGGTTAGAACCTAGTGTTAGGACACGCAGTGTCCACATGCCGTCCAATTTTTCGGAGGATTGCGTGTGAATTTAGAAACTCCACAACTCGACTCTAACAGAGCGGAAAAATTAAAATAATTTTAATATTATAATTCTATAGAGTGGAAATGGAACCAGATCTACATTTTGTATTTTTAACTATCAAATTATTAATATCTTTACTTGTGTCACAACCATAACGCTTGCTGAGAGCCCTAAAGAATATTTAGTGAATAGCATAATAGATTCCTATTCTTGAGATTGAAGCGCTAATTAGGCACTCCATCTCTCTTTTGACTAGATTCGATTATTCCATTTCATCTAATTAGCCTAATTTAAGATATTTGCCGTACTCTTTTTCTTTATGAAAATGGCCTAGTTTCTATTGAAAACTACCTTATTATGAAAAAACCAGAAAAATCCGTGACTTTGTACGCGTTAAGAAAAAGTAGGTCGTATTAATCAAGAAATATCAAACACATCAAAGTTTATGCAGTAATCTCCATATTCAAGGTTATTCCAATTGATATTTACGTTTAAAAGTGTACAAAATTATGCAAAAAGTAAAAAAAAATCAATCCTTTTTTTGTTGTAATAATTCATTACATTTATATGTTATAATTGAGGCCAGTCATGGCGCAGTGCTACATGCGTGTAACTGTAAGTCGACGAAAATGTCTTTAGGACCAGAGTGTCTTAACACTAGGTTCCCAAGCTCCCCCTGACTCCCCTTTTTCTTCTTCTTTTTCTTCCGTGGAGGAAACACAGTTAATCAAAAAAATTAACAAAAACAACGTATATTTATTGTATACTAAAACATGTATTCTCATAGTAAACAAAGGTACGCTTACTTCACCTATAAATAGATATACGCTAGTCATTTATACAAGTGGTGACATATACCGTAGGCCGCCATGTACATAATAAACACCTTCACGCCACGGGTAGCACTCAAGACGGTCGGACATTGAATGATGTGTTGCTAATTGCAGGGCAAGACCTTTTACCCACAAATTTATTGTGTGTTCATCATCTTAGGTAAGTATAGTAATTATTTTATATATAATAAGCACCGAATATTATATTTAGTTATGTCAAAAAAATATAATATTCGTTTTAAATATAATTAAATGTAATATTTATTTCAAAAAAATCTGCTTCACGCTGTATCCCGTACTCAGCAGGGTAGACAGAGGGAACTTAGTGTTAAGTCACTCAGTTCCCCACTTTCCGCCGAGCTCCGAAAGGTATTGCGTATTGAGTGGCGGAACTCAACGCCCCGATTTGCCTCGACACCAGAGCGAAGAAATGAAAATATAATGTAAATAAATACTTCATTTCCTCGAGTGGGGATTGAACCCACAACCAGTCGATTTTACAGTCACATTTTGTGCCTCTGCGCCACGACTGGCCTCGGTTAGTTATGACAATTAAATGGTAATTTTAATGATATACACACTTATACTTATATATACGTAGACAATACAGTCCGCGAGGACTCAGCTGAGCTTTGCATTTGTGTCAGAGTTCATATATAATGTATGTGTAACGTTATTTACGTGGCTTAAACCGGTTTATATTGCTTTTTGACAACCTACATCTCTTGTGATCCTCTTGTGATGTTATAGTCATATATGTTATTCTTAATATTTTACTTTTTTTTTTTTAATTAATTTTAAAAGTTTATTTCTGGCTCTACTTTTAGAATCACTTACATAAATGCAAAGCTCAGCTTTAGCGTCGCGAACTGTACATATTTTATTAATTTCATGTTGTAGGCCTGTATTCATAAATCGCTATCAAGTCTGAGATCGATTTTGAGATGCCGTTTTCATAGTGATAATAATTGATGAAAATTTTAAAAAATAAAAAATGATAAGCCTTTTTTACACTTGGTTTGTAAGGGAAATTATATATATTTAGATGCTAATAACATACAACTTTTTCGTGGCCATTTCGCAAAATGAAAACTCGATTGTATTACAAAATAATTTATCTTATAATAAGCTTAATCTTAGTACATTTCATTCATGATTACAAGTTATATTTGAAATGTTGGCTGTTATAAAAATAATTTATGTCGCCGGCTTAGAGTGTAAACCTAACCTAACGACTAAGTTTGTGTTTTTTTCGTTATTTCACATTTTTATATCATTCGAAAGTGTTAAAAAGATACAAAATTGACCTTCATTTCAAATAGTAGAGACTACAAATAACAAAAAAACATATATTTAATCATATATCTTCTGATAGTACATATAAAATCGAGACTTTTTTGCCTCACTTGATAATTTGTTTAACAGGCTGTTAGCTGGTTTACACTCTAAACCACTGGTTCCCAACCAGTGCTCCGCAGAAGCCAAAATATGGTCCGCGAACGATTTTAATTTTACGACTGGGGATGGTGAGGTGAAGTTTCTGTTTGATTATCACAGTTAATTCTTATTATACCTACATGCATTGTGATCCATGCTAATAAGAATTATATAAAAGTAGTCCTTGATCAAGAAAGTTAATAAATATTTCAACACACAAACACGAATTTGATGTTTTTAAACAATAGCGAAGATAATTCAATAAATACAAATTATTACCTATTTATACAACGTAGTCGTATGTGCGTCTCTTTATGCATAATTCAATTAAAATTAATTGGAATAATGTTTTATTGCACATAATGTATTAATGTTACGCATTAGTATTGTAAGCGTTGTTGGTTTTGGTCGAGCGCTCATTACTTAACTAAAACAATATATCGAAATATTCAAATTTGTTTAATTATTTAACGTTTATTGTGATAATTATTTCTAATAATATTACACTGTAATGTGGTAGCGCATTGTTACGGCGTCTAATTGAATTGAAACGTAGTTGTTGCGGGTTGGACCTTCGATGTGAAGTGATAAAGATAGATAGACAAAGCGCGGTGTTGAGTTCCGATACTAAACAGGCAATATTTGGTAACTTGGGGGAAAAGCGGATGATGAAATGATTTAACATTGGGTTGCCTTATTTCACTCTGCAATGCGCAAATAAGCGTGAAGCTGCAAAACAAACCCTTACACAAGTTTTTTTTTTTTTTTTATGGAAAAGACACGTCAAACGAGCGTGCGGGTCACCTGATGGTAAATGATTACCGCCGCCCACGACCCCGTGCAGCCCCAGAGGAGCTACAGGTGCGTTGCCGGCCTCTAAGCTGGGTTGGGCGCCGCGGCCCGGCATTACCTGATGCGAAACGCAGTGGCATAAAGCCACTACTTCACGCCGGTTTTAAATGCCGGGGGTGGTAATGATCCGGTGGAGTCTGCCCATGCGTGTTGCCATTGCTGGCGACGTGACTCTACCACACGTACTTTAGTCACCTCTTACGACACCACCAGTACCAGGATGATTCTATTCTAGGCCGGGATCACAAGTAGCATTTTTCAGTTCTCGCGTATTATTATATTGCTAGAAAAGCAATTAAAATATATTAATTATATCAGGAAAGGGAAATGCGTGTTATAAAATTATAAGAAAAGTACAAATTAATACTAAATCTGAAGAGGGATCAGAGAAACGTCTGCGTTTCAATTAAACGTATACAAGCTGGGCCTCGACTTAATGTGACCCGACCTTCGTTTTAATAGGGCACGGCATATATACATACCTACTGTATGTATGTGTGACTAACAGCTACCTATAAAGTTAAATAAATTAAAATTAAATCAGCTCCACGCTGTATACTGCGTACAGCAGGGTAGGCAGAGGGAAACTAGTGTTAACTCCGTTCTTCAGTATTACCAAGTGGCGTAACTCAACACCGCACCGGAGCGAAGAAATAAATATTTAAATTTAAATAAATATATCGAGTGGGGATCAAACTTACAACCAGTCACTTTTACAAATCACACTGTGTATTACGTGTGTGTACTCTGGGCGTAACGACTGGCCTCATAAAAATTCTTGAATGTGAAAAGTATAATTTTATTTTTATAATTCATTGTTTTATTTAAATAAATAAATTTGTGCATAAAATTAACTGTCAAGAAAATTTGGGTATTATCTCCGGTTTACGCGTATTTTTGTTTTTTTTTGTATATTTTTTTTTAGCTGGATAGGCAAAAGTGAATTTCGTGTCAAGACACTATGTACTTCACTATTAGCTTGAATACGAGACGTTTCCAGACAAAACTCCAATTCGTCTTAACAAGGTGAAGAATATTTTTTTAATATTATTGAAAGATTATACTTCCAACTCGGGACTTTAGGATTGTAGGTCAACGAAAGGTATCATTTATAAAAGTTGATAAACTTAAGTTTGGTTGACGGTGTTGAGTTCCGCCACTCAATACGCAATGCCTCTAGAATTAAACGGAAAGTGGGGAAAGGAAGTGTGTTAATGGCAACGGAATCTTTTAACACTAGATTCCGAAAGTAACTCTGCTCCCAATTCCATTATGTTCATAATATTAAAAAAAAATGTCGAAATATAAACTATTTTAAAATAAATTCTAGCTTCTGAACGGTAATCACGTATTTAAGCACTAAAGCAAATGTTAAAACAACTTCGTACAGTGGAACAGTGTATTTTGATTCCCGTGAAGCAATTGGCATAAAATCGATTCCACCGCGTCCGTAACTTCGCTAATTAGCGTTCGGAACAATCCTAAAAAGTTTCTTAATAAAACTAGCCTCAACTAATAATTGCTTCATCTTAAGTGGTGTTGCTGCGATAGTGGTTCCTCTGCTGATTACTTTATTTTAGATTGATTGAAGGCGCATGTGATAAATGTGTTTGAAATATGTTGCCAGCTCCACGCTTTACCCCACACACAGAAGGGTAGGCAGAGGGAACCTAGTTTTAAGTCACTCCCTTCTCCACTTTTCGCCGAATTCTGGAGGTATTACGTGTTCAGTGGCGGAATTAAACATTGCGCTTTGCCTCGACACCACAGCGAAGAAATTAAAATATTAAATATTTCATTTGAGTGGGCATCGAACCCACAACCAGTCGCGTTTACAGTCATACGCTTGTGGCACACGCCACGACTGTCCTCTATAAATTCTAATTATATATATAATTAATAATAAATAAATTCGTCGTATAAAGCAGAAAATATTCAAAATATTTATTTAAAATTTAATATAAGTTGTTGTGATAGATTTAAAGTGTGGTTTTGAAATTAATTTTATCATCTCGACACGCGAGGCGTCAAGCACTTTGCGGGGCGCGTAGTTACGAGTTTCATTATGGATATTATACTATAAAAAATGCAGTAAAACGTAAAAAATTGTAGCGTGTTAGCGCTTCGGCCAGATGAGAATTCGCAAAATGAAGCTTCACGTAGAGCGTTTACTAATATGTTGTATGTATAATAGTTTTTAAATATAATTTTCATATCGCTGTTATAGCGATTATGTTGTTTATTTTTAACTAACTTTAAAAAAAGAAGGTTATCGGTTTGATATTTATGTTTGTGATATTGTTAGAGTTTCTTAATATAAGAGTGAGGTGATCTTTTTAGAGTAAGAGATGATGATCAGCTATGGTGTAAGTTGGTAGGTCTTTTTAAAATAAATGTATGACATCGAGATTACGTATTATTTGATTACAATCAGATATCAGTATTCCAACAGGAACAGTTCAAGTTTAATAAGAATCGATGCAATCGTTTTTGAGATATATACTCACTTATATTCGATGTCTGAAAGGAATATATCAATTAAAAAGATTATCTATATATTACGCAGGTTTGTAATCGGTTAAGTAGGGATAAATTATGCTTGTTCTATAATAACATGGGGGGAAGCTAAGAAGTCGTTATGTATATTAATATTTTAAATATGTTAGCATAATCTTATGTATATAATCAATAATTTACTGTCTGGTCTTCGTGGCGCAAAGGAGGGGTCCGCCTACAAGGATTAAACTGTAACGTGACAGTTGTGGATTCGAGTCCCCACGCGGAAGAATGAATTATTATTTATTAATATTTTCATTTCTTGGTTCTGGCACCAATGCAAAAAGTCCGGCGTTGAGATCCGGCACTCAACAGTTAATGCCTCGAAAAATTTGGCGGCAAGCGGGGAACGGAGTGCCTTAACACTAAGTTCCCTGTACCTAATAAGTTCTATGATTTTCACGATTATTACACATTTTAAATGAAACTATTTTAACCGGATTAATCGCGTATATTTTGTATTTTTATACATTTTGGGGAACCCGACGTTTCGAACACTTTGCAGTAGTTCGTGGTCACGGGTAGACTCTCAGTCTATAAATATACGCGATTAATCCGGTTAAAATAGTTTCATTTCTCTGTACCTTCCCCGCAACAGGATACAGCGTGAAACTGTAAAAATATATATTTATTTACATGTATGATTTACAGTTACCCTTACCTACCCATCTAGTTAGCCATAACAATTCTGAAAATCCATTGCTTACAAATGAAACATTTGTACATGTTCATATCGTCTGTTAAATCGCAGTAACGGCTAGTAATTTGGACGATCGTTAAAAGTTCTACGATCACTGTCCAGTTTATCAGCTCGAAAGCCATTAACGCGGAGCTTACGATTTCTTTGTATTTCCGTTACTGCTGGGTCTCCCTGTGGAGTTGAGTTTTTATTTTATTTTAGTGTATTTTCGATATTATATAAACAATAGGTATTGAGGTAGTGGCGCAGGGGCCTACAGTGTGACTGTAGACGCGACTGGTTATGGGTTCGATCCCCACAAGCGACGAAATCGAACGAGACTTCACTCTGGTGTCGATGTCGAGTCAACGCACGACTTTGTGTTACGCAATGCCTCCAGAATTGAGCGAAAAGTGGGGAACGGAGTGCTTTAGCACTAGGTTCTCCCTGCCTGCCTTGCTGTGTGCGTGAAGCTGATTTATATATATATATATATATGTATGTATGCGGATGTGACACCGCAGCCGTGGCTATCAACGGGCAGTTATGAGCTTGTCGTCCGCATAACACGTCAAGTCACGTTCTTTTTACCTATGTTATGTTTTTTAAAACTATGTTAAATTATTGATTTCGGTAATGATTCATAATGTTCTTTGTAAAATAACTGTAATAATTGCATATTAATTCCTGTACATTTTCTAAATTAGTTACATATATTTTATGAACGAACCAACCAAAAAATCTTTGTATTTATTTGATATTTCTTTCATGATCGTTCTTTATCTCTGTGTTGAATTAAGTACGATTTAAACTTAACTGTTATGATTTATGAAGGTAATCTTCACTAACAATTCAATTTTGTTTACTTTGTTGTATAAAATATTGTATGTGTGCTTCAAAAAAATATTTTTTTATCAACAGTCATATAATTAGAAATTCAAAAAAATTGTCTTTTTAAGTGTCCCCCTATCCATTTCAATCAAAATTACTAAATGTACAGACAAAGTATATAGCTTTATATATTTTATTAATATCAACATTGGTCGTATTATTTCGTACGAAACAACTACACATTCTTATAGAAAATATGATAATGTCGTAAAAAAGTCATATTAAAATATTACAGATTAAAGTAATACAAAATCATATTAGAAGTCAATCAGTTAGTTGTCAATCAATTCTGCTTATTAAATCATGTAGTTTAAGCGGGCGAAGGCGCAGGCGAGCCGCTAGTTTTTCATTAAGTGTTGATATAGTATCGTATATCATTCCGATACTCATTAAAACAGGGTTCATTTATGTATAACTTAATCATGACCTATATAATATGTTGAAAATTACCAATATTTCTATTATTAAATTCTTGGATCGGTTACGATGAGCTTGACTGTACTAGAGTGTTGTAGACGGAAATTTCACTAGCGAGCTCTTTATAATGTACTTAGATAAAAGGCTATCGCCTTTAGTTTTAAGTTCCATCATCTATATATAGTAAATGTCAAGAAAGTGAGATGATTTCAAATTTTATACGGTCGTTTATGGATTTTTTTTATTTGTGAAGTATTTCTAAGGATTGAGTAAGCTTTCTACGGATATTATATGACTTCTTCGACGATGCAACTCTATGATGAAACGCTATATCTAGCCATATCGACACAGAATATATTTTTTATGTGTATTTTTACCGGGTTACATTTGAATCCACAACGTCGTGGTGTAATTGACAATGACTATGTTTTTGAGATTCGATCACCATTCAGCGAAATGACTATAGGTATATAATTCTATTTTCCTGGTAAAACAAAGCAACTCGACAAGTACAGCCAGACTAACGGAGGTTTCGTTGCCAGAAACAAAATATACCTTTAAAAATAAAATATATTTATTATTGGAATATACATATATACGTAGAAGCCGTATTAAAATGTAAAATTTAAATACATGATAAGTAAATATTTTCCTGGAGCGTCTCCGCAAACATTGCGGGTGTCACGTAATCCGGATTTAAAGGATAATCCTCTCCGTATCGACCTTTAAGAATGTTCGTGTAAAGGTAAAATATTGAAACAAATATTACAATTAATAAACCATGTGTATTTGTAAATATTATATGGAGTATATTATATTTACGTACGTAAACTATATTATTAGGTGTTCAAATCTTTTTTTAGCTTCACGCTGTATCCCATATAGTAGGGTGTACGGTGGGCAGAGAGAACGTAGTGTCAAGAGATTCCGCTCTTCGTTATCCCGTTCAAGAGCGGCAGAGCGGCTTGAGTGGCAGAACTTAATTGAAGGTGTATACATAATTTTTAAAATAAATACTATTTTATAACTTTTTTACTTAGTAGTAGTATCTACTAAAAAATCTAATTTCGCATCGCTTAATTGTTATAACATAACATACAGTACTCCTATTTATAATGAATCGAAACGGAAAGTAAATAAGTACCAACTTGATTAACACTGTTGCTCAAATTCTAACACAATATTTCGTTGCTAGCATAAATTCAGCTTGTTTTGAACTATCCATTATTTTGCAATATAAGCAATATTGGAATTGAAACTGCAAATCTCTCAGTTTTACCATTAATAATGAAAAAAAGGTGTGCTATGTCCTACCGATTTAATTAACTTGTAATGAACAACTTGCTAAAAGCATCCGTAATTCTCAATATTCTGAATATTGATGTTTTGTTTAAATTATGGGAAAGAAAATGTTTTTCGTCATGCTATTTTTGACGTGTCAAAACGTGTAGATTATTAATTTGTAAATATAAAACCTATTACTAACCCTCTATGTTGTTATGTAAATAATATACATATTGATTTTAATTTTACTTTTTTATAGGCCAAGGTAATTTTTAAAGGCATCTCTTTCTACTATTTATTCGTCTATTATGTAATATTATCTTTTTTTATTGTACAAACCTCCTTCGTCTGTTCTCCATACAACGTGACATTGGCGAAGTGATTCGTGCTCAACTGACGCTTTCGGATAATCAAATCGCATAATCAAAGAACAGAACATAACAGATATGTAGAATATATGATTTTGATTATGATTTATCGTAAATGACTTTATTTATATTACCTTGAGGCTTAAAACATTTTTCAATAATCAATGATAAAACACATTCACTCTCGCCATATAAAAGGGGATTATATTAAAATTTTAATTAAATATTTTAAACAATCTTTTCAAAATATTTGGTTTATAAATGGTTCCGCAAACGAGCGGTAATAGCTTGTTTCATTCAGAATGCGATTAAAAAGCCGGAAAAATATTCCGCCATTTCATTTTTGCGCCCCTAATTTCATATAGCGGATAATCTCTTCAGAACTGTACCACTATCGGTGCATTTCGATTTCGATGGAAAATAATATAGTAAATTGTTTTACGTATGTGTTCGATAATCGTTTCAGCGTGGGCTGATTCCTGAATCAGGATTACGGTATTGAAATACAAATTGGTCTTTGTCAATAAATAGGTTGTAACAAGCGTATGAAAATTTCGACGTAGCTTGATGAGAACGTATGGCTTAGTGGTCAGAGCGTCTGGTCGGTTTCCAGGAGACGCGGGTTCGAGTCCCGCTACGTTCAAATTTTTATACGTTTTCAAAATAAATATGTTTTCTTCCTAAGTGTGGAATAACACTTTAAACCAAAGTATTAAACTTTAGTTATATCTATAAATAACTGCGTATCCACTAAATAAATTTCAAAAGACTATAAGTACAAAACTTTACAAAGAAAATAAACATATATTGAAAAAAAATGGTGTTATATCAGAGAAAATGCTTAATAATCTACAATAAGGTACCTACAGAAGTTCCAGGGTAGGGGCAGGGTCAGTGTTCGATAGCGTGCTGACAAGGTGTTAATATTGAGGCGTGACTGAGATATTATTCTTTTGCACACTTTTTTGGCTGATTTGTCATAACTAAAAAACAAACTGTGTTCTGTATCTTGAAAGATAAAACGGAATGCTTATAATACAATTTGTTTATCCGTCAGTCTGTATGTGTGTCCGTCTGCGGGACTATATGTTTTAAAATTGCATCATACTAAAATTAAAATCAAATATACAGGTCTACTCGGTCTAGCCTTGGAGCAACGACAAATTGAACTAGTACAATCAAAAGATGAAAAGAAGCGTTTATGCATCGTTTTTCAAGCATTTTGTATGAATCTCGCTGTGTAATTCAAACATACATTTCCAAGCCTACAATTATAAAAAATACAAAAATTGATAATAAATAAGAACTTATTATCACTTTTTTGGTACAAATCCGAACATGGAGAAATATTTCTAAAATGTAAATATTACTTAACGAAGGTGGGCATCGGACTTCGAGAAAATATGTTGGCTCGTAGATTTGCGCATTTACAATTCAAGTAAAGTTAGCTTTATGTCGAGTCTGCTTCCAGTCGTTTTACACCTGCAGCCTCTTGTCTTTACGAGGCGCAGCTACAAGTGCTGAGGGCGGTGCTACGGAGGCTTCGGCATTGCAGTGCATCAACGATGTTAGCGGAGGTAGGAGTAGATGATTTTAAGGCAATCATTCGTAAGCGGGTCGCTTCTGTAATAAATAAATTTACAGCATTAACACTCTTCTCATTAGATTGGCATGTAAAATAGACAGCTCCCTCTGGAGGCACTGGAACAATATCCATGTAAAATAAATTATAAGTAAAAAAAAGTAAGTAACAAAGGCTAAGCAAATATATTAAACTAACATAAATGATATAGGACAAAAATCTGAAATAAAGAAAATAAAGATTATTATTATTTCTTAACGAAATATCTTTCAGACAATATTATATTAATATCATACAATTATACATATATGTATAAGCATGTAATTATGTATTACTTGTTTTGGATACATAAATTTATTGAATTGAGTATAATAAAAATTAATACGGTTGTTATTTATATTTATGTTCAAAACACAGTTCTTACAATAGAGTAAATGCTTTTTTATGTGGGACTTAAAGGACATCGAGGATGGGCTTCTCTGGATAGGGATAGGAAATTGGTTCCAAAGGGATGCGGCCTATATGAAAAAGAATTTGGTGTTGATCATAAGTATTTCAAACGCCGGAACCACGCACGACCGCCTAGAGCGTTAGAGAGAAGGAAATATGTTGAAGTAAAAGCTTTCATTACAAATAAAAACTGTTCCAAGCTTATAATTATTATAGTTCAATTACATAGAATTACGGCGACCTACAATCCTGAAATTAGTACAGATGGTTGAGTCCCTCAGTGGGCGAGTCTGACTCTTGAATGATATTATTAATAAGTAATCATTTATATAAATTAAAATGTAATTATTTAAGTTTAAAAAATGATCTTAATAAATACCTACTTAAAATAAATTAAAATAAACTGTTTATTAAATATTTATTTAAGCAATCCATTTTGTTTATCCTTGCTTCTTTGTCTCTAGTAAATCTCAGCTCGCTCGCAACCTACCTATACAATGCAACGTCGCTACTCGTACTATCTTACAAAGGTTTTAGTACTTGACGATGTAACGAGGCTCGTAAGTGTTCCGCTTAAATGTACGGCTTGGAAATTGTCGGAAGAAATGTTTGTACTTTCCGCACCGCTTTAAAAGCAATTTTGAAATATAATAATAGATTTATTTTACAGGTTTTCCTTTTTTTAGATGCACATAAAAATCAATGCTCATCGTTTCAGCTTCATGCTGTAGTCTGCACACAGTAGGGTAGGCAGAGGAAACCTAATGTTAAGACACCCTGTTTCCTACTCTCCACAGGGTTCCAGAGGGATTGCGTGTTTTGTGGCGCCGCGCATTGCCTCGACACCAGAGTAAAGAAATAAAAATATAAATGTAAATAAATATTTAATTACCTCGAGTGGGGATCGAACCCACAACCAGTCGATTTTACAGTCACACTTTGTGCCCCTGCGCCACGACTGGCCTCTAATAATATGTATATAAGCTTAAATACTTTATTTCAAAATCTATATACTTGTAGTGGGAGCATTAAATTATTCAGACTGCAATCAGTGTTTCTGGTGTTAGATATCGAAGTCATATTGGAACGGTCGACGAAAAATTGGGGTTCATTATTTATTTAAGTCTTTGAATAGCGATCGCCGCAGCTAAGTTTATACGTCTAGTTAAAAATTCAAAGCGCGTAGTGACTATTTGTTGATAGCTAAAGAGATTTAGGATCGATTTTAGGCTCAAATTTGGATATTCATAACGTGAAATATCATTTTAATTTAATATTTAATTTTGTTTCAAAATTGCGCTCTTACTTGAGAGCACATTTCTTCGTCTTATTCAGAAAACGCAATTCTTAATAAGGGCATTCCTTATTTAGTGTAAAGTGATTGTTGTAAATATACTTTAATTTTATTTAAGTAGGTTAGAGATATACAAAACCTCATATGATTCATTTCAGACTTCTAAAGGAACAAATTTGTTTATAATCAATTGTGTTCACTAACTTTTCAATTACTAACGAAGAATTTTGTTATGATAATATAACAATTATAAAAAAAATGCGCTTTCTACATTAATAAGACAAATTTGATGAGCACAAACTCGAAATGTTTTCTAAAAGGTAAGGTTTGCTACCCATATCGATACTATAATATTATATTGTCATCTAATCTTCTGAGGTCAGTCGCGGTGCTGGTGCATAAGCAGTAACTGTAACTGCGACAAGTTGTGGATTTGATTCCCACTCAAGAAAGTAACTTATTTAATATTTTCATTTCTTCGGTTCCCCTGCTTTTCCTTTTATTTGCGGGATACAGCGTGAAGCTGAAAAAAAAATCTAATTTTTAAATAATTGCCAAAGTAAAGTTTCATGACGATACAACAGTACGAAATGCGTGCAATTCTGATTTTTAGAATTTATTACAGTTTGTTTGTGACATTTCGACTTTTAATCTAAAAGCGTTTTAATTTTTAACACATATTTGTAGTTAATTCTTATCTACATTTTTTTTTTTTTTTTTATGGAAAAGACACGGCAAACGAGCGTGCGGGTCACCTGATGGTAAGTGATTACCGCCGCCCACGACCCCGCGCAACCCCAGAGGAGCTACAGGTGCGTTGCCGGCCTTTAAGATGGGTTGGGCGCCGGGGCCTGGCATTACTTCACGCCGGTTTTAAATGCCGGGGGTGGTAATGATCCGGTCGAGTCTGCCCATGCGTGTTGCCATTGCTGGCGACGTGACTCTACCACACGTACTTTAGTCGCCTCTTACGACACCACCAGTACTAGGATGATCCTATTCTAGGCCGGGATCACACGGCACAAAACACGGCTACATACAAAAGATGAATGGTAGAACCGCAAGAAGTGTAAGAAGGTAAATATTAATTATACAATTTCAGGAACACGGCCTAATGAAGGCGGGGCCAGAGGGTATGTTAACCATTTTTAATCCGTAGCGCATTTCATAAACTTCCAGGCCGCAGACGAAGTCGTTTTTGTTTTTCTTAGAGAAAAATATTTTTTTCGTAAAATTTACATTTGTTTAGTTAAGCGCGTCGGTAGCAGACAGCCGCAGTCTCTTTATGGTTCACTTCTCAGTCATTAGCTCCACATTTGATTTGTGTCGGTAAAATTAAATATTTTTTACATCTTGCTTTTTGTTTTTATTCAATTTAAATTATTATTTTTGAGGTTTTCGTTATGTATTTCAACCTGTATCATCATCGTCTAGTACGGGATAGTGCCACGACACTCTTATTTGAGATTTCCATCCAGTTCCAATGGGGATCGAATCCACTACTATCCCCTTTACAGTCAGAAGCAAATTCATTTGCAATGACAGTAAATTATTCAGTATTAATAACAGCAGAATAAATTTTTCTACTAGACTAGCTCACCATACTTTCACACCTCGGTAAGAAGTCTTGATTACAAAGTTTTTTATGCAGCTCTTGTCTGAGTTAGATTTTATTTATTACTCAAAAGATAAAACAAATGATTGATTTTCATATCTGTATTTTTATTAAATTATAAATTTTTACTTCAGTGGGGAACGGCGTGTCTTAACACTAGGTTTTCTTTGCCTACCCTACTACTTGCGGGGTAATGTAGCGTGAAGCTGATTTAATTTGATTTAATTTTTTTTAACATAGTAATGTAAAAAATATTTTTTTTTATTAAATTAGCTTCACGCTATATCCCGCACACAGCAGGGTAGGCAGAGGGAACCTAGTGTTAAGACACTACGTTCCCTACTCTTCGCCGATTTCTGGAGGCATTGCGTGTTGAGTGGCAGAACGAAGGAATAAAAATATAAATGTAAATAAATATTTAATTCCCTCGAGTGGGATCGAACGCACAACCAGTTCGTGCCTGTTACTATATTACATTATTTTTTTTAAAAAGTTAAGATAATTTTTCCACGGTTTCCAACATCGAAAATACATTCTAACATTTTTTTTGAGAAGTGAATAGTTAAGAAACATGCTAGAACGCTATATATTAGGGAACGTCAAGTAATGGCGTGATTTGGAACAGTGTTGTAGATGTCTCGAGCCATTGCTCACCAGTTCGCTTTAACACCGAGGACAAGATTTTCCTGAATATTTTAACATAAAGTATTTTCAAACTTTGTACTGAACAAGGTTTAACTTCGCCGACTTGAAACGCTTAGAAATATGATAAGACAAAAGAGTTCAAGCAAAGTATCTTGTAATATTTAACGCGGAGCTTATCCGTACTTCATTATTGGATATTATCTATAACTTTTTTATAAGATATTTATAGAAATTAGTTATTATAAATCGTGTTTCAGAAAGACAGTGTCTGACTTAAAACCTGATGGTCAAACCTCATTTGCGAAAATGGTGTCTCTACACTATTTTAATACATGTTATTTCCTTGTGCTGGTTGCAGAAAGCGCGGCTTTTACTCCACTCCACTTAATAAGCGTTGTGTCGAAGTTGAGTAAAAATAAGATGAGAGAATCGAGTGTTTTGGGCATTGAGTTATTTCTATTTCTCTCTCTCTACACTAATAAATATGGAAAATACGTAGACCAACAATCCAAAAAAAAAACTATTATATCGCATGCCACTTTTTCTAATGACGAATGAAAGTTATTGTATAAATAAGTATTCACTCCATACATTAGTCGCTCCTAAATATCCCACAAATTTTCTTTGTATCGACAGAGTACCCACACAATCGTCACGATAACAATCTGTCCCACCTTGTGGCCATTAAGGGTCAGGCGATGACCAGATAAGAGGCAATTTATGCACTGCATACTTGGACTACAATTTCCTTGTATTTACATATACAATCAGGCCAGTCGTGGTGCAGCGGCACAAAGTGTGACTGTAAAATAGACTGGATGTGGGTTCGATCCTCACTCGAGGAGATGAAATATTTATTTAAATTTATATTTCTATTTCTTCGCTCTGGTGTCGAGGCAAAGCGCGCCGTTGAGTTCAGCCACTCAACAGGCAATGCCTTCGCAGTTCGGCGGAATGTGGAGAACGGAGTGTCTTAATACTGGATTCCCTCTGCCTACTCTGCTGTGTGCCGGATACAGCGTGAAGCTGACATGACGTAATGTCATGTAAATGTATAATATCTTTTATTCGATTATTATGTAATTTGATCGCTGTTTTTATGTTAATCAATTCGAACATAGCAAGGCTCAAATATATTTATTTTCCTTAAGATATTATTGGAATTTATTTATTAGAAATTATTATTTATTAATATTTTCATTTCTTCGCTCTGGAACCAAGACAAAACCGCGGCGTTGAGTTTTACCACTTAATCAAACGAAATGCCTCAAAAAGTTGAAAGTGGGAAACGGAGTGTAACACGAGGTTAACACTTAACACGAGGTTCCCCCCGCCTACCCTGCTGTATGCGAGATACAGCGTGAAATGTAGCTAAATAAAATATTAATTCAATTTTAATTTACTCATATATAAACGAAACTATGTAAATATTATGGCAATTATCTCAGAACGTGAAACCAGGCCAAACGGTTTGTTCTACAAAAAAAGATCAGTATTTACAGTATAGTATAGCTATTATCTTGCATTTAGCGGTTTATTTGTTAAGCTTCTTCGTGTATACGTGACGGTGGGTCTGATATTGACGTATCACTTTCCACGTCGAGGCCTGTTGATGCTGATAAACAGTGATGCGTGGCATGTTTGCCAATCACAGGCTTTGGAGATTACAGAAAACTTTCATTAACGGAAAACTTTCATTAACAGATATACGTACTTTTCGTATGTATAATGTATGGTGGGAATTTAAAAAAAAATGTAAGATTTAGAGGACAATATTAGAGGCCAATCGTAGCGCAGGGGCACAAGCGTGTGTGTGTCACTAAAAACGCGACAGTTTGTGGATTTGATTCCCATTTGAAAAAATGAATAATTTAATTTCTCCGTTTTGGTTTTGAGGCATCCGCGGCGTTGAGTTCCACAATTCAACACGCAATACCTCCAAAGTTTGGCGGAAAGTGGGGAGTAGAACATCATAATACAGCCTGAAGCTAAAAAAAAAAGAATAAGATTTTTTTGAGTAAAATTATATTTCTTGAGTAGCAACTCGTTTCTTTTTTTATAAAATAACGATCAGAAAACGAAGTACATACTCATTTCAGAATATAAAGCACGAATTTGTGGAAACGACAATGCTAATAAAATGCGAACATTTCACATATCGGCGGGCGGACCATTACCATAAACAATTTGCAATTCGGCGCCTGTATCAACAACTCCATAGGTTTTCGTTCATTTCGTTTCGTTCATAATACAATTATTAAGCTTTCTCTTTAAAAAATAACGTATAAGACTTTGATATAAAACGACCCTGTTTAAATTCCTAGTAATAGACTAAAAAACGACGAAACGCGGCGTTAAGCTCTGTCATATAACTTACTATGTCTTGAAAATTTAGGTGGAAATGAAGGGAACAAAGTGTCTTGACACTAGATTTTCCTATCTACCTCGCTTTATGTAGGTATACAGGTCCAGTATACAACGGGAAGCTAGAAATGCCACACACATGCCATACGTTTCTAAAAATCACTCGATAATTACGAATTTATGTTAACATTGGGTTTATTCGGCTTCACTTATAAAGATAACTAAGATGTCAGGAATAAAATTAAGAAAAACTACAACTTTTTGTGATCAATTTCTAACAAAATATAGTTCATTGTATTTTATATCAATCTATAAACACTCGTCTTCTTAACAAAGTTGCTTTATGGTGCCAGGTCAAGAGCAGGGCCGGTCCAATCGGGATGAGGGTCTCTTGTTACATCTCTCGCACACTCGATTACACAATCGATGCAGCCATTCGCATAATAGCAGAAAGCTCTCAGTGTCCCGTTACATTTCTAACGTATTGGGCAATTTTCTTCGAGAGCGTCGAGTATACTTTCGATTGTAGGGTTAAAATAAAATCGATTAATGTATTGAGGGCAGTTGGTTCATGGGCACGAGCGTGTGTAAGCGCGGTAGGTTAGGTATTCGTTTATCAATTGGGGGAATTATATATTTAATATTTTCATTGTTGACCACTGCCAAAGCGCAGTGTTGAGCCAAAATTCCGTTACTCAATACGCAATACCCACACTGTTTCGGTGAGAATTGGGGAATTGAGTGTCTTAAGATTAGGTCCCCTTTGCTTACCACAGGATTGTGAGCGAAGCGGAAAGAAAATTTGCTTATTAAACATTCTTTCTTATTTAAAATTATTTATGTTTCCTTTCATTACAGCCGTTTTTTAAATATTCTGACTCAAAATAAACATTATAGTAGGTATTATATAAGGTACTTTTAAATCCATATCATCCCGAAATAAAATTGGGAGAAGCGAAAATTCACGTGTAATATAGTTTTAAAAAAGTGATTAACTTTAATCATTTCATGAGAAATTTATATGCAAATTGAAATTTTATATTATGCTGACAGGGTTTGCGTTCCAAGAGGCTAGTCGTGGCGTAGAGGCAAAAGCGTGTGACACTCGAGGGATCCTTTACAGCCCGTAGTGTCTTAACACTTCCGTAGATTGAAGCTGAAAAAAAAATTTAGAGTTAACCAAAGTTTATGATTTCAAGACAAATTGCAATTAGATAAAGTAAAGTTATTTATTATTAAAATTGATAATTAAAATATTGTAAGTTCATATATTGTTTGTTACAAAAATCCAGACAATCTCGTATAAACAGTCGCCTCAAAACACTAAATCGAATCGACTGTAACCCCACACAATTACTAGTAACCACCTAGTTTCAAAGTAATCGGGTTACCATTCGACGATAGAGCAATAGTAAAAATGAGAACGAAACTTGAACTATTTCTTACAAATAGTTTACTAAGTTGGCTTAGTTCTTTATTTTGTATAGTAAAGGCATCTTTTAATACATAACATAATTTAAAAGTTGTTTCTTAGACTACAAGAATACAATGTAAAACAGGGTGGGTTAGGTGGGTTTGACGTCTGTTAGACGAACTCCACTATCAGAAGGCCTTATTGTTTTTTTTTTTGAATTGTTATGCGCAACAGAGTTTTGTTGTCCGTGCCTTTTTTGTTCTTAATTGATTATTTAAAATGTTATTTTTTCTTTTTAAAATGTGAAGTGGACGTTAATATCTTGAATGGTCTGCTTTTGTCAAATCCAAGTTTTTGGCCGTTGTTTATGTTGATTGCGGCGCAGTTAGTTGTTTTCGTAATATATCTATTAGCTCCTCATCTATCCTCCTCATCTCTATAGGAAATAGCCATTTTAATGTTGTGTTCCACTATATCAGTCACGGAACCTTCATCTGCCCGGCGAATGAACCTGCCGATATTCAAGACATTCAAGACATTGCATGTTGAATTATGGAACTTACACTACACTATCTTTACAGAGTGGGGAAACGAAAATAATTAATTCCCTTGAGTGAAGATCGAACCAACTACTATCGCGTTAACAATCATACGCTGCCACTATCCAACAAATTATGTAACAAACTTATATATGATTTCAATTATACGCTACGAAATAAATAAAAATAGCATCTAAATAAACATATTTCCCATTTAAAAATGATAATGATAATAATTCATTATTATTTTATTATTCATCTACTATAAACCCCTTCAAATACTATATTTTGTAAAAGTTTAGTAGTAACGTAGTAAACTGACAACAAACGCTTGTTTCATAGCGCCGCGACCCTTACATATATCGGCCGCGTGTCGCTACCGGTTTTGTCGAATCCAAGATAAGCTCTACCCTTAGTTTATAGAACGTCACAATATTACCTGTCAAATTTTAAGTTTACAGTTTAGAAAGTTAAAATAGAAATTATAGTTGTAAATTATAATTAGAAAAACATCTAGATTAAGTTTTTAATACATAAAATATATTATATTATACAATAAATTATATAGAGAAACATCAACATAGGGATAAAATAAAAAGCTAGAGTGTATGTAAGTTCAATTTTATTTTATAACTCATGAATCATTAATTTATTTTATTTTAATTTATAAATATTGTAATGCAAAATATGGTTACCCTACCTTAGGTAGAGTATCCCGCGGACACATTACGGTTATCTGGCGAACTGGCAGCACAGCCTATTTCATTCCGCCGCGACCCTTGCGGCGGGTCCGCGGTCTTGTGAGCACCGAGATAGCAGTACCCCTTGTTTATAAAATATTGAACACTGCCACAATTTAGTTTGTGAGTATAGTAGGCTTTTAACTGTGACATTAATAGGGACCCATTCACTATATACAAAATAAATAGAAATAAATCAGGTTCACGCTGTATCCCGCTCACAGGAGGGTAGGCAGAGGGAACCTAGTGTTAAGACACTCCGTTTCCCCCATTCAGCCGAACTCACCCACAACCAGTCGGTTTTACAGTCACACTTTGTGCCCCTGCGCCACTGAAGAATAATAAAACTTATGTACAATCATTTATTTTTCTGCAATATTTTTTTATAAATAATAATCCTTTAATGTCCTAAATGATTTTAATATAGGAATTCTGTACATAATTAAGTTTACAGGCAGGCAGTTATTTTACCCTACATGACATAAATCAAGGTAGGTAGCTACTTTAATATACGTCTTTGATTAATTTCCCTATAGAAAATTCCTTTATAATTAGTGTTGAAACTGAAAGCTATTATGTTATAAAAAGTTAGTTTTTTACATGTTTTAATTTTTTAGCGTATTTTAGTATTTACCCGTATATTACACGGGTTTGGAATCTAAAATGTTATGTATTTAAGGTTATTTTTGGCAAAGGCAAAGCGCGGCGTTGAGTTCTGCCACTCAATACGCAAAGCCTTCAGAATTCGGGAGAAAGCGAAGAACACTAGCTTCCCTCTGCCTACCCTGCTGTATGCGGGATACAGCGTAAAGCGGAATAAAATGTATACCCTTGTTTTTAAAGACGCTTGAACTTATGGATGTTGATATGAAGTTCCAATAGTATTTGGTGTTTTATAAATAATGATTAAAGTTTATATATTTCTATATGAAAACAAGCATATTATACTATGAAAGTGAGGTTAAAATATAAATACAGTTAGCAGTTGATATTTATCACGCTGTGGTTACGTTGTAGCAGTCCAGCTGTCTATTCACGTGGTGTTAGCGAGCTAAACCTAATTATCCAACACAAACTCTAAATTAGCAAATAAAATTATGCAGCACGTCTAAGTGTATTACTAACTGAATATATGTTTGAAAATAATACCATCGCGTCGTAAATAAGACAGGTCTATTTGATTGAGTTTTATAAATTTTTGGGTTCAAATGTTACTTGAAAAATGTGTGCTAGCGCTCCATGGGCACCGTGCTGGGCAGGTGTTGCGTTGTTAGAATTGAACTGATGTTCTAGATAGGCTGATATTAAACGATTCTCTCGGTTTTAGTGTATAAGAAAAGAAACCAATCAACAAAACGCGGCGTCAGATAGTGTAAAATAGAATATTTTATCTCTATGTTATCTCTCCTTATCCTGTAAAATGCTAGAGAAGAAAGCAAATATATAAAAATAAACACATTTATATGAAAACTGTTTCCCTCGATCATCATTAAATACTCTTTTGGCAGTGAAAGAAATATCATAATTTATGAACTAATGGCGAAATGATTATGGGTGAAAAGAAATAAAGGATTCTGTTTGAAAAAAAAAAAAAATTTTGTAATATTGACGTCTACACGTATGAGGCAGATTTGTTAAATATTTAAAAAACTGTCAAATGCGAGTCAGGCTCGCCAACTGAGGGTATCTATACGCAATTCCGAGGTATATATATATATGTTCTAGCCAGACGGACAGGCAGACATAGTGATCATTTAAGGGTTCCGATTCCGGGGTTTTTTGGCTTGTGGTACGGAACTCTAAAAATGAATATATTAAAGAAAACTTGCAACTTACCACAACTTGTATGAGCATAAAAATTGAAAAGTGGAAATTAAAATATATTCTCTAACGTTTGGTTTTGACGGCCCTCGGTAATTTACTGAGGCGGTGAATGTACCAAATCGTCGATGCCGATAAAAATCAATTTATCACACCATTCCGTTGAGAAAAAACGTATTTTTCTTCTTTAAGTTTCTGTACTATGCATATTTGATATACGAATATATGTTTTTACGTCAGAAGCAATAGTTGAAGAAATGTACGCGAGAAATGTATTATGACTTAAATTATACTTAGTATAAAACAAATATAAATAATCTTTTTAAAAAAATATAATCAGCTTCAAGCTGTATATTAATCCCAAATACAGCAGGGTAGGCAGAGTGTTAAAACGCTTAATTCTCCACTTTCCGCCGATTTTTTTAAGGTTACATTGCGTGTTGAGTTGCGGAAATCAATGCCAAGTTTTTGCTTGGTGCCGGAGTGAAGAAATGAAAATATTAATAAATAATAATTCATTCCCTCGAGTGGGGATCGAACCGTTACGCCGTAGTACCCCAACGCCACGACGACCTCAAAATAAATAGCATTTTGAGGCAGTCGTAGCGCATAAAATATTTATTTATAAATTAACCTTGAACAACGTTTTTAATTATTTAATCAAGGTATGGATTCTGCAAAACTTTGTAAAATAATATATGATTTTTATAAACTCAAAATTTGCAAGCACTAGCTTATAAGAAAAATATATTTAACCTTTAGAATACCCTATAGGTTGAACTGCCTATACAATACATTCAATACATTCTATACAAATGTATCTGCAAATACTTCGGTATTAAGCACGTGAATGCTTGAACTGATCTGGCAAAGGGAAAGCGCGAATGTTGGGTCTAACAGTGATTCGTATTGTGATGTTCCACTTTGTAAATGCATTCAACCTGTGTTGCTATAAATAAATATATACACAAACATTCTTTTATTAAAATATTTACGAACATTCTTTTTCTGCTTTACGTTGTATCCCGAAAGCAGGTGAGGCAGAGGTCTAGTGTTAAGATACTCCCAACTTTCAGCCGAATTCTAGAGGCATTGCATATTGAGTGGCAAAAATATTAAATATTTCATTTCCTTCAGTGGGAATCGAATCCCAACCAGCCGCGTTTACAGTCATATGCTTGCGCCGCTGCGCCACGACTGGCCTCAATTTACGTACATATTTGTTTATAATACAGATCTGTGCGTAAATTTCCTTACATAAAATTATATTGAAATTTGATGCGTATGACGGCAGTAATTATATTTTGCATGCAAAAATTAATTTATTGTTTCATGCAAAATACAATACTAAATGATATAATTTTGTTAATATAGATACCGTTCTTCTTTGGAGATTTCAGAGGATATACTCTTTTTTAATCATTAGTTATAGAAACGGTTAAGAGTTAAATTATTGAAAGCTTACGAGACTCCTATCTACGCTGTTCACCCAAATTCGAGATGATATTGTCTGTTATTTACCGAATAAGATTCGGTAAATAACAGACAATATCATCTGCACTGCGCTTTGTTGCACCAGAGTGGAATTACAATAAATAAATATCATATTTTTTCAGCTGGAGACCTACCCTGACAATGACATGACATTTAATAATATAAATTGTTAATAAATTAAAGATGAACGTAAAAGTATAAGGAGTGTTTATTTTAAAATAGTTTTTTACATTTGCGACTTTTAGTGTTGAATTGTACTGTTGTTAAAGTTCTTATACATAGATATACAGAACAAATAAAAACCGGTTAAATTTAATAAATTCACCCACAGTCCACGGGGAAGTACCTTATAGGTTTTGATTACGCGGCGAATTTCATACAAAATGCAGCGGGATCAATGCATAAATGATCATATCTTTTGATTGCGTTGACAAGAATTTTCTGTGCTTCAAGAGATTAGACTTGATATTCATTTCAGCATGATAACTCCACGTGATTTCAATATTGAGGTCTTATAAGAGTCCTTCTTTTTAAATGGGGAATCCTAAAAACTATATTGATAAAAAAATATGTAAGTTGACGGTGTTGAGTTCCGCCACTCAACATACAATGCCTCGAGAATTTCATAAAAAGTGCGGAACGGAATAATCTACAATAAAGTTATAGTTATACATATCATATATACTTTCAAATCATTTTCAAATAATTTTTGCATTGTCCATTCTTTTTTTGCCTTTACTAAGACAGTGACAACATCTGTAATTATCAGTATGTTATGTAAATTGAATACATTTTGAGTCTAAAATTATAAAAAGATTATAAAAAGAAATTAAAAACTTAAACATTATATAATTTTTATATAAAATAAAACATTCAGAAATTTATAATTAAGACCGAATACCTCATGTTCACAAAGGATGCCACTCAATGACGTAAATTTAATATCGTGACCGAGCGTTATCCGCCGGAACTTTTGTACCAAATTTCATTTATCTACAACTCTCTGTGGAATTTCATAAAATCGATCATTATCAAAGTGATTTAAAGTCATTTTACAAAGAAATTTTGAAATTAAGTGACTTTATTAAATGTCTTCAAAATGAAAGTCGTTGAAGTGATTTGCAAATTATAATATATCAAGTTGAACGAACACGATTTTACTATGTTAGTCTACATATAATAAAAGATAAGTAATATTTTCAAAAAACTATTTCTACAACAATGAAGAGATGAAGAAAGGACGGAATGCAAGATCAGTGTGAATGGTTAGATATTAGAACAAGTGAATGAAGTGGTATACTTGGGATGTATGTTCAGTAGAGATGGAAGAGACGAGATGGATGTGGGGTGTTATAGAAGAAGAATGAAAGAAAGATGAATGCTGTGGAGATGTGATCTCTTCGTAGGATATGCGGAGTCAGCTTAGTTGATCGAATCCGCAATGAAGAGGTACACAGAATGAAGAAGAACGTACTCAGCTGGTTTGGGTACGTCAAAAGAATGAGTGATGACAGAATGCCAAAGAAGATTTATGATAGAAAAGTGAGCGGTAAGAAAGGTAGGGGGAGACCTCGGTTGACCTTCGAAAACACAGTATCAAAGATACTGGAGTAAGGTCACGTAAAAAGTATAAGGACCCCCCGGAGGGCATATATGAAGAGGTTGATGACAGTGGACGAGGCGAAAGAGGTATGTAGAGACTGTAGCGTTCGTCGCTCCGTTCCCTCTGACTACCCCGCTAGGGATAAAGCGTGAAGCTAGTTTGAGTGCATACGCATATAAGCTTATGCTTGTCCAGTTGTACTTCCCGTCGACCTACAATCCCGAAATTGGCGCTCATTGGGCAATTTGGACTTCCGTTTGACCGCATCAAGCATGACGTTGAGCGATAATATTTGGTCCCCCCATAAGAATTATAGACGGCGGCAAAAACTTCTATTCTCTCATCGTGCGAATGAAGAATGTAAATATTTAAATATACATATTTTTATTATGTCTCAAAGCAAACAATTTCTGTACAGTTGTCGTGAAGCTGTATTCCTGGAGATTCTATGGTGAAAAGGGGCAGGAGGAAGAATGATATTGGTTTGAAGGCACCGCGTTACCTGCATCCAGACGTGAAGATTCTGAAAATTCCAGAAGAAGACCCATTAGGTTTCAGGAGTGGAGGAAGCGTAGGGCGAGTAAAGTTCGCTTTGATCGATATGGTTAAGAAGATTTTTGAATACGGAAGAATTTTAGGTAGGGATTGAAAGGATTTATTACCTGTAGGCACGATGCAAACTTATTTCCTATACGCGTAATGTGATTTAAGAGAGCCTTCTGCATTAAAATTTTGCAGGATTTGGCAGCTGAATTATAGCTTTCTCCTTTTCGTGAACATAGGGTATAGTTGATGTAGGAGGATGCGTTTGAATCTTACCCATCCTACGATGCATTTTAAGATTTCTCATCCAAGAAAAATTTTTAAATCTAAAATGCTACAAAAGACGAAAATGTTAACAGAACGAACGACGAACGTCGTTCCGTCGAATGTTAACGCACACGTAAAGCACATTCTCCTCAGTTGCGACAGTGCTTCATCAAGATTTGTTCTTGAGTAAATAATTTTTTATATGTGTAAATAGCATAAGTCTACACTTGTGTGGTAAGTAATAGACACTGCTTTGAGCTCCCACCCTGCAAGGTGACGGCTGGCACCCACATCGTGAATCTAATATAAAAATGGTCATAAGATCAGAAATATTCTGATTTTTCTTTTTTAATAGTAATAATAAAAAAAATATAAAGACTATAAATAAACATTTGTGAAATTAATTCCTTAACAATAATTTAAATTAGCTCATATTTGGGGCTAAATTATGTAGGTATTTTTATTACAATAAAGAATATCTATATATTTGGGTCATTCAATATATTGTTTTTAAACCAAGGTACAACTATTGCGTTTTACCACAAACCACAGACCAATATTGATGATTTTATTTTTTACTGGTTACAGTTTGTTTACCTGAACTAGTAAGATTGTTATAACTTCTTTAAATAATGCCATGGATTTTTTTCTAAATTAATATTTTTAATACTAAACTAGTCTTTTTAGTTTTCTTCGAGATCTTAGAGTTTCTGATGTCTAAGGAATGTTCTCATAATGAACGAACTACTTTGTCTAAAGCGTTAGCGGTTTGCCAGTCATGCTAGAGTTTCAGGTCTGATCAAGCTACGTCGAAATTTTTGTACGCTTGTTACAACTTATTTAAGTTGTTGGTATCTCTGAAGGGAGATTCTTACAAATTTCCGCTACTCTATAAAAATTTTGAAGTAGCTTGATGAGAACGTATGGTTTAGTGGTCAGAGCACCTGGTCGGTTTCCAGGAGGCGCGAGTTCCGAGTCCCGCTACGTTCAAATTTTTATATGTTTTCTAAATAAGTATTTTTCTTTCCTAAGTGTGAAATAACACTTTAAAAATGTTTAAAAAACGTACAATTACAAAAATACAGTACAATTATAATTCCACACACGTATCTGCTAGAGGGTACAAGCTTACAAATGTAATACAAGTATAGTTAAGATGTAAGAATCTTTATGAGCAAGTTCTCGTTTATTACGGTGTTATCGACACCGACTCGGTTTTCTACGTCATAAATCTTAGTCGTAATTAATCATGGGCCTGACCGAGATGGCGGACCGCACACCCCCAAGACAATGTTTTTCTAACCGCTCCCGGCCTTTGTCTTTTTAAAGCTCAGCTTCTATTATTTTATTTAAAAGAAAAATGACTCATTCTTCTAGGCATTGTTCTGTGGTAAGGTGGAAGCGACGATAGAATGTTTTAATATTGAAATGATTTTAATGTTTTAATGAATTGGTGAATAAATTATCATGTGACTATTATAAATGATGTAAAAAGAAACAGATCATTTATATTTTTGTCAACCGAAATTAGATTTTTTAAATATAGCGTCTCAGATGTATTCAGTTTGAAATATTATTTACTTATATAGAAAGAGAAAACTAGATGTTTTTTTTATATTTTTAAGAGGTAATTCACCTAATAGGTTAACTACATATTGATATATATGTATATTTTATTCTCGATATTTTTTCTCTCGAAAGGGAACACACCGTTATTTTTGCGCATATCGCTCTATATAGAGTGATAAATATAATTTTATTATATCTATACATACATTTAATAAAACTGGTAGTGGTCGCTGTCTATACAGATGGACATAGGAGAAAAAATATTTTTTAAAGTATTTTTTATTCTAATAGAACCCAAAAGAATGATTTTTATTTTTTTTATTTGTTTATCCATTTGTCTCTTTCCTTATGCGTGTCTACATGTGTATCTCAAAAACGGCTTGGCCGATTTAAATTTAGGTTTTATTATTGTATTTTGGCAAGTTAACATTTAGTGCAAGTTTTGTTTAGATCGGTTCGTAAATAAAAAAAAACCAATATAAATTATTGTATGCACCAATACTGCTATAATTCAGTTTTGATTGAATTGGCTGAAAGTTTACTTTTTAGATACTTCATTTGTATGGATATTGTCATAAAGTTCAGTTGAAGAAACAAGTAACATTGTAGTACGTAAGTAAGCGGGCGAAGCCGCGTGTGGATAGCTAGTTATTATATAAATATCGTTTTTGCCTATATCATTATGTTTCAAATCGCTTTTAAATTAAAAACTTAGCATATTTTTATTATTTTTTATTGAGTCCCACATCCATATATACCATCGTAGGTAAAGAGGAAGTAATATCAAGGCTGTCCCTTCCCTGGACCCAATATAAGAGAAACGGTGCAATATCCCATGCTGCAATACAGAGCAGGGTAATGAGAATTATTTAAATACAAAAATACTAAATGGTCATTGTACTGATAATAATCTTTTTTTTTTTTTTATGGAAAAGACACGGCAAACGAGCTTGCGGGTCACCTGATGGTAAGTGATTACCGCCGCCCACGACCCCGTGCAACCCCAGAGGAGCTACAGTTGCGTTGCCGGCCTTTAAGACGGGTTGGGCGCCGGGGCCCGGCATTACCTGATGCGAAACGCAGTGGCATAAAGCCACTACTTCACGCCGGTTTTAAATGCCGGGGGTGGTAAAGATCCGGTCGAGTCTGCCCATGCGTGTTGCCATTGCTGGCGACGTGACTCTACCACACGTACTTTAGTCGCCTCTTACGACACCACCAGTACCAGGATGATCCTATTCTAGGCCGGGATCACACGGCACAAATCATCGCATTTATTGGCGGGCTTTTTAAATGTAAATTCAACTTGAAATAAAATTAATAATTCAAGTGAGGCCTGTCGTAGCGCAGCAGCACGAAGCACACACTTTAAAATCGACCGATTGTGGGTTTGATCCTCGAAGAAATGAAATATTTATTTACATTTATATTTTCATTTCTTCGCTTTGGTGTCGAGGCAAAGCGCGGCGTTAATTTCCGCCACTCAACACGCAATACCTCCAGAATTCAGCGGAAAATGAGGAACGAAGTGCCTCAACATTCCTACCCCTCTGCCTATCTTACTGTGTGCAAGATACAGCGTGATACTGAAAAATAAGTAAGTATATATTTTTAAAGAATCGCCTTAAGTTTTTGTTTTTCAAATGTATCCATTTGTTACCTACATGTTGGTTAGATTTATTCAACAGTTTCCTCAATATTTTTATTTGAATAGTCACGAAGCGGCACTGAGCACAATATACACCGAGTGAAGTACTATAAATCACATACTGTGATCACTGATCAAAGTTAGCAAAGTTTAGCTTTGCTGGATATCCGGATAAATCAGTGTTCTGATGCGCGAAATTAAAACGACATCAAAGCAAAGGTAAATCTATCAAAACCATATCATACACACATATATATATATATATATATATATATATATATATATATATATATATGATTATTTTTTCAGGTATTATGTGATATTTTACTATCATATGAATTACATATTTGCTTTCCAAGAAGACAGCGGATTCATGCAGATTCCTTAGATGGGAAACGGAACCGATGATTTGGACATTGGAATGTTTGCCAAAAAATTTAGCCGTTGCTTAATTTCATTGTATAAGAGCAGAATTAAGGTACTTTCGTTCCTTTTTTTTTACGAAAGTTGAACAAATTTAATAAAAAAATTAGATTATATCACTCTAAAATAAATGTCCCTTTCACAAATTACGATTCACTGTGAGTAACATTTTTTGACTTTATAATACTTTAAAGATTCTATTCTAAGATTACAAAAAGGCCTTCCTATTTTGGAAAGGCGAGTCTATTTGCATATTGCGAACAATCAGAATAAGTACGGATCCGGTTGTTAGGGTACGGAAGACGGCTGGGTGGAAGATTTACGGGGCTTTATTGTAAGGCTCCCGACAAACGATTGTTATGAACGTCTCACTTTGCACACGTTCTCTCCTCCATAAAATACGTAGAGATATGTCCAAGAGAAACGTGTGAGTTTCATTAAATTATCTAAATTAATTGTATTTCGAATATGTTTTGATAATTATGAAGGCACGATGTGGGTTATATGATATTAAAAATGGGCAAATTAGTAATTATATTTTAAGGAGTATTTTTAAATAATTTAAATCCTTTTTTAGTTTCATTAAAATACTTATATTTGCCATTTTCCGCCGAATTCAGGAGGTATTGCGTAATTCAATTGATTGCGTAATTCAATATTTTATTTCCTCAAGTGAGAATCGAACCCACAACCTGTCGCGTTTGCACTCGTACCCATGCACCACGGCTGGCCTCAATTCTTTTATCTAGCTAAAATATTTTTATCCCGCAGTTGTATAAGGGCCGCGACTACGAGGTTACGTTCGTATATTTAGAATGCACTTTACTCTAAGCGCTTGGCACATAAATAACATTAATTATCCGGACTAGGGTTTGTTAAATGCGAAACGGTATTAAGCGTTGAAATAATTATGGGTCCACGTAGTGCCTCCACCGCCGCGACGGGCACGAGGAGGCGACACTCAAACTATTGATATAGTAAGCAGGTAACATACGAGTATAGCCTTCATTCCCTCCGGCCCAATTTAATATAATATTGAACCAAGAAAATTTTGTGTTGTTAGGTAGCGAACAAAGGAGTTTCGGCTATAAACTACTTAGGCACTTCTTGTTTAAACGGTATTGTAAGTTGCGCTAGGAAAATTTGAAAGAGTAAATAGTTTGTTATTGAATTTCTCATTTACCTACCGCATTTCATTACAATATGTAGGTACACATTGTTTGCAATATGTTGTAGGTTTTTTTTTTTTTTGTCATGGTTTATATACTTTAATACCGAAACCGATAAAATTCGAGGTACCTTGACTACGAGTACCTTGAGTACTTTTGGTACTTGACGATCAATAAGGCTTCTGAATCAACACGCTATGTTATATGGAGTACTGTTCTCATCTCTGGGTTGGTGCATCTCAGTGTTATCTTGCACCATTTGATCAAACGGCTGTATGTTGTATACGAACAACGTAGAGCCGTTTGAATAGTTGAGGATCTAATAATATGTGAAAGGGTTGAGACTTTGGATTTGATTTTTTTGTAGAGGCGTTTTCTTGTCGTGCGTTCTCTACTGCATTCATTATGGGGAATCTATATAGATTGGGTTAAAGAGCGCAGCGGTATATTAATAGAACAAAATTATTATATTAGAATTACTTAGCTGCTAGCTGTGACATATGGACTAATATACTGTAACGGCTTTCTATTAAAATAAAGATTGTGCCAATTTTTTTTTGTACTCATAAATTTTATTCAAAACACTAAGTTCTACAAGAGAAAGTGTCTAGTGCAAGAATTGAATGAACTTTGTTCGGGTGTTCCTAACTTCACTAAGACCGTGCTGTAAATTTGCGCACGACTCACGTCCCATTTATATTGTTTTATGGTTTCTTTCCTTCCCACAGAGGATTCAACTCAGCTGGAAAATGTGGATACGTTTCATCTTTACGGTTTTTGTTATCCTGGGAAAACATCCACGAAGCTATTGTGATTAAGATCGACGCGTCGTTTTCGTTGGATTGACATTTTATGAAATATTACTTCTGTCTATAGTTTTGCAAAACTACGTTTTATTTAGATAGATAGATATAGATAACTAGATAATATAGATGATATAGATATAGATATATAGATAACTTATTTAGTACATATATGCATTTGTAGTTAGTTAATAGTTATTATTATTTTCTTGGCGTCAAAATAGAACGCCATATTATTTTAATATACTTATCCATATTCTAATCATGATTCACGGTTTTTCGAATACTCATTATTTTTAATCGTTTCGGGAATTAGTCAAGTACATTTTTGGTTTAATGATAGGAATATAATTATATCTTGTAACTGTAAACGCGACGGTTTGTAGATTTGTAGGTATTTCCACTCGAACAAACGAAATATTTAATATTTTAATTTTCTGGTGTCGTGACAAAGCACGGCGGTGAGTTCCGCCACTAGACACTCAATGTCTCTAGAATTCAGGGAAAGTGGCAAGCGGCGTATCTTACCATTAGGCTCCCTATGTCTACCTTACAGCTTCAAGCCAAAAAAAAAAAAATGTCATATATATGGATTTTGACGTGGGAAAAAAAATGGTAACAATTGAAAAATGTAGGCGTGGCACATGTTTAAACACTGTATTACTAGGGTTTCCGTTGCAGAGAATTTGTCATTTTAACAACCCAGCATATAAATAAATTTTAATAACTGTCTAATTAAGTGAACAAAAAAGATCCCACTCGGCTCAGTTCATTGTTTACTTCAACAGTTACCTACGACATGTGTATTTTTTAAACGAATAAACGATGTTATTTATTGTTGTGTTCTGCAACCAAAGTGTGCTTTATATCGTTTAGCGTAAAGTCTACTTAATCCCATAATGCGAAATTGGTGCCGACATATCCACGAGGTCATGCGACGGCACGTACAGCTAACGCGAGTTAATTATAAGCGTCGTTTGTTAAAAACAGAATTGTAATTACAATGGTTTTGATTAAAAAATAAACCAAATTAAAAGTTTCATAATTTGAACTTTCTATACTTTATTTCAATTTTTATTTATATTTTCGTAGCTCTGGTATCGAGGCAAAGCGCGGCGTTGAGTTCGCCATTCAATACGCAATGCCGCCAGAATTCGGCGGTAAGTAGGGAACGGCGTAGCTTAACATTATCTTGCCTCTACCTACCATGCGGTGTGTACGGCGTGAAGGATTATTTAATTTGATTCAATAATTTAATTAATTAAGTTTTAATATAAAATGAGAACCTATGAGTGAACCAAACTTAACAGAACATTGTAAAATATATTAAGAGCTAATGTGGCAGAGCAAAGTTACAAACGCCAGTTTATCCATTCTTTACCAGTAGAATTGATTCGATCGGATTCTGTTAAGTTTTCAGAACTCCAGCAAGACTTGCCACAAACTTATACCTCGAAAATAACTTTAACTGTTAGATTGGGAGTATTTCTGAACAATTCCTCATAGAAGGTAGTGAAAAGACTTTCATTTATATATTAATCACAATTGTTTATAAAAATGTAGGTTGTATATACTATTCTAGTCTTATCGTACTACAGTAGGATAACAGAAATGTTTATGTTTCAACCGAGTTCGGTAAAGCAGTTGTCAAATTGATCTGTATGTTTGTTACCTCAGAAATTTTGAGTGGGTTAACCGATTCTGATGATTCTTTTTCTATTTGAAAGGTAATGCTATAATTTGGTTCGTATTTGAATATGTCATCAATGAGTCGATTTTTTTTGTTTTACTTACTTACTTACTTAGCTTCACGCTTCATGCCTAGCGGGGTAGTCAGAGAGAACGGAGCGCCAAACGCTACGGTCTCTACATACCTCTTTCGCCCCGTCCACTGTCATCAACCTCTTCATACATGCCCAGGGGATCCAGGGGATCCTCATGCTTTTTACGTGACCTTCCTCCAGTATCTTTGATACTGTGTTTTCGAAGGTCAACCGAGGTCTCCCCCTACCTCTCTTACCTTTTTTGTTTTAAATTATAATTAATAATTAATATCCATTGGTGCTTATCAATTTTAAAATATTCCTTCCAACTTCCTATACACCATACAAAATATCAAAATCCCGTGTTGTTTGTTGAAGTATTAACTAAATTCCCGGCAAACATATATGTAAAATAAATATGAGGACGCGAGCGTTTCACTTGTTTAATAGATGAACAGCCTGCTGAGAAAATGAAGTGGGAGATACAAAGAAATGCCCATGTTCAAATAAAAGGGCGTTCTTTGTTTTTTGCTCTTTAAATAAGTTTTCTTTTGTCTTTGTACCCTTGGACCCATGTGTGGAGTGGACCATAAATCAAAGCTCGTTCTATAAATCTTGAGCTCGAAAGGAATTCGTGTGATAATGTGGAACCACAGCTATACCTATATGTTATTAGCAATACCTTCTATACTATACATACTCGTATTATATATATTACACTTTCTTCTTTTATTTCTATAGTTGAATATCTTTTTGTATTGAGAGGAGTCGCTGATGGATTTGATTATTATTTTTTAGATTTTTTTTTTGAGTCATCGTTTGCTTCAGCAAGCCAAAAAGTGAAAAACAAATTAAAGTATATTTTTTTATAACAAATTGAAACAAATTAAATATTTATTTTCTTAATTAATATTTATCACAACTGAGTACTCGTAAATTAACAGTATGACATTTAATCATGATGACCTTATTATTATCATTTTCAATTCAGTATTCCAATATTATATGTAAATACATACCGTATTGTACATTTAATAGTTTACAAAATTACTATAAATTTATAATAGAGCGCATTGTTGTTTGGTTACGGAAGATATCGTAAGAGTAGATATTTTTACGAGCAACTGGGCAATATTTGGAATTTATCTTCTAAATGTCTCTACCGAGCACTATCCGTGGGCTACTTTCATGTGGATTTAAGAGAAAACATTGATTGTGGAAGTCTCTAGTTTCAGAATAATAATATTCAGAAAATATAATTTGGATTTGATTGCTGAGTCCGTTTATACAGGCTAAACTTAAAAGAGCTTTTTAGAAAACGTATAAAAAAATTGACGTGGTGGGATTAGAACCTGCACCTCTTGGGAATCGTCCAAGAGTTATTTTTTTCCTAAGTGTGGAATAACATTTTATAATTGTGAAATATATTAAAGAGCTGACTTGAATTAATCATTATAAAAGAATTTCATACAAATATTTCAAGAGAAAGTTAAAATATACAATAGTTAAAGTAAATATATAATACCAAAAAAGTTAACTCAAAGTTCATAATATTAATAAAATATTCAATATCCCGCATCGAACGACCCTATTTAGGTAGTTCTATCGGGAAACTCGATTTAAAAAGGGAGTCATTTGAAATGGAACAAACAGCGTCGATATCATCTGATTCGTTTCTCGCCTACCCGAATCCCCTTAATCTTTCTTAGCGAAATTAAACCATTTGTAGACGTTCAGCATTGGAAAAGAGTAAATCAATCTATACATTGAATTAGTTGATGTTGAACGGTCGATTTTGGTAATATTTTAGAAGCGATAGAATAGCGTATTTTGCTCCCCGGCCACGTTCCCAGCTATTCATCAAGTCGGCCAGGCCATTACCGCTCCCGCCACCTGCACGGTCCTCGGTTTGTATTATGCTAGATTATTCCCGGCTTTCATTCACTGACGCCAATAACTTGTTGAATTATAGCTGGAATTCGATTGGTTAGGTTATCGGAGTACGTACACGCTTGTTTTACAAGTGGATTTTGGGTTTGTGAAACTTCTTATACATATTTTATTATGTACATATTTTGAAGTGGTATCAACATTTATATAATTTTTTATTAAATATTTATATATTTTTCATTTTAGTTTGCATTAAACTTTGAAATCATATAAGATTTAAGTAAGGTCTTTCATCGTTACTATACTATATTGCCATAGGCATCCTTATCCAATTAAAACAATAAAATATAAAATTGTTAATACTATTATTATATGATTTATTTATTTATTTTATTATTATATGCTAGAAATTTTAGAAATAGGTTTTTTTATTTATAATTTTCAATAAAGAAATAATATATTACAGTATAAACTCTTAATTCAAACACGTAGTCATGTTACATTCTTAGAGTTCTATACCTCAAAAAATTCTAAGAACTTGTAACATTCTTACTTTGAAAATTTATAGGCATATCACATAAAAAAACATTATTAACTTATACCTGTACTGTCCAAGCAAGCTAGAAAGATGGAAGCGTATGTGATGCAGAGTAGGCAGAGGAAGCAAAGAAACGGCTCCTCATTTTTGGCCGAATTCTGTAGGCATTATGTGTCGAACGGCGGAGCTCAACGCCGCGTTTTACCTCGTCACTAGAACGAGTAAATTAAAAACATTAAATATATATTCTCCAGGACGAATCGAACCCATAATCTTTCGCGTTTACAGTCACAATTTGTGCCCCTGCGTCACAACTGGTCTCTATTAATATAAGTTTAACGAATTAACCCACAATTATCGTGTATACAGCCAGCCTCTATGTGCTACGATGGCGTCTACAGCGTATAGCTGATATTTATATGTAATGTTTTTTTAATCTGTTCAGAAGAATTTTATGTCTAACGTTATCGACTTTTACATTTGTCTTATTTGTTTGTAAAAATGACATTTAAGTCATACTTTTATAACTTAAAAGATTTTAGTGTAATTGAAAAGCAACCCTCTTTTTTGGCAGTGTTATAAAGCGGCGATGGTTAAAGGTCAAGGCTGTATTTATACTTCTGCTGTCTTTTGTAACTATATCGATGTTTGAATCCGTTGTATAAAATAATCAATGGTTATAAATGAAATTCAGATATTAAAATAACATTATAATAAATTTGTGAGATGATTTTTAACATTTTTTTAACACTAAATGCTACGGGGACTATTTTACTGTCCAAACAGTAAGACTTTTGGAATACGTTGCCAGGTGAAGTTAGACTATCTTCGTCAGTAAATATTTTTAAGCGCCGGCTTAAAAATGACTTATAATAAATGAACGTTACTTATAATATGGTCATGTAATATTTACGTATATGTGCATTTCCGTATTATTTTAGGATGTATATATGTTTGTATGTATGTATGTATCTGTATGTATGTGTGTACTTTTATGTTTGTTTATTATTATTATTATTTTACTTCGTTAAGACATACTTTTTGCGCCATACTGTATTCTCTTACATGAAGTCCTGCATTTTTAATGGTGGCCTGTAAGAGATCACTCGCATTGATAAGGCCGCCATTGCACATGTTCATTTAAGTACCTGCATATATACCTACATAAGTACCTACATGCCCTTTTTTATGTAAATTGTATATATATATTTTTTCATGTGCAATAAAGTATTAATATTATTATTTTTAGGGTTTAACTTTAACTCAAACGGAAAATAAAAGGAACTCTTATGGGCTCATTTTATAGTCCGTCTATAAAATATATTTATATCGAGATCGCGTTGAAGCATTAAGCTGATATAAATATCAAATATTCAGGTCTATAATCGCTAAAAGCACAGATAAAAATCAAGCTGCTAGCTAAGCTAAGCTTCTTCATCTTCAAAAGATATGAGCATTTATGAATCGACTTTGCTACATTTTGTATGAAATTTGCCGCGTTATCAAAATGTATAGGGTACCTGTAGATCGACAGTTATGAAAGTGAGAACTTACAGTACAAATACTCATATATCATGTTACGATATTCAATCATATCAAGTCACGTTTCTATCAAGTTGCGTCGAAATTTTTATAAGCTTGCTATAATTTATTTATGGTGTTGACGTCTCTGTTGGGAGATTTTGTACAAACTTCCTCTACTACATTAATCCCTGCTAAGAATAATAATTTACTAAAAAAATCCAGTTTTATATGCTTATTTTTTTATATTTTAAATATTTTTATCAGTAAAGATAAAAAAAACCATTTAAGTGGTACTTGCACTCGACTAGATGCCTCCATACTAATTTGGTTGGAAGGATGGTAGGCTATCGGGAAATACGCTGTGGAACTTATAAAAGTTAACAAACTTAAATTAGGCTTATGCAAATATTAGTTTATATTGATCAATTTTTATGTGAAGTAAATAAATTAAAAATGTACTGTAAATTTTCACTTTTCGGACTTTTTTTCTTATGTTTTGATTATGCGGCAAATTTCACCACCAAAATGCAGCAAAATCGATACATAAATGCTCGTATCTTTTGATTTCATTGACTTACAAGCTTGACTTTTTTGCTTAAGAGGCTTTTTTAAAATGTTTATACCAAAAAGTATAATTATTGAAGAAGTATATTTCTGAGACCAAAAGCAACGGGATATTATGATATTATTATATATTATTACAATAATTTGATATTAACTGTAGGTGACCAACTAAAGGCTTAACCCGTTCCTATCGCGGAAGCGATGTGCTATGACGAATGCGCTATTTTCCCCTGCTATCACGTATGCACATTCAACTTTTATTGCTTTTTGTGCGGCAGTTACAAATCGATTTGGCTTAAAGCCAATCGTGTCATTTTAATAGCTTCTCTTTGCCACCGACAGATCATTCACATATTTTTAAAATAATGAATGTTGGTATTGGTGTTTACAATTATCTCAAATTACATAAATCGGCCAGGCAAAATCCCCATGTTTACAGTCAGATGCATTACACCAACTTAATTTTTTTTTCAGTATCACGGTGTATTCTGCACATAGCAGATGGAACCTAGTGATAAGGCACTCTGTTGCCTATTAAATCACTCCTGATCCCCACTTTCCGCAGAATACTAGATTGCTTTTCTAGTTGTGGAACCCAATTAGTAATATACTTCATACCTTATAGTAGATTTATTTATTGTTTTAACTTATTTTGCTATTTGCTATAATGAATAAGAAACCGTCATGGAATATAATTTGATGTTTTATATTTCAATACCCAGGAGCAATATGAGCGTGAAAGGAAATGGTTTTAAGGAAGGATACAATAAAGGAATAAAGGAAGCTCGTTTACAATATCATTTCTATTCAGCGATATAATTGGGAAGTGCGCGCTTTCAAATGTAAAGAAAAATACGTAAAGATACGTCTGGTAGATTAAACATATATTTTTTAACGGCTTTTTATTATTTTGGTAATGAATTAGTCATAGTTTAAATTAAATATAGGAGAAAATTCTTTCTAAAAAGTATTTTTTTATTTGGTGGTTCTATTTCAAGTATTAGTTACTAAGTACAAAGGGTCTAGCCCGATAAGCATGGGAAAGATGTACTGGCTTTTAATGAATTATTTTTCATATGATTTTTTATCTAAAATAGTAACACATTTTTTTGTCTCTTATAGTAGAGGAGTTAAGGAAGTTATAACGTTGAACTTTATTTTCTCGATATCTCGTAAAGATATTTTAATATTTACTACTCAGACATCTATCATCATAACATATGTAGAGAAGTAGAGAAGAAAATAAGTTTCTCATATATCAGCTATCTCTCTTTTACTGTATATAACATTTCTAATGTTTTTACGATACATAACTGCGTGGTAATGCACTATGCTTTAAAATGTTTCAGTTTATTTTTCTACCTGAACCCTTTTCTCGAGCCTTTATTGGTACTATCTTGACATTACGTTACGGAAGATCAGGAACATTTTTATAATCAGGCCCGGACCAGAAAAGAGGGGTTCATTAGAAATATAAGCTTAGGGTTTACCGTCTTATTTTACTTTTATAGCTCACAAGCTGCTCTTCTTTGTAAAATCGGCGTTTTATTGGATGTTAATCAAATAAAAGAAAAGGTTTTGGTTGTAAAATTATTTGTTAATGTAAACCAGCTTCTAATATTATTACTACGACATAATAAAGTAAATTGAATGTTAGCCGCCTATCGCTACGACAGCCTCTCAATTTACTTTTAGTTACCTACTGGTAACATATTACTAGTAAAACGCGGCGTTGAGTTCTGCCAATCTACACGCAATGCGCAAAATTTCAGTGGATAGTGGGGTACGGAAGTAATCCGATGGGGAAGACAGTGTCTTCGCACTAGGTTCCCTATGTCCACCATCCTGAAGGCGGTACCAGCGTGAATAAAATAAAAATAAAGTATAAAATAAAAAATAAATTAACATAAAATAAAAATAAAGTTAACCCTTAAGAGCAATAATGAATACCATAACCCACTAAGAATATAATGAGTGTAAAACACCTTATTTTACTAGTTAGTTTGCATTTATGTTAATAAATATATATTAATATTATAGTAGTTATTTGTATATATTTTTGTAAAAAACTCAAAAAAAAAATAATATATGATTTAAATAGCTGACTATACAAGAGGGGATCATAATGTTTTCTTTTTTATAACAAAATAAAATCCAAATACAAACCAATGTTTTTATTTCTGTTAAGTACAATATGTTGCCCTTAATCTGACTAACTAGTAAATTATATGAAAAAAAAATATATTGATTTTTTTTCTCACAAGTGTAGCAAAAAAAGACTAAATTCTTTGAGAACTTTTAGTTTCTGAGTGAGTATATTTTTTTTCTTCCCAATCGTCAACACTTTGGAGATCATCTTGATGAATATCTTCTTCTAATATTTATTCTAATAAGTACTATTCGTCAATCGACTCGTCGGTACATGCTAGTAAAGCTTTGATTTTAATGTTTTGTAGATACTATTTACTACAACTATCGTGGACTCATATTTAAAAACAAAATCTCCATCGTACATGCTAAGCCTCCATTTTGCATTGGTAATTTAATAAAAATCATGAAAAAGGTAAACACGTTGTTAATCAATAGGGCACTATGACTATTATGGGTGTCGATACACCCAGTGGGCAAGCGTGTGGTAAATATGCGCGCGCGAGCGACTAGTTTCTAGTTCAAGGGTTCCTACACACAAGTCATAAGGAGGATACACAAAAGTGCAAAGCGCTGTGACAAAAATTAAAAAGTGTAGCGACTAAAAATGAAATGGACCTGGGTGTTTTTACACCCATATAGGCTTTAAGGGTTAATCTTAAATTGACTCATTTGTTTCAAAAGTATATAATCTTCTTATACATTACTTATACATTGAGCACACGAGTACATATAACTTTATATATATATATATATATATATATATATATATATATATTAAACTATTTTCCCCCGCAAAGTAATTTCCCAGCTCCAGTGCTTATACTGTGATGCGGTATCAAGCAAGAAATGTGCAAACACAGTCAGAATATGCATGTGTGTTAATATTCATGGGCGTGCCACCTGCTCCACGCCGGTGAGATCGCGCGAGTCAAGGTGGAACTACGAGATACTACAGATTATATTTACCAAAATAAGTATTTAATTTATATTATCTTATTTACTGTGTTAATTAGTTACTTAAATTTTGTGGTGTTTCATGATTTGAAAAGTATGTCGTGTTGGCTACTAATTGAGGCCAGTCGTGGCGCAGGGGCACAAAGTGTGACTGTGTAAACACGACAGGTTGTGGGTTCAATCTCCACTCGAGGAAATGAAATACTTATTTAAGTTTATATTTCCATTTTTACGCTCTGATGTCAAGGCAAAGCGCGGCGTAGAACTCCGTCACTCAACACGCAATGCCTTTAAAATTCGGCGGTAAATGGGGAACGGAATTTCTTAACACTAGGTTCTCTCCTGTGTGCAGGATACAGCGTGAAGGTGCTTAGACAGACAGTCTGAGAAATTGCGTGTAGAGTAGCGGAACTCAACGACGCGCTTTTACCTTTGTCTAGTACGAAAGAAATGAAATTATTTATAATAATTCATTCCCCCCGTGTGAGAATCGAACACACAACCCTCGCGTTAGAGTCACGCTTGTGCCCCTGCGCCACGAACTCTAAAAGTTCCTTTAAGACTTAGTCTTAAATATTATTTATATTGATTTTTATATATAGTCTTATATATAAAAATGAATATAAATAATATTTTAGAACGAACTTAAAACCAAATCCCTTGTAAATCCTAGTGATATAATCGTGGATGAAGTTTTCGACGCAGCACACCACGTACGTATGCATTCGAGATGACTGTGCGGTAGTGAGTTAATTTGAATGTGGAATGCGAATGGCCTGTTTAAACCGTTGTTCACAAACAATAACAATTGTTGTTATTAGACCGATATTTCGGACGATAAAAATGTTAATGCTAGCAGCTTATTTCAATAATGTATTTATGGAAATTTGGAATATTATTGTTGACTAGTGATCCGCTCGCGGCTTCGCCCGCTAGATCTACAAAGGCAAAGTCTAGATTCATTTTACTAAAAGTATACTACATTAAAGTTAATGCCTCACAACTGAGAAGAACCGGCGCAAGAAACTCAACGGGATTTTTTTTTATAATAGCATATATAATTATCAATTAACTGATCTGATTGATTATATGTATTTTAGTTTTGTAATAAAAAGCATCTAATAATAATAAATTTTAAAATTAATACGGTAAGAGAGGTATGGGGAGGCCTCGGTTGACTTTTGAAAACATAGTATCAAAGATAATGGAGGAAGGTCATGTAAAATAAAATGAGGACCCCCTCAAAGATGATTACTACGGAACTCAACGCCGCGCTTTATCTCGCTGGGTTAAAATTTTTATACGTTTTCTAAATATGTACTTTAGTCGTTTCTGGGATTAGCGTAAACAAACTTACAGACAAACATTGTTTTTGGTTCTATTACGTTCTTAAACGTATGTACAAGCAAAGATTCGTTTCAATATTATTATAAATATAGAATTTATATGTATATATGTATGGAGGTACAAATATAGTGACACATTTGAATTATTTTGCAAATACATCGTTCTACGTTTTTTATTTAATAAACATCTTTTTATCCTATAATTATTCTTGGTGCTAACATAAAATATACTTCAGAATATTTCAACATTTCCTTGTTTCTTTATATTCTTTAATATACAAGGAAAATTGTATCTAAGTGAGATTATGAAAAAATAAAGTATATTTTTTTTTATTTAATTATTTTATTCTCTTTTATGGTCGTACAACGCAAAATACTTATTATACCGTTAATAACAATAACATTATACATAATAGCTCTTACAACTTGTGGTAAACTCACCAATTAATTTTAATTTATATTGTATAAATTATGATAGATAAAATTATAATTTAACAAAATTTAAAAAAATCTAATCAGCTTCACGCTGTATCCCGCACACATACAGCAGAGTAGGCAGAATGAACTTAGTATTAAGACACTCCGTTCCCCATTTTCCACCGAATTTTGAACGCATTGCGTGCTGAGTGGCGGAACTCAACGCCGCGCTTTGCCTCGACACTAGAGCGCACTAAAAAATGCAAATATAAAATTAAATAAATATTTCATTTCTTCGAGTGCGATCGAACCTACAACCAGTCGCGTTTTCAGGCAACTTTTGTGCCTCTGGGCCACGACCGGCCTCTTTAACGAAATTTAATAAAGTAAAGAATAAAATAAAGATTACCAAATTTCATAAACCATGTTTTAATTATAATCTTACTACTTCTATCGCTAACCACTTTTCATATAGTTTATAACTCAATTTTCTATTGAAAGCACTAATTAACCGAAGCTTTTGTGCTGGAGCAATTTGCAGGGAAATACGATGTTGGTTATTACAACTTTGGAGAGCTTCACAATTTTATTTGAAAATACTCGAGCTTTTAAGAATAGGTTCAATCTGAACCGATCACACCCAATGATAAATAATATTATTAAGAATTTTCTATAAAGTTGTTGGCTAATAATTAATTATTTCGAAATGGATGGATTTTTTGTGGGTTTTGCCGCTGAGATCCTGTTTTGTTATGAATATTCGTATTGTTAAAAATAGTTTCGATTTATTTAAACGGTGGATTTACATAGTATAAGTTGTCAAGTACAAGTATAAGTTGTCAAGTTTTTGTTTACTATTCTTACAATCGAACAATCGCAACAGAATTCATTTTTGTTCATATTTCTGAATTAATCAAAGGCTAAAATCTTAATCTTAGGTATTTCTGTGATACCTCAAAAACGAAATCTATTCAAAAAATTCATTTCCAAAAAATGTATGTATTGTTTTTTTATAAATATATTTTTTATAGAATAAAAATAAACTAAAATAAAAAAATTAAATGTATATCACGCTCTGCCATATATAAATATTGCCCGCTGTAAGATGGAACCTAGTACGACGATTATCTAACCAAATCGAGGAACAAATTAACAAGCGAATTTTGAACCTGCAACTCAACTTAGCCTATCTCTAACCTAATCTAATCTAGCCTAACGCTGTATCCCTAGCGGGGTAGTCAGAGAGAATGGAGCGCCTAACGCCCTGGTCCCTGCATGCCTCTTTCGCCTCGTCCACTGTCATCAAGCACTACATACATGCCCTTTGGGGGGCGCTGTTTTACGTGACCTTTCTCCCGTATCTTCGATACTATGTTTTCGAAGGTCAACCGAGGTCTACCCCTGCCTCTCTTACCGCTCACGTTTCCGTCATTATCTCTATTACGCAATAATGGGATATTCATATATTTAATCCTAAAAAAAACCTTTTTTATCTAAATGAAATTCAAAATGATCAAAATGAAGAATAATAGTACATTCCAAACACAATTCATTTTCATTCACTCTTTTCACCGCACTTAATATGTAACACCAGAATAATACGTTGTAATGCCCCCGTAGCTCCCACTGCGGTAATAAATAAGGCAACTTGAGAATAGCCCTCTATTAAGTTAAACGTAAACAGAGCTTACCTAGTTCCTATTCACTTTTTTAACTTTGAATTTATCATTTTTTAGTTAGTTTAGTTAATATTAGGGTCAGTTGTGGTGCAGAGCACTCGCGACTGTAAGGCAGGTAGTGGGTTTATTTCCGCAGGAAATTAAATATTTAGTATTTTTTTAGCATTATCAAAGTGTTATTCCCCACTCAGGAAAGAAAAGTATTGATTAGGAAAACGTATAAAATATATAACATAGCAGGATTTAAACCCGCGCTTCTCTGGAAACAGTCCAAGCGCTCTGACCAACTGAGCTATACGTTCTCTTTGAGCTACGTTGAAATTCTTATACATCAGCTTCACGCTGTATCCCGCACACAGCAGGGTAGGCAGAGGGAACCTAGTGTTTTTTAGACACTCCGTTCCCCACTTTCTGCCGAATTCTAGAGGCATTGAGTGTTGAGTGGCAGAACTCAACTCACTCAAATAAATTTAAGTAAATATTTCATCTCTTCGAGTGGGGCTCGAACCCACAACCAGTCGGTTTTGCAGTCACACTTCGTGCCGCTGCGCTACGACTGGCCTCAAATTCTTATACGCTTGTTACATTTATATAGCCAAACGATTTTTCTGAGTAACCATATTTGGGTAGCGGAAATTTGTTGAAATCTCCCAACAGACATGACAACAACATAAATGAGTTGTATATAGTTTCGACGTAGCTCGATGAGAACGTATGGCATAGTTGGTCAGAGCGCTTGAGCTTCAAAAGAGGCGCGAGTTTATATTTTTATACGTTTTCTTAATAAATAAATATATTGTATTTTTATTTTCTCTGATAACGCCATTCAACACGCAGAGGTTCTGAAATTCGGTGAAAAGTGGGGAACGGAGTGTTTTTTCACTATATTCTCTCTGCTTACCCTGCTATGCGCGGGATACAGCGTGAAACAAATCCAAAAATTTCGTATACACATAACCGTTATACTTTAACAAATAAGAATAAATTACTGTAACAAATCAAAGATATTTTTTATTATCAAAATCGTATTTTGGCGACAGAAAATATCATACTATTTAGATGAACTCATATTGTAAGTACTGGAGAGAGAAAAAATAACGCTAAGAAGTGAAAGAGACCCTAACGATCGAAGTTCTCGGAATGTTAATATGCGGGTAAGTAGGACATTAGTGGTCGTTAGTGTACATTAATATATATTTTGTTTTTATTGTTTGTTGTTTTTGATGTTTCTTCTTTTAGAACAAGCAAAAATAAACTACACTGTATAATATGATAATATTCTCTGTATAGTACATGAATTTTATATTAGAGATTAATTTAGTAATCACTTATTAATTTACAAAGTTTGCTTTTTTGTTTTTTTGTTTGCACCAGTAATATGGTGGTAAGTCATTCCATAGCCCATTTTGACTAGGATTTTTAAAGACATTGTTCATGCAATGTCTTGAACGAAAGGCAGATCTCAACGCTAAGTTTATTTGTATTTTTTTACGTGTCTACCACAGCAGGAAAATGAGCAAAATTTAAATATTATTCCCCTGAGTGGAATTCATAACTATTACGTCTGTCAGACACTGTTCCACACATTTTTAATTGTTATATGTAATGTGCTTTGTTTTTGGGGTCGTAGAAGCGCAACGTGATACAATGTTTGTGGGTTCAATCACACTCGGCAAAGTTAAACTTTCCCTAGAAAGTAAACGCTTACCGCCGAATATTAGAGGCATTACGTATTGAGTGACGGAACTCAACGCCGTGCTTTGCCTCGTTACCAGAACGAGAAAATGTAAATATTATTTAATATTTTTTTTCCCGAATGGGAATTGATCTCACAACCGTGTTATTCACAGTCGAACGCTTGTGCTCCTGCACCTCGAATATTCATATAAATAGTAAAATTTCCCGTTTTATATATTTAAATATTAATTTTTTACAACTTTAATTATGCCTAAATGTCCTAATTAAAGTAATATTACATATTTTTTTTGTATAATAAAAGATTCATCGTTGTATTCGTTTCATTGTTTCTAGTCTAGAAATAATTCATCAGAGCAGTAAATGAAACTGGACTATTTTTGTCTTATTATTCATGCACACGCTTGTTAGAAAAAGGTGTCAGATTATTTTTATAGTAGTTTCCTCTCACAGTCATAAGTAGGTGCACATTGTATGCAAACAGTGTTTTTTTAATTACTTAGTCATTATATGTATGTAATATAATAATATATTTTTTCTATAGTGTTATAGAAATGTTTGTATATATTTATTGATGAAATTATTTTGTACAAAAAAAATATCAGCTTCACGCTGTAACCCGCTTGTAGCAGGGTAGGCAGCGGGAACTTAGTGTTAAGACACTCCGTTCACTGTTGATAGACGAAACCGGGCTGTTGCCTTGGTGCCAGAGTGAAGATGAAAATATATATGATAATTGTTGTATAGATTGATTGATTGAATAAAATATAATAATGTTATATGTTATATAGATTAACATGGAAGAGAACTAAGCGCTGTATACTACACACAGCAGAATGATTAGAGGGATGCTAGTGTTGAGAGTGGGGAACTGACCGACTTTCCGCCGTATTCTGGAAACGATGCGTGTCGAGTGAAACAACTCAATGCCGCGCTTTGCCTCGTCGCCAGAGAGAAAAATGAAAATATTAAATACTTCAAAATTTCGAGTGGCAACTCAACCCACTACCTGTCGCGTTCACAGTCACACTGCGCCACGGCTGGCCTCTTATTAAATTAAAACGTTCCAAAAAGATATAATAAGCGTTCAACAAGTACACTCCTCGAATACTAACCGAAATTCCTTTCATGATTGAAAAACTTGTTACAATAAACGCCCGGAGTAGTATTCGCGGGCCGTTCCAACAAATTTAGGTGAAGTTATATGTTGAATTGAAAAACGTAAAATGAGCGTGGCAGCCGTGGCAGTATATTAGTCTCTGGGAGTCGTGCGCGAGGCATTTGTTTCCCCCAAGTAATCTCCGAGGACCCGAGGTGCTTCGCTAAACTGATTACGAGTTCAAATTAAGTCGTAAAGTTGCTTGAATTACAGTACTTTAATGCGGGCATTGCTTTTAAGACTGACTTGATGTTATCGTAAAAACTTGCGTTTTATTTACTAATGATAGATGTGAGTAAAGCGTTGGAATGTATAGCAAATGCCGAGGGTTGAGTGGGGGTTGGTTTCAAAATTAAAATAAATTGTTAGGCTATGGTGATGTCGAGGATACGAATACGTAATATAAGTTCACTCAAAATCTGTCAAGTGTATGTTGACGTACAGCTAAGTAATAGAATATTAATGTAACTACAGTTTAGAATTGTCTTCGTGCCGCTTTTTGAATAAGGGGGCGTGGGTTCGATTCCCACTCGGGGTAATTAATTGTTTTAATTTCCTCGTTCTGGTAAAAAAAACAAATCGCGGTGTTGAGTTCAACTACTCAACACGTCCATTACGTTCATTCTCTTCTTTCCCAAACAAAATATATATTTTTTTCCAAAAAACCCAAGCGGGGGAATGAAGAGAAAGAAGAGAACAGAGTATGCTAATTCCAGGTTCTCTTTAATGTGTTAAGTTAAATCTAGTCGAGATGTGTTAAGTTAAATCTAGTCAAGATGTGTTAAGTTAAATAAAATAAAATCAAATCAGCTTCACGCTGTATCCCGCACACAGCAGGGTAGGCAGAGGGAACCTAGTGTTTTAGACACTCCGATCCCCACTTTCTGCCGAATTCTGGAGGCATTGCGTGTTGAGTGGCAGAACTCAACGCCGCGCTTTGCCTCGGAACCAGAGCGAAGAAATGGAAATATATATATAAGTAAATATTTCATCTCTTCGAGTGGGAATCGAACCCACAACCAGTCGGTTTTGCAGTCACACTTCGTGCCGCTGCGCTACGACTGGCCTCAAGTTAAGTTAAATCAAGTCAAAATATTGTTTCGAATCTCAAAAAAAATATGTAAAGTAACTAAAATACTTTGTTTCGATAAAAAATACGTAAACAACTTAATAAGTCTCTGTGTCTTAAAATAAATTGACTTTTAGTACCGATGTAATAAAGATTTTTAATACAACACTATTTCAATTTAGAAAGCCACATCACTATATGTTTTAGAAAAATCTTCAAATTTGCAGCACCGTATCGTATATATATATTCTGGTTTAAATGTGATATATGATAATTATTTTCACGTCGTGTGCACAGACAGTCCAATCTTGAAATTTCTTTTATTGCTGCTACCAAATCTAAATTGTGTATGACCCAATAATTTTCAATAGAAAGTGACTGAAATGAGACGATTGCAGTTCTTAGAATTTCTCTGTTTAGTTATGGCTTTGTTGTGTGCCAAAAGCGCTCTCTTAATAGCCAAAGCTGAGTTTTAATATGGGAAGGAACGTGTGAAATTTGCTTTATAAGCATTTTTAGGGGTTTATTCTTGGATTGACTTTTAATGTAGTTTGGCATACAAGCAAATTACTTTTGGTTTTACCTACTAAAAGTATGTAAGATATTTTTCATTGTATTTTTAGGGTTTCGTACCTAAAAAGTCAAAAAGGAACTCTTATACGATCACTTTGTTGTCAATCCATCTGTCAAGATATTTTATTATGAGATCGCGTGGAGGTATCAAGGTGATATTAATATTAAATATTCAAGACGTTGGCCTATTGAAGTATAGAAAAATAAAGCTTTTAAGTCAATGCGATCTAAAGATATAAGCGTTTATTTATCGATTTTGAAAGAAACTAGTATGGTTTTTTTATTTTGCATAGATGTGTTATTTTGCATAGATGTGCCGTGTGATCCCGGCCTAGAATAGGATCATCCTGGTACTGGTGGTGTCGTAAGAGGCGACTAAAGTACGTGTGGTAGAGTCACGTCGCCAGCAATGGCAACACGCATGGGCAGACTCGACCGGGTCATTACCACCCCCGGCATTTAAAACCGGCGTGAAGTAGTGGCTTTATGCCACTGCGTTTCGCATCAGGTAATGCCGGGCCCCGGCGCCCAACCCATCTTAACGGCCGGCAACGCACCTGTAGCTCCTCTGGTGTTGCACGGGGCCGTGGGCGGCGGTGATCACTTACCATCAGGTGACCCGCACGCTCGTTTGCCGTGTCTTTTCCATAAAAAAAAAAAAAGATGTGTTTTTATTGTATTTTCTTGCGTCGGCTTCATGCTGTGCATTCATCACGCACACAGCAGGGTAGGCAGATTGAACCTAGTGTTTAGGCACTCTGTTCTCCACTGTCTGCCGAATTCTGGAGGCATTGTGTGTTGAGTGGCAAAAGTCAACGCCACGCTTAGCCTCGCCACCAGCGCGAATAAATGGAAATATAAATGTAAGTAAATATTTCATATCCTCGAGTGGGGACCGAACCCACAACCAGTCGGTTTTACAGTCACACTTCGTGTCGCTGCGCCACGACTGGCCAAATTAAAGTAATTTAAAAATACTTATTTTTTAAATTTTCGCTTTTTTTTCTTCAATCTACAAGTACTTCACACACGAACTTCATACATTGCGTGCTATTAAATTCAATAATGTAAAATATATATGAGTCTATAAAAAATCCACTTAATATTTTAGTAACTACATTTTTCTGTAATTAATTTAATAGATGTTACGATGCCATAAAAATAACAGCCTTTACGGCCGCAATTATAAAAATATTTAATTATAAAGCGTATTTAATAAGCTTTCGTAATAATTAAAGAACAGTAAAACTTTTTTTACGACACAGACTTCTAATAGTTTTAAAATGATAAAAGAAAGTACGTAAATTAAATATTATAAAGAAATAGGCTTAGAAAATAGGTTGTGGCGCAAAGGGCACAAAGTGTGACTGTAAAATCGACAGGTTGTAGATTCGATCTCCAGTCAAGGAAGCGAAATATTTATTTAGTTATATTTTCATTTCGTCGCTCTAGTGTCGAGTCAAAGCGCGGCGTTGAGTTCAGCCACTCAACAGTCAATGCCTCCAAAACTCGGTGGAAAGTGTGAAACGGTGTGTCTTAACACTAGGTTCCCTCTGCCTCCCTGCTGTTTGCGGGGTACAGCGTGAAAGTGATTTGATTAGATTTTTTTTAAATAGGTTTATGCCACCGTTTATTCTAGAAACGGGATGGCAGCCATTGGATAGGCCTTGCGTATAAACTGTATTTTATACTTATTCACATTTATATCGCAGCTATAATGGGTATTGTCTACAATATGAAAGCAGGAAATGTGATTACCTGATGGTATTGTGTAGTTGTGCTTATAACCTAGACATATTGTATGGGAAATGAAATTTGTAAAGTGAATATATTTTTTCTTTTATATTGCATTTTTTTTACTTCACATTGTATCATATCTACTATGTGCATAGTAGGGTCGACAGAGGGAACCTGGGAACCCAGTGTTAGCATTAAGATACTTCTGTTTTCCACTTTCTATCGAATTCTGGAGGCATTGCATATTATTTGGCGAACTCAACTCCGTGCTTTGCCTCTTCAAAGTAAGAAAATGAATATATCAAATATTTCGTTTTCGCGAGTGAGAAAGCACGCTTTTTCGTGTGACAGTAAACGCAGGGGCCTGCGCCACAACTGGCCGCATTAAGTTAAGGCTGGCCAACATAAGTTGTCGTAACTTTATATTTTTTTATAATTTCAATATGCAGGCCTTCTAAATTTACTTATAAAAATAATGTAAAACTTAAAGAATTTTATAAATCTATATAATATTAAAAAGAAATAGTTAGTTTTGGTGAACGTGCCTCTCAGGATATCGGAAAGTACTGGTTCGAATTGAAAAATGCTTTTCCTATTTGATTATTTTATCCAAAAAGGATATATTATATGAAGTTAATCCATTCAATGTAACTCACTGTATTCTCCGACACTTAGTATACAGTCGTATCATGTATCTTAGCACTTTTGATTTGACCATGCAGGCGAATAAAATATTATGAAATTGCAGAGTTTTTTGGTTCAATACATTTATCTCAGAAACTATTGGTTTCATTTTCAATTCTTTTTCTATGTTGGAATATCTAAGATGTCATACGAAATCGGAGACAAGTTAGTTATTATAATAAAACTGTCACAACATAAAATATTATTAATTTCTTGAACAACTACAAATGTAATAAATAACATATTATTATTGCTTCCAAGGAAAATATTAAGTAGCTATAATCGAAAAAAATGGTTTTTAGTATAATACGTAAAAAGTTTTTAATAAAATCTTGTTTTGTTCTGAACAATGGAACTCGTAGTATTGCCAGAGGCGCGTCATTGCTTCCGGGGGAGCTGTTTGCAGTTCAGTTAAATAAAGCAATTCTATAGAGAATTATTAATATATATTAAGTTTGAAACATTTTAGTATTAATAATTAAGTTTAATCGCGATATTTACGGTAAAAGAATCTTGCTGGTACTTTCATAGAATCCCACATTAATAACTGCTTTAATATTTTTAGTACGTTATATATTATGTAATTCTTTATTTAGTATTTAGTGTCGGGCCAAAACGCGGTGTTTAGTTCCGCCACTTAACACGCAATGCATCCAGAACTTGGCGGAAAATGGGGAACACACCGTTCCCCGTTCTTAACATTAGGTTCCCTCTGGCTACCCTGCTGTTGTGTGCGGGATACAGCGTGAAACTGAAATTTCCCTCACCCAAAAATAATTAGTAAGAATTAGCATTTGGCAAGACAGAATGCAACAACAACAATTTTAAAGTGTTATTCCTTTTCCATTCCTAGGAAAGAAAAATACTTTTTACAAAACGTATTAAAATTTGAACGTAGCGGAATTTGAACCCGCGCCTCTTGGAAACAGATAGCTCTTGGAAGTCTGAATTTTTCTTTCCTGAGTGTAAGTGGAATAACACTTTAAAATTGTCAAAATTATAATTTTTAATTAAACTGCAATTCTTTTACTTAATTACCCACAAATATATCTTTGTATTTAAATTTTTCTAGCCTCCGTTTACGTGGTGGTACTCTTTTTAAAGATTTCTGTAGAGGCATACAACGTTTTGCTTTAGGTATATATGCATATGGCTATAGAGTTCGCGATATCGTACGCCGTCACCATTTAGACAATAACAATAGTATGGAAGACAGAAAACTAGACTAAGGCTATTTATTTTAAATTGTTATGTAAGAAACGAAACTAATGTCATTTTTTAAGGTCTTGTATAAACGCTTAATTTATGTTTTTTTTCCAGCTTCACGCATATAGCCAGGATATTCAGAGGGAAACACTCCGTTCTCCATTTTCCGGCGAATTTCCTTTAATCAGGTGTGGATTAATTCGGTATTGCGTGTTGAGTAGTGGAACTCAACGCCGCATTTTTGCCTTGGTACCAGGGTAAAGAATTGAGAAGCTTAATAAATAAAAAAATATTCCCCAAGTGGCGTTGGAACCCACAACCGTCGTGTAACAGTCACATGCTCTTGTCACTGCGCTACAACGGCCTATTTATATTATTTTATTTATTAGTAATACTCAGAATTAATCAACTTTTACTCAAACAACATTGAGCTTAGAACCTATTGAAATCTTTTAAGTAGACCGAGATATCGTGGTTTCAATCATAGTTTATATGAAATCTACTTTAGCTATACTTAACAAAACAATTTTTTTATGCAAAAAAGATGACGAGACATGTAGTTCATCGAACTCATGGTATATCTGAGTACTATATACTCATGGTATTTCCATAATAAGAATAAACATTATGAAAATTTACGTCTAAGCTAAAACTATTAATATCAAAGCATACATAGTAAAGCAAGAATAAAGAGATTTTATTATCTACTAAGCAAACAAAAACTAACACAATTCACAAATTCGAATGGAAACTATGACTATTAATATCAAAGCATACATAGTAAAGCAAGAATAAAGAGATTTTATTATCTACTAAGCAAACAAAAACTAACACAATTCACAAATTCGAATGGAAACTATGGTCACTTTTTTGAGTACGTCGTCTCATATGCAAACGATTTTTAATTTTAAAGAGTATTTAAAAAATATTTTAGTACACGAAGTTATACGAGTGTATGCTATAGAAATAAGTAGAGCTTATACATATCAAATCAGCTTCACGCTATATAACGCATACAGCACGGTAGGCAGATGGAACCTAGTGTAAAGACACTCCGTTCTCCATTTTCCGCCAAATTCAGAAGGCATTAGGTGTTGATGAGCAGAACTCAACGCTACGCTTCGCATCGACACCAGAGCGAAGAAATTAAAATATAAATTATAGCGTATACATACATATAGCCATATGTATATATGAAGTTGCTCGTTGAACGTTCGTGTAAATGAGAATTTCCTTTGTTTCCGACTAACTTAATGTCGTATATTTAATGCTACAATTATACTCAACGTTCTCTATTATCATACAGACAGACTCCTGAATGAATCCTATAAATGTATAGCGGAGGTTCCATTGAAATCTACAATAATTAAATGCACAATGTCTTATTCTATAAAAGAATATAATAAATAAAACGTATATGTAATGTAACTTTTAAATTATTCAATACAAAGATAGAAAATTTAAAAGCTTTTCAATTAAATGTCATGTGATGGTTTCACATTCGGGTTTTAAAAATTTTGCTTTCTATTTTATACTAAATTTTATGCAAAAAAAATATTTCTGTGAATGTATTATATTATTCACATATATTATTTTGAAATATTTCTTAATTTTAGAAATAACATGAGATGTATTCAATATCTTAAGTTGTTATCATAGTATAAATATAGCTTTTTGGCACCACATTGTGTCTCGTTCAAATTTTATTTATATGTTACTGTTACTGTGAGTTAGTTTAAATAGAATTTTTAGACTTTCATAAAGCAACTAACGCAAGTATTATCAAATAGTATAAGTTAACGCCAACAGCTATCCATTAAAAGACAAATGTTTCTTTAGAAATGTTGTTGTTCATAAGCAAACTAAAATAGTGTTGTACTCAAAAAAGGGATTTTGATATATATATATATATATTTTAAAAAAGATTTTACTTTTTGAAATTGGTTATTTTAAATTTTATTATAGGTTTTCTTCAGTTTCCGCCAGATTCCGGAATTCCGGAAACGTTGCAAGTGGCAAAACTCAACGCTGCGCTTAGCCCCGTTACCAGAGCGAGGAAATGTAAATATAAAATATTTCATTTATCTTTAACAGTATATAATATAATATACGGTAGCTATTAATTAACGGACGATAAAGTTTAAACTTTTGAGAAAATTTTCTTACAAATAGACGTTCCATATACGTAACGTAATTACGCTACGCAAAGCCGGATAATACAATTAAAGTAGGACTTTGAAAGAATTTATGGAGCGTAATAAGTGCAAAGTGAATTTTAATAAACACTTGCTTCGCAACAATTTTGTTCGATATTCAAACTAGTTTAGAATTCCTTTGAAACATAGCTTATTGGTTATTAGCGAATTTTTTCTAGCTTTTATTTATTTCTTAGTTCAAAAATAAATTTGCATAATTAAGAGTTAATAATAAAGACAATTATTAAATTCATCACTTTAGTCACTTTTTTTTATTAAGTTATTTTCAGTTATCTTCGATGGACTAGATATACGTAAAAAAAAACAAAACACCAGTCGTGGCGCAGGGGCATAAAGAGTGACTGTAAAATCGACTGGTTTTGGGTTCGATCCCTACTAGAGGAAATTAAATATTAATTTAAATTTATATATTCATTTCTTTGCTCTGGAGTCAGGCAAAGCGCGGCGTTAGTTCCACCACTCAACACGCAATGCCTCCTAAATTCAGCGTAAAAGTTATACTTGCGTTAATTATTTTACAAAAGTCTCGCAAAAATATAGAAGTTACTAAAACTTTAAACTAACTCACAGTAATAGTAACATATAAAAGAAATTTAAAAGAGACACAATGCGGTGCCAAAAAGTTATTAATGGATTATATTTATACTATGATAACAACGTAAAATATAAGACACTTATCACGTTGTTTCTAAAAGAAATATTTCAAAATCATATATGTGAATAATGTAATACATTCAGCAAATATTTTTTCAGCATAAAATTTAGTATAAAATAGAAAGCAAAATCTTTAAAACCCGAATGTGAGACCATCACATCATATTTAATTGAAAAGCTTTTAAATTTTCTATCTTTGCATTGAATAATTTAAAAGTTACATTACATATACGTTTTATTTATAATATTCTTTTATAGAATAAGACACTGTACATTTAATTATAGTAGATTTCTAACTATATGGAACCTCAGCTATACATTTATAAGATTCATTCAGGAGTCTGTCTGTATGATAATAGAGAACGTTGAGTATAATTGTAGCATTAAATATACGACATTAAGTTAGTCGGAAACAAAGGAAATTCTCATTTACAAGAAGGTTCAACGAGCAACTTCATATATACATATGGCTATATGTATGTATACGCTATAATTTATATTTTAACTTTTTCGCTCTGGTATCGAGGCAAATCGCGGCGTTGAGTTCGGCCTATAGACCCAATACCTCCCGAATTCGGTGGTAAATGGGGAACGGAGTGTCTTCACTCTAGGTTCCCTCTGCCCACCCTGCTGTATGCGGAATACAGCGTGAAGCTGTTTTGATGTGTATAAGCTCTATTTATTGCTATAGTATGAAATAATATAATGGCAACTAAATTTAAATTAATAAAATTTATTTTATAAATTTTTATTATAGCACAAAATTAATAGTAAGTATAACAGAGCATACACTCGTATAATTTCGTGTATTAAAATATTTAAATACGCTTTAAAATTACAATAGTTTACATACGAGACGACGAACTCAATAAAGTGACCGCTGAAAATAGCTTGCCATTTAAAGTTGTGAATTGTGTTACATTCTGTTTGCTTAGAAGATAATAAAATCTACTTATTCTTGCTTTACTATGTATTCCGCACATATCAGGGTAGGTAGAGGGAACCTGGGAACATGGTGTTAAAGTTCCAAAATGAAATTTTTATCTATGAAAAAATATATTTTAACTAAGGTGAATTTATAAAGATTACTATTAATTAGAATATCACAAGAGTATCCTTTATTTACATGCAAATGTATAATCTGTACATTTACATGTAAATAAAATATTAATTTAATAAGCATGTAGTCTGGACGACAAAATAAAGTTTTATCACTTCTAGGATTTCTTTTTCAAAGAGACTATAACATATAAACACATCAAAAGATGATATTCTAAGTAAACTTTTTTTTTTCAAACGAGACTTTGCTCAAAGAGATCAAATATAAATAATTAGTGTAAAATTTATAACCCTTAGCCTTTGCTTTGAAGTAAAACTTCATAAAAAAAAAACAGCCAGGTAAGGCGGTAGGTCTTGACCTACGTACAAAACGACCTCTGTCGCTGATACTATGAAAAGCAAAGGATATTTTCTTTTAATGTTTCATAATTTTCCCAATATAATACTGAAACAGATGTAATATAAAACAAAAGTAGCAAGTTCAAATACAGTTTGGAGTTATTAAATTTCTTCTTCCACAATTGTCTTTATTGAGCTCAAAGTAAAAAAAAATGTCAGAATTTGTTAAGTAATGGCGTTCTTGCCCCCGTTAAATTCTATAGCTGCAATTAAGAAAAGGGCACTTAAGCAGGGCTGTGAGCTGATTATGCTTAAAATGAAGCGGCAACACCCGGTATTGCCATCTACGTTTGCATAAATAAAGTGTTACTTTGGTAAATATTACAACATGAAGGGTCAGCCGTAAAGGCACAAAGTGTGACTGTACACGCAACAGGTGTTGAGTTCCATTCCCACTCGAAGAGTACCATCACTCAGCCTCCAGAATTCGGCGGAAAATGAGGGAGTATCTTAGTACTAGTTTTTCGCTGCCTACTCTGCTGTGTGGGGGAGACAGAAAGACACAAAAATCAAAATAATAGTAACCATAATTAATCATGAAATCACTGTTGTATTTTAAGATATGTTATAAAACATTTAGTTTTCTAAACATATGTATGTGAGATGACAATATAATATTATGGTATCATCGGTTGGCCTGATGATGAAATTCGAAGATGGCCGATGTAACCTTAGACTCTAAGCGTGGTTTTAGCTTTTTAAACTATTAAATAATGAACTATAAAGATGTGTCATTCTATTAATTATTAGTGAATGGTACATTTTGTATGTTCAAAAATCTTTATAAATAAAACTGGGAAAATGATAAGTTTCTTTAAAATTATTAAATATTTTTAATCACTTTTCCCTTGTTTGAAATTGGAGACGGAATAAAAAATGGAAAAATTATTATATTATAGGATACTAGTGGGCGCGCGCGGTTTTGCCCGTTTATTTGCACCCTCAGGGGTGAATTCTAAAAAAAACACGCAACACGTGTTCAATAAAATATTTTTAATAGTCTGAATTTATTTTTTTATAAAAATCGGTGGCGATTTAAAGATTTTTCCATATAAACTTTTAACCTCTTATTTGAACGCTTAGGGGGTGAATTCTAAAAAACCATGAAACACGTGTCCAATGAAATATTTTAAAGAGTCTCAATTTCAAATTTTATAAAAATCGGTGCTGTTTTAAAAAAAATCCATACAAATTTTCAACCCCTATTTCATCCCTTTAGGGTTAAAATTTTTCCTTTCTTAGTGGCTGTCCAGATTATAAAAATAAATATCTGTCCAAATTTTACGTTTCTACCATCAGCGGTTACGGCTGTGCGTGCGGCTTACCTCAGTCAGTCAGAACAAGTCCTTTTATATATATAGATACTAATATCGGCTTTGTTTTGAAAGCTGTAGCTGTTTCTTTGATGAAATGATTAATGTGCAACATCAAGTACTGCAACTTAACATGTTATTTGAAAAGCAGAACCAAATAATATGCATATTTTTTCCGGTTTCATCATAAAATACTATGTAATAAAAAAATAATGGAAAACTATAAAATACTCTTTTTATTTATATATAGAAGGTAAACTTAAAAGTTTTTTTAATTTAGAGAAAGAAAATGAACAGCCTCGTCGCTTAGGGCACACTATTTTAATACAATTTTTCTTTCGCTCCCATTTCCTGACTCATTTTTATTTGTTGTGTACATTTGTATTCCCTTTTTTCTTGGAAAATAATTTTTATATTTTTCCAAAATGTAATAATATTGATATTAATTTTTTTTTTAATTTCTCTTAAATATATACTAACAAATATAATTGGATTTATATGTATATTGAGTAAATATATTGAAATGTCACACGAAATGTGGAAGGTTCGATCGATCTAGTTCTAGACTATAGGTACTTTTTCAATCCCAGCCAATTAAGCGTTTTTAATAATGGTTCAACGTTTGAATTTGACATTTTTTTCTTATTATTATTGTGCTTACATTATTATATACAGTTTCATTTAATAAAAAAAATGTACAATTTTCCACATAACTACGAATCCTAACCGTGCTAAAAACTTAAAAAAATAAAACCACTTATAATATATATTTTATTTAATGGAAAATATACAAAATACAAAAATAATGGACTTGCAGTACATAATATTCGTTTATTTGCCTAACCCGAAGCCTTGGGCGAGTATGCTGTAAATTTAACTAAAACGTCCGGTCTGGTTAACCTCAAAAGCTCAAGGGAATCGATAAGCTAAAGGTGATCGTGAATGTCTTAGATATTCAAATAAGCTATAGTGCAAATATTCAGTATTGTACATTTAAGACCTGCCACAATTGTGACAAATAATCTCTTACACTTATCTCTACGTTGGAAAAGTAAAATAGATTTTAAAAATAATATAATTCTTTATTCAAATAGGCCAAGCACTTTTTAGAAAATAAATAATAATAATTAAATAAATATAGTATAGAAAAATACATAAAAATAAGATTTTTTTCGTTTCTCCACTCTGGTAAGGAGAAAAAGCAAGGCGCGACTTGCACCACACAGCATGCCAAATCATGAAAATGAGGCCGATAGTCAGAAGCGGAGTGTCTTAACACTACATTTCATAGCGCTAAAAAAAACATAGCGCTAAACGCAATTATTACTAAACTTAGCTAATAACTTGATTCTTATCATATCCTATAAATTTACAAAATTAATTTCTTCATACAACTTAATATTATCCGTATATTTCCCATTTTCATTATGTTTATGTATATATACGTTCTTACTAAAATAATTTCAACTCCCCATCATTACAAAAAATATAAACACGCAACATTACAAAATACACGTGTTAAACAACTTACATATACAAATTAAGTATAAAAAAAATGGAAACAAATGAATTTTTTATATTAACCACGTCAGGGATCACAAAACAAACTGAGCGTTTATTATGTCGTTAAGAGAGCAGCAAATGGCTGTAATGTGAAAACCGCGACACGGCAGATTGCAACTAACGCGAGGCGAAACGTTGAATATAATATATTACTTTGACATTATGTGTACACATAAACATTATAAATTATTTATAATTTTGTACTAAAACGTGAAATTAAACACAGAATATGTAAAAACATTTTAACATGTAAAAACAAGTGTGTTTATTAATGTTATAAAAAGTATTTACTTAATTTAAAAAAAATATTAGGTTTTTTCTTTAGTTTATCGGCCTTGGACACAACGTTCTTTACTCAATGCTTGCCCTAGCGTGATATTTATTCTGTTGATTGTTTTATAATATTCGCTTTTCTAAGACTTAATACGGAGGAACAGTAAATTTAAAATATTTGAAATATATATTTTTTTAAATGAATGAAATGGTAACATTTACTTTCCGCCTTTGTAAATGAGGAAATGGTAACATTTCCTCATTTACAAAGGCGGCGTAGAGTTGTGCAAGTCAAGAAAATTCGGCGGAATGTGGGTAACATATTGTAACACTTTGTTCCTAATACCATGCCTTGCAGGAAAACTGCTGTTTAAAAATGTAGTACGTATATTAATAATAGAAAATGTGGTTGTAATATTATAAAATGTATTCGTGTATAACGAAACGGGGCGCGTGGACTTGGACAAGCCATCCTGGCTCGTCAGGTCTTCCTTCATACTCGGAACGTGATGAAGTCAGGGAAAGTGAAATCCGCATCGCTCGTTCCCACTATTATAAAACGACGCGTCGTTCACCCCACTTCCATAAAAGCTGATAATTGACATTGACAGACAGTGTTGCCATCCTCTGAATACATCCAAGTCAAACAACTTGACATTCCGTATTTATACTCTGTACTCTGTCTGACATATAATAGGTAGTAGTTTCCTTTGCTGTTAATACCACACTGAAAAACTTTAGAAGTTACTCTACTAAAAGATTATTAAAAATAAAGATAATTTGGCTAGAATGGAAGCTAATTACTTTACTACTTTAAAGTAGTAATCCTAACACATTCAAATTTCATACACAATTCTAACATGCTCATAATAAAAAATAAGCGGTAAAATGTGTTTGAATACAGTGTACCCATCCCATTTTCCGCCGAATACTGGAGGCATTGCGTGTTGAGTGACGGAACTCAACGCGGTGTTTTGCCTCGATATCAGAGCGAAAAAATTTAAATATTTAATATATCATTTCCTTGACTGAAGATCGGACCCAGAACCAAAATCACAAGTGTGTGACTGTAAACGCAACAGGTTGTAGGTAAACTGATAATATACATATATTTTTTATTTGTTTTATTAGACAAGTGCGGCGCTGAGTCTCGTAAGGTTTCAAAAATTGAGCGGGAAGTGAAAGTTTGGAACGAAGTGTCTTAACATTAGATTCCTTCTTTCTATAAGCATTAAGCCAATTTCCTTAGAAACATGATAAAAAAACGTAAGTTATACAAAAAGATTAATTCTTATAAGATTATATCTTATCTTTTACATTACAACGCATTTTTAGCACAAAATGTAGGTTTTCTAGTCGTTGTAATCGAGTGCAATCCATATAGGTACCCTTTGTACTATACCGAAGTACCTCTTGGTTTGTGATGACGCAACGGTCTCTGTGCAGCTACACCGCTATATTTTACTCTAATGCCTTGAAAGAGTTTTAAGTATTTTCTTAGCTGGATTTTACGGTATAGTGTGTGATCGATATGTACTTAGAAACCGTAACTTTAACTCGACAAGTATTGTTACAAAATAAATATATGCGTCGTGGCGCAGTGGTTGTGGGTTCGATCCCTACCCGAGGACATAAAATATTTACTTACAAAGCGCGGTATTGAGTTGCGCCACTCAACACGCAATGCCTTCAGAACTCGGTGGAAAGTGGGGAACAGTGCGTCTTAACACTAGGTTACTTCTGTGTGCGGGATAAAGCGTGAAACTGAAAAAAAAAACTGTATTATTTTAAACCTGTTTTATTTTCTGTTCGCTGTATTCTGTATGTAGCAGAGTAGGCAGAGAGAAACTAGACATAAGACTACTTTTTAACTGTTATTTTATATTATTTATTTGCTTAGAATGTCTCTCAAAGTATAAACATTTTTGAAAGACATTCTAAATAACGTTATGAACGTCAGTTATCATAATTTTTAACATCTCATTTCCCTATATTAAATTTCTTTAAATATATATATATATATATATATATATATATATATATATATATATATATATATATATATATATATATATATATATATATATATATATATATATATATATATATATTATATTTAAAGAAATTAAAAAAATAATGTTACAATTACTTATTTAGACGTATAAAAATTTGAACGTAGCGGGACTCGAACCCGCGCCTCCTGGAAACCGACCAGGCGCTCTGACCACTAAGCCATACGTTCTCGCCAAGCTACGTCGACATTCTTATACGCTTGTTACAACTTATTTATGTTGTTAGCCTAGTCCAGGTTAGGTTTCCAGGAGGCGCGGGTTCGAGTCCCGCTACGTTCAAATTTTTATACGTTTTCTAAATAAGTATTTATCTTTCCTAAGTGTGGATTAACACTTTAAAAATGTTTAAAAAATGTTACAATTAGTTCAAGCATTTTTGGTTCATGATTATGAATTACTTTAGTAGTAAAAAATGTTTACCAACTTATGAAACAGATACGAACATATCATGTAGAGTTAAGTATAAAAAAAATTTTGTACGATAAAAAGGTTAAAAATATTTACTGTATTCAAGCATAAAATATTTACGTAGAAATGATCCTTTCGTGAAAATCTCTCTAAGCCGAGTGGAAAATATTCGAACTATTTTCTGCCTTTCATTTTTGCTTCACGAGAATATTCTATACATATATTAAGTGTATAATGAAGGGCCTTTTTACTTACAAAAGAAAAAATATAATAAACATTATGTTAAACTAGAATTTTGAGTTTGTCAAAAATATATGTTAAGTATGTTTTAAGCAAATGTGTAACAAAGAAAAATAATGTCGGTATGCAAGTTGAAATGAAAATTATATGATATTCATAAAAATATTTCAGTTAAGTTTGTAGCTTTAGAATTTAGGATAATCGTTAAACAGGAAAGCTTTAAGAACTTACTGAAACAAAGGGAGAATGAGAAGATGAACCATTTGAAAGTTCTTATTCTCTTATTTTGTGATATCCTGATCGAAATTATTTTTTATATGTATCCGATACTAAATAAAAATATATGTATCCTAGGAAAAATTAAAACATCTAAAACATTTCATTATTTCGCTATATTATTAGCAGATTAATTATATCATAATATTGTTATTTTCCTGCACGTTATATCCCGCATACAAAAAGACAGACAAAGGGAACTAGAATACAGTCAATTAGTATGAGAGAAAAATTAAAAATATTAATTAATAAAAAGTAATCCGCTTCACGTTGTATTCCGCACACAGCAGAGTAGGCTTAGGGAACCTAGTGTTAAGACACTCTATTCCCCACTTTCAGCCGAATTCTGCATTTGCGGCATTGCGTGTTGAGTGGCAGAGCCAGTCGGTTTTACAGTTACACTTTGTGCCCCTGCGCCACGACTGGCCTCGAAAATTATTAATAATTATTAACTTAGGCATAAGTTTATGCCACTCTGTCACGACTTCCTCCATTCCTTTATATAATCTTAAAACAAAACTATATATTAAATCATAAGCAATATTTAAGAAAAAAAATAATTTGAATCTTTCTGAAGCAGATCAAGTGGAATTAATACGTTGCATACAGCTAACGAGAACCTTTGAATTGCTAGAATTGTGGCCCCGTCTAATGCGCTTCAATGAAAATGATGTGAATAAGAGCTAGTTAGGCGCAGACATCGACTTAAGGATGCAGCTTTATTACCTGAGGTAAATTTTGAATTTGAAAATGAGTATGAACAAGTACATATTATGTATATATAGAGGCCGGCACAAGGGTGTTACGTGATAATTTGTGGATTCGATCCCCGCTCGAGGATATTAAATATTTGTTAAAAATTATTTTTTCATTTCTCCGTTCTGATGTAGAGGCAAAGTGCAGTGCATTAAATTGTGCCACTCAACTCGCTGTGCCTCCAGAATCTGCCGGAAAATGGGGAACGGTGTATCTTAACACTAGATTCCCTCTGCCTACCCTGTTGTGTACAGAATACAACGAGCAGCTGATATTTTACATACGATTATATCTATACTGTTACAAGTATTCATTAGATGTTTCAGTTCTAAATTCTTATATGCCATTGGGAAATGCTTATCATACTCAACAATTTGGCTGGATCATAAAGGTTCTACATCAGGTGTGCCACTCTTGAAAATCGAATATTGCCTAGATCCTGCCAAGGCCCAATAGATTAATTTTCTTTTAGTGTTTTTAAATCCCTTTACGCTGTTCTTTCATATATTCGTATTTCATAATATATTAAATGTACAGACATTTTTTTTACACTTTATTATAGTATCGATCGTGTAGTTTAAGTTGGCGAAGCAGTAGTCGGTACGCTAGTTATATTTTTATTTTCAATATTTCATCTATTGTTGTTTAGTGAATGCTTTAAAAATTGAAAGCTAATGTAAAAAAACATATTAACAATAGCTTAACTTTACTTTTTATATTTCGAATCAATGCATTTTATTTAGTACATTCATTCTGAATTGTTACTTCAATATTTATTTTAATTATGCCTCTATACATAACCTAATAGCTACTTGAATATTAATATAATAGAATAATAGACTATTAAATAAAATATAAAGAAAAACCGGTTAAGTGCGAGTCGGACTCGCCCACTGAGCCTTCTGTATCAATTTCAGGATGATAGCTCAACGGGAAGTAAACTGCACTTATGAAAGTTGACAAATTTAAATTAGTGGGCATATGCACTCATTTTGTATGAAATTAAATTCAAATTTAAGCTTGTAATTTAAATTTATCTATGAAATACTCATAAATTGTCATTTTCAGATTTTTCCTTTACTTCTATGGTAAGTTCTGACTTCGTGTCAAATTTTATAGATGTAAATCCACGGGAAGTACCTAAAGGTTATGACTACGTCGCGAATTAAAGTAAATAGTCTTGATAGGCGGACAGACAACAAACATAGTGATCCTGTAAGGGTTCCGTTTTTACCTTTCTAAGGTACCCTAACCCTAAAAATAGCATAATTTTGTGATATTTCTTGAAATTATATATAGGTCATCAATGTCAAGAATTCAAAACATAAAAGAATTTTTTGTACGAATCGAAGAATGTGATTGCTTTGATGTAAGAATCTTTGAGTATTTAAGTGAACTCTTAAGGCGAGGGCGCTGTTGAATCAGTATAGTAGTACCGCACGCAATTAAGCATGGCATTGGTGTTTCTCAAAGGTTTTTAACAGCTCTTAAGATCGGTCGGCCTGTGAACCTGTTTGTTTGACGTTAAGGGGTTCGATTTTTTTTACTTTTTATGGCATATTCCAGGTATAACATTTACTCAGGTGATTCTTTTTAACAAAACTGTAAAAGTATTACTATTATATCTATATCTATATATTTATAACTAAAATTGTAGGGTTTGTCCGTATTTTTAAATTAATTGTGGTTTTAGAAATGTATATTTTACTTGATACCAAAACACGACAAACTATTTGAATTTTTTTTTCTTTCTCCCTATCTCTCTGTTTGTCTGGGTTAGTTACAGATTCGATTGAATATGGGACTTGCATTGAAATATGGAGATGATAGTGGAGTATCATATAGGCATGATATACATATGTAATTTTTTATCTTGAAATTCCGGCAGAATCGAGATGTGCGTACTTATCGTCTGCCTAGATACACCTACATGAAATAACTAAACATTTTTAAATAAAATATGACAATTTTCGAGAGCAAAATTAAATAAACAGTTTTTAATTAGATTTTATATACGATATATTAAATGTATAACAACATAGAAAACTATAATAAAATAATCATTAAATGGCAAGAATAAATACAATACTGCAATATTTCGATCAAAATACCGAAATTGTTACAAAAGTCTTAGACACAAGCCAGTATAAAATAAATATGCGACAGAAGAAATATGAATGCTCCATAAATACGGATTTTCCGATTTCAAATACAGATCTGTTGGGAACGTGGTATCGTAAGGACAGAGCTATCCACATTTTATCGCATATTCTTTTGTATGCATTATAAGGTTGGTAAAAGTGTATGATTGTACGTAATAAGATTTTGTATAAACATCATTAAGCTTTTTAACAATTTTAAAGTGTTACACTTAGGAAAGGACGGATTTGGACTGTTTCCAAGGAGCGGGTTCAAATCCCGCTATGTTCATTTTTTTTATACGTTTCATAAACATTATCTTTAAATTTTAGCTTTATGCGGTATTCCGCACACAGCAGGTAGTGTTAAGTCACTCCGTTTTTATTTTTCGCCTCATTCTGGAGACATTGCGTGTTGAGTGGCATTGCGCTTTGCTTCGACACCAGAGAGAAATATTAATTGAAATAAATATTTGAATATCTCGAGTGGGGATCGGACCCACGACCATTCACGTTTATAGTCACACACTCGCGCCACGACTGGCCCCATCATTAAGTATTTAAGTATATGAATTATAGCCTCTTAAACACTTTTTTTATTAAAAATACAAAGATTCAAGAATTGTATTGAACTAAATTTAATGGTAAATAATATTGTTACGTAAGGAACGGTAGTTATGTAAAAAAAAGAAGATGGAAACACAACTAAATATATATATTTTTTTATTTTTAAATGTGATCTAAATTTTAACATGAGAATATGATATTCGAGGAATTTATATCTTTTGAGACGAAGTCGCGGGTCGGGCTAGTTTGTCAATAAACCAATACGGCCTGTCCGATCCATAAACAACATACAAAGGATTGCCCACGCTTTCTTAGAATGAAGAAAGTCCATTGTGTTCGACACTCCTTTTAACCGATACCGCTTGTCCCGCTGCTTTGAGCTGAAAGATATTATATAGATTACATTTGAAACTATATATTAAATCTATAGAGACCATCGTGACGCAGGGACACAAGGGCGTGACTGTAACGTGTCGGTTGTGGGTTCGATCCCCACTCGAAGAAATGAATTATTATTTGTTAATATTTTCATTTCTTTCATGTGGCACGAATTCAGCGAAAAGTGGGAAACGGAGTGACTTAACACTAGGTTCCCTCTGCTTACCCCGCTTTATGCAACGTAGAATGGATAATAAAAAAAATATAAATTAAACGTAACTATAGTTTATTATTTTATTTCATTAACTTGCTTAATGTTAAATGTTCAAAAGCCAAAACAAAAATTTTAGAGGTAAAACCACGCACTTTGTGCTTGTGAATGTTAAATTATTTATACATGTATTTTTTTAGCTAGTTATTCCGCATAAAGCAAAAGGTTGAGAAGAATGGTGGTATATTTCTCTGCTTTCCAGAATTCCAGAACGAGTTCAATTTTCAACTTGTCTTGCTGAAACGAGAAAGTGAATATATAACCCCCAGTAGGAGTCAAACCTACAAACACAGCGTTGCAGTCGAACGCTATTCTACAGTGCCCTCTAACTTACATATTTAGTATATATAAAAATAATAAATCAGCTTATTGTTGCTATTTGTTGTATCCTGTATCAAAGGGTAGGTAGGGGGAACCTAGTATTAAGAACCTATGTTTCATCTCGCCGAAATGTATATATACTTACATATATGTGGTCTATATATATAATATAGCTCAGTGTATTATTTCATAACAAGGTTAGTTCTTCTACTTCTAATTACATTTGCTGTCCGACTGCTGGCGAAAGATAGGAAGGGATTCTCCTTATTATTTTTATTAATTGCAATTAAGATGTTTGGTACGATATAATTAATCTTATATTTTATTTTCCCAATATATATGAGAATAACTTAACTTCACGCTTTATCTCTAGAGGGGTAGTCAGAGAAAACGGAGCGCCAAACGCTACGGTCTCTGCATACCTCTTTCGCCTCGTCCACTGTCATCAACCTCTGCATACATGTATTCCGGGGGGTCGTCATGCTTTTTACGTGATCTTCCTCCAGTATCTTTGATACTGTATTTATGAAGGTCATCTGAGGTCTCCCACTATCTCTCTTACCGCTCACTTTTCCATCATAAATATATTTGGCCATTCATTTATCACTCATTGTCTGACCAAACCAATTGTGTCCAAACCAATTGGGCACGTTCTTCTTCAGTCTCAACGTGACATCATCGCTAGTACCTGCCATTCTGTATATCTTCATTGTGGATTCGATTAGCGAAGCTGACTCCGCATATCCTACGAACAAATCGCATCTGCACAGCATTCATCTTTCTTTCATTCTTCTTCTGTAATACCTACGTTTCGCTGCCGTATAACAGAGTTGGTACCAACACTGCACTGTGTACGGTCAAATGCGCAGCTGTGCTGACGTTTTGCCATCTCATCAATGCAGCTAAGGCGCCGTCAATCCTGTTACCGGTAGTAATACTACATCCATCTCGTATCTTTCATCTCAATTGAATATAAAATAAATAAATCAAATAAATCAGCTTCACGCTGTATGCCGCACACTGCAGGGTAGGGAGAGGGAAAGTAGTGAAAGACACTCCGTTCCCCACTTTCTGCCGAATTTCGTAGGCATTGCGTGTTAAGTGGCAGAACTCAACGCCGCGCTTTGCCTCGACACCAGAGCGAAGAAATGAAAATATAAATTTTAGTAAATATTTCATCTCCTCGAGTGGGGATCGAACCCACAACCAGTCAGTTTACAGTCATACTTTGTGCCGCTGCGCCACGACCGGCCTCGCCTCAATTGAATATACTTCTCAAATATGAGATTAGTCTTTTCATTTGTTTTTAAATGAAAAATAATAAGTGGGTCCATGCGAGTAATATATTTGTACGTTACTTGTCCATTTGTGTCCATTTTCAATAGTTTTTATATAAATTATAGTCATTGGTACAGTCGTCTGTTGCCACTATAGGGTCCTAAAATGACCTAACAAAAAAGTAAAAGTAAGTAAGTAGTAAGTTTGGCTGTAATAAAAATGAAAAGATATTCTAAATATATATTTCTTATTCTAGTTACATTTTTAATAAGTAAGAGAAATAAAATGAATCCTAATAATTGTACTTATATTTAATTAAATCTGTGATTTCAAAGAAATTGTCAGAAAACCAATAAATTATGATACGTTAACAAGATGGAAATATTCTAGAAAATTAAATGTGAGTTATTAATATATTCGGCCCTAAATATCTAAATTGTTTTGAGAGCTTTGGTCTTGATTGATATTTGATTAGTTATTAAATTGACGGATTTATGACCAATTATAAAGATGATGGCTTTTGACGTTTAATTTATAAAGCAAAAGTCTACTTTTTATTTCAGCGAGAGTACAATTATAGAACAAATAAGGCTTAATCGATTAATATTTTTATTACGAAAATGAAATATATAATAAAGGGTTTTTGTTTCAGCTTCTATCTGTATCTTAATAAAAAAAACTAAAATGTGTAAAGATTTTTTTAACGGAACCTAATATTAAAACACTCCGTACCCCCTTTTCCGCAGAATTTTGAAGGCTTTACGCGCTTTCTCCATCTCGACGCCAGAATGAAGAAATCAAAATATTAAATATTTTATTTCCTCGAGTGAAAATCGAACCCTGGGTGGGTTCGCTTCGTTCCCATCGCGTTTACAGCCACACTTTGTGCCCCTGGGAGATTAAAACCTTCGTACAAAATGTAAAATAGTTACAACGAAAATAGATTACCGCAAAGCCAATTGTTAATTTAACTTTAAAGCAAGTTGGCGTAATAAAATATTCCATTTCCTGTTGGCCTAACAATCGCGATAAAATTCTTTGATTCTATGCCTCGTTAAACTGTAATCTTTTGTTTTACTCTTTTACATTCTAGTCTCTTCTTTGTGGTATAATGAGTAATTTTTTTGATAAAATCTGTTAGGTTTTATGTTGTAACAGAATTTCGAGATTTCTTCTAATTAATATGCTGGCGTGGCATAGTGTTTGGATATAAACACGATGGTTGTGGGTTCGGTTTCTACTATATATTACATTTAAAATAATTTCTCTTTTTACATGTAATATCTAGAAATTGGTGTTAGAAGTGGGGCCGATGTGTCCTTAACTATAGGCATCTTTTGGGTATCTTGATCTTGCAAAAAAAGGATAAAAAAGATAAAGAAGTTATAATACAAGAATATATACAAGAAATTGTAAGCTATCTATTCATAATATATCAAATAATAATATTATCGGTTATTCCGTCCGAGGAAAGGCGAATTCCTTACTTAACTAAAACTCAGTTATCTGAAATGTGTGAATAAATAAGTGTGGTAAATCATTTAACATTTACATCCTAAAGAGGATTGCGAGTTACGCAGTCCTCAAATGTTTAACCTACAGAGATCCTTTAAGACCCCTTAGCCAGAATAAACTCCTTAATCTCCTAAATACTAAATTTGAATAGAGAACCAAGAATTCTGTTACCTGATTACAAATTGGTTAAATATTTTCGACTAATCTATGTATATATTGAGACCAGCCGTGGAGGCACGGGCATGTGACTGTAAATGTGATAGGTTTTCGGTTCGATTTCCACTCGAGGGAAATGAAATGTTTAATATTTTAATTTCCTCGCTCTTGTAGTTAGAAAATACAATAACTTTGAGTTCTGCCACTCTATAAGCAATTGTTTCAGAATTTGACGGAAAATCATGAACATAATACCTTACTATGCACTCGAAGCTAAAAAGGAGATTATTAATACTTTTCTTTGTATCTTTATAAAAAATAAATTGAAAATCCAACATTATGCACTGTTTCTCAGTGTTTATCGTGTCAAAAATAAATAAATAAAAATTGACATATAAAATGTACGGAGTAACTCATAAAGTATATACATTAAACATTATAACAGAGTATATTTAATATTTAAGCATAAAATAACGCAAAATGTAATCGTTTTCTGTCACAATATCAATATCAATTTTAGTAAAAATATAAATCTTTTTATAAGTACTTGATACTTTTAATTAAAATAACATGTTTTCTCAAGAAGTAAACGACAGTTTATTTACAAACTTGTATCTGATACAATACAATAAGTCGACGTGCTTGTTAGTCTACAAGAAGTCGCTGCTGCTTCCAGGTGAATTCATTTTGAAAAACGTATTATTACTTTCAGAAGAAACGCGAAGTATAACAAAGTTTGTAAAAGCGGAGTTCATAAGACGGCTTTATTAGACTATTGGCAGGTGTAAACCAGCTGACGTCTCCGATATTAATATCAGATGGATCTCCGATTCCGAATTTTAATGACCATTTCGCATATGGAATTTGATCGTTGAAATTGTCGTTATTCAATATAACATTATAATTAATGCGTGGAATTCCAAAAATATGATTTTTAAGATAGTGTTCTGTGCTTTATATATGATCGATCACGCGTGTGACTGAAATGTCAGGCTGACCACTAAGCTCTAAATAAGTTGTAACAAGCGTATAAAAATTTCGACGTAGCTTGATGAGAATGGATGGCTTAGTAGTCAGAGCGCCTGGTCGGTTTTCAGGAGGCGCGGGTTAGAGTTACGTTCAAATTTTTATACATTGTCTAAATAAGTATTTTTCATTCTTAAGTGTGGATTAACACTTTAAAAATGTTAAAAATATATATTAAGTTTGAAACGATAACCGTTCATCTGCAGTTGAGTGAAAACTAAAAAGTTGTTGCCGTTCTGGTTTCTGGAATAAATAAATAATATCAAGGCACGCCCCGTTATTAATATATATTTTTTTATATCTATATAGTTAATGATACACATACAACATAATTGTTAAAATAATTTTCTTAACGAAATAATATAAATCACAGTTTCTACTTTTACAATTGTCTTACGAAATTGAAAAAAAAAGAATCTATATTTTTCATAATAGGTATACTAGGCTTGAACTTTAAATCCACAAATATTATTTAGAAAATATCGCTTACTTTAGCTTCACGCTGTATCCCGCACACAGCAGGTTAGGCAGAGGGAACATAGTGATAAGACACTCCGTTCCCTACTTTTCACCAATTTTTTCGAGGCATTGCGTGTTAAGTAGCGGAACTCAACGCGGGGCTTTTGTCTTCGTACCAGAGCAAAAAAATTAAAATATTAAGAAATATTACTTCATTCCCTCGAGTAGGGATCGAACCCACAACCGTCACGTTTCAGTGACACCCTTGTGCCCCTGGGCCACGACGGGCTTTCAAATTACGCTTACTAACCAACAAAAACTACCAAGCAATGATAATAAAAAAATATTTTACTACGTTTAAAAACAATATAACAAGCTCGAATTGCTCTAAGCTGTATTTATATTGGAATCTGTTTGTATTGTTAGGATTGGGATCAAATAAAAGGGTCCGCTGAGAGGTGTCCCAATAAGCAGATTGGCGGAAACGTGACAAGACAACCGAGTGGCTACAAGAAGTGCTAATCATTGTACGTACACTTCGATGTTTTGGTTTTGTGGGACGACGTAGTATTACGGATCCACTGCCCGTTGGCTATTTGTTTATATATTTATATAGTTTGATGTTTATTCCTGAAGAATAGATGATTAATGTTGTGAGATATGCGTGGAGCTAATATAAATGTTTTTTTAGCTTCACACTGTGCCTCATACATAGCAGGGTAGGCAGAGGGAACCTGGGAACATAAGGTTAAGATACTCAGTTCCCATTAAGCTCTTAAGAACTCTTGGAGGCATTGCGTGTTACGTAGCGTAAATCAACACCGCGCTTTGCCTCGTTACCAGAGCGGCAAAATGAAAATATTAAATATTTCAGTTCCTCAGATGAGAATCGAACATACAACTTCTCATGTTTACAACTGCACGTATGTATCCCTTCGTCATCACCTCAAATCAATACCTGTATTCTCATAATAAATATAATTAAAATTGACTAAAAACCGAAAAAAAATCAGCAATAAATAAAACAAATTAAAACATTTTAATATATCATACCGTCTCACAAACGTATTTAAGTGTAACGACGGTATGCGACAGGCGGATATACGAAAAGTTATTATTAAATTTTTGTTATCCGTACAAAATCTCCGAGCGGAGCGGACCCATGTTACCCGTGTGAGTCGCGGCTAATTTTGTCGTAATTTATAATGCTTCGTTCACGTCCACTTTTCAAAAACATGGGATGGACCTTTCTAAGTAATGAGCAGGGATTTTCGTTACTTGTTTTATTAAAAATATTATGTCCTGTTGAATGGAAGTTGTATGGTGTATATTTAAAAGAAAAATCAGCTTCGGTAGGCAGAGGGACCTTAGTGTTAAGACACTCCGTTCTACACTTCCCGCTGAATTTTTCAATGTATTGCGTGCTGAGTTGAAGAAGTAAACGCCGTTTGCCTCCACCAGAGTACCAGAGTAATTCCGTACAAATTTCAGGATTGTATTGATTGTGTTTGTACGGGAAGTACAAATCATAAAAATTGACAAACTTAATCTTGCGGACATATGCATTTATTTTGTATGAAATGAACTACATTTATAAGTTTGTAATAAGTTTTTTCTATAAATGTCTATAAAACTTCACTTTTTGTATTTTTCTTTTATTTTTAGCGGAAATTTTTACTTCTTGCCATATTTCATAATTGTAGGTCTGTAGGTTTTGATTAAGCAATGAATTTCATACAAAATACAGCAAACTCGATACATAAACGCTTGTATCTTTGGATTACGTTGATTTAGACGCTTAATTTAGCGCTTAAAGGGATCATAGTCTTGAATATTTCATATTAATTTCAGCTAGATATCTCAATGCGATCTCGAGATAAACACTTGACAGATGGATATACGGTCAACAAAGTGATCCTATAAGGGTTCCATTTTTTCCTTTTTCCGTACGGAATCCTAAAAAGACTACTGCGCACATCATAAAGGCACTTGGCACGTGTACATCACGTCTATTATACGTATGTTCAAATGTATATTATTCACGTACATATTTGTCACTTAAGCTTTTGATATAAAATAATTTGATAACAGCCGTGTACTACAAGTAGGAACACATGTACGTACAGATATAGCAAATTCTTATACATATATATGAATATTATTATCAGCTTCACCCTGTATTCCGCACGCAACAGAGTAGGCAGAGGGAACCTAGAGTTAAGACACTCCGGTCTCTTACTTTCCTCCAAATTCTGGTGGCAGCATTGCGTGTTACATGGCGGAACTCAACGCCGCGCTTTTTCTCTACACCAGAGCGAAGTAAGAAGCAGAGTGATTGAACTCAGCCTCAGCCCTGCGTCACAGCCAGCTCAGCCCTGCGTCACAAGCCTAGCCTCATACACTTAATATATATAAATAATTATATATATATTGTTAGCGTACTCGTGTAAAAGAGGGTAGATTTAGGTGATTAATAATTATAAAAGCAGTAGCATTGTGTCAATCGGGAGATAGTTGCGTGTAAGTGACGGTCCTTATTGGAAGGAAACTAGTGTGAAATATTGTTAGTAGGTGATACATATAACCTATTGCAATTACATGGTATCCTTTTCCAAATAGTTTAAAAACATATAGACGATTTCCAACAATATATATATATATATATATATATATCATATTTCTATTAAATTAAGGAAGCCCCAGAACATCCAACGTAAGCAGCAGTATAAATAGAGTATTTTATAGCTCGGATAGCGAGGAGGTAATGTGTCTCTAAGCGACGCCGCCGGTTGCTTAGCTAGGAAATTGTAGTTACTCAACATTCGTTTACGTAGCCAAAGGGAGCTGAGGTCTCCTTATAAAGCAGTTTCATGAATATGTATTCGAATTTAAGTATAATATAGAGATTCTGTATAAATGATCGCCCCGGAGTGTGCTTTGGAAATTAGAATAATAGATTTATGTCGACGATATTGATAAGAATATTTAACAGATTATGGATGTGGGTTAAGCTGGGATATTGTGTATGAGTTTGTGAGTTTTTTTTTTGTTTAATACTGTGGTGGGTTTACTGCTGATACTAAATGTTACGTGAAAATTTTTACATGTAACTTGAGCAGGATTAGAATAGAAAGTGGGTCATATTATTTTTGTGTATTTCTAGTCTTCTTATCAATTTTTAAAACATATAAGTAAATGTTGCAATTCATTAACGAATTTAATTTTGTTGAGTGGTAGAACTCAACACCACGGTTTGTCTTCCTGTCTTTTTACCAGAGCGAGGAAAAAAAAAATATTTATCCCTTCGATGGGAATTGAACCTAGAACCCTTGCATCTTCAACAAATATTTAAAAATAATTAATTTTTTTATAATGTTTACAAACTAAATTGAGCTAAACAAAAAAATTTTCTTCGATATTTTTCGTAGAGCATTTGCGGTAAAAATATGGTCATGGTGCATGTGTACAAGCAATTTTATGATTTTAAGTATTCCTAGAAGTAACAACATAATGTCGCTTCAAAGGTATTTGGATTTTACATTTTCATATTACGTAAAGTTAAAGCTGAATAAAGAAAAGTTTTTAGTTAGTCTGATGTGCTCTTATAATTTATATATGCTTTAAAAATGCTAAGATTAATTGGCTCCATTAAGAATTAAAATTATACAAAAAAAATATATTGAGTATAAACTTATAAACCTATTATTTTTAACATATTTTATATAAAATGCAGAAAAGTTATCCCCGCCACGGTTTTCTTGGACGGTTTCCAGGAGGCGCGGGCTCGAGTACCGCTACCATCAAATTTTTAAACGTTTCTAAATTTTCAAATATTATTTGCTCTCAAAACTTTAATATGGTAGTGCCATTTTGAACAAACATTAAAATATAAAAAAATTAATAATTACACATTTTAAATGAAATCGCGTATATTTAGTATTATACATTTTTTGATATCAACACGTTACAGTAGTCCGTGGTCGAAGGTAGACTGAGGTGGCATTCGTCTGTGAGTTGAGATAATTATTATATCAAACTACCGCCAACGATTTCTTAATTGCCTCGCGTACTGCCCTGGATTCTTGCAGAATGACCTGACTGGATCTTGCCTTCTGATTTGAAACTTTAAAATTTTATAAGTAGGACCAAGGTGGATGGCATCATCTTATAAGAGTTTCGATAAAAATCATATTCAAGCCTAGTAAGAAAGTGAGCTAATTCTTGAGACCAGTGATATTCTTTTATATTCTTTTACAATGTGCAGGCGTATACAAAAATATATTCGAAACGCCGGGTTTGCTTAAAATGTATAGCTCTAAATATCATGTATATTTTTATTAATCCAATTAAACAGGTTCATTTAAAATATTTAAAAAAATCCAAAAAAATATATAAAGAGCCACTGCCGCCACTGTAGCGTAGTGGGAGATCGTCTGATTGTAAACGCTTGTGTGTTCCATTCTTTCTCGGGGCAATATCCAATTGTTATATCCCCTTTCTATTAAACACAATACACAATATCTATCAGCGCTAGGTTTTCTCTGCCGATCCAGCTATGCAGAATGAAGCGTGAAGCTATAACCATACATACGAAATATTCGTCTTGGTGACATTAAAATATAGTTTAGATTAGGTTAGCATACACTACATGCATATATTATGCTTTGTATGCCTATATAAAAAAATCGCTTCGCTACGCTTCCGTTTCCTTCTTTCCGTTGAAAGTCTGGGGTCGCCGCTTCGCCCTTTTATAAGCTGAATTAAAAAATACGACCCAACAGAGTTGGTAGAGGAAAACTAGAATATTAAGAAACTCCGTTCCCCACTTTCCACCGAATTCTGGAGGCATTACGTGTCGACTGGAACTCAGTACCGCGCTCCCATGCGTGCCATCTTGAAACCAGTGCAAAAAAATGAAAATATCAATTTAAATGAATATTTCATCTCTTCGAGTGGGGATTGAACCCACAACCAGTCGAATTTACAGTCACTCTTTGTGCCCCTGCGCCACGACTGGCTAAATAATTTACAATATTTGTTTTTATATTACGTATATTAATACAAGACGTATTAAATAAAGAAACGCGCCAATCTATCTAACTTTAAGCGTAATCGTGCGTATATAGATTAAATAAAAATGTTATCAAAACGTGCAGCCTCACGGGCCGTTATCTTATTATCCACCTGTCAGTGCTACCTGTCAGGGTACGCAGCCTCGCAAATGCTCCTAGGATTTTTCTTCTGATGATGGTTTACACATGGTACCTATTAGAGAACAGTACTGCGTTAAACTAGAACTTTATATATAATATTTTAGGCGTTTTATAGTAAAATTTTCAATGGTGTTACAAATAATAAGGCCTGTTTGCAGGCTGGCTTAAGTATTGCTGCGTCTTAGAAGATTATAGTGGACGGACGGAGGGACAGAGGCTCGCGTGAGGGCGCTTATCTTGTTACTCGCCTGTCGCTGTCACGCCATGTAGCCTTAGGTTTCCGTCGCCTAATACCGAGCTTTGTTCTTAGCAGTTACGCGTCGAGAACGAAAAGTTGTGTGTTTATGATAGGAACTGTTATTTGATAAGTTTATATTTTTGTCCGTGTTGTATGAGATTTATTTCTCGATTGTTATAAATTTGATCTTTTGTTGCTATGTATACAGTCTTTTTTTTTACTAAAAACTGTTAAATTCGTCAAAATTAAATTTTTCGCATAATTTGAAGTTCAATAAGGATCTCTAATGATTAGAAAAATAAACTATATTAATTTAAAAAAAAAATTAACGCAAACAAAAATAAAAACAATAAATATTACAATCTTTTTGCGGTCACATATGCATTCTGCATATTAAAATGTTGCTGTTGAAGGTAAAACGTGTTCCAGAATGAATATTTTTAAGTTCAAATCTTATCATGTCCTTATTTATCTTCCAACGTTTCTACTAACTTGAGTTATAGCGACTTAAAATTTCATGATCTGAGAATTCTTAAATTCAAAATGTCCAAAAATATATGATATGATATTTACGGTTATTTTTTGTAAATTTTAGCATTATATTAGTTACTATCTATATATTATAATTATATAAAGAGGAAATATATTTGTTAATATATATAAAATAAAATTTGTGTATATTTGTAGTGAATAATTATAAAATCTGATACTGAATCGATTTTAAATATTCTTTCACTTTCACATTAGAATGCTATTATCACTGAGTAACAAAGGCTATATTTATTTCTTGAAAAATTTAGGGATCCCTTAGTAGGGATTTTAGTAAATGTCATTAATATAAAGGTGTAAAAATGTAGGCATAAAATATTTTTAATCGGGATGCGTTGAAAATGGAATAAAAACATAGTCTACAAAATTTTAAAAACATATTTAAAAGTCCTACTGATGTAGTTTTGACAATACAGCTATTTTTTTACAGTTTAATATTAGATAGAAATGCCTTCTATAATCAAAGCATGTTATCCATACTTTTATAAGAATCCTTATTCAAATAAATAATTTCATATTCGAGATTGTTTCTATACTTCCAGTCTACACTCTGTAAATTGTTAAAATCAGACATTTCATTCAAAAGATTTTAAGAATTTAAAAATTCTAATCTGAACATGAAATGACATGAATATCTTTCTCGATTATGATCTCTAGAAAAGTTGTATATTTTATAGTCAAATCGGAACAAATACCACTGTTAACATAGTATACTGTTAATCTTAGAACTGATTGAGATGAAATTTCATATATAGATACTGGAGGGTCTTGGGTTTATAAACGTAAGGTAAGTTTTTATCTAAGTATTGTACGTTATTTTGCCGAAAATAAACTTTTTGAACGCTTACACTTGATGCGCCTGCTCAAGCTTATGTGATACATCAAAAAAATGCTCTAAGAAAACATTGTCCTTTAAAAACTTATAAAAGAGTCTCCGATATTATATGTTAACCTCTGGAGATCGACACCATTTTAATATATTTTATTTAAATTTATCGGATTACTGTTAATAAATATCCTTTCTATAATTTAGTATATTTATTTTTATTAAGATAAATATATAATTATCACGATGGAACTCTGATGGAACCGGATGGGTCCACTATGCTAGGGTTGCCTACAGCGACCCCTGCCAGTACCTTTGAGAACTGCAATGTTCCATCCGCAACATGCACCTAACGAGAATGATAAAGTATTCCCCTAAAGTGAAGAGTACCAGTGCATCTCCGTTGGTATGTCAAGTTGGCACCGATGCTGTCATACTGTAGCGCTACGTGGAAAGAGCCGAAGAAAAATAAAAAAAGACTAATTTTGTGGACATGCGATCGCTTCCCAGGATATAGCTGCCCGAATCCGCATTGTAGCGATGCACAGAACTCAGGTACTAGAAAGGACGTCACGGTGGAAATGAAGAAAAACACGCTGAGACAACTTGGGCAAGTTGAGCGAGGAAAAAATTATGAAGGTGACTACCACTCACCATTTGGCGCTATGATCTCTCTGGCTACGCTGCTAGGATATATGAATATAATATTCACCTTTGGCATTTTATAAAATCAGCTTCACGCTGTATCCCGCATACTGCAGGGTAGGCAGAGGGAGCGTAGTGAAAGACACTCCGTTCCCCACTTTCTGCCGAATTCCGGAGGCATTGCGTGTTAAGCGGAAATTGTACTGTATCTAGATTTAAATTGTACTTTACAGTACATCACAAATACTTAGAGTATAAAATTATATTATTTTTGATAAATCATATTTCTTTTAAATTACACTTACTACGTTTGTGGAGTATAATGTATGTATAACTGACTTAACTGAGATACAAAAAATATATATTAGAAATCATTATATCGTTTGCTTTACATGAGTCGAGGCAAAATTACTTATATATTAGTAGAAAACTTATTAAATATTTCATTATACAATTTATAATGATGAGTGTAACTGTATTGCAAATGGTTGTGAGTTCAATCACTGCTCTGCGAAATTAATTAATATTTTCATTTCTTCGCTCTGGCACCAAATCGTTGAGTTCCGCCACTCAACACGCAATGCCTCGATCAATAATTCAGCGGAAAGTGGAGGAGTATCTTAACACTAGATTCTTTCTACCTACTCTGCTGTGTGTGGGATACAGCGACTCTAAAAAAAAAGATTTGTAATACTGTCAATTTTGAATCGACTGCACTATTCGAATTCAGTCAATTCTCTCTGCAATAATACTGATAGTGAGACTGAATTACAAACTCGACAGGTATAAATTACATCAGAACAGAATGTAACTGTTGTTAAACCAAAAAAAAGAGCTTAAAGATGAGATTCATTATTGATGCTCTGTTAGAAGTTATAATTGATTATTTTTGATGATTCGGTGACTGGGTTATATCAATTTTTAAATCGTCGCAACGATTTTAGACACATATACAAACTTGTACTTGTTGTGTTCTTTTTATGTTATGAAACACCAAATATAAAATGTTTCCATCATCGTCATCATTGACAGCCATCGAGAATTGAGAAAGGCCTACGTCTACTGTTGGACATAGGCCTTTCCACTGCCACTGCACATTGCCACTTCAGCTTATCAATTCTTTAAACTATGTTGGTAACTCTAGATCTCCCTGGATTTCCTTATTTCGGATTCTATCCTTTAGAGATAAACCGAGGATTGACCACTGCATCGCGCTGAGCGACTTGAAATTTATATAGTATTCACCTAGTATATTTAAATAATTGAAATATTATCTAATAGATTTTGTTTAAGTTTTATATATTTTGTATATATATTATGTTATAACTTATGTTTCACTAGTAAGTATAAACCATATATCCTCCCCTTGAAGTTACATTAAGGGAGTTCCAACAATACCAATCTTATTCCTTTTTGCATCTTATCTTTTATCTTCGATAACAAAATTTCTAGTAAGTCAACAAAAGAGTCTGATTCCAAATGCGGTTAATGGGCGAGTTAACGTAATAGCTGAAAGCACTCAATGCTTACAAAGTCATGTCGGTCGCTTTATGGCAACACTAACTGTTAATTTCCTATTTTTTGCTAAAGGAAATTCAACTGTAAGAAAAATATTGGCCGGTTCCTATAAAGTGCTGCTTTACTCGATCACGCTTGATCCGCGTTTTATTTTTGTGTTTCCGCCGTAAGGTTCTTATTTTATGACGCCGCTGCATACGATTGAAGACTTATTTATTGAGACCAGTCGTGGCGCAGGGCACAAATGTGAGACTGTATTTTGATGAGGAAATAAGATATTTATTTATATTTATATTTACGTTCGACGACCAACACGCAATGCCTCCAGAATTCAAAACGGAGTGTCTTAACACTAGATTCCATCGGCTTATTGTGTGGCCGATACACCGTGAAGCTGGTTTAATTTTTATTTTATTGTACCTATCCAAAAATATTATGTTATTTATATTTTAATTAAAACATCTAATTGAAAAGTCGAATTCTTCATAAAAAAAGCAATATTAAAGTACCGAAGCATCATATTTTTTACTTATTCTCGTTATATTATAATATTTGGCTTCATGAAAAATCTAAATTTAAATAGAAAGGGCGTTTAATATAATTATATTAATATCAGCCTCGCCTATACCGCTATGAAAAATACTCTTTCACGGATTATGACTTCAAATTTATTAAGTCAAGAAACAAAATAGCGAGTGGAACGCGGTCCGGAGCGTTCAGCAAATTGGTTAATAAATTAAACGCGGCAGTCTCAGCGCTGTCGGCGACAGATGGCGCTTAAAATACGACAGGTATTTAGCATGTTGCAACACCGTCCGCGATTCGCGTTTTAATTTTATGCTTTACGAGCAATTTTTATATCAATTTTTCCGCTGCGTACTTTGCATAATTCAAGAGCCGCTCTAGACTGTTCAATTCTCGAGGTCGATGAAGCAATTTTCGGTCATATATGGTTTTGAAGGGCGTTTACGAAATTTTGTGTGAAGCGAAGTTGTATTATGGTATGTTATTAAATTTTATTATATAATCGATATATTGTTTGAGCAAGGGTTAACTTGGCTAACGGTTATTGATTTGATCAATAGGCAGTGAAGTAATTTATATAGAGGTATCAATTTTATTTTACAGCTTCACAAATATTAGGGTAGACGATAAGGGAACATAGTGTTACGACAATGCGTACCCCATTTTCAGTCGCTTGAGACATTGCGTGTTGAGTGGCGGAACTCAATATCGTGCTTTGATTTGTTACCAGAGCAAAGAAATGAAAAATTTAATATATCATTTCTTGAATCCGCAACTGTCACGCCTACAGTCACACACTTATGCCACTGAGCCTATCTACACAAAACGAAATTAAATTCGTCAAATATTATTTATTTGCTACTAGTAATATCGGAGAATATATACTAAAACAGAATATTGCACGTCGTCACGCACTCTTGCGAGTTAGACAGGTTATTTATTTCATTAGACGGACTCTAATAAAATAAATAATTCTATATCTGTTTTTCTGTCTATTCGAGAGAATTTATTATTGAAAAAAATAACTATTTACAAGTCTCATGTTACTTACAAAATTCATTAGATTTGTGATCGTATTACTGAATCAAGCCACGCGGTAACATTGGATGCCAATTTAAAAAGCTGGAAACGTAGAATGTACTTTATATGAACTATTTCATGCTACTTTTGAGCCTTTCATAACTAAATTAAAAAAATTATCAACATGTATGATGTTTAGCACACTTATAAAACTCCCGAACTAACTACATTAATATTTAGCAATTTATCCTACCCAGGTATTGTTTAAAAATCGGCATATTTGTAATTGATTCGCTCACCAAAAACTAAGCTATTTCTAGATGACCTAGAAACTCGATATCCGGGACTAACTTTTATGCATATGTATAGTAAAAAGCTCTGAAAAATTATAATTATTAATAATTCTTTGATGGTACTTGATAGTAGAAACTAAAAATCTAATCTAGCTTCACGCGTTATTCCTAGTGGAGTAGTCAGAGAGAACAGAGCGCCAAACGCTACGATCCCTGCTTGCCCCTTTCTAAGTATACTGAGTATACTGATACTAAGTATACTGACCAGTAAATATAATAAAGTCTGTTCATAAAAAATTGTCGAATCAAAATTTTGAACTTGAATACTTGTTTTGTCGGTGAAATTAAGAATGACGCATTACTTAAAATTTAACTTGGCTCTCATTTCACATTAGCGTTTTTGATGGTATTATTTTTTACTTATTTAGAAAACGTATAAAAATTTTAACGTAGTGTGACTCGAACCCGTGCCTCCCGGAGGAAGATTACAAACTCTAGGAGGGCTCCAGGAGGTGCGGATTCGAATCCTGGAAATAAGTGTCGTATAATACTTTAAAAAAATGTTAAAAATAATTTTATATTTTTGTACAAACATATTTGTAGTCTTTTTTCATAAAAAATATTTCCACGAAATAAATTATGAAACAAAGAAACGATTACAAATAAAATTTATGATAGAAACAAAAGCTCGGTATAATGAGACATTTCACACCAATTCGTGGTAGCACGCGCCTTGATTTACTGCACAATGTACATTATGATAGCCTTAGGATGTACGTGAAGAGAACAAACCGAGATATAATTATATTACAAATTATTATGAAATGCTTTTATTTTTTGCTTTTTTTTTATAAATTAAATTCAATTATTTAGATTTAAGGAAAGTGGTGGCGCAGGGGTACAAGCGTGTGACTGGAAACGCGACGTTTGTGGGTTAGATTCCTTCTCGAGTAAATGAAATATTTATATTTAATTTTATAGTAGTCATCGCTTTGGTAACGAGGCGTTGAGTTCCGCCATTCAGCACGTTATCTCCAGAATTCGGCGAAAAGTGAGGAGCAGAAGTATCTTAATTGGAACGGAATGTTTCCCAGGTTCCCTCTGCCTATTTGCGGAATATAGCGTGGAGCTAAAAAAAATGATTTTTTTTTATATACAGAAAATTATATTATTAATATTTTTAAGTAAAGAATTTTAAAATTAATTAATTTATTTTATTTTATTTTTAATATTTAAAATAAAAAAAATGCTTCACGCTATACCCCGCACACAGTAGGGTAGGCAGAGGGAACCTAGTGTTAAGACACTCCGTTCCCCACTTTCTGCCGAATTTTGGAGGCATTGCGTGTTGAGTGGCAGAACTCAACGCCGCGCTTTGCCTCGACACCAGAGCGAAGAAATAGAAATATAAATTTAAGTAAATATTTCATTTCCTCGAGTGGGGATCGAACCCACAACCAGTCGGTTTAACAGTCACACTTTGTGCCACTGCGCCACTACGGGCCTCCAAAGAATATTTAATTTAAAAATATATACCTTTTTGTAACGGATGACAAATAAATATGTATTAAAAGAAATTATGAGAATTATGTATGATATTAAAGGTTATGTTTGTATCATATGTTCAATATATATCTATATATGCACTTACTTTCACGAAATTACTAGAAATTATGTATAAAAATTGAATCGTAGCAAAATTTTAACCGAAATCTCTTGGAATCTATCCAAGCACTGTAGCTAATTAATCGAGTTTCTTTAAGATATAAAATAACAGAATAAATAGCATTTCTTTTTTAGTTTAAAGATCATACTTTGTAATAATGTAATAATCTTTGGATAGTGAAGCTTTGTACATTTCTTTCTTCAGAAACGCGACGATAAAAATTGTAACAATGTATAGGAATTTTAACATGATATGAACGTACTGCTAAATTGGCTGGAGTACTTGGACTGATTCCAAGATCTAGGACAGACACAGGTTCGAATCGGGATTTTTCTTACTCCATGCTATTAAAATTTATTGAAACAATTACATATATATAAAAAAATACAAGAAATAAAATAAATATATAATTTTTTAAATTACATTACGCAGGCCTAGAGGTGAATTGTCCATTTTTTAACTCTTAAAATCCAGTAAGTATAACGTGTTTGCACTATGTAAAAATATCGCGTAAAGACCCTGTCGTAGATAATATTCCCGTTGTAGCGCTTGTTATCAATCATGGCGGAGTTTCACGTTTGTAATCTTTTTTGTATTTATAATTTTACACGTATTCCAATTTAAGCAGAATAAATAAAAGTAAATTTATTTAAGAAGGTTAAATGGACTGAATAAATGAGAAAAATATTTGAGAATTGTTTGATGTTTGTGATATGGATATTTATATCGAAATAGTCTCGTTTTATCCGGAATATAACAGGGTAGGTAAGGAAACCTAGAGTTAAGATACTTCGTACTTCTCTCTCAACCTGAATACTGGTTTTTGTGTATTAAGTGGTGTAACCCAACGCTGCACTTTATCTAAAGAGAGCAGAAAAACAAAAAATTACTGGTAAAGAGAAAAAGGTATATAAGAAGTGCATTTAATGGCAACATAAAAGTATCAAAAACCTTTGATTTGTTTAAACAATTTCTTTTGTTTCAGACATAGTTCTGTTCTAATAGTTAAGATGAAATAGAAAAGAAAACGTTCTAATTAAAATTGTAACTTATTTCATTTAACTATTTAAATTGGCAAAATATTCGAAAGAAAAAACGCTGTCGGACATTGATAAATTTATAAGGTTAAATAAATAGTCTAAACTACTGATGTGGAAAAAGATATATTGTGTTCAAAAAAGCCACAAAATATTTTTGTAGGCCTGAACAATGTTTGTCACGTTTTGATCGACACATCGATCGTCGACGTGATGTCACGCACTCTCCTGATTTATGAAAGGAAAGGTAGTTGTTCAGCGTGACCGGCTGTTGATAAATAATACTCGTTACGGGTTTAAATGAGAATGAAAGCTGTACGTTTTGATATTTTAAAAATGATTTTGTAGATTGTTCATGTGGAAAAATGGTTAACACATAATATGCCTAAATATCTTTACCTTTCGTTGTTATTTAGTCATTGTTGTTTGTGTAAAAAATCCTTATATTTAGATTTTTCACAAGGAAAATTTAAAGTATATATTCGATGCTAGTTTTTATTATTATCTAATACGTATTGTGGTTAGGGATTCTATCCAAATATTTTTCCTTGGATATAAAACTTTACTATATTATAAGTCACAATTTATTTGAAAGTATCGTATCAGAGTAAGGAAATTGGAGTAAAATCTTAAATTTACAATCTAAATAATCTTTGTTTCTACCTTCCTCGAACTCACCTTCAAAACTGGGTTGAAAGTTTTAATTATAATAATGTTGGCCTACCTAAACTCATAATGACGTGGTGTAATTAGATTTGTAGCAACACAAGCTTATAATTAGAGGATGAAGAAACCTACAAAGGCAGGGAATTAGTCAAGCTTACCACTTAATCAGGATCCAACCAAGACATTTTCGCGGAGGAAAAACAATTTACCCTGTTAATGACAAAGGAACTGCGAAAATACAGCTTTTACTTTATGTAAAGGAAATTATCAAATTATTTAGTACGATTCAGTCACTATGTGAGAGGAATCATCTTTGTTAAGTACGTCTTTCAGTTGAAAAGTGATGAGCTTCTCGACGTGACGCCTTTTTAAGCATTTAATTTCTGTACTTTTCGTGTTGAATGTCTGTTATAGCCTATTTGTTTCGATATGTATATTTAATTTTTTTTTTGAGCTTGACGCCCTCAAGTTATATTTGTAGCAAGATAGGCAGAGAGAATCTATTGTCAAAACACTTTTAGTTTTATTTTTACCAATTTTTACGATGGTGATTAAAAGAAATAATTATTAATTGCGTCTATTTTTTTATGAATATTCTAATATATGCAAATCTAAAAATGTACCTATCTACGTAAAAGTTGGTGTAATTATATATTTCACTCTAACCCCACATTTACCCTACTTCGAACATCGTAGTACATAATTTACAAAACGATATATCCATGAAACACGCCAAAGGTATTTTGAAAAATTATATCTTGACTATAATGATTTGCATAAAATTTTTGCCTGAAGAGTTTATTGACAATATTGTTTTTTACTTTAAAATATAATTTTGCCAATTTAAGTAACAATTAAGTATAGGTAAATAGTATAGGAATACGATTGGATTTTTTTGTCTATCTTGCTTACCTCTATAATATGATGTAGTACAATATCAGCTTCACGCTGTATCCTACAAATATCAGGATAGGCAAGGGGTACCTAGTGTTAAGACACTCCGTTCCCCACTTTCCGCCGAGTTCTGGAGGCATTATGTGTTGAGTGGCGGAACTCAACGCTGCGCTTTTGCTATACCTGAGCGAAGAAATAAAGTGTAAATTTTAATAAATATTTATTTCCCTCGAGTGGGGATCGAACCCACAACCAGTCGATTTTACAGTCACACTTTGCGCCCCTGCGCTAGGACTAGTCAGTCAATAGTACAATATACATTTAATTCATAACAGCCTGTATTAAGCCAGTAGTATATAAAAAAAATAATGGATCATTATCAAGCCAAAACCATTTTTATAGTAAAAATAACAATTTTACTTACTAAGTTTCCTTTGTTTCAAATAAATGGAAAGAAAAAAAAATCTGTGAGGTCTTTTCCACATTGTGATTGTTCTATTCACACTAGACTGTGATTAACATTCAGCAGCGCGCTAGTGACGCTCTTTAATGGCTTCAATTGTGAAGAAAAATTTTATTGCATTCAATAGCTCTGCGGAGAATTTTGTTGCGAATGAAACCTTTTAAATCGCACCTCTCTATTGATTTTGGTCTTTTGTGAAATATTATTCTACTATTTGCTGTGGTTTGTGTACGTATTTGTGTTGGTATGTATGTTTATTGTATGATCAATATATGAAGGTACTAGGTACTGTGTTGTACTGCTTTTTTTTCGGAATTATCTTTAAATATTATTCTTTAAATATAATATGAGGTGTGACTGTAAAACCAACTGGTTGTGGGTTCGATCCTCACTCGAGGAGATGAAATATTTACTTAAATTTATATTTCCATTTCTTCGCTCTGGTATTGAGGCAAAGTGCGGCGTTGAGTTCTCCCACTCAACACCAATGCCTTCAAAATACGGCAGAAAGTGGGGAACGGAGTGTTTTAACACTAGGTTCCCTCTGCCTACCCTGCTGTGTGCGGGATATAGAGTGACCCGCACACAGCAGGGTATTTTCTTATTGTATTTTTTTTATCTTTAAATATGTGAACAAGTGCGGGTTCGATGATAATCGTAGAAATTACCTCTGTTGACTTACCTTTGTGGATACATCGTGAAGCTAGAAAAAAAATAATGAAAGATGTGTATTAAAAAAGTGAGGCCAGTCGTGCCGCAGGGGCACAAAGTGTAGCTGTAAACCGACTGACTGATTGTGGGTTCAATTCCCACTCGGGAAATAAAATATTTATTTAAAATTTATATTTAAATTTCACTCTGGTGTCAAGGCAAAGGGCAGAATTGAGTTCCGCCTCCAGAATTCGACGGAAAGTGGGGGATGTGTCTTAATGCTAGGTTCCCTCTGCCTACCTTGTTGTATGCGAGCTATACAGCGTAAATGTTAATAATTTAATTTAACGAAACTTTAATGTTATATACATACTCGTACATACATACGCTATATGTTTCTTTCACCCACTTCCACAGGTTGACTGGAAGAAATCTCTTTTAGAGATAAGTCCACCTTTGTTAACCTCATTTCTGTATCTTTATTCTATTTGTTTGTTTTATTCATAGTGCAATAAAGAATATATACATACATACACATGCAAAGAAAATGTGACAGTAGGTACTGTAATAGACCAAAATATATGATGTTTGTCTATTTTTGTAATTAAAAAAAGAAGCTATATATATTTATTATTATTAAATCAAGATCAGTACTGGTGTGAAACAACATGAACCTGAAAATGACAACTCTATGTATACAGAACATGAGATGAACATAAAAATGTCTAGACCGAGGACCCAATTCCATTAAGTAGCCTCTTTCTATAAAGATTCAAGGGAGGTAGTGTAATGCTAACAAGGTACTACATCACTTAACAGATCCTAATGATTCTTTTGGAAGAATGAGTAATAATACTTAAAAGGGTAGATACTTTTATAGGCTCGCGTTATAGTACGTCTTTCTAACGACCATCATTTTTCATTCAAGTTATATTCACACTAAAAAATCAAATGTTTTTGTTCCATTTCAGCTTCACGCTGTATTCCGCATGTAGCTGGGTTGGCAGAGGAAGAGTAGTGTTGAGACACTCCGTTACCCACTTTCCGCTGAATTCTGGAGGCGTTGTGTATTGATTGGTGGAACTCAAAGCCGCGCTTTTGCCTCGACGTCAGAGTGAAGAAATAAAAATATAAATCAGCTTCACGCTGTATCCCACACACAGCAGGGTAGGCAGAGGGAACTTAGTGTTAAGACATCCTGTTCCCAAGTTTATGCCGAATTCCGGAGACATTGCGTGTTGAATGGCAGAACTCAACGCCGCGCATTGCCTCGACACCAGAGCAAAGAAATGGAAATATAACATTTAAATAAGCAAATGAAAACATTAAGTATTTTATTTTCTAGTGGGAACCAAACTCACAATCTGACGCATTTACAGTCATTCAATAATGTTTTGATGATTCCTGTAAAGGAAAAAACCGTTGTATTTGTCATATTGCAATTTTATTAATACAACGTAATATTTACAAATGTTCAACTTTGCAATCCAATTTATATATTGCTCATATTTTCAAAACCTACCAACGCTAGCCAAAGTGGTTTTATTTTTTTTATTTCTAAATAGTGATTGCGTAACTTTTTCTATATTACTTTTTACTATTTCTGCTACAATTTTTCGCCTAACTAGTAACTAGATTGATTAAAAACAACTTACTATATAAATATTCTCAGTTTTGAAATTATAATAGAACTCGCAAGTATTTTTTACATTTATAAGGGTATAACAATGTCTTGTACCTATAAAATATGTATGATTCGTCCCAAAACACAAACTCCACATTTTGTCTCAATAAAACGGGAAAGTAAAAATAATATCATCATACACACTGCGACAGATACATATAATATTATAATAAATATTTTCATTACAATAATATATTACGTTTCACAAATTGATATAACGAGAGAGGACTCTGGAGAAAGAGAGAGGAGTCTGGATTCTCTAAATTGAGAATATAATAGTGCCACCTGAAAATAATAATATAAATATATCAATAACAGGAAAGTAGAGCAATACATAACTTGTAACTTTCAAACTATCTGTGGTTTGATAATACAAGCTTTTAACTAGTTTGAAACAACAGACACACCTCAGAACGCGGCTTTGTCTGATCAAGTATACCCGTAACTGCGATTGTGCGTTAAGTTGTCACGATTGGTCTAGTAATGGAGCATAAAATTTGTTTTTTTTTTTTTTTTTTTTTTTATGGAAAAGACACGGTAAACGAGCGTGCGGGTCACCTGATGGTAAGTGATTACCGCCGCCCACGACCCTATGCAACCCCAGAGGAGCTACAGGTGCGTTGCCGGCCTTTAAGACGGGTTGGGCGCCGGGGCCCGGCATTACCTGATGCGAAACGCAGTGGCGTAAAGCCACAACTTCACGCCGGTTTTAAATGCCGGGGGTGGTAATGATCCGGTCGAGTCTGTCCATGCGTGTTGCCATTGCTGGCGACGTGACTCTACCACACGTACTTTAGTCGCCTCTTACGACACCACCAGTACCAGGATGATCCTATTCTAGGCCGGGATCACACGGCAATATGTATTTATCGGCGTCTAAATTATAAATTTATTTAGTATTTTAGCCCCTTTTTTTAGCATCACGTTGTAATCGACGTATAGCAGGGTAGGCAGAGGGAACCTAGTGTTAAGATATTCCGTTCCCCACTTCCCGCTAAATTCTTGAGGCATTACGTGTTGCATAACTTCGCATTTAGCCTTGTAAGGAGAGCGAAGGAATGGCCAATATTAATGACTAATAATAATAATAAACATTCAGTAGGAATTAAACTCACAACTGCCTATTCACAGTCTAGACGCTTCATCCACTGCGCCACGACGGCTTCAATTAATATTCTCAAAACATTTAATGAAGCATAAATCAAAACTTCTTACAAATTTGATACTATTCAAGATATATGTACATCTCTTTCGCATTGTTGTCAAATTCTCTTACTTTGACGAGTAAACTAGACGTACCGAGTCATTTTATGAGTTCCATATCAAAGCGGATATTTACTTATTTCGTTGGGAATCATCACATGGCACAAAAACGAATTTTATTTTATATAAATTAAATCGAGTCTTTTATGTGTCATATTATACCTAATTTCACTTTATAGCAAATTCTTTACTATCAGCTTCACGCTGTATCCCGCACACTGCAGGGTAGGCAGAGGGAATGTAGTGAAAGACACTCCGTTCCCCACTTTCTGCCGAATTCCGGAGGCATTGCGTGTTGAGTGGCAGAAAACTCAACGCCGCGCTTTACCTCGACACCAGAGCGAAGAAATGGAAATATAAATTTAGGTAAATATTTCATCTCCTCGAGTGGGGATCGAACCCACAACCAGTCGGTTTACAAATTCTTTACTATAGTAATTGAAATTCCTTTACAATATCCAAAAACTTAAAATACGTAAGTTAAATGAAAATAAATAAAATATTTAATAATTTCGTTTTCTCGCTCTGATAACAAGTCACAGCGCGACGTAAATTCGACAGAAAGTGGAGAGTGTTACTTTTTGGACACTTGGCTCCCTATGCCTTCCCCGCTACATGCGGGTTATAGCGTGAAGGAATGGACGGACAACCAAGTGATCTTGTAAGAGTTCCTTTTTTCCTTAAACGGTACGGAATCCAAAAAACAAGCGTATATTTTTGTCAACAACAGGTTTGAGTTCATACTTCCGTATCCAATTAAGGGACAGCTTACATTTGGTGCCAAAAAGTTTCGCTAATCAAAAATAAGAAATACTCACTTTATGCATTTAAATTCTTAACTATATTTTTCTTCAAAGGAATAACTTACAAAGTTGCGCTTGAAGTTGGTGCAAAGTTGATTTGTACATTTTCATTACTGCATTAAAAGCTTTTACCCTATGTTTGCTTTTATAAATTACGTATATTTAGGTCCAGGTAGACATCAGTAAACCAGAGGTTATGGGTTCGGTTCCACTCGAGGAAATTGCTATCTAGATATCAAGTAATCTTAATTGATCATTACTACATTATTTCAAGAAGCTAAATGCTATGTTTCTGGATTTGATTACCACTTGGGGCAATTTATTATTTTCAAGTTATGCTCAAGTAAAAAAGTGGTTCATTGAGGACGTAAATCCTAAAATAAAGGCAGAAAATGGTGAGATATGGAGAAACAGATAATGGAGGAGATATAAGGGACAGATAGCGGAAAACGGGGTTTCTTGACACTTTGTTATTTTTGCATATCCTGCTAATAGCTGAAAAAACATGAAAAAAGAATACATTTACTTTACAAATACATGTTGATTAAGCATAGTATATTTATTTCATTTGTTTGTCTATTCATGTGACCTTGTTTTTTCAGTCGAAGATATAACAAAACTGATATGGGTATGACGAGTTCTAAGTTCAGAATACAGACACAAATCAAATGTTGTTAAGATGCTTCATAATATGTTCTACCTTCAGAGTCGGTGTAAAAATAAATTATTATTTATTTTCAACATATGATACAAATTTAGCATCCTTATATAAGCTGAAAAATCTTTTTATTTATAGATATTTTTGGATGATAAATAAAAATAGAATGTTATAGTCAGAACAAATGTTATCAATAAGTGATGGATAAAAATATTTGTTTACATAAGTAAAATGAAACAAAAAAATTGCGACATTTTCATATGTTTAATATAGGATTATGTGCACGATCATTCAACACTAAGTTATTTAAACCGTTTAATTTCAAATTGAATCAAATCAGCTTCACTCTGTACCCCGCACACAGCAGGGTAGGCAGAGGGAACCTAGTGTTAGGAAACACTATTCACCACTTTCCGCCGAGTTCTGGAGGCATTGCGAGAGATTTGATTGATTTGATAGATTTTGTTTCATTGGGCCTCAAAATAATTCAAAATAAATTATTTTAGTTGTATATGTAAGTTTACAGAGTAATGCAGCTAAATATGTAACATAATATGTTACGACATACAAGGAAAGTCAGAATTTCAAAAAGAATCGTAAGATTTTAAACGTGTTGCAAGGGATTGAAAATTCTATCGAAAACATAAATGTGAAATGAGTCAAGTTAAATATTAAATAATGTGTCGTCCTCAACTTTACCGACAAAAAAATGGGAGATCTATGTGTGTCGATTCATATATTTGTTAGGGATAAAATACAAGCAAGCGATGCAGTTACTTGACATTTATATTTTTTATACAATCAATTTTTATAGAACAAATTAATAATATTGTTATATTATTAATATTATATATTATTAATTTGTTCTATAGCTTTTTGTAAATAAATAATTACAATTAATCATTAATACTTCGTTATAAGTTAAATTAATTAACTTTAAATTGTTCGTGTAAAAAAACATATTGCGCATTTGCAGCTTTTTAAAGTAAAATAGTCAGCTTATTACAATCAAAAGATTTGAATAATATTAACAAAATAAAACACAAAGTTTAGAACTCACACACTTTTTTGTAAATCCAATTTGGGCTTGTTAATTTGCGCGATCAATAGCTCGTACGTTACCGTGGCAGATTGCGGCGACATCGATCAGAATAGTTCGCTTGCAAATTTGGCAGCTGCTATCCAAACGGATTATACGGAACTTGTGGATACAACCAATACTGTGTATAGTTGGATGTGAAGTTGGTTAACTAGTTTAAAGGTAGACGCGGTTGTCGAGTTTTTAAACGTATTAAATATAAATATAATAGGAGGTAGACATTAGGTAGGACATTTTGTGCCGTGTGATCCCGGCCTAGAATAGGATCATCCTGGTACTGGTGGTGTCGTAGGAGGCGACTAAAGTACGTGTGGTAGAGTCACGTCGCCAGCAATGGCAACACGCATGGGCAGACTCGACCGGATCATTACCACCCCCGGCGTTTAAAACCGGCGTGAAGTAGTGGCTTTACGCCACTGCGTTTCGCATCAGGTAATGCCGGGTCCCGGGGCCCAACCCATCTTAAAGGCCGGCAACGCACCTGTAACTCCTCTGGGGTTGCACGGGGCCGTGGGCGGCGATAATCACTTACCATCAGGTGACCCGCACGCTCGTTTGCCGTGTCTTTTCCATAAAAAAAAAAAGGTCGTGGCAATGGGATATTGTCTAACTGTAAATGTAATTTAATGTAAATTTGCAAATATTTGAAAAATTGTATTCTCTCTTGCCAAACGATAATTCTAAGTAATTATCTTCGGGTAGCGGAAATTTGTAAAAATCTCCCTACAGAGATGCTAACAACATAAATAAGTTGTAACAAGCGTATAAGAACTTCGACGTAGCTCGATGAATTTAGTTTGTCAAAGCGGATTGGGCGATTTCCAAAGAGGCGCGAGTTCAAATACCACTACGTTTAAATTTTCATATTATTTCTAACTAATTATTTTTCTTTTCTAAGTGTGGAATAATTAATACTTTAAAAATGTTAAAGAAAGATGACAATGTAAATAATTCTATAAAATGCTATTTTTTGTAAAAAAACTAGATCCATAAATTTAGCTTATTAGATGGTTTTATTATTCAAGCCTTGTTTATGTAGACAAAGAATCAAATTACTGGACTTAATGAATAATCTACAAATTAAACTTAATTTATATTTAGCTGGCGAAGCCGATATTACTTGTCCAATTAGTCAGTATATATACAGTTACAAATTTACTTTTAATTAAAGTCAATAGTCTGTTATATAGGTCCTAGTTTCATTTTGTAGACATTTGTTTGCTTCAAATTAATTACTAACCTGTTTCTTTTTTAAATATAAAAGAACTTTTAAACTGAAGTGAACTGCAAATAGAAGGTGTATTTATTTTCTTACTTCTTGATATTTCGATCTTTTACATGTTATTTCAATGTTTTTTTTTGTTAAACATAATTACAGTATACTTTAGTACTAAAAAATAATAAATAAAGAAGTTAGTACGTATGTTATTAAAAATAGATAACTCTACAGAAATTAATATTGATAAACCAGTTATAATCGGAAAGACTAATAGCATATTTTGATAATAGCCCAAGATACGTCATCTTAGTAAAGCGGACATTTTGAGGACCAGTAGTCTAATATGTAGTTAAGAATGTATGCGTACTCAGTAACTTGAAAGTAGGGCCCTTTCTGAGGTAGCGCCAAATAAAGATACATCTGGGAGTATGATTGAATCATCAGATTGATCTGGGTGCTTATAGAGGATCTTGAAGTAGTCAGTAAATATTATATGTATAATTAAAGCTTGCTAGTATAACGTACTTTGTCCTAGCTTTAAACAATCTTTAGTACGTCTGGCAACAGTAAAGTCCGAAGTAAGGAGTGGTAATAAATATAGACATTTTATATTATTCTTGATGTCATATTTAAATAAAAGCGATTTAACTTTAACGTCGGTGAGTGTGTACCTTAAGCTGGCACTGCCTCTGAAAGGGCCCAATTTGAAGTTAGTAAGTACGCTTATCATTTTAACTACATATTAGACTATTAATCCTCAAAATTTCAGCTTTGCAAAAAATACGAAGGTCTGGGAGCCCTGGGATCCATTCTATAAGGTCTGTTATAAAATTTCAAAATGTGCAAATACGTCAATTTTGCACTAAATAAACGGTAAACATCGAAAAGTAACTACCTCAATATTAATTAATATATTTTTCTATTGCTAATTACCACAACACTATCTTTATCAATTTGAAAGTTAAAATTGTTTTAAACTGACTGACTACAAAAGTGAGATAAATAAGTTGTGTTTGGATTCCTGCGCAGCGACTGGCCGGAAGCATTTCACTATTATTAAAGGCACGTTAATGAGGCTTGGACTCGCTCTTGGATTTTTTTTCTGCTTCTTAACATCAAAAGTTTGCCTTTGCAAAATGCTAACGAGAATTCCCACGTTAATTGCCTCGCGCTGTCGGAATATATAATTGCATATATTGTTTCCCTCGCTGTAACGACGGGAAGTGGGATGAGATTTTGTGATTATTTGTGCTCGCTAATTAGACTACAAGCAAGATGTCTCGGTACTGTTTAAATATGGAGTAATTAAAAAGATATTATTGAATAGATAAAAATATATGGTGTGATTTAGCAATTTTGTTTTGTTTAGAAATTAAAGATATGTGTCTTATTTATGTTAAAATAACGTGAATCGGAAATATAGTAACAATGGATTTTTTTTATTTTTTTTATTATATTTAAATAATAATATGGTTCAGATTTAAAATTATAATGGTTTAAAATCAATAACATAAATGCTTATAAAAAAGTTATAAAATTCTGGGAAACATTAATTTTATTTTTTTTATAATTTTCATGTTAATTGTTATAAATACGTAGCGTTCATGTTACTCGTAGACGTTCTACGGCGTAGACAATGCTACACGTAGTTGATATATTCCAAGGTTTTTTTTAAAAAACTGGTCAAATGGGAGTCAGATTCACATGCTGATGGCTTTGTACAAATTTCAGGATTGTATGCCAATGGGAAGTACGTAAAAGTTGACACACTTAACTTTGCAGACGTTTGTATTCATTTTGTATGAAGTGAATACTGACTAAGTTTGTAATGATTTTTGGACACTTTTTTCATTTATTTACTGTACCACAAGTTCAGTTTTCGCCAAATATCATAATTTTAGGTCCTCGGGATGTACTCTATGGGTTTCAAACAAGCGGCGAATTTCTTTATAAATACTGTCATAACGATGCATAAACGCTCGAATCTTTTGATTTCGTTGAATTACAAGTTTATTTTTTTATGTTCCAAAGAACTGTGGTCTAAAATACATGACATTAATTTCAGCTTGATACCTTCAGGCGATCTTGAGATAAATGGTCTTGACAGACGGACAGCTGACAAAGTGTTCCTATAAGGGTTCCCTTTTGATATACAGAACTCTGAAAAACATACCTAACCTAACCTAACCGCATCATCGTAAATATTGGAGTGTTACTAAAAACAAAAATAATAAAAATTCTCTACAGCAACAATCAAACATCATATTGTCAAAATTACAAAAATAAAAATCGACGAACTATATAAATCCCCTTTCTTCAAGCAATAAAATCTTCTCAAAGAGGCTTGTTAAATTTAAATGGCTTCCTCTGTTTTAATACTTTTAATACTAAGAAGAAAAATTATTTGTTGGTATAGGTATTGCTTATTAAATGATTTCGGAGATATGGTTGCTTAAACATTTTTCTTAAAATGTTCATAATTAATATTCTTTTTAAATTTTTAAATTCTTGATTTTTAAATTCTTCTCATTCTATATTCTCTAGTTTTCTTTAAAAAATTTCTTTTCTTTTATTTTCTATTTTTTATAAAGTCGAATTTTAAACACGACAATCCTTGGTCAGAAGCTTTCAGTACGTTCATATGTATAACGTTCAAAATGATTTAAAAGCCAAAAAAAAAGGAAGCAATACCTCGTTTTCTATAAAATTGGATAAACTTAAAGCAAGTGGTCGCGTATGGCAAATATAAAATGGGAATCGCAATAGGAAAAGACGTTTACGTGGAATATAAGCATAAGGTGATTTATTGTAAGCGATCGTAACGACATAACGATCAGGTCAGGTCGTAAACAGTTTTGAGTTGATAAAATGTTATGATGCGCACGCTATCTTTATATGCACGGTGTTCACAAGGATATTACGGATATAAAATCTTGACCTAATGTTGGGTCGTTGGGTTAAATCTTTATTGGGTATTACTTATTTTAATTTTCTAGAATATATATTTTTTTATTGCTGAGCGTAACTTATTATAACTTTCTGTTGACTCTGACTTTTGCAAGGCGAGAGTTTAATGGGTAACATAAGAGGTGAGATTTTGAATTAACATTGTAATTCTGTTTGATATGGTTGGACACCTTGTCCAATACGCTTCGCTATGGTAACGAGGTAAAACGCGGCGTTGAATTCTACCACTAACGCAATATAACAAGAATTCTACGGAAAGTGGGAAACGTAAATGTCTTAACACGAGGTTCCCGGGTTCCTTTTGTATACAGAATACATCGGGAAGTTAAAGAAAAGTGGAATTATTGTACTAGATAAAAGCTCTTTTTAAAAAATAAATTCAATCAAGTAACGATGAGAGCATCGTTACCTAGTGGGCATCTAGTTGCAAACACGATGTAGTTACTTTTCCTTGTTTTGGCAGAAAAACTGCGGGGTTAAGTACCGCTCCCTAATACAGAATTGTGAAACAGTAAAAAACGGAGATCGGCGTGCTGTAATACTGAGTTGTCTAATATTTATTACGAATAAATTAAAACACAAGCATATTAAACTAAAAATAACAACCTAAACGATAACTTTTTCTTAACTTAAAGGTTTTGGTGGTACGATTTTATTGCTAATTTTAGATTCATAGCTATGTTAGTCACAAGTTCAACCTCCACCCACGACAGACACTCATGTAATACATTTATTACAGAAGCTGAGGCACCAGATGTACAGTAAGTTATGCTAAATAGTTCTACGGTAGCTGAATATTATTATATTTGTAAATTTATCAATTTAAATAATATATTGTATCAAAATAAAGATAACTGTTATTTATGTACCTAGCTTAGATAAATCGTAGAGATTTTCACAAAAACGAAAAATATATATATTTTTCTGGTTTTCAAATATATTTATATAATCCAAACCAATTTACACTTATATATACATATGTTATAATAAAAAATATTATAACTAAAAAACATTTTTTATTACATATAAATAAGGGATATGAGACCAGTCATGGCGCTGGGGCATAAGTGATTTCAAACACGTTAGGTTGTAGGTTCGATTCCCACTCGAGGAAATGAATTGCTTAATATTTTCATTCCTTCGCTCTGGTGTCGAGGAAGTGCTCCGTTACGTTCCACCACTCAACACGCAACGCTTCCAGAATTCAGTGGAAAGTAAAGAGCGGAGTGTCACTAGACTCCCTCTGCCCAGGTACTACATGTGAGATGCCTCTTTTTGTGTTTGAGCGTGAAGCTAAAAGAGAAAAAAAGAAAAGAAAACAGAAAATGGAACCCTTCTATTCTGCTCAACCAACCATGTTTGTAATTTGTGTTTAAATCGGCTGTATTTCATAAAGCTAATATGAGGCAAGACTAATCTCCATGATGCATATTTAAGCTCCACACAAACGCCGGTCTAAACACACACGTTTTTCTTAATAAACGTTATTGTAAACGGCTCACGAGCCAATGTTTTGTGAAGCCGACTCGCGCTAAATGGCCCATTGCGGGGCGAATGCGGATTTCAGCTGAATTAGTACTGCGATCCACTTCTTTAATTCACTTTTAATGGAATTTATAATATAGAATTATTTATTTTATTTTCTATCTATTTAAATGTATAATACAATATTATTATAACGTTTAATTTACTTTAATATTATTTATCTTTTAATACAGGTGCAACCTGGCTGTTGTTACGTAGTAGGTGTAGATTTTTTTTTAAATAAAAAGGTTATTCAGGAATATATGAACTGACAAATTATACTTTTATATTAGGTCTTCCTGTAAAAAGTCTTTAAATTTATTGCCAATGTGTACAAAAAAATATATTAAATGCAATAATACAATTTTGTTAATTTTACGTAAGACTGTATAAAGCTGAAAAACGAATCATCACGTTGAGTTCTGTTCTCGAATTCAGATGGAAAGCGTTTTCACGTTATATCCCTGCAATGGGATAGACAGAGAGAGAACAGTAGTAAGACATTTAATTTTATACTCTCCGCATCTAATACCTATTGAATGGCAGATTGACATCGCGCTTTATCTTATCCGGACAAGGAAATCAAAATATTTCATTCTACCGAGTGAATAACAACCAGCCAGCTTCAACTTTCGTAATTTTCGAGGTTTCATACCCAAACACTTACTAACACCTGTCCGTCTGTCTGTCTGTCTGTCCAATTGTCACCAGACTGTATCTCTTGAATCTTGAATGTATTTCTGTTGCTACTATAACAATAGATAGTAAAAAAATATATATAAATATTTAAGGGTTGTTTCATAGAACAAACGGGATTATTTTCTCGTTTTTATAGAATACGGAACACTTCGTACGCAAATCCGACTCCTACTATGGCGGTTTTTATGTACATATCGACAAATATCATAATTTTTTGTAAAATTAGTTTCATAAAAAAGTAATATTGATTAAATAAAAAATATTTGATTTGTATTTTGTGGGCGAGGGCTTAAGGCATGTCATACCCTTATCAACTTTTGTAGGATCTTTGATTGGAATAAATATTATGTATACATTTTTTCCAATCAAAGGTCTAAAAAAAAAAATTTTTTAGAGGTTAAGTACATTATAATCTAATAAAAATCGGCTTCACTGTATCTCGCACACAGCAGAGATACCTAGTGTTAAGACACTCCGTTCCACACTATACTTATAATATATTTATAATTATTACAAGCTATGTATACCGTATCAGTCTTTCCTTTGCATTTCGTATATATGCAGGTACAGCGAAAAGACAACATCCACATCAGCGACTCTCTTTACCCTAGAGGAGTTAAAAGCGGGTCGTGGCACTCGAGGTCTCGGCTCACCAATACGTATTTTCTCTAAATAAGCAAAAAAAAATATCAAACGGAGTGATTTATCTTTCTGTTTTACTTTTCCTTCTCTACTCTAACCATAGACCCTGGATCCAGGTGAAATAAAACACGGTTATCAAACACAAATTAGGATAAACAATCGACATGATTTTTTTTACATTGTATCTATGTAAATGTAATACCGCATTATAATTTTAAATGTTCAAGGATAAGGGAACGCACAGATATAAATACGAATTACGTTTATGCCAGAACATTTGAATAAATAATTCAAACCAGAATGATTTAGCTCATTGAATATTTAGTTAACTAGTTAAAAATTGATTTAAGAGATTTACACAGACTGAAATACAGCTATCTATATTAACATCTATTTTAATATATAAATCTATGTATATTAATATATAGAGATAAGAGAGTTATTTTTAATATAAATTGACAGATTTGAATGAATAATGACATCGCCGTTTACCGCCGAATTTTTGAGACATTGCCTGTTGAGTGAGTGAAGCCAGATATTTCGAGATATTGTGTGCTTATCAAGAAAGAATAAGCGCGGCGTTGAGTCCTGTCAAGAGCTCAACGCCGCGGAATATCACTCATGCCCCCGATCCAAATTAATCATGTAGTCATAACATTAATGTAGTAAGTAGTCATATATAATCAATCTTTTATAAATTAAATTTAAAATTTTATGTTGTGAATTATAATTATGTCCTTTTCATTCGATTTGTAATTAACATATTATTTGACGTAATGGTTTTTATTACAGTCTGTATTATACATATATGCACAGAGAAAGCATCGGGCTGATGAAGAACTCTAATAATTCAGCTAAATTATATATATAAAAGAATAAAAAGCCGCCTAAGTAAATGTTAGATATGCGGTTTTTGCTGATTCATAAGATTCATTAAAAATTGAGGCAGTCATGGCTCAGTGAAACTGCTTCTGACGATACTACTAGGGATGGAGTGCAATGTGGGTGAGAACAACAATTTTAGGTCTAAGCTTTTATGACAACGGGTCAATGGCCAAGATCCACACAATCAAAATTAAAGGCGGTCACTAGTACTGAAATAAATTAATAGTTAATACACAATTAAATATTAAAAAATATTAGAAATAATGATTATGTTCGGATAAACCTTGGGCTCGCAACATAAAAAGGAATGTGGGCGTAATTTAATCCGATTTATCTTCTTATAATATTTTTATATACAACAAATTTTCGATTTCTTAGAAAAAAAATTACATTAACAACGTCTTATAGATCATAATCTTAAGTAAAATATTTTTTTCTTATTTTTTTTGCTTCGAATTGTATTTTGCGAATAGCAGTGTAGTTAGAGGGAACCTGAAAACCTATTGTATTAACACTAGGTTTTCGTTAAGTCGCACTCCGTTCCCGTTAAGATACTTCCGTTCAGCACTGTCTGCCGAATTCAGAAGTCATTGCCTACACAATGGTAATTCAACATTTTGCACGCTTAAATAATTGAGGTCACTCGAAAGGTAAATTTAACAAAAAAAGTAATTAGGTTACCTAAAAAAGTTTTAAAAAAAGGAATAGCCTTGTATCATTGTCATCGCTCAGCCTCATTAAGGCCGGTTAATGATGCAGCAGCTTGTTAGCGTAGTACCGGCACCTCATAAAAAGCTTTGTTTACTTACGTAGCGAGTACTTAACAGAATCATATCTCTAGTGACGAGTCAACTTTTCATTCGTGTCGGAGAGTGGGAACATAAAAATTACACTACAACACTTTATGTCGACTTCAATAAATTGTGTATTTTTTATCTTTTTGTTTTATTTTGTTTGTTTAAATTTGTTTTAATTTGTGCTAAATGTGTGTTTTTGTTTTTGGCTTGTAATAGATTTATAAAATACATAAAAAAAGTTTATGTTACTTACGTTACCTTTAAGGCCAGCCGTGGCGCAGGGACACCAAGCGTGTTCTGTAAATCAGATAGGTTTGATTTCCATTTTTCGCTCTGGTTTCATGACAAAGTGCGGCGTTGAATTCCGCCACTCAACAGGTAACGCTTGCAGGATTCGGCGGAAAGTAGGGAGCGGAGTGTCTTAGCACTAGGCTCCAGCCTGTTGCATGCGAGGTATACCATAAAGCTGACTTATGTATTATATTTTATTTTACCACTAATACCGTAAGAAAATCAATTACACTAATCACCTATGTAGTTAAGATTTTATGTACGTGGAGTTAAATAGTAAAATCGAACACGAACTATGGCGATGATGACTCTAATGCATCAGATCTTCATATGATAGACAGAAATTTTTGTTTGATAATTTAAATAATCAATTAATTCGGTTATTCACTTTGACAGCTTTTAAAACTTCCGAAGTAAACCTATCTTCAAATTGAAATGAAGTTAGTTACATTCCGGTCATTTATCACACTGTACTTAAATATTAAATTAAGATTTAAAGTACTTGCAAACTTTGTAATTACGTTTAGAAACCGAGATGAGATCTGAATAAATTATGTTTGTAAAACAAAATCATTGATAAGTATAATTATTTAAAACCCCTTCACCGCACAGTAAATAGGTGCCATTGGAAACGGTGAAGTAAAAGGAGTATTTTTTTTTTTTTTAATCTTTATGGAATTTATGGTTCTTTTTTGGTGTTCCAGAAATTAAAAAAAAGGTTTTTGTTAACTAGAGAACACAAAAATTTAGCGGTAAGTAGAGAACGGACTAGTCCGTTCTCTACTTACTGCAAAATTTTTAGACATAGCGTACTGAGTTGCGGAATCAATGAGAAAATATCTTATTTTTTTCTATTAGAAATCGAAGCCACATCTATGTTATATATAGTCAGACGCTGTATATCTGTGCCACGATGACTTCATAGTACTAAACAAATAAAAACTAGTTAAAAACAATTCAAAATGTAATTGTAACCAAAATAAAAATATCACACAACGCCAAACTCCAAGATGTAGATTTCACAGCAGTAAATATTAAGACGACAAAACTGCCATTTAGTTTTAAGAATGTTTTGACGTCGCTGTGAAATATGTACCTACGTCCCAAGTCAATTCCACTTCTGGAGAAGTTCCAGCCACACCTTTCAGCAACTTTTCTATTATAAGCCGAATGGCTTTTGATTATCATTTCTTATAATTAAATGTTGGACTTTTTAACAATCTAAGTTACTAGTAGCTAAAAATAAATTAAAGAAATTATTTCAAAAGTTATAAATTATATATATTTTTTTCGCTTCACTATTTATCCGGCTATGAACAAGATAAGCTGCAAAAACATAAATATCTAACTACCAATATCAGCTAGCCATATATAAATATCAAACTCTCTTATTGCCTCAAAAATGAAGTGAATAACGAACACTAAATATAATAACTTCAATATAAAAATCCTGTTATTTAAGAATAATATAGTTTTATTTTGTATTTAGTAAAGTTATGAAATTCTTAGAAATTTCTAGAATATATATAAAAGCAAGCATCCTTAAAATGAAAATACACAATTTAATTAATTACTTTATTCTAGATACGTTAGATAATAATTGTTGTTTCTTATAACAATACTAGACGCTAGAGTGTATTTATTATAATTAAATATTTTTTTAGTCCCTTGATTTTTTTTTATTTTTAGAGTTCCGTTATTTTTTTTGTAGTAACCTAATATTAAGACATTCTATTCCCCACTTTTCTCTCAAGTTTTGAGTCATTGCGTGTTCATTAAATGTAAAAACTAGTCGTGGCTTAGGAACACAAGTGCGTGATTGCGTAAACGCACCTGGTTGTGGGTTCGATCGCAACTCGAGAAATGAAATATTTATTTGGTGTCGAGACACTCAATCGCGTCAACCGTGTTGATGCCTCCTTAACATGGAATTCCTCCAAAATTAGGTGGAAGATGGGGAAAGAATGTCCTAACGCTAGTTTCCCTCTGTGCTAAGACACTTCGTTCCCCATGAAACCCTGCTGTTCACGGGATACAGTGTGAAGCTGAAAAAAATGTATGAATTATTTATATACCTGACTTATTTACCTAAACGTTGTATTATTTCAGCAAAAAAATTACATAAATGATACAAAAAGATGCCAAATGTTAAATTAAATTGAATGTAATAGGTTTTTAAGCTAAAACTTTATAACTAGATGTGGATAAAGTTTCGACAATACCCAACCGCTTACAGAGTATTCCACTCTAATGGCTCACTTCCAAAGTGATTTCCTGTTGACTGACAAACACCATGTTGACATTCACAAATCTAACTTAAAATTTAAATACAAATATTATGATAATATAATTGTATTTATTTATAAGTAATACAATAGTATAATTTTATTTATAAATATATTTAGGCAAATAAAATAAATTGATACCAATCAATTACAACTGTCGATTTTTAAATATATTATTTTTATTATTATAATAATTTTTTTTTTAAGCTGAGGATCATTCCTTTAAATAGTTTACGCTTAGGTTACATTTTTTAAGTAATACCAAACAAATACTTAACGCCCTCGTGACGTATAAGGCACAAGCGTACGACTACGTAAATGTGACGCTTGCGTGTTACATTCCGATTCAATAAAATATTTAATATTTCTATTTCTTCGCTCTGGGGACCAGACAAAGCGCGGCATTTAGATTCGTTCCTCTTAATAAACAATGCCTCAAGAATTCGGCAGAATGTGGGCAACAGAAGCGTCTGAATAGGAAACGAAATGTCTTAACGTGCAAGATACTTAGTAGCTTAAAAGGAAAAAAATAAAATAGATATGTGAAAATACAATACGATACGATTTTATTGAAAAGTACGACCACGTACTCATTAATGCAAAATCCCAATACGCTACGGATATATCCGCTATTGTAAATTAAATCATCATTTTGCCATAGGCTCATACCGTCGCCTCACGGTAATAGTTACGGTGTTCGGAGTAAATGAAGTGATCTATAATATATATATATATATATATATATATATATATATATATATATATATATATATATATACTAGATGTTATGAATGTTATGTATACTAGATTAAACTTTTCATTTGAAATTTATTAAAATAAGTATAAAATACAAAGAATATGTAATAATTTCACTAATCATACTGCAGTAGTTTTAGCATTCATGATTTTATTATAAATTTGAAAGTAACTCTATCTGTCTGACTGTGACACAATCACGGCCAATCCTCTGAACCAATTGTTATAAAATTTCATATAGAAATACTTAAGGCTTTTGAAATTAATATAAGCTACTTTTTTTTCATATTTGCAATATTCTCGATATATACTAATATATTAAAATAGCTCTCTACTGGATATGCAATTTATTGTTTGTCATATTAATTATGACGGTTGCAAAGCAAAACGAAAAACCTCAATATATCATTACAATATTTTTTTTGGTTTTTGCAGGAATTTCGTTGTATTAAAAAAATGTTGCCCAAAATGGGCTTCTTAAATGCTTACATGGTGGGCGCCCACTCAACCTTATTATACATATACAAACAATGTTCTAAAAAAATATTAAAATATCTATAAAAATGTCCGCGATGGTATGAAATAAATAATTATGGTCAGAAATAAATAATTATTTTTTTTAATTGAGCCACGGTAACTATTTTAAAATATTTTATTTAAATTGAAATTTATCGGGTTATAGTTAATGTATTTTCTGTAATTTGGCATTAATTTCTATGAAAATAAATATAATAGTCACTTTTCTAAATAAGTATTTATAATAGTCACTTTTAGCATTATATCTGGATTATAATTATACTTTACTGTATATTATTAAATACTTTAGGACATATCACTGATTTAAAATGACCTAGCCTACGAGCCGCACGGTGTCGGGGGCTTGGTTACGGATTGACCGACCGGAGGGGCAGACGACGTTGACGGTTTTGTAAACCTTAATACATTTCGATCTACTGTTCATTTTTCTATGGTTATTTGTTGCTTATTATTAATTCATATTTTCGTTGGTTTTCTTCGCTTCCAGTAACTAATCTATAGTTAGATTTTGTTTTTTAATTTCTCGGTTTGGTTAAGTTTCGGTTTATTCGGTTTTATTATATTTCGTGTTACTTTTAATTTGAATACTTTAAATATTTAATTTACGTTGAATACTGATAATAGTTTTTTTTAATAAAATTTTCCTTTGGTTACGTTTACTTATAATTTTTTGTTAATTTAAATTAGTTACATATTTTTTTCTAATATAATTATATTGTTTGTTTATTTCAACTAATGATTCTATCTTATTTATGTCTACTGTTATTTTTCGAATTATATTGATTATTAAGACCTTCAAATTTTTACTAATTCTATTAAAAACTGAAAATAATGTCATAAATATTTTATTATTATTTACATATTATAGTTCAAGCAGGCAAAGCCGCATTGGTCCGCTAGTTACATTTATATTTACTTAATGTATTATTTTGACACATACATATATGTATCTATAGTACAAGACAAAATGAAGAAATACATGACTAACAATTATATATTTGCCACGATCACTGCAATCCATTAAATGCGTTCACTTTAAAAAAACATGTACAGAATAACTATAGTATATTTTATTCAGCATAGTCTTTCAATATCGATTTTAAAGTTTTTCAATACCCTATATGTCAATAACACAGCATCGCTGACTTTCACGTTAGTACAACAGACCACCGCTTCCCCAAGTATAAATGGTTGTTTTAAACCATTTACAGCATTTGTGCATAGAGTTACTTGTATTCTTTAGTGTTTTTGTTCTTTTTATTTTTTTTCAGCTACACGCTGTATCCTGTATGTATCCGGGTAGGCAAAAGAAATCTAGTGTTTAGGCACTCCGTTTCTTCTTTCTTGCCACTTTCTGCTGAATTTATTCGATATTGCGTGTAGAATGATAGAGCTCAAGGCCGCGCTTGTTTGCTTTGTTACCAGAGCAATGAAATTGTTATAAATAATAATTAATTCCGCCGAATTTGAATCCGACCCAAATCCGTCACTTTTACAGACACACGCTTATGCCACTGCGCCACAATGTTTTTATTCACGACAAATTTTGTATATTCCATTTTTTATAAGCTAACATAGCCTATTATTGAAGTGTAAAATCCGTTCGCTCTAACATTTTCAATTAGACATTTTCAAGTTGATATGAAATTAAAATATATTTTGCAATAAAATTTTCGAATAGAATGCGAAAAATCCTAGAAAACACCGGAAACCGTTATCGGTAAAGCTAATCCAGTTTGAATTAGGCCAATTAGTCTAACATCATAGTGAAATTGTATGAGTATTAACTCAATTAAAGTGTACATTTATTGTGTTTCTCAATTAGCTCATAAATAAATTCAATTTCGTCCAGTTATAGTCTAATTGTTTCATACTTGACGTTTGAATTATTTAATACCACATTTCAATTCCAATTTATCAATTTGAATTGATGCTAGTATAAAATATCTTTAACTTAAATGACATACAAATTTTATGTCGTTCATTTAAATTTAAAAAAATTAAATCAGCTTCACGCTTTATCCTGCCCACAGCAGGGTAGCCAGAGACATTTTTGAAAATGTATCAAAAAGTATTTTAAAAGTATATAAACTTTCTTTTTTTAGCTTTACTACATAATATTAAGAACAGGTTTAATGAAAAAAAAACAATAGTAACAAAAGTAAAATTTAAGAAATTTTTTAGCAGCAGTTGCAGATTGGTTTTGTGCAATTATTAATTCTTATAAATTTTTGAAGGTCCTATGAACTTCTTCTTCTTAGTTTTCCAGTTTCCATCACCTTATCCTTGCCTAAGATAGAGCCAATAGACACGAGAGTTCATTTCTCCAAGATTATTCATAATTGTCAGATGATCTGTAGAGTCATAATTTGACAGTATAAAAGAATTGACAGTAACATCAAGAATCTTATAAAATATTATCTGTCTGGATTTACTCGCGAAACTATGTTTGGCATATTTTTCGTCTGAAGAATCGACACCATTCATAGCATTATTAAAATTTAGTTTCGCCTTGCTCCTGAATAGTTAGGCTGGAAAAATAAGACAAAAAAATTTCATCTTCTGATGGTGAGAACTGAAGCAGCAGCAGCAGAAGTCTCTACATCATCAGGCAAGTCTTCCTCTGATGAATCAACGCGGTATAATAAGATGAAATCATTATTATCTGCCGATAATTCGTCCGATTTACAAAGCTATGATTATATTTTTTGCTATTGGTGCTGTTGACTTAAACTTGCTGTGTTTTTCTTAGGTTTTAATGGCTCGGAAGTACAATTGGACGGCTTATGATTTTTTTTTCTATGAACAACCATAAAACAATCACACTAACACTGACGCTACATATTACATACGTCAGATACTCGAACTGACCTATTTAGATACGTGACACGCACTCGCACACCTCCGCCGTGCACACGTCATTGGGGACTATTAAATTACCAAGAAAAGCACGATTGAATTCCCTCGGAAAATTAAGTTATGAATAAAAATCCTCTAAGATAACGTACCACGTACGTCGGTGGCTTAATGGTTAATATTTTTTAACCGACTTCTGTAAAAAAGGAGGTTATCAATTCGACTGTACGAGTATGTTTGTTACTTTAGAACTTTTGACTGGGTGAATCGATTTAATAATTCTTTTTTATATAAAAACTAGTGCTTTCCATGTGGTTCCATTTTAATATGTTCCATTACTGGCAATGGCATACATTAGAAAATCAAAGGTTTTAAGGTTGTATTATGTATGTGCGTGACAAATGAACCAATAACTCAATATTGCACTAACTGATTTCGATAAGTCTTCTTTTATTGGAAAGGATTCACTTCAAGGGTAGCTTGACGAAAGATTAGTTAGTTTCTAATTATGGGATTCAGTTCAAATTTAACAACTTGGTTTTTTTACTGTTAAAAATTATTTTGTTGTTTTTGTTTCGAATTGGCGTTGCGTGTTGAGAATTGGAGTTCAACACCGCACTTTGATCTCAGGAAGAGTAAAAATGATTTTATTGTAATTTCTTATTACACGATACTAACAAAAAAACTTGACATGTACTTCACATATATATTAGTAACACATTTTCATAACGAAGTATCAAAATTTATGGGTGCTCTTTAATTAAACCACTTTGATTTAATATCCCGTTGTAGGTGGCGTTGTTTGTTAGGCCCGCCCGTAAGTTGCCGTAGGAACGCTATTAGAGAGGTGTACTATATAAACGGCCGGATATTATCAAAAGTTTGGAGCATTAGTCACAAATTCGTAACACAATTGTTTCAGACAAAGTCATTTAATTGAATGTTACAATTCTAGTTATGTAGTAAGTTAAATTTATTAGAAGGCTTTTATTATCTAAAATCATTTGATTTTACGATTCAATCTCGAAAGAAAGCAATTTATGATGTGAAACGATCCATATATTTAAATATTAAAGATGTCCAATTTATTGGAGTATAAATCTCACAGGCGATCGTAAAAACTGGTTCCCCAAGCGTCAAGAGTGACTCTAGTTCATTGGCTTGGCTTACACCAGTCATATATACTTGGAGTAAAGGCCAATTTCTGAGATTTCCGAAGGGCTTAGCTTCATTTCCTTTTATGTCTCCCCAGATACTAAATTCATCCAGGCAATAATAAAAAATCGTCTGGGACAATCGAAATGGAATGAACACAAAAAATTATTTTCAAGCAATTCTTGAGCCTTATGAATACTGTTTTGTTAAATTTATAAAGGTTTTTAAGCTTATAATTAGTAAGTTTTAAAAAATAATATTCTTACAATGTCATATTTTTATTTCATTTTAAAAATATTTTCAACAAAATAACGTTATGGAATCGTTATTTAAAAGTTGATACAAATTTATAATTATAAGCCAATAATCTTTTAATCACGGTGGATCATGTTAAACACGTGTTTAATATTACTAAACATTTAAATTTAATAATTGAAAATATTTTATTCAATTATTAAACTTTATTTACTGTAGAAGAACTGTAGAGTAGTCTTGGTACTCAATATAATGTTGACATCTACGATACATATACTTATGTACTTAGAGTAAAACCCCATTTTTTATGGAAAAGACAAGGCAAATGAGTTGACTAGTGACCTGAGGAGATGATATATTTATTTTAATTTATATTTTCATTTCTTTGCTCTAGTGTCGAGCCAAAGCTCGGCGTTGAGTTTCGCTAGAATTGGGCGAAAAATGGGGAACGGAGTATCTTAACACTAGGTTCCCATTGCCTACCCTGCTGTACGCGGGATACAGCGTGAAGCTAAACGATTTTATTTATTTTAAAGATAAAATAATAGAAAGCAAAAAACTGTTATTCTTTTGAATATATAACATATAAACGTTTATTGTGTTCTACACAAGGCACTCTACATACGTAATAGAGCTAACGAAAACAGTGATGTTTTTTTTTGGTTTTACATTTTTATTGTTGTGCCTATGAGTTCGATATTCATTTTGTTCGTGAAGTATTTCCGTAAGTGGCTTATAGTGTTTTTCACTTATTCAATTTTTAGTCGAAAGGCCCTCCCTTGCCTCACGTTCTTTTGTCAGAAATCGTTGATGCATTTCATGAGTATTAGTTCAATTTTTGTTTTATTCGAATCGGTTGTGGAAAACATCGATTCTTTACAAACTTTTTTTCAGATTTAATCGGTTCTATTTAACTTGTTAATATACAGTAGCTTTTGTTAGAAAAAAGCGGCGACTGGAATACAAACTCATCAAATATCGCGATGATCATAATAAATATACTAAAGCTTTGTATGTACTATTAGAACATTAAAATTAACTGCAATATTTTCCACTGAAGTTATTTTTTTTATTACTTGGAAATGGAAATAGTAAAGGTCACTTCTAATTGAATATTATTTATTTAAATTTTATTACCTTTTTCTTCTTCAATTTATCAAAGAGAAAATGTAACTGGAACGTTATTTCAATTAAAACTTAATTATCGTGGCTGTCGTGGCGGAGTGGTACGGAGTTTGACTGTAAGCATATTGTTTGTGGGTTCAAACCATTCGGAGGGTGAAGCTCAATGATTATTCTGCAGGCTCGGCACTACGGCAAAGAAATAGGAAATATAATGTGGGAATCGAACCCACAACCCATTAAAAGATGCTTTTTCAGTATTGATCACCAAATTCCGATCGAGTAAATTTACTCACATATAAACATGTGACTTCACAATCGTAATAGATATCCAGCATTAGTTACAAGTGCTTACAGATGATACTATAAAAGTTTGTAGAGTGTAACGTGTCTTTTAGAGGACAAAGTTTTAACTCTACTTTTACTCAAAATGCAAATTACAAGTTCCATATGAGGGAGCTGACGCACCCCACAGGATGTGAAACACGAGTCCCCAATATTAAACCACACGATCGCGCTATAAATTGTACGTCCTAGGCGATATTGCGAAATTATCGACTCTTATTACTACTATTTTTTTAGTTTAAGATCTTATTAAATCAGCTTCACGCTGTATTCCGCACACAGCAGGGTAGTCAAAGGTATCATAGTGATAAGATACTCCGTTCCCCACTTGCCGCCAAATTTTTCGAGGCATTACGTGATAAGTGGCGGAACTCAACGCCGGGCTTTTGCCTAAAAATATCTTAGTTAGCTTAATTATTAGAAAAAAAATATAATTTATATTATATTTTTATATATACATACATGTATAGAAACTGCTTACTACTTGCTTGTTAATTGTTCCTGTCATTTTAATCTCTGTATTTGGATATTTTATTTTTTTTATAATATGTACATTCTTAGTCAGTAATTATTCAAAATTATATTTTTTTTGCAACTTCTCGCTGCATTCCGCGTGTAGTACGGTAGTAGAATCTAGTGCTTTACCACTCCGATGCCCACTTTACCGACGAATCTTGGAGACATTGCGTGAGTAGTGAAACTTAACGTCACGCTTTGCCTCGACACCAGAGTGAAGAAAGGAAAATTCTAAATATGAAATTTCTTCGAGTGGGAATTGAACCCACAACTTCTCGCGCTTACAGTCACTCTCTTATACCTCGCACCCCTGCACCACGAGTGGTCTCAAAATTATATGTTTAAAAAAAACACATAAATATTAATTCCTTAATAACAAAATACTGACAAGAATCCATGTCATCATATATATGATATATATTTGACCCAATTATCATTTAACAACCCTAGAGTCACTGGCATGTGACAAATGATCGAATCCTTCTAAGAATTCTGTCGTTCTAAGAATTTTATATGAAGAAAATAAATATAAGAGTTTAGCGAGGCAGAGTACCTACTGTTAATTAAAAATACAGACTATCACATAAGTATATAAAAATATATATAAACTTTTATTAAACCTTTTAATTTTTTTTATTTAAAAATTAATGCACTATTGGCCTGTTATGTATTAAAAATGAAATTGCTTTAACGCTAAATGAGAATAATGATTACATTTTATCTTGAAAATTTTCCCAATTTTTGCGAAAAATATTGTTACGCAGTACAATTTTTTTATAAAATTGACGCAATCTCCTCATAAATTGTTCCAAAAATAATAATAAACCGTATATTTCAGTAATTTATATTTTAATTATCATATTATATATAATAAAAAATTAATACATACAATATTTATTATTTTAAAATTTATTTTTGTTAATTTTTAGCTTTACGCTATATTCCGCTTACAACAGGACAGCCAGAGGCCTAGTGTTACGACACTCGTATCTCCATTTTCCGTTTCTTGAGATAATCGTGTTGAGTAAAGCCGTTGCGAAAATCAACGCCAGGCTACACCTCAACACCAGAGCGAAGAAATTAAAATATTCAATATTTCATTGCCTCGAGTGGAAATCGAATCCACAACCCTGGCACGCGCTTTAATATATGCAATAAAATTTTATTTAGTTATTTTTATAAAGTACACATTTTAAATTTTATTTTAATGCTGTATACATCAAGATAAAGACTAGCGCAATCATGTGATCCCTTTTACATTGGACCCGATAATGCGGCTGGCGCTTTATAAAAAGGCTTTTGTAGTTTATTGGGGCTTAGTAAGGCACGAAATTGCGTCGCATTCGAGCTTTCTTGTATTTTAAGCATTACTATAATCTTTATTCCTCCTTTTGACATTATAAAATGTATAATGACAATATTTGTTGGCCAGTCGTGGCACATGGGTACAAAATGTGACTGTAAAATCGACTGGTTGCGGGTTCGATTCCCACTTAACATTTATATTTTCATTTCTTCGCTCTAACTCAAATGCGAAAGTCGTCGTTAAGTTCCGCTACTCAACACGCAATGCCTTCAGAATTCGGCGGAAAGTAGGAAAACGGAGTGTCTTGCCACTAGGTTCCGTCTGCTTACCCTCCAGTGTGCCGATTACAGTGTGAAGCTGATTTGGTTATTTTTCCCAGATTCACGCTATATTTCGCATGTAGAAGAGTAGGTAGAGGTAGCATAGTATTATGACACTCTGCTCATCAGTTTCCGATGAACTATAGAAGCATTGCGTGTTGTGTGAAAGAGAACTTTAAACCACGTTTTTCCTCTACACCAGAGCGAAGTATTGAAAATATTAAATGTTTAATTTTCCTCCAGAGGAAATCGAACACATAACCTGTCGCGTTTCCAGTCACACGCTTCTGCCCCTGCGCCACGACTGGCCTCAACAATTATAATTATGTGTAATCCATATTATACAAAACACTGTCGTTTTTATGTAGAAACTTAAAGCTATTTTCGTAATTTCATTAAAACACTACCATAGCGCTGTGGAACTAAGTAAAATTAATAAAAACTTTTAGTTTTGAATTGGTTATGAAAATAAGTTTTGATTATAATAATTATTTTATGTAGCGCTAATGAAATATTATTGTAAATAAATCTGATTAAATAACTCTTGGCAACAAAATTTATGTGGCATAGCACATGTTACGTAAATACAAACAATATTAATTTATAGAATATACCACGTATGTATAAAAACAGCTTCATGCTGTATCTGTTCTGGAGGCAATTGAGTATTGAATGGCTGAACTCAACGCCGCGCTTTACCTCGACACCAACGACCACTTGTATTACAGTCCCACACCCGTACGAAATAGCCACGAATAGCCATGAAATAGCCACGAAATAGCACGAATAGCCTTACATATATATAATTATTAATATTTCAGATAAATTTAAATCATTTTTCAATACAAATATCATATAGTTATCAAAATAATCATTTCCGATAACAAACCAAGGCTTTACAGCTTCGTGTACCCATAAAACTTGTCTATTTATGATTATTGACGTGAAATAATAAGTATAATTCACAATATCTAGTCGTTGGTAGTAATAAAATTGTTATAGCGAGGGTGGCTGCTATTTTCATTAGAGCATTAACTCAAGCTGCTGGGAGGCGGGCGGGTATTAATCTGTTTACGAGATATCGGGTTGTGTAACCGTAGGTAGTAGGTAGGACTTGATATGTAACCTTCTAATTACTATTTACAGAGGCCTAGTCGTGGCGCAGTGACACAAAGTGTGACTGTAAAACCGACTGGTTGTGGGTTCGATCCCCACTCGAGGAGATATTTACTTAAATGTATTTTTCCATTTCCTCGCTCTGGTGTCGAGGCAAAGTGCGGCGTTAAGCTCTGCCAATCAGCACGCAATGCCTCCAGAATCAGGCTGAAAGTGGTAAATGGAGTGTCTTAACACTAGGTTCTCTCTGCCTACCCTGCTGTGAGCGGGATACAGCATGAAGTTGATTTATTTAATTACTATTTATATTGGCAACCTATGTCGGGTTGAAAGATAAATTTGGTTATGAAGAGAGAAAATTCTTCTCTGTTTTTGTGTATTGTATTTTTTTGACTAATATTTCAATTTAACTTTTATACTTACTAAAATTATTTATTAAAATTTATTAATTTTATTGTTTTTTTTAGTAAAAGGAGGGAAAATGATACAGTTATTTAATATTTAACTTGTACAAAAAAGTGCCATAGTTGTAAAATTATTTTGTAATTATTGTATACATTTACTCTGATTTCAATGACTCATTATTTGTCCCTAATCATACATAATTTTCTCTATACAAATGTATATTTTGTTAAGATAAGCAATATTTCGTTTTTGTATAAATTAATACTCTAATAAAACCAACTTTTTTACTATACAATTCTATTTATTATACAATTTTAAATTTTCAAGTTTCAAAAGAGAACTAGCATTTTGCACTCCAAGTTAAGAGTTTAGAATTTTGACAAATAAAAATAGGTAAAAGTGGTGAGATAGAAAAGAAATAAATACATGTCACTGGTGCAAACATTTGGCGAAACTTTTCAACTACACAAGCGCTCACTAGTCGTGTTTTCCTTTTTCACTCTTTTTGTTTGAATTGTTTGTTAAAATTTTATCTTTACGCTTTTCGACAGTTTTGTTTATATATATTCTGGTGCTATATGATCTGACCATCAACAGTTACCACTGAATCGAATTTTTAATGAAGTCGGTTAAAAACAATTTCGTGTGAAACAAATTGTTTGCTTAAAAACAAAAAAAAATGTTTTTTTGACGTCACGCTGTATCCCATACATTGGTCAGTACAGATAGAACCGGATCCTGGCAACCTAGTGATAAGACACTACATTCCCATTATGTCATTTCCGTTCACCAATTTCCGCACAATTCTGGAGACATGGCGTGTTGAGTGGCGGAATTCAACACCGCGCTTCCGTTACCGGAGGGAATGAAAATATTCAATATTTTATTTCTGAATCGAAATCGAATCCACGAAACCTGTCGAGTTTAGTCACACTTTGTGCTTCTGCTCCACGACTGACCAAAAGAAAATGGAAAATACAAATAATTTTATAACACTAAAAAAAGTTATGATTTGTTCTCATAGCTGAAGTATACCAAATTCATCTTTAACCAATGCGCTTACAGCGTAGAACTTCACAATGGGGCCCAAAGCAAAGGATTGTGAGTGCGCATGTACGGATGCGCCACATCGCCCGCCGGCTGGCCTACCGCCACTCCAGTCCGTTCGTACGACGGGGACGCGCCGTCGGTCGTGAATAACGTAGTTACGCTATAAACATTCTTTATAAAGTGCTGTGGGATTTAATTTGTGACAGATAATAAAATAAATATTATTTTAATCTTTTTTTTTTAATTTGTGTGCAGTGATATAAATTGGACAGATAGTAAATAGGGTGTATCGGATTGTTTAGTAAAATGGTAAAATGCTATTTAGCGTATTAAGTTTTGGTATATGGTGTGGAAAACTTTTTCTTTGAAATATTTACTTGTAAATTTCTAATTGGATTTATTAATATAATGTTCGGTTTATTATTTTTATTATCATTTTAATACATTTTTTTTTTAAATAAATAATTGAACATTCTTAACAGCGACAATAACTAAGTACATAACGCTTATTATGCGGTCTGTGGTAAATCATTATTAAGAATGTCACAATTAATAATCAAAATATTAAATTAATTGTATTATATGCAGTATTTTATAAGCTGAAATAGTTTTCGCTATCATCTTGTTATTTTGCTTTTTTAATTAAAATACCAATAACGTAAATTAATTAATTAATGCCAGTCGTGGCGCAGAGGCACGAAGTGTGACTGTAAAACCGGCTGTTTATGGGTTCGATCCCTACTAGAGGAGATGAAATATTTACTAAAATTTATATTTTAATTTCTTCGCTCTAGTTTAAAGGCTAAGCGCGGCGTTGAGCTCACTTGCCACTCAACACGCAATGCCTTCAGAATTCGGCAGCAAGTGCGGAACTGAGTGTCTTAGCACTATGTTCCCTCGGGCTACCCTGCTGTTTGCGGGATACAGCGTGAAGCTGATTTATTTATTTAAATTTAATTAATTAATGAAAATAATAATTTAAAAATAAATACAATAAGAAGCTTATGTATGTCCATATGATTACTATGATCTCATTTAATTCTAAATTTTAAATAACAATCACTCTAAAGCTAAATGTAATGTGATTTTTTTCCTTACATAATGTTTTTAATATACGTTTCTTAATATCAATGGAGTATATTGCAAAGTTTTACCTTTTTTAAATATATTTTATTTACATCGTATTTAAATTTCTTCAAAAATTGTAAAATAAAAGCTGTCCGTGTATTTGGTAAATAATTTATAAGCTTTTTGTAGCTTCACGCTGTCCAGCACATGGGGATCCTGGGAGCTTAATGTTATAACACTCCGTTTTCATTTTCTGCCGAATTCTTTTAATATTGCGTGTTGAGTGGCAGAACGCTTCACATTGTCTCGACACCAGAGCTAAGAAGTGAATATATTAAATATTTCATTTCCTCAAGTGGGATTCGAACCCACAACCTGTCGAGTTTACAGTCACACGCTTACGCCTCTACGCCATGACTGGTCTTACTTTGGTAACTTTAATCAGTATAATATAGTATATATTTGTAAAACTTTTAAGTATTCCTTACGAACTTACGGATCGTACTACTTTCAATGAAAGTTAGCAAAGCAAATTTGTAAATGAGCTCGGAAAGTTATTGCGTATTGTTAACGTTAATAACTGAAAATATTCAATAATTAACTTTTATTTTAGTTAAAATTATTATTGAAAAAAAAAACAGCTTCACGCTGTATCCCGCTCATAGATGGGTAGGGAGAGGGAACCTTGGGTTAAGACACTCTGTTCCCCATTTTCCGCTGAGTTCTGAAGGCATTGCGTGTTGAGGGGCGGAATTCAACGCCGCACTTTGCTTCGACACCAGAGCGAAGAAATAAAAACATAAATGTAAATAAATATTTAATTTCCTCGAGTGGGGATCGAACCCAAAAAGAGTCGGTTTTACAGTCACACTCTGAGCCCATGCGCCACGACTGGCCTCATAATTATTATTAAAAATAATATTATATATCATATTAATTATTAAATATAAATTTAATAAAAAAAATACAAATTGACGGTTACTCTTTTTACTTTGTCAAAATGCACACACTATTTTGCATATGCATTTCTGCACTCTGCACTCAAAGAGAAAGTCACGTTTAAATGTAAAAACTACAACATTATTAACATATTAATCGTTAATATATCCGTTATAGTGTCCAAGATGTAATATACATATGTATACTCGTATGGATGTTCTGTACCGTGATTGGAGGCGTGTAATTGCTACATGAAACCAAGATGGATTATTACGTTTGGGAGTCAGGCATATAATATGCAAACATCAAAAGCCTTCCGTTTCCTTAAATTTATAACACTTTATGTATATTATGTATAATGAGACTATTTATTATTAATTCTGGGTTAGAAAGTTTCTGCCAATTTTCATTAGGGCCGGCTTAGTGGTTTAGGTGAGTAAGGAACTCTTTCCCGTGGGACTAAGACATTTTGTTTCGTTGAAAAGTAGGGTACGTCCTTTATCTAACACATTATCTTTGTATTATCTCTACATTTTTTAAAGGGATTTCCCTAATAAGTAAAATTTATCATTAAGACCATTATAGCGCAATAAGAAGGACAGTGTCTGACTGTATACTTGACGATTGTGGGTTTGTCCCCTTTTTCGAGTAGTAAATTTTTTTCATATACCCGCTAGCCTTGCTGCCTAGCAATATAATATGCGGCGCTGAATTTCGGAAATCAGCATGCAATTTTCCAAATTCAGTTGAAAAGTTGAGAAAGGACTGTATTGACATTAGAGTCTCCAGGGTTCCATACTGAAGCGTGAAACTTCTATAAAATGAAAGTCTAAATCGATTATACTTATATCATCATTTTATATTATTGCATCATCATGATCATCATCATCAGTCTGTTTTCATCCACTGCCACTTCTCGCATCCAATCGCTGCCTGCCGCTTTGGGTATGTCGTTACCCTGACTGGAGGCTGGTGGACGAGCTATATTAGGCCGAAGCATATTATACAGTGCAACCTCGATTTAACGATACTGAAGAGTATCAGAATAAAAATCGCCGTTATAAAAAGTAATTCGTTACAATGAGGTTCGTTATACAGAGGTTACGTTGTTCTACGAATCGTTTTGACAAATTTAAAAAAATTATAAAAATAATTACAAACTTTAAAACTAACAAAAATGTTAGACACCATTAATTACAATACTAAATGCCAATTTTTACAATACTAAATGCCATTAATTACAATACTAAATGCCAAACAATAATAACTGTCTTACGAATTATTTAACAAGTCTAAACCTGTCGAGACTTAAATTTAATATGAAGTTGAATGTAGTTAACTGATAGGATTCGTTATTTAAAGGTTATAAATTAATAAAATACGTTATATAGAGGTAAATAATACTTTCTTCTTATATTTTCCAAAGATTGAGAATTGATTATAAAAAAGTTTTGAACAAATGTATTCGTAATGTATGTGTGGATTTTGTTTAAGTTCTTACGATCAGTTTAAGGGGATTTCGAAAAATTCGTTAAATCGAGGAAATTGTCGGAAATCATCGTTATATTGAGCGTCGTTACATTATAAGGTTAAATCAGCTTCACCCTGTATCCAGCACACAGCAGGGTAGGCAGAGGGAACCTAATGTTAAGACATCCCGTTCCCTATTTTCTGCCGAATTCTGGAAGCATTGCGTGCTGAGTGGCGGAACTCAACGCCGCGCTATGCCTCTGCGCTACGACCGGCCTCTACACATAAGGTTATACTGATATTGAAATACAGTATAACCTAAAAAAATACATACAGTACAAACTTAAATAATAAAATAAATACAATATCAATAAAGCAAAAAAAATTTTATAGTTGAAACAAATTGAAAAATAAATAAGTATTTTGCACTCGCATTTACAAGGAACTCTCGACGGCCCTCGCTACATACCCACATTCCGCCAACCTATTGATGCTTTAAAGGAATTATTAAATTATACGTACAAGTATAAATAGAGCAAGTTTTGTCCGCCTCGCTTAGTGCAGGCTCCGCGATAAATTGCTAGCTTCCCGTCCATACTTGAGTAATGCTGTAAATTTTCCAATAATAAATTATCCGATGAAATGAAAGACTGAACTTTTTTTTTTTCCGTTCTCCAACAAAGAATGAAAACTCGCATTCTTTGTGTTACCTTCAGTACCGTCGCCGACATCAAACGAATAAAATGTTGATTAATTGTGTTGAAAACGTTCTATCGTTTGTTCAAATCTACAAAGTTACAAAATTAGGGAAGTCTTTCGGCCTTATACTTCAGGATTATTAGGTTTCTAGTTAATAATAAAGTATCTAATAATGTTATTTATAAAAGATAATGTAGTAGTATGAGGCCAGTTGTGTATTCGATTTGCAACTAGAGCAATTTAATGCAACGTATTTAATATTTTTTAATTTTTCGCTCTGGTGTCGAGGCAACGCGCGGCGTTGAGTTCCGCCAATCAAAATGCTGTCTATGTATACTCACTCTGCTACATACGAAATACAGCGTGAAGCTGTAAAAAATAATATTTTCTTTCGTAGGCTCTACATGAGCATAGAGTCTTTATACATGAGTTTTAGAACTGATTTTATTCCATACAACCATTATTATTTTTTGATTCAAGTAGAGAAAGAATATACTAAAATAAATTCATTTCGGAAACAGCAAATACTTCCTTAAAAGTCTTTAGGGATTATAATTATACGTTTACAAAATACCCATTTTTTTATCAGACAGATAAAACACCGTTCATAATAAATGAACCTTTTTAGTCTGATTGTGTAAATAAAACGGATAAAAAAGAAAATATTCAAACTGTGTAAAAATAATAGAATGTTCACGTTAAAAGCATCTAGCTCTCTTGGGATGTAACTTTATGCGCAATGTTTCAGGCAAAACGGTGGAACTTTTTATACAGTTAAATTAGATACATTTGAGATTTATATATATATATTATTTAATATATGTTTATTTAATATATAATTCGTTTTAATATATGATTGTTTTCTTCACTCTAGTTTCGAAAAAAAACGCGGCATTGAGTTTCGCTATGTTCCCCCATAGGTGTTGAGGTATGAAATGTCTTCAGAACTCGGAGCAAAGTGAGGAACGGAGTGTCCTAACACTGGGTTCCGTCTGCCTACCCTACTACATACGTGGAGCAGTTTTTTTATTTTATATCATCTATTTTTTTATGTTATATCATTTTACCGGATTCTCTTGCCACGTCTTGTCTTCACACACTAGTTGACGGAAAATTTAAATTAATTCATACATTAAGCATAATAATGCTGCCGAATAAGAATAAATAAATGAATAGTAAATAATTTGAATTTACTATGAATAACGTAAAGAGATGGAACGTGGACAACGAAAGTGCTGCTGACTGGTGTCGCCAAGCCGAATCTACAAGATTCTATCTATCTATTAATAATTGATTTTCCCATTTATAACAAGCAAACAATTAATTTTTTTAGTGACAAATAATATTATAATGCGTCGTTACATTTTTGTACCATGTACCAATTCGTCCGCAAAAAACGAAAATAAATCAAATAGTATAAAATTTTAATACTTCCCGAAGAATAGTATTCTCATGCCGTGGTTATTTGAAAACGCAAATATTAATGGATAATCGTAATAAAGAAGCATATGTATAAGTTTTGAGTATTTAGAAATAATCAATAATATTAGTAGTAAAAATAATTAACTTTTGTAATTAATACAGTCAGTTTATTATTATTGTAATGTTTTCAACAAGCATTCGAACGATTGGTTTCCACCTAGAAATATAATAATATGCAGTGCTCATTTATTGGCAATAAAAAAACAAAAACTACTTTGTATCCATCATCCGTTTCTTTACCAGGAAAAATTGTAGGAAAACTCCTACAATTTTACTGGTAAAGAAAATAATCCACAAAAAATAATTTAAAAAATTACAAAGGCAACAGTCTTAACAAAGACAACAAACAAGCTAATTTTACAGAAATAAATACTCACAACTAAGAATTCCTGAGGATTTAGTACTGAATGTATTGTTCAATCTGAGGCTAAGCGAAGAGTTGAATATATATTTATACTACCGTTTAATTAATATAAGTGGCGCTTGCACAGCTGAAAGTAAGACTAATATGATTTAAAAAAAAATGTTAGATAAAAATTCCTGGAACTGCCAAAGTTAAGAAGGATTTGTCGAGGACTTAATGATATAACTTCATTTAAAACAGAAGTGTAACGCTGACGATCATTATTGATTGACGGGAATCCATATTTTAATTTTTTTATACGTTTTCTAAATAAGTAACTTTTATTATACTCAAGAATAATATAATTGAAGACATAATTTTGTTTATATAATTTAAGTTCGATAACAGGACTGATAAGTTTCCTCTACTATCCTCATAGTGTCCCTTTTATCGATTTAGCGCTGCCACCAACAGTTCTTGAACGTTCCCTATAGAAGCTTTACTTAAGTCTGGTTAGTGAAATTCTTAGTTTTACTGATGCTGCGGTATTTTTGGAACTAAACCTGGATTCGAAACTTCCATTTACCTCCTATTGCGAGTAGACTAAGCTCCGCTGCTTACGCTGTTGGAAAAGTGAGACAGTTTACGGATGTTAATACTGCCCGACTAATTCACTTTAGCTAACTTCCTAGCATCTTATCCAATGGAATATTAAATATATCGAATCAATATTAAAAATTAAGAAAATACCAGTGCGAGCCATTTAGAGCATGGGAGCTCGAGAATCTTTGAGAGAATCTTTTATAAAACGGGTATTCTTACGGTTGGAGTAGCGAGTTGGAGCATATACAACATTTACATATTTTATTTGTTCACAAAACTATTCATATTTAACGAACAGTGATGGATACGATATTTATACAAAGAGTTACTAAACCATTTATGGGATATGGTAAACGTTTATTTAATAAAATTCCACGCGTGATTTTAGACTTGCCATTTGAACAATTTAAAGTTTAAGTTAAAGTGAAAAATATATAATTACAAGGCTTACTATTTAATGTAAGAGTCCTTTAATAACAATTGTACTTGGGATTAAATGCTATAGATAAGCTAATAATGTTTATATATCTATTGTAAATTATAGTTTGAACTAAAAAAAAAAATAAAAAAAATTAATAACTAATAACTACTTGTAGATTATTCTCAATTTGCCTTTCAAACCGGTTTCTATGTAATTTGACTGATTCATAAGTACTTGTAATAGCCTTACTAAATAACAAATATCACTCTGTATCACTCACTCATCTACGTTGAACGTATTTTTCTCCGTTATTTGTACATAAATAGTTTAGCTGTAGTTGTATTTATATAATAACAATTCCTACTCGGCGAGCTTAAAATGAATGAATAAAGACCAGCTTATATGAATATTAAAGTACCTGAGATATTATTTTAGTACGTACTTTTTATTTAATTTAATTGCAACTTTTATTTTACATAGTATTCTATAATATTATTTTCAAAGGATCAACGAAGCAACTTGTTCGCGGTCACACGTTGTGTGAGCCAGCGTGCATTACAAACTAATTGTGGATCTTATCTATAAATTGGTCAGCCATTTTTCAAAGTGATTACCTCCCCTAATTGATTTTCCGACATGACTCACTGAACCATTATCAAATCAATAAATTTAATAAAGAAGAACATTCTTTGTATTTATATATAATAAATATTATACATAGATACAGAATATTTTATTCAACATTTTTCTATATAACATTAAGAAAAACATAGTATTTTTTAGAGGAGAGGAGAAGTTTTGAAGTTTTGGAAAGTTAATATATATCACGTCGTTCCCATCTGCCATACTTTTTGCATCAATACTTTGTTATCATTCATCCTTTTAAAACGTACTTAAATTACATTTTTACAGATTCTTCAAACACTCTTTTTCAATTTTATTCTTTCACACTTTCCATTTTGTAGATTTTTTCATTACGATTTCAATCAGTTAAGTTGAGTTTATTAATTTTCCGTAGTGAATCTACGTTCTTCTACAACGTTCTTCTTCTTCAATTACACTTTTAAAATATTCAATTGCATTTACTTTACACTCTCTCTTTTTACTCTACGAGTATCACAATTTTTCGTAGCATTCAAATATCATAATCTGATTTATACATATATATATATTTAGGTATAGATTTTTATGACTTATTTTAAAGATAACCGAATGGTCTCTTGCTTGTAATTTATATTGCGTTCCTGTAATACTTTGTTAACTTACTACTTATTAGTCGTGAGGATAAATAAACAATAATATATTTCTATCCTTCTATCATAATTGATAAAATTTTATAAATAATTTCGATAAATTTTCAGCCATCTGACTATTTAATATGCTTATTATATTGTGTAAATCAAAATATAAATTAACAAACAGATTGACATTTAGTATTAAAAAATCAATAAATAGCTTAATAACGGAAAACAAAAAAATGCTTCACGTTTAAAAAATATTATACAGCGTGAGCGTTATTATTATATACTTATACCTATAGTATACTACTAATGTTGTAAATGTTAAAGTTTGTGAGGGTAGATGATTGGTCCATTTTCACGCCAAAACTACTTATCAGATTTTGATGAAACTTTACAATTATGCAGTTTGTAAATCAGAGCAACACATAGGCTACAATTTTATTATTAAGAACTAACCTATAATATATAACAATAAGTTTAAGCGGGCGAAGCCGCGGTTGGGCCGCCAGTATATTATAAAGATCAGAGCCAGCTATTCGTGAAAAATTAAGCTTTATTCTTCTGTTCAACAAGTAGACGCTAATCGTATTAGCCGCTTAAGTATTAATTAATGACTCATTAGAATAATCTGGACTACAGAATTTATTGGATATATTATTTTATGTTAATTATATCTGCCCTACTAAATCCCACGATTATAATATATTACTGGAACTAGATTTTAGAAATTTAATAATTAATAAATTAATTTAATATTTCCTTTCGCACAGTGCTTAAATTGAACAGTTTAAATGTATAAAGTTTTTCAAGTTTAAGTGTACAGTGTTAGTGAACTGATACTTTATTATAGTGCAAGGACACAATGTGAAAACATTCACAATGTGGGCGGCGGAGCTCAGCTGTATTTTCATATTATTCGGTAAGTACGCCTTGACATTTGATAAATATTTTAAAATAGAATAAATAATTCATTTAAAAGCTTTAAACACGACAGGGTGTGAGCTCGACTCTCACTTGAGGAAGTGAAATATTTATTATATTTTCTCACCTATTTCCTTGCTCTGGTAATGAGGCAAAGTGCGCCGACGAGTTCTGCCGCTTTATACGCGCAAAGCCTCTAAAATCGGCGGAAAATAGGAAACGGAAGTGCCCTAATGGGAACGGAGTCTTATATACTCACTAGGTTCTCAGGTTCCCTCTGCTTACCCTGCTGTGTGCTGGGATACAGTGTAAAGTTAAAAAAAAATGAATATTTCGTATCTCACAATATATTTGGTTAAGAATATGTGTAAAGCTTATTTTAATTCACATTAATTATACGATATCAAGTTATTATAGACAACGTTACAATTTCATAATTTCATAAATAATATTTCACTTTTGGCTACTGAATTTTAAAATAAATAATTAAAGTAAACACAATGAGCTCATATTTAAATGAAATACGATATTCCGATATTGTTAAGCGAAAAACTTTTTTATCTGCTTGCTTTCTCAGTAATGCGAGGGAGGCATTGGAGAAAATGAATTATATAGTTATAATAGGGAGTTACAGGGCTCCGTAATCGTAACGTGTTTAATATAAGAATATTAAAAAATAAATTTTATTTATTTTTTGATCCACCATCGTTAGTTTTCATTAGTATATACAAAAAAATAGATCTTAAATATTACATAAATTTGGGTAAAACCAATGCCCATAAAAATTTTAGGATGATGATGATTTTAGTTGTAGAAACTCATCCGGAATATAAAACTGCCCGTAAACGTAATCGAAGCTGATCTAAGGTTCAGGGTAATTTTAGATATGACTGGAGCCCAAATGAGGCTTGTTATGACAGGTTCTATTTAGCATGGCCGAGCCTACATACTAGCTGTAAGTGCGAAGTAGCGATAAGTATGAAAATTTTTTTTAACTAGAAAAACATAAACGACAAATATCACAAACTGACATAAACAGAATCATTAAAAAAATTAATTTCTCAAATATGTAATATCCGTAACCGACATTATTCAAAACTAACTAACTTCATATCCATAACTTTATATAGGTTGCGTTTTCTTTCTTTATCCGTATTCACATAAGAGCCTGAAACCTGAAAGCCTGAACGTGAAAGTTTCTGTCCGCATACACCCAACACTAGTAAGTATAGTACTTACTACTACTACAGGCAGTTATTAGGCAACTAAAATGCAAAAAATAGTATCTTAATTTCGTTAAGTTATAAAACTCATTTTTACATTTTATACAAAATAAATCACAAGCGCTTACAAATCTAATATACTAAAGTAAGTATAAAATATTATTTGCCCCTCATATGTACATAGGCGCTTATAGCTTATAAGATTTGGGGGTGCTTAGCATCGATTATGTATGCACAGAAACTTTCAGGCTTTATAAAATAACGAAGGTCTGTCCCTACTATTCTCCTATTGTCTCTATATCTATCTATATCCTATCCAGATCCGAAACACACCATGATTTATAACTATAAAATTAATACCATGATTTATAACTATAAAATTAATAAATCTAGATCAGCTTCTCGCTGTATCCCGCACACAGCAGGGTAGGCACAGGAAACTTAGTCCTAAGATACTCCGTTCGCTACTTTCCGACGAGTTCTGAAGGCGGTGCGTATTGAGTGGCTGAACTCAACCGTCGTGCGTCGACACCAGGGCGAAAATATAAATGAAAATAAGTATTTCATTTACTCGGGATCGAAGCCACAACCAGTCGATTTTACAGTCACACTTTGTACCCCTGCGCCACGACTGGCTTTAACTATAAAATATTAGAAATATTTAAGAAAAAATATTCTAAAAAAATTTGGCATTATTAAAATTTGATGAGGCGGATACTTATTTATAAAACGTATAAAAATTATAACGCAACGGGACTTGAAACCGCGCCTCCAAGAGCCGCGGATTCGAGTTTCGCTTCGTTCAATTTTTTATACGTTTTTTAAATAAGTAATTTTCTTTCCTAAGTATGGAATAATACTTTAAAGATATTAAATATAAATATAACAGCCACAATAAAAAATTCATTTACCCAATATCACAAAATAACACGATAACGTTCTTGTTCAAATATCATTATCTTTAAATGTATTTTCGCACAGCGTAATGTAACTCTTAGGACAGAAACAAATAAACTTTTACTATTAGAAGATAAAGGCTTTTGTAAACGCTCTTGGAAAGGGGATAATGACGATTCCACCCTTAAAAGCTGGTTTTATATAGTTGTTTAGAGAATCCCTAGTCCATTTCAACACATATTGTACAATAACTTTAATCTTGTTACATGAAATTCGAAGAAATTATACAACAATACAGGAATGTGTTACGAATTATTTTTCATTTTTATATATCCTAAAACATACGAAGCAATTAAGTATAAAAATAAAGTGATATTGATTTGTATAAATATAGTATACAAATTGGTCAAGGACCCTTTTGAATTCCATTAAGCTTTTATTATTTTTATCAAAGTGAGCGTATGTAATTGTATTATGTAAAGTATAATAACACCTTTTCGAAAAACGGTTCAAAATCCACAGCCACAGGCGTTGTACCTTCGTTGATTGCTCAGCCAATCCAAAATGTAGGCAATAATGAAGAAAAATAATATACGTAGGTTCGGTAATTTAGTTTAAAATCTTGCGTTTCATATTTATAGTATAAAGAATGTTAATAATAGTTGAGGCCGGCCGTGGCGCAGTGGCATGAAGTGTGACTGTAAAACTGACTGGTTGTGGGTTCGATCCCCACTCGAGGAGATGAAATATTTACTTAAATTTATATTTCCATTTCTTCGCTCTGGTGTCAAGGCAAAGCGCGGCGTTGAGTTCTGCCACTCCACACGCAATGCCTCCAAAATTCGGCAGAAAGTGGGGAACGGAGTGTCTTAACACTAGGTTCCCTCTGCCTACCCTGCTGTGTGCGGGATATAGCGTGAAGCTAATTTATTTTAATTTTTTTGATAATAGTTATTTTCTTTATTATAAAATGAAATATAAAACAGCATATTTTATATATTGTTATGAGTCTCTAATAATATTTCATCATAATTTATTAATATTTTTTGCATCTCCATTTACAATAGCCTGTCGTTCTATTCGATATTAAAGCAATATCAATTTCCATAGAATGAGACAAGATTAAATTTTCTTGAGAAACAGAATCGAAGAACTCTATTAAAATCAAATTAAATAAAATAAAAAATCGGACAAGCGCGAGTCGGACTCGCCCACCGAAGCTCCCGTAAAATATTTTAGGTCTCGAGCTTTTTCTGAATTTTCTGAATTTGCTGAACGGCTTTGCTTAGGAAGAACCCTTTTATCTAATACCTCACATGAACTCGCAGCCTTAATATTACATTTTGCCCCCGTTTTAAGGCTACTATTTTTTACTATTTAACCCCAAATGTAGTATACATTTGGGGTTAAATAGGGGTTTTTGATTTTTCCTAAACTAATACTACCCGTAGATGCTAGCTGATAAATTTCATAACTCTCGTTAAGCCAGAAGTACCCTATCAATTTTGATTGATAACACTATAAATAGTGTCGAGAAACGCTTTTTTTCGTATTTAAGGTTATTATTTTTTACTATTTAACCCCAAATGTATACTTTTTTTTTTTTTTTTCCTAAACTAATACTACCCGTAGATGCTAGCTGATAAATTTCATAACTCTCGTTAAGCCAGAAGTACCCTATCAATTTTGATTGATAACACTATAAATAGTGTCGAGAAACGCTTTTTTTTGGTACTTAAGGTTATTATTTTTTAGGATTTAACCATAAATGTATAGTTTTCTGATTTTTCTGAACGAGTAGCTGAGTTGCTAGATGCGGACCTGTATATGCTAGGTGCCAATTTTTTTATTTATCTCTAGGCCAACCGGACGAATCCTATGAACTTTGCCTTGCGTGCCCTTTATAGCGTCGAAATACGCATTTTCTTGCGATATAGACGGACATACGGGTATTTTGTTTCTAAATAAATTTAAAAATATTTTTTTATCAAGATATCACAGGCCCGTATATATAAGTATATGGTTTGAATTTCAACTCGATATCTTCAAGCGTTCCTGAGATAAAGGGGGTTTAATATTTTAATTACCCCGGTCTGGTCTGGCACAGCGCGGCGTTGAGTTACGCCTTACAATTCTACTTTTACCCTCTGCCTACAAAATAAAGTATTAACACAATACGTCAGTTAACGCTTTAAGAATGAGAATAAAAAAACCACGGGACGGGACGCAGAACAAAGTACATCTTTATGGGACGGTTTCGGATGAACTCGGATGAAATCGCCCAGCTTCGGATAATTAAGCATGAGTCGGAAAAAAATGCCAGTAAAATAAAAAATGTATTTTGTTTACTTGTGTATTTTACATTTTCGGCATATATGGAAAAAAACAATAAAGTACTAAGTAAACCGAATTGAGTCGAACGTTGCATATATGATGGAAAATTTAATATATGAAGCTATATATATTATATATATATAGCTGTATTCATTGAAATTATTGCATTTCTTAAATATGTTACAGACTGTTTAAGATGTCTGTTTCCTTTGAATTGGAAATTTTATGAGGAGAATGGAAAGAAAAATATTTTTTTAGAAAATGTATAAAAATTTTGAATGAGCCTGCGCCTCTTGGATGTTTCTAAACCAGTGTGGATAACATTTTAAAAATGCTACAAATATTTAACAAATATAATTCTCTCTCTCTCTCTGCAATTGGTAATTCTAAGCAATAATCTTTAAGTAGGTGAAATTTGTAACCATCAATCACCCTACAGAGATGATAACAACTTAAATAAGTGGTAACCAGCAAATAAGAATATTATGAGGAGTTGTTATATTTTCTGTTAAAGTAGGTATATTGCTAAACATCCGTTGGTAGCGGTATTAGTACCAGGTTTCCAGTACAGGTATACTGGAAAAAGAGTTTGTATCTCTATCTTGATATATAAACAGTTTGCATCCTGTACAAAGTCGGAGCCGTACGCTTAATAGTTATATAGGAATAAGTTTAAATGGCTTCCATATAAAGCTTCGGAGGAGATTTGTATATAATTTACGAACTTAGCTTAATCATAGTGTATGTAACATACATTTATTATATTAATCTAATTAGGAACTGGTCAAATGACTTTCGAGATGCCGTTAGAGGTGAAATATATTCTGTATTCACAAGTTATTGAAATTCTGGTCATAATAAATTTCATTGAAATAAATCCATCTATATAAAGTTTAATTGTAAAATACTAACAAACTGATAAATAGAGAGATTCAATATCATATTAACAATGCAGCATGAAATAATATGCGATATAGATTATATGAAAAGCAAATACAATAAATATATTTTCATTATTAAAGTTTCAACATGGCCTATTGAGACCGAGGTCACTACCAGAGAATAGATATAGCTGAATATGAAAACTAGAACAAAGGTATAGAAAATGATGCCGATACTAAGATTCTTTTTTCAGCTTCAGATTGTATCCTGCGCACAGCAGGGTAAGCAGAGGGAACCCAGTGTTAAGAGACTCCGTTACTTCTTTTCCGCCGAATTCTGGAGACATTGAGTGTTGATTAACGAAACGCAACGCGTTTTGCCTCGCTACCACAGCAGCGAAATGAAAATATTTCATATTTCATATTGTAATAACGTCGATCGAACCCACAACCTTTATAGTTACACGCTTGCGCCGCGACTTGCTTCAAGATATGATGAGAAGCTTTTATCGATATGAAAACATGCATAGCAAGTAGGGAAGAGGAAAGGTGTTATTATTGAAAAGAATACTTAGTGTTATTTTATATTTAACCCACAATCGTGTAATGTTATTTCGCATTGAATAGTTATACCTTGAATATGTTATTAGATAATCACAAAGTGCTTTCATTCATCTAAATTATAAACATTATAACTTTAATAATAATTATTATTTGGCAAAGGAGTAACGTAGTTAAACACCATCTGACCGTAAACGTGTCAGTTGCGAATTTAATCCCCTTGGAGCAGTGTTTATAAATAGATACTTTCCTTGGACCTAAGATTAAAAAATTTGGAACGAATTGAGAACTTGCAGTACAAGTACAGGGAAATATCCAAAAAGTAAAAATTTACAGACATTTCATAGAGAAAAATCACTACAAATTAACTTTAGTTGGTTAACTTTTGTAAGTTATACTTCTCGTTGACATACAATTCTGAAATTGGTACGAAACCCTTGGTATACAAGTCCGACTGGTATTTGACTAGTTATTTTCTCATTATGATAGACAAGACCGAAAAAAGCAAGATGTTGAGTTCCACATTACGCAATATCTCGATGATCGGGGGGAAGGTGGGAAACGGAGTGCCTTAACATAAGGTTTGCCCTGTCTACTATAGCTAAGCGGAATACAACTTTTTTGTGATTGATTTGATTTATAAATTCTTCTACTAAAATTTAAAAAAATTAAATATTCAAACAAATAACGACTGCAACGAGGACATCATTTTTTATATTTTTAGTAATTAAACAAATTGTTCCAGTACGTTTATTGGAAAATTTCTGTACAAAAAATGTCGCAATTCAATTTATGTAAAGTTCAGATTCATCAATCAAATCCATCAATTTAAGAGTTAATATTAGCTATTTCGCAATACATTCAATTTATCATAGAATTGATTTTTGAAATACCATTAGGCACGCGCCATTTGATATTTCAATAGTTACTGTTTATAATTTTGAAATGCTTGCAAAATTATATAACGTCCCAGTTTTCAATATAAATGTAATGTAAATATTTTTAGGGTATTATATTTTTAGGGTTCCGTAAAACCTTATATATATATTTATATATACGGAAGTTTATATATATAGTAGTAGCGTGGTATATAGTCTCTTTATATATACGGAAGACTCAGTAGGGGTGTCCTGGTTATTTTAATTAATTATCACTTATTTTAAATTTAAATTGTTACAAGTTAAAATTCCAAGTTTAATATGCAAGTTAACTAGGAGTAAAATCTACTTTAACCAGCAAGTCTATTTATATCCCTTTCATTAATCTGTCATTTATTCTCGCTTGGTTAATTCAGATATGAAACAAGCTTATGTATTCAAGGCACAAGATGTTAGATTTCATGCTTGAAGACGCAATTTCAATGTTTGGGACTAAATGCCATTGGCAATACTCAAGTATTACCTAGTAAATCAAATTTCAAATATCGTACTAACAGTTACAAGGTAACTGTTTACATTACTTATATGAATACTAGCGGACTCGCGCAACTTCACCCGCTTGAACTATACGAATATTTATTAAATTATTTTTATTTTTTAATAGCTTATCCTATTATTTTTATCTTCTTCCTCCTGGCATTAATCCGTATATTTCAAGGGCCTGCCTTCCTACTGAACCTACTTCACTTTGCACGATCTGTAACTTCCGTAATTTAACCAGCGCTTCCTTCGCAGCGTTCGAGAGGTCGCGCTCCAGGGACAGACATAAAAAGGCTCTGCCAACCGACGTAGTACCTAGGCCGGTGCACAAAGTGACCATACTATCTTAGACGGCGCTCTTGGAGCTCATCCGCTACGTCATGGACTCCAAGACTACCTTGAATGAATGTTTTGCATATGCGAACAGACCGCGTTACACCGCACATCCATCTCAGCACCGTCGTCATTTCCTTGTTCATAGTGCTGTCCAACATTTACTACCGTATAAAAGAACCGATCGGATGATGCTCGTATATATCAAGCCCCTTGAGCTCGGGCGGTATTCTGGCATGGCAGACCACACCAGTGATCTCCCACCATTTGACCCAGGCAGTGCTTATCCAGCCATGGACATCGTGATCGATACCTCGTACATAACGGATCCATGGTACCTGAACTTAACGGCTGGTCATGGACAGGATCTATAAGCATAGTGCTCGAGTCTGGGCGCCCGCGAGCCATGTACTCCAAACCAACTGCCACGGTCGCCCTTACCTTCGATAGCCACAGCCCAGCGGTGGGTTTGGTAAACCGGAAAAGATCACCGGTTGAGCGACGATGCAAAAATCATGTTAAGGGGCATTGGAAATAAACCAAGAGCTGACTATTGATAATACTCTCCATCACTTTCGAGAGCAAGGAGGTGATAGCAATAGGCCTACGGTTAAATGCACCATCTTTCTTCGGGATCGGGTCGGGATAAGAGCACTCTTTCACAAGTATGGGACTACGCCGACTGAATAAGAGTGCCGTACACATATACGCGTATTTTAATATTTGAAAGTATTAAAATTATAATTAACACGAAATATAATAACAGAATAAAACAAAACTTGAGGAAACCAAGTAATAAATTATTCTACTACCCGAGTAAGCGACGAGAAATATGAGTTGTTAATAATGAGCAGCAAATTACCAATTAAAAATTGACAGTAGATCGAAAATGTATGAAAATTTACAAAACCGCCCCGTGCGGCTACGACGACAATAACCCGATGCATTTAAATAAAATATATATATAATTTATATAATGTAAAATGGTTACTGTGACTCAATCTTCAGTGATAAACATATACTATCAAGGACTTTTTTATAGATTGTTTTAGAACATTGTTTTTATGTGTCTCATAAGGTTAAGTCAGCGCTCGCCATGTACGTGTTCAGGACGCCAATTTTAGGTGATAATTTCTTAAATCCACCAAATTCCTTGTTGCTTAGCGACGGTTCTTATAAATATGTCAGACAATAATTTGAATATCAAATAGAAATATATTTTAATCATATATATTGAGAACATTACACCTATAAGACAATAAAATAGTAATCCCTTGGGACCCTCAAGAATCTCTATATGAAATTTTATCACAATTTGATCAGCATTTTGGCCGTGATTGCGTCACAGATGGACAGACAGCCAGGCAGTTATTTTTGAATTTATTATATACGTAAGGTTCTAGTTTTTGAAAGAGATGAAGAAAGGACGAAATGCAAGATCAGTGTAAATGGTAAGATATTAGAACCAGTGAAAGAAGTAGTATATTTGAGAATTATGTTCAGTAGAGATTGAAGATACGAGATGAATATGGAAATGCGTATTGCTGCCGATAACGGAGCCTTAGCTGCATTGATGAGACGGTAAACGTTAGCACAGCTGCGCGTTTGGTCGTACACAATTCAGTTATACACACGCTGTTATACGGCAGCGAAACGTGATGAATGCCGTGGAGGATATCGGAGTTAGCTTAGCTGATCGAGTCCACAATGAAGAGATACACAGAATGACAGGTACTAGTGAGGATGTCACGGTGAGGATGAAGAAGATCCTGCTCAGCTGGTTTGGACACGTCGGACGAATGAATGATGTAAGAATGGCAAAAAAGATTTATGATGAAAAAGTGAGTGGTAAGAGAGATAGGGGGAGACCTCGGTTGAGTTTCGAAAATACAGTACCAAAGATACTGGAGGAAGGTCACGTTAAACGCATGAGGACCCCCCGGAAGGCATGTGTGAAGAAGTTGATGACAGTGGATGAGGCGAAAGATGTATGTAGAGACCGTAGCGCGTAGTAGAGACCGATAAAGCGTGAAATTAAGTTATTATATAAGTATGGATGGACTAAATAATATTACAGTTTACAGAATCTTGGTCATCACATTAATTTTCAATACACGAACATATTTACGGTATTAAACGGTCAGGACACAAATGAAGATATTTTATTTTCATTCTCAAATTAAAATAATTATTTTAAAAGTATTTGCAAAATATTTTTAAATATTACTATAATATTCAAGCCAGTCGTGCCACAGAGGCGCAAGCGTGTGACTGTAAGCGCGACAGGTTATGGGTTTCATTCCTAAATTAAATATTTAATATTTTCGTTTCTTCGCTCTGGTGTCGAGGCAAAGCACAGTTTTTTTTTTTTATTTTTTTTTTTTTTTTATGGAAGAGACACGGCAAACGAGCGTGCGGGTCACCTGATGGTAAGTGATTACCGCCGCCCACGGCCCCGTGCAACCCCAGAGGAGCTACAGGTGCGTTGCCGGCCTTTAAGATGGGTTGGGCGCCGGGGCCCGGCATTACCTGATGCGAAACGCAGTGGCATAAAGCCACTACTTCACGCCGGTTTTAAATGCCGGGGGTGGTAATGATCCGGTCGAGTCTGCCCATGCGTGTTGCCATTGCTGGCGACGTGACTCTACCACACGTACTTTAGTCGCCTCTTACGACACCACCAGTACCAGGATGATCCTATTCTAGGCCGGGATCACACGGCACGAAACAAAGCACAGTGTTAAGTTCCCCCACTGGGCTACCGCAGATACCGTGTGAAGCGGAAAAAACTATTATAATCCGATTATATTAACAGGAATGTTGTATTACGCTAACATTATCTGTTAAATACAGCATGATTGAATTAGGTTTATTAAGTGGTCAGTCGATTTTCATGTAGAGGAGATTACTGTGCATTATTAGTGCGTAGTATTAAAGCTAGTGGATTTGATAAAATATTACTATTTTACGCTTTACATAATTTATAGTTTCCTATTGTGGGTCAGTGGTTGTTTGTCTAAGCGCGATGCTTTGGAGTTCAATCGACATGATGTGCAAAAAGGCAATTTTGCAAAGCAGAAAACAAGAGTGTCTTGCTACCAGGGTATTTCTGCCTACATTGCTTTTTGCGGGATACAACGTGAACATAACCTCTTTTAGTTTAACTCGTCAGCGTCAGCTTTTATTTATTATGTTTCTTTTTATAATCAATTTAATACACGTACATATATATATTATATACATATTTTTAATACTAAAAGTACAATACTTCGGAATGTTGAGACAAAGTCATATTGCTTTAGTGTTAACCACTCCAAAAAAATGGAATTTTTTTATAATTTAGAAAGGTCGGAATCAATTTCTATCCACTCAGTACAGTATTTTAGAGGTGAGATTATATTTTTTTTCAGGAGGACCACAAATACTAAGTAAAATTTATAAACCAATATTAAACCAATATTTTGAGATCTCTCGTCGTACGTTGTTCACGACGACATTAAAATTGAAAATGTAAAGTAATACAAAATATATAAAAACTAGTAAATAACGAGGCTACTGGCGCAAGAGCACAAGTACGACAGTAAGCAGGACAGTCGATGCGCACTCGAGGAAATAAATATTTAATATTTTTAATTCTTCGCTCTGGTATCGAGGCAAAGCGCTGCCTTGACTTCCGCCACTCAACACACAATGGCGAATGTGGAGAACGGAGTGTCCCAACAATAAGTTTCCTCTGCCTTCTTTAAGCTGTTTTTTTTAATAAATTTTTACCTCTCACGTCACAGCCGTCAGAAATTAAATTCTGACGGAAATAAACATAAATTACACTAAAATGCGAGAATTTTCAAGCCAAAAGCTATAATAAATATTGTTACAAGATCACAGAACCCTATTTTCATGAGCAAATGCCGCTTTGTATTTACATAACATGTATTTGCGCCACTTAAGTAATTAGGCTGTTGCGGTCGCTACAACTACTTAACTTGGCGTGCTTTGTACGTGCGATACCACGAGTGCTAATATGAAGTCTTTAAATTATAGTGGCTATTGTGTCTAATGGGTTTAGCAGCTGCACGCTTTTTCCCGCATAGCGGGATAGGTAGAGAGAATCAAGTGAACAGAAAATTCGGTGAAATAGGAGTGTCCACAAACACTCTGCTTTTCACCGAATTTTTCATCGAAAATAAAGTATATTTGTACAATTATTATCCCGAGTGCGAACCAAACCTAAGCTGTCGCGCTTAAGGTCATATGCTTTCCCACTGCGCCACTACGACCTACTTAAAGTTATATTACTATAAGTTATTGATGCATAAAAAATGTACAAATTCTATTTCATTATTATAAACATTTTTTATAAAATGTAATATTTCAGTTATTAAATGAACGTACAACTGTATATTTAATATCAGAATATTTAGAGCCCTCAAGGCTTATGAAGGTAAATATAACCAGCGCTTTCAAATGTTTCATGTTAAATTATACAGAAATTCATAAATTATCAAAAACGAATAAAATACGTACAAATCTTAATCGGTATTTCAATTTCTTTTTTATAATATTTATAGTAATATATCATATACTGATCCTTTGAATATAAATATTTCTTGATTATATTTTTAATAATTGGATACTTTTTAAATAATCTGAATTCTGTAAGTATAACACCCATAATCATCATGTTTTGTCAGACTTTTCTCGTAAAGTCAACAATAGAAAAAACTACTACTAAAGTCTTTTAGTCTATTTCAGGGGTTCCCAAACTTTTCTTGATCAAGGACCACTTTTATTTATTTATTTATTTATTTAATACTTTATTACACCAACTTAATAATAAAAATATACAAAGAAAACAATGGAAAAGGCGGCCTTATCACCACAGGTGATCTCTTCCAGGCAACCCTTACCATTAAAAAGATCAAAGAATGTGTGGATATTGGCTGGTGTACAAATGATAAAATATGTTATTCTAATATGATAAACCTACATAAAGAAAAAATTACATTCTATATATTACAAACTAGTTGCATAGATACCTAAATAAAATAATATAAAATAATAATAAAATAAAATAATATGAAATACATACATCTATTAATCAGTAAATATATAATTCAATAAACTTACATAGATAAATATATAATTATATACATACATAATTTATAACGATAAGAAATAGCTTTTAACTTGACGCTTAAAAATGCTTACTTTTATATCATTCTTGGTAGTAGGGACCACTATTTATGTAGGTATAATAAAAATACCTGTGATAATTAATCAAAAACTTCGCCTCACCATTCCCAGTCATAAAATTAAAATCGTTCGCGGACCATATCTAGGCTTCTGCGGACTACTGGTTGAGAACCAGTGGTCTATATAATGATGATATAACTAATGACAGCCAAATTATTGAGGCTTCGTAGTATTGAAGCTAGTCGTGGCGTAGGAGCACAAAGTGAGCACGACAGTTTGTGGGTTCGATTCCCACTTGAGGGAATAAAATTTGTAATGTTTATATTTCTTCGTTTTGGTGTTGACGCAAAGCGTGGTGTTGTGTCGTTGACTCGTTGGCTGCCACTCAACACATGTCTACAGAAGTCGGTGGAAAACTGCGAAACAGAGTGTCTTAATCATACATTGTGAAGCTGAAAAAAAACAACAATATTAAATTTCTTAGAAGATTTATAAAGTTACAAAAAAAAACTTCGAAATCAAATTTGGTACCATTTAAAACAAAATAGACTACTAAAATAATAAAATATTGTTATCTATATGTTGAGTTAGATATTAAATCATGACTTTTGGTTTTTATAGGCGTAACAGCTGGCGGCGGGGGATGGGAACCTCTTGGGCAACCGTACTTCGACAATAGTACGAAGCGCGAGGCCACCGCCGCCGTGGGACAGCCCGCCTACCTGCACTGTAGAGTGCGCAATCTTGCTGACAGAGCGGTAAGTTAAATAAATAATTTTAACTGAATAAATGAAAAGTCAGTGTGACATTGGGATAGAGCATCCGACTGCATAGGTTTGGTCGATCCCAATTAGGGAGAAACGTTATATTATTTTAGTCGCTCTAATAAGACAAACAGACGCGAATTCCACACGCAAATCGAATTCGAACGGAAAATAAAAGGTTCTATTCACTATGTTAAGTTCGAATTGCAGCTTATGAAAGTATTTTTCTATCATTTATAGTAATCAACAAGTATTATATATTGGAAGCCAATAAATATTAATTATATTTAGATGTCAGTCCTGGCCCAAGCATACAAGCGTGTGACTCTAACTGCGACAGGTTGTGGGTTCGATCCCACTCGCGAAATGAAATATATAATATTTTCATTTCACCGCTCTGGTGTCGATGAAAGTAGTAAGTGGAGTATCTAAGCACTCCCTCTGCCCACCCGCTACGGTCAAGATGCAGCGTGAAAATAAAACAAAAATCTGGCTTTAATAATATAGTATTTTCCTATATGCAACATTATATTGTTGAAAGTAGCAATGTTACACTGAAACATAATCAATCATAACGCGATCATGTTTCAGTTTAAAGCATTGCGATTAGTATTATATTACTGGATATTGGAGATTTAACGTCTTATTACGTCTTCAAATGAAAAGCACAGTCAAGTTTATAAGGTTATTAGGCCAGTCGTGGCGCAGTGGCACAATCGTGGTACTGTAAACGCGTTGGTTGAGTCTATGAGTTCGATTCCTAATTTTCTAAGTTATACGAATAATTGTATTAACATTTTTATTACTTCGCCCTGGTAACAAGGCAAAGCGCGACGTTGAGTTCCACCACTCAATACGCAATGCGTCGAAAGCTTCTCAGAAAGTGGGGAATGTAGTGTCTTAGCACTATCCAACTCTCTGCTTAAAAAAAAAACTTTGATATTGCGGCCTTCACAGCCTCGTCACGTGGCTTATATAAAACGCAAATCGTCAATACTATTAATATTTTCGCCGCAGAATTTAATCCTGTGAATTATCGCGTACTGGAGTTGGTCACGTAATTTATTATGACATGGCTATCGTCGGTCAAATTACTTCTCGTTTAATTCGATTTAACTATATTTGCAATTTTGGATTTGCGGTACATCCTCGTCATATACTGATTCAAGAATAAAAAAAACGAAATTTTAAAATTTTATCGAAATCGTCTTTTATACATGTTATGTGTATGAAAAAGTGAGCGGTAAGAGAGGTAGTATGAGACCTTATTTGACCTCCGAAATGGATGAAGGTCACGCAAAAAGCATGAGGACGCCATGAAGGGACTATATGAAGAGGCGCTCTGTTCTCAAAGACTATCCCGCTGGGGATACGGCGTGAAGCTTGTAGTAGTATAGACTAAACGAGAGGCCAAGAGAGTGTTTAGAGGGTTACTATTTTTAGTGTGAAATAAAACTTTAAAAATGTTAAAATAATTCTTAAATGTGTTTACTTATTCAGTTATTTTTATTTTTAAATACACAAATTGACGGCAACGGTAGGTATTACAAAAAAGTGTTGCAGTTTCTTTGAGTTTAACTTGCTTCTTTTCTGTTGTTTTCCACAATCTAAACGTTAAAAAGTATTCCTCTAAAGATAAAGCTATAATAAAAAGGTAAGAAATGTAGGAGACGGTGTTTTTATAATTATCAAAATATTATATATTACTATATACAATTTCTTAATGATTGCTTATTCAAGTTTACGATGCAATACTCTTAATAAATAAATATATAAATCAGCTTCACACCGTATCCCGCATACAGCAGGGTAGGCAGACGGAACCTAGTCTTAGGACACTTCTTTCTCCACTTTCCGCCAAGTTATGGAAACATTGCATGTTGAGTGGCGGAACTCAACGCCGCTAATTAAACTCAATACTTTTAACAATAAATTATTACACTTAAAAATATATATATAAAATTGATAGTGTATTCCCCCTGGTTTCACCCGCGTGGACTACACGATTTTGTAATTGTTATATTCTTTCGTTATTTCCTTCTATGGAGAGAAAACGCACATACATATATATAAATAGTTATGTTTTTTATGACATCAATTTACAATTCAACAAATAAACTAGTTAGTAATTTTTGATGATAGTGTATGGCTCACAGGTCGAAATAGTTGAACGTATTTCAAGAGGCGCAAGTTCGAATCGCACTACGGAATTTTTGAATTTTATATTAAAATACTTTTCATAACATAACAAAAATAAAAAATATTATATTAATCCGAACCAAGGCAATAATATATATTTTTAAGCACAAACATATTTGGCTTAGTTCAAAATTTAATAGTACTATTATAGCGATAATAATTTACTTATTATTCAATATAAGAAATTATTCTCTTGATTTTGTCTCGTATATTGACCGTACCGTATTGTACCGTATAAAATTCTTAGGTCTGTATTTAGCATCAGATGATACCTAGTTGTCTATGAATTTAGGTCACTATGTACCATTTCTTCGAGAACAATGTTGTATAAGCAAAACTCGATAGAACGACCGAAGTTTATTAACAATGAAAGTGCATGTTTTGTATTAACATGGAACCCTTTTAATATAATGAAATATAAGATAAAATATAATAATATATAAAATAAAAAAAATCCTATTTATAAAAATAAAAGCTGTGTTTAAATACACGTATGCTCCCCTCCTGTGGATTTTTTTAACTCGTATAAGCGTATATAATTTTAGCGGACGCTAAAAACGCTTGAAAGTATAAAATGTAAATAGTAATTGCTCCCTCTTTACATCTCCCTTTCCCCTTTATATCCTCAGTGGCTGACGTGGCTTCATTTTCACAATTATGTTAGTATGGGACACCATTTTATCAAACCGCCGCTTGCCATTGAAAGCTTTACGCCATACCCTGCACATTGAACCTGGGAACTTAATTGTAAGATACTCCGTTCAACATTTTTCGCTTGTTATCAGAGCGAGAGAATGAAAATAGTAAATATTTCATCGGAAACGAACCAATAATCATCGTGCTTACATTTCTCTTTTAGTCTTTTACTTATTAACGCATCTCACTTATTCGGGATAAATCGATGGAAACTAAGATGCTTCCTCACATTCTTCCCATTCTTTAATAAATGAAATAAGAATGTGAAAGAAAGGAAAAACAAATACAAACTAATAGCGACAAGAAAAACAAAACTGAAAATACAAAAAGAAAAGGAGAACTTATTAACAACGATCAAGGCATTACAAAAAAGTATTTAGTGAAAACGGAGGTAATGACGTATTGGATTTTATGTGAAAAAGAAAATAATAGTTATTAATAAAAATCATCTGTCGTTGAAGCTGTCGTGGCGTAGAGGCACAAGGGTGCGACTGTGAACGCAATAGTTGTGGGTTCGATTCCCACTTGGGGGAATGAAGTATTTAATATTTCATCTCTTTGCTCTGGGAACGAGGTATAGCGCAGCGTTGAATACCGACACTCAATAGGTATGCAATCTCCAGTATTCGGCGGAAAGTAGGTAACGTAGGTAACGGGAGAGAGAGAGAGGCTTAAAACTAGGTTCCCAGGTTTCGCCTGATTTTGGTTTTATCCTACTTATACTCATATTAATTACGCCGTTAATATTTAACATGGGACCAATAAAAAAACATTTTTTTACATAAATATATTTTTATCTCAACGTACTTTGAGAACTTCCCCATACTTATTTAGAAAACGTATAAAAATTTGAACGTAGCGGGACTCGAACCCGCGCCTCCTGGAAACCGACCAGGCGCTCTGACCACTGAGCCATACGTCCTCGCCAAGCTACCGCCTAGCGAGGAAAAAAATCGTTTTCAGGTTTAATTTTAGTACAGATTCGCAATTTATTTTTAAGAAATCAGTCTGTTAATTATTAAAATATATTTTTTAAATTACAACTTACACTAAAAATAAACAGAAATTCATAGCAAAATCATATTTTAAGAATAAAGATAAATATAAAAATAAATACAACTAAAAATAAAACAATATCGTTTACTCATTTAAAACATGTAATATGTAGAAAGTATTTACGTTTTGCCAAAAAATAATAAACACAGAATATTAAAGTTTTAGAGCCATTATCAACTATAACATCAAACACTAAAAGCTTCAGCTAACAACCCAAAGTCACGATTCTCCGCCATTTGTTAAAGTCCAAAATAGATTACACCAGCATAATACATAACGTAATGTAACTTTGTAATTATGGCTATTATTAATCGAGATAAAGAAACCAATTTAAAATAGGTTCTATTCTAACATACCTCGTTATACGCTACACGCATCAAAACAAGAGTCTAAGTCGACAAGTTAAATAAACTTCGTACAATAAAGAAAACGACATGGCATTTATATTGTAAGACAAAGGCCCTCCTCTGAGGTGGTTGGAGGCTGTAATCTGTCATGTAACCCGTGGAAACTTCTACACAACGCTAAGTTTAACAAGTATTAAATATTGTTTCTTTTTTAATCCTCACTAGCGGCCTGCCTGCGGTTTTGCTCGCCTGAACGATTTGATTAGTTAGTTTTCTTAATATTATTTAAGTGTAATTAGGTAAATTTGTTAGTTAATTTGGTATCTATTATCTCTCTATATATCTATTATGTTGTATATTTAATATATCGTATTTTAAGCCTTTTAGAATTTCATTTTTGTTTGTAAAATAAAAAACAAAATGTTTGATTATAAAGTGGGGAACGAAGTGTCTTAACACTAGCTTTCCTTTGCCTGCCCTGTTGTGTGCGGGATACAGCGTGAATCTGATTATTTCTTATCTACGCGGTAAGTAATCGTGCGTGTAAATAAATATGCTCCATAACCCTTTCTGTTGATCTGTGAAAGTCTCATAAAAATCAGTTCAGTAATTCCGGTGATTAGCTCTGACAAGCAATAGGCCAAACAGATAAAACATTTAAAAACGTTTTTTTTTGTGTTAATGATAACATCGTTGCAAGTACTTAAATTTATTTGTAAAAACGTTATGTTAAAATTACTGAAAAATACATCAATTTTATTTATGTTTAGATATTATAACATTTTTGTAAAGAGTATCCTATTTATAATTAAAATAATATAAAATATAAAAGTCGATTTAATTTGATTTGAGGTTACTTTCACCATTTAGTTAGTGTGAATTTTAAAGTTAGACAATAATATAAACTAGTAGTATACTATATATATATATATATATATATATTTAATTTAAAAAATAAAAAATATACTCAAGGAATTTTATTGCTTAAGATTTTTATAATATGCTTAATAAAAAAAACAAATAAAAAAACCTTAGTTGTTATTAGTGTTTGATTTAATCTTTCATAACATGTTCGTATATAATAAATATATAACACAACAAACAGGCTAATTTTAATGAAGTTCTAATTTTAGATTAAGTTACCAAAATGAATAATATTTCTACCATTTTAAATAAATATAAACGTTATAATTAACTTTTTGTAGAAGCTCAAATTTAAATTCGTGCGTAAAATGATTAACAGTACAAATTATTTCATTTATATAAAGGGGTATATCCATATCGAATATAAGATTATTACAATTTATTACAAAAAAGACTTACCTATTTCAAAATTACCAAAAAACAGGTCACGAACACGTTTGGAGTTAATTTATACCCTCTTTTAGATATAACAGTGTTTATACAAACTTGTGTATGTCAATAAATTTTTATAAATATAATATATTTCAATTTGAAAGAACTACAATGTAAATTGTAGAAAATTGTATATTATAATCTCACCAAAATAACATAAAATAAATATAGTACATTTATAAATATTTAATATCTTCTAATTTATTTAGTATGTACAAAAAATCACTGGTTCAGAATGACGAAACTTGAAGTTTATGATCCTAAAATCACAGTATATCTATCTACTCTATAAAAGTTTTGTTTTGGAAACACTTTCTAACATGCAACAAGTTTAACTGGAAATTAGTTATTTAATAACATTCAACAGCGTAGGTGTTAAAAATCAATAAATAATTTGTAAAATAATTAAATTTTACAATTTAAATTAGAAAAAACTATTAGCAGCGGTGTTGAATTCTTTACTCCAGATTTCATCTCTCTTCCGGTTTTCCGGATGTTAATTTAAATTCTATTTGTGCTTCTGTTTGTCGCAATTATGACTAAGTAGACAAATCGTCATGTCATCGGCATAGTCTAGATTTTCCAAGATACTACTTCTTCCTCAATCCATAACATCATCCACTGCAATCAAAAAGATAAGGGACGACCTTGCCGAACACCCAAAAAAATATACCGTGTGTTTAATTAATTATTTAATTAAATACTATTATTTTGTTCATCTAACATTATATATTAGTCATATCTAATTCTCTCTATTTACCCTTATCATTTCTAATACAAGCACGAGTGAATGCTAATGAGCTAGAAGTGAAGGATTCCGTTTGCATTAATATGGTAAATTGAAATGTACATTGTATTGTATTTCACATATGGGTTTGATATATTGGTACAAAGTATTAAATGTCATATTTGGTAAAATATGACTATATGGTAAAATATATATATTTAAAATGTATTCAAGCTAGTCCAAATATCTGGTTATATATAGGCTAGTAATGAATAGTATTAGTCAAATTTGAATTAGTTATACGTATGTTTGTTGAATTGTTCATTTATTATTTTTTTGTTATTCTAGCTAAACCACTGAATTCTGGAAGTATTTTCTCGAGTGAGAACCGAACCCACAACTGGTAACGTTTACAGTCATAGGCGTTTATACCCCAGCGCTACGATTGGATGATGAAGATTTTTATTTGTTTAAAATAAAAAGTTTATCATATGGTCAACAATTTACATTTATTGCATATTGACATATTAATTATACATAAAACCTTTATAGGAATCTTCACTAACTACAGTCTAATTGTACCCTAATAATTAAAATTCCCCCAAAACCCCCTAAATGTGGCGTAATGACCTGGAAAAATATACTTTTTCTACTTTTTTACCATTAAAAGAAACCACAAAAGTTCTGAAGTCTAGCAGATTTTAGTTATATCATATTCGACTATTGAAAAGAATAAATATTGTATAGCATATTAGTATAAAGCAAATGCGGTTGAACTAAAACATACAACATTGAACGGATGAAGTTAACTGGTTATATTTGAATTCATTAAGCAATCAGTGTGATGTTTGCCCATATCCGAACGTAAATAACGGATCGTTACGCTTTCCACTGTACTTATACATATATTTATTGAAATATTATGAAAATAAATGAAAAACATGTTATTAGTTTTTTCTGAGGTTAACTGTGTTTGGACTGGTATGTTAGTGGATTTAAGTTGAAAGATTTCAATATTTAGATTTTTTTCAGAACTTATTTTCTTTTCAAAATTGAAAAAACAAAATGTTGAGAAGTAAAGCAGAATACCAATAATTTTGTATGGTAATTTAAATGATTAAATTTTATGTTAATTTACTATTCTAGTAATACTCCTAATATTCAGCGTGATAAAAATAACGCTATAATAGCGTTAAATGAATATATGTATATATTTACAATATGATCACGTAAAACATTGTTATATTTCTAACAACTCACATTACAGTATATATCGATACATAAAAAGCGACATACAGATCGTTACAAAACATGCTCTGTTTCTTCTCTATCACGAGAGTTTAATGCCGCTTGATCTAGGCTTGACCCATAAAAACTTTAATACGGAGCGAAAAAATAGTTGGTGAATATGCAGTTATACCAGCTAGTTCACTGTTCCGTCGCCACGGAGCCTTAAAACGGAACTTTTAAAACTTCAAGGCGAACGTATCGAATATAAATTCGTTATAATTTCCAATACCATATCAGAGGCGTTCGAAATAGGCCAAGAATTGTTTTACGGCCTCTCGTAAAATACGTTACTGTTTTTCCATTTCAAATGCAAAATTTTATTTTCATCACTTTGGCAACCCGTTGGTTGTGAAATCGTGAAAATTTGATACTTTCATATGATATAAAATTGTATTTTGGCCGTCCAATTCATTTTCTGTCATTATTTATTTAAAAATTCTTATTAAATGTGCACTATCATATCACGTTACGTTGGTGTCCGCAATTTTTATAAATAATATAATTATATGTTTTTTTTTAAATAAAAACTTATTATAAAACTAGAATAATTTTTAAATGTATTTTTTCAGCTTCACGCTGTATTCCTTATGTAGCAAATAGGGAGAGGGGCTAGTGCTGTTGAGTGGTGAAACTCAACATCACACATTTGCCTTAGTACCAAAGCGAGGAAAATGAAAATAGTAAATATATCATTTTCTACAGTGGGAATCGAACCCACGACATATCCTGTTTAAAGTCACGCTTATGCCCCTGGCCACGATTGCCTTCTTGTGCCACTCAACGTGCAGTGCCTCCAAAATTCGGCGGAAAGTAGGAAACGGAAGTGTCTTAGTGGTAACGGAGTGTCTAAACACTAGTTAGTAGTAGGTTTCCTTGTTCTTTCTGCCTGTACTTTTATGTGAGGGATACAGCGTGATTAAAAAAATATATCATACTCAACGTTTTATTACTTAACATTTCCGCCAAACGCCGTGACCTTCCATTCCGTAATTATTGCCGTTCCATACCCCAGTCATTATTTTTATACGCAAGCAAAGTAAATTGAAACATTTTATTTTTAGATGTTCATTAAAAATAATAGTAAAATTATTTTTTTTTAATCAACATTTGAGATCTTAATCTATTTAAAAAAATATATAATATACTAAAACAGTATACGTATTATACGATATGTGAGTGATTAAAAAAATAACTACTATTCTGTGATTGCTGTAATACAAGCTTAAATACTTTATAGTTATAAAACAAATATATATAAATAAAAAATACATATAAATCAATGTTCCAAAGGGTTTGTAATGGTTAACGTAAAATATATTTATTAACTTTTTGCTAATCAGCTTTTCCTCATGACCGATTATTATTACCGGTTTTGGCACATCTCTGTATATATTTGTTCTACTGGGACTCAATCACGCCTATTTCATATAATCATTTTACGCGATTGAGTTCACCACAAGAGCTTTTACCTATTTTATATTTGTTCTTTGTGGAATTTACCTCATTCATTCATTTTAAGTCCATTGTTAAATGAAATAGTATAAAACTGTATTAGAAATGTAAATAAATTGCTTCTGTTTAATTCTTTGAATTTGAATTTTAGATACAATTAAGTCTTTTAAAGTTGTCGTTATCGTCTTGCAGGAAAGTTGGAATCCTGGACTAATTCCATTGTGCACCAGCTAAATCCTGACTTAAGTGTTCCAGATTTTAAGGTGCTCTTAGGTACAACACAAGAGATTTTAAACAACTTTCTAATTACGTATAATTGGTTCTTAGTCCCCAAGCTTTTTCCTTACCAGTTTTCGTGTAGTGAAACGTTTATAGAGCAGTCTATTTTTAGGTATCTTTTTATGTTAACCTACATTAAATGTGAAAATAGGACGATGTTTTAATTATTCTGTGTGTGTTTGTCTTTAAAGTAATTTAACTGTAAAAATTAAATATTGGCAATAATACTAGGCCTAGTCGTGGCGCAGCGGCACAGGATGTGATTGTGAACTCGACTGGTTGTGGGTTCGATCCCCACTCGAGAAAATTAAATATTTGTTTAAATTTATATTTTTAATTCTACGCTCTAGTGTAGATGCAAAGTGTGACGTTGAATTCCCCCACTCAGTACGCCATGCATCTAGAATTCGGTGGAAAGTGAGGAACGGAGTATCTTAACACTAGGTTCCATTTGCCTTCCCTGCTGTGTTCGAGATACAGCGTGAAGTAGATCTTAAACTCATAACAGCGTCACATCCACAACGTCTGACTGTAAACGAGACGGTTATGAGTTCGATATCCCCTCGGAGAAATTACTTATTCTCATTTCTTCACTCTGGTAACAAGACGAAGCGCGGCCATAAATTTCATCACTCAAACCAAAAAAAAATCTACTAACGCTATAAACCAATACCACACACTACAAATAAAGGTTTTGTTATAGGTATCATGGATACGCAAACGGGATTTGCACATCTTGACAGTCGGTGTGCACACATACAGCAGCGACGCTCGGTTCGCCGCGCTACACGCAGACGGCTCGGACGAGTGGACGCTCCGTGTGGCGCCAGCACAACCGCGTGACTCTGGAGTCTACGAGTGTCAAGTATCTACTGAGCCTAAGATCAGTTTATCGTTTAGGCTTACTGTTGTCGGTTAGTATTGTTATATTGTTATCGTTTTTAAAATGGTATTCCACACTTAGGAAAGAAAAATACTTTTTTAGAAATAGTAAATGGCATTGACCACTAAGTTGGAATGAATTTCTTAGTGGTCAGATCGCTTGGACATGCTTCCAGGAGACGCAGGTTTTGTACCCGCTGTGTTCAAATTTTCCCATGTTTTTAACAGAGTATTTTTAGTATGTAATTTTTTACCTTTATTTTAAATATAATTTAAAATTTCCTTTTTTTCATAAAACAAATACTGATTCTAATTCAATTTAACTGGTCTTTTCGTCTAATGGCTTGTGTCTCTAGCTTAAGAGCGTTTGAAAAACTTTTCTATCATCTTCTTCCTATAATATTATTTTCTCAATATATATAAAAAAAAAACATAATAAAGACATATTTTCCTTTTCATATTTCAAAATAAAAATAAGTAAGAGGTAAGCAACATCAATAAAATTTGTTGATTATGTCAACAGTGTCGAAAGCTGAAATTTTATCCGGGCCAGAGCTGTTCGTGAGAGCGGGGTCGGATATTAATCTCACTTGCGTCGCGAAACACGCCCCGGATCCACCGAGGTGAGCATTGATTATACCTTAGTATCTCAATCTCATAATGTTTTAAAGAACTTCAGCAGAAACAAAAATATTTTAGAAATGAACTCTTTTGTAATAACAACATGGATTACTTTATATAAATAATATTTTACTTTAGACTTAATCAACTTCACGCTGTATCCCGCACACAGCAGGGTAGGCAGAGGGAACCTAGTGTTAAGACACTCCGTTCCCCACTTTCCGCCGGGTTCTGGAGGCATTGCGTGTTGAGTGGCCGTAATCAACGGCGCGCTTTGCCTCGACATTAGAGCGAAGAAGTGAAAATGTAAATATAATTAAATATTTAGTTTCCTTGAGTGGGGATCGAACCCATAACCAGTTGATTTTGCAGTCACACTTTTTACCCCTGCGCCACGACTGGCCTTTAGATTTTGCTTTTATTATGTTATATGAATATAGTAGGTTTCATATAGGCTAAATTAATAATATTCTATTGTTACTCATCTATTCACTTAAATATCTATCTAGTACAGTGATCAATAATAAAAAGGGTAACTCACTTTTAAAATTTTATCGCTTTATCTAGTAATTATTTTGAGTTAGTCAAAATTTTCTTGAACCTATATTTTATGACTTTTTTAGTGTCACGCTGCATTCCGCACACAGCAGGGTAGGAACAGGAAACTTAGTGTTAAGACACTCCGTTTTCCATTTGCCGCCGAATTCTAGAGGCATTGCGAATCAATGATAATAAGAAAGAAATATTAAATATTTCGTTTCTTCGATTGGGAATCGAATCCACAAGCTGTCGCATTAATTGAATGATATGATATTTCGAAATTAAATCTCATATTGTCAAGGGTGCCTCAACGTTAGTTATTACTTCCTAGCTAAGAAGTAATACGAGACTAGCTTAAATATATGCAGTAATGAAAATATGCATCATATTAAGTGGAATTCGCCTAGTAGAACTGGATACTATAAATTTTTATTATTAATTTTTTTATAAAATGATTATCATAAAATATTTCAAGCATATAAATATATTTTTAATAAAGATATACAAAACACAACATTTTCATATAATTATAGAAGGTTATTTGTATGTACGAAAATCTTTTAGGCAAAATCGTAACAGGTTTCGTAAAAGAAATAAACAAGTATTTCTTTTTCATAATTTAGCTACAAAAGTAATATGAAAGGCCAAATTATTCTGAATAGTAAAGCAGTTTGTGTTGAATATTTAGAAAAATCTTATAAATCTTTAGTTATTTTATTTGAGCTCCACCCACACATTTAAATAGTAAGATTAATAATAGTGTATCGATTGGCTTGATAGCATTTTGACCTTTACTATAACAGTATTTAGTAAAAAAGTTAAATATGACGAGAAGGCTTCACATTGCTCTTCATATAAAGGCCTTTATATAAAGGCTCCAACCAAAAACTACTGCGTAGATATATTGGACTTTTTTACACACAAGCAATGCTCTATTAACGCCAGCCGTGGCGCAGGGGCACAAAGTGTACAACTGTAAACGTGACAGGTTATTGGTTTGATTCCTACTTAAGGAAATTAAATATTTAATATTTTCATTTTTTGGTTCTGGTGTCGAGGAAAAACGTTGCGTTCTGGCACTCAGCACGCAATGCCTACAGAATTCAGCGGAAAGTTGAGAGGAGAGCTCCCTCTGCCTTCCCTGTTACATGCGGGATACAACGTGAAGCTAAGAGAGAGAAGCCTTGTTATGTCAACTTTCTAAAGATATGAGTATAATAATTATGCTACGTACGTTTGAAGTTGGGTTCAAAAAATACAATTAAATCCTCTGTCGGGAAAACGAAATAACTTTCCGAACAACTTATTATAATCAGGAGGCTTCGCATTCTTCGTTTCGCTCGCTGTATGTAATAAGGAAAAAAATAAAACAAAAAGAAAGGCAATAATATAAACCTTTCTTACACTTACTTAATGTTCTCTGATATATATTGTTTTCAATTTCTTTATATGTGGAGACCAGTCAAAATCAAATGAGACCTCCGCACGAAATATTTTTTACTGGCATAATTATCACATTTACTAGATTAACGAAAGCTAAAAATAATAATATTTTTTGGTTATTAACTTTTTAAAAATCAACTATAAGTGACAAGTCATTCTGTCCTTCTCTTCTTAGTTCATTCCTAGATATGAGTGTTGAGCGTCGAAATTCAAAGCCATTTTCCAATCAGACCAAATCAAACGTACGAAATATTTTAATTAAAATTCCCCTAATGAATATTGAACTCACAACTTGTGAATTGACTAGTAGTAATATATTGTTATTAACAATATTTAGTTATACACAAATATAATGTTATATAATCATTTTCTATATCAAAATCGACGTCTATATAAGTGCTGATACAAGTGGTTACATATTATGTTAAAAACTACTTTATATTTAGGTTAACTTTCAACAATCGCAATAAAAGCTTATTTTGGCGTAGTTAAAAAAAAATGCTGTTACCATTCTGACACATAGTCAGCTTTCGTAAAATTTTTGTATTAAAATTCAGTAGATTCTCCATCATTGGATTACACATTTGTGAGAGGAATTATCTCATCAGTCTAAAAGGGTTGTTTGTATCTGATACAGCTATAGTAATAAAAGTGTAGGCGCAGATAGACAGTTTCTAGGGTCTTACAAAATATATATATAGTCTATTTATAAGCAAATGAAATCAATTTAACTGCCTATTGATAAGCTTATAATTACTATATTTATCAAATCACCTTCACGCTGTATCCCGCACACAGCAGGGTAGGCAGAGGGAACCTAGTTAAGACTCTCCCGTCCCCACTTTCTGCCCAATTCTGGAGGTATTGCGTGTTGAGTGGCAGAACTCAACGCTGCGCTTGGCCTCGACACCAGAGCGAAGATATGGAAATATAAATTTAAGTAAATATTTCATCACCTCGAGTGGGTATCGAACCCACAACCAGTCGGTTTTACGGTCACACTGAGTGTCACTGCGCCACGACTGGCCTCTAGCGACTATATTTACGGAGAAATTGAAATTTGATATTAAACAATAATTTATTATTTAAAAAGTAGAATTATAAAAATTTATTACACACAAGAAATTAAAAAAAATATTTTTGCTTTCTATTATTCTTTTTAAGTGTCCCTCCATTTCAGTCAAAATTACTAAATGTACAGACAAAATATTTTTACTGTCTTATTATATATAGAGATAACAATGTGCAGGTATATTTTAATATTAATATATTTTCATATAAATAAAGTGGATTATGAGATTCACGTCGGTGTAGACTGGTTTCATATTAATATTCATATTAGGTTTACTAGGAAAGAATTAGAATATAAGAAATAAACTCTTAGGAACGTTTCGAAATTGTGGATATTTTTTTAATATATATTAGAACTTATTGGTTATAACACTAGGTTTTTATTATTATACTAGCCGAATCGCGCGGCTTCGCCCGCTTGATCTATATCAATATTACTTAATATATTTATGAAATAATTGTACATTTTCAATGATATTAGTAAGAATATTTAAAATAAAGAAAAAATTATAAGTAACCACATCGTATCAAAATTTTTAATATCGGAATAGATTGTAATTTCTGAATAAAAGACCTAAGCAAAACCAGCTATTTTATCAATTTTATCAACCTAAAATAAATATCAAAATAAATATAAAAGTATAAAAATAAAATGAACACGAAATGTAATACTAGAATGAAACAAAACAAAATACTAATTTGGACCAAAAAATTTTACAAAAAAAAAATAACTAATCTACTACTCACATATCCAAACAGCAAATAAGAACATAAATGGAATACATATAGAACACATTTTCATAGATCGAAAATGTATGAAAATTAACACAATCGTCGACGTTGTCTGCGTCGGCTCCCCCTGGGTTAATTTTGAACCTATGATATCTTCTAAACTTAGCAAACCCGTTTATAATATATTTACTTTATAAATATACCTGTATATGTAATTATGATGTAATAATAATTGTGACACGAACAAGTAGGATATATAAGCATCGAATGTACGTATATATGAATTCGCAGGTATAATTAGGTATAATAGCCGTATTCCGACCCTAGAAACCAAGAATTAAAATAATCCGTTCCCATTAAGAAACTTCCGTTTCCCACATTCCTCCGAATTCTGGAGACATTGTGTGTTTAGTGGTGGAACTCAACGTCGCATTTTGCCTCGATACTAGAACGAGTAAATAAAAATATTAAATATATCTATTTCCTCGAGTAGGCATCAAACTCACACACGCTTTCGGTTTCAGCTATTTAACAACCGACGTCTATTTTATATACAGACTTTAACACATCTTAACTTACCTATACTGCTCTATCCTTAACAAATGTAACCTAAAATATAAATAAATTTTCATCTCATTTTTCCCTATTACACGTTAAAAAGCGAAGTGAAACATAAAAAAAAAAAAAAATAAACAACCGATTTCAATAACCGCACGGTTTTAATAAGTATATATTTTTCACACGTCTATTTATAGCCACATTTATAAACATGATAAGCTTATTTTCTGATAAAAGGGTCGGTCGAGGTCTCTAAGTGAGGCGGTATTCTTTGCGTATCAACATTTAATGGTACCATGTGCCTGAGATCTTTCAACGAGGGACCTTCAATTTGAATATTGATGGGGTGATACGTTCCGAAGAGAACCAGGGTAGTTGATCGGGCTGCCTCATGAGTTATACATATTTTAAGTTGCTGTTTCGTTATATATTCCAAAAGGCGTATATACGGTGGTATGGTTTTTTTAATTTACGGATGCTACGAAATCAAATTATTTCGTATAAAATGCTTACGGTTTTAAGTAGATATATTTCAATTTTAAATAAGATTCAATTTATAAGCATTTTTTAAGAGAATTCCAGATCGATTGGTAAGAATTCGTGGCGATACGCGTCGTTGGAGCTGTTTAATATTGTTTGCCTGGAAATAAAATGGTAATAGGAATAGGACGTGGGAAACGGAGTGTCTTAACACAAGGTTCCGTTTGTCTACTCTGCTATATGCAGGATACAGTGTGAAGCTGAAAGAAAGAAAACAAATAATCTATTGGTATACAAAACGATTAATAACGATTTTTTTTAAAGTAAGTGTAGATCCAAAATTCTAACTTTGAATTCTCGAAGAAGAAACTTTTCATATTAATTGATATCAGTTTTTGTTGAATAAAACCATAAAATTGAGCTAATTGGCTGTAATTATTGAAGTTATAGTTAGTAATCTGTCAACCAATTATTTATTAATGAAGCATACATTCGTTGGTTTTTGAGAGTTAAAAATTAAGGTTGCGGTTTGGATACCCAGTCGAAGGAATTAATTATAGTTTATTGATAGTTTCATTATTTCACTCTGACACCAAGGTAAAAAACCGGTGTTGAGTTCCGCCACTCAACACGCAATGCTTGAAAAATTTCGGCGGAAAGTGGGAAACGGAGTGCCTTAACACTACACCACATACAACATACACACTACACACAACACCTTCTGCCTACCCTATTGTGTGCGGGATTAAATTATTAAATTATTTTCGGGAAAATAATATAAATATATGTACATATTTATTCATTAAGATTAATAATAATATTTGAAGATTGACACAAGAAACTTATTACAGTTTTATATATTGGTATCGAGGAGAGCAAGTCGTGAACTACGCTCAACGCGGAGGTATCAGCGTGGAGACGGAGCAGCGGACGCGCACCAGCCGCCTCCTGATAGCACGAGCTGCTCCTCACGATTCTGGAAACTATACCTGCGCACCGAGTAGCTCTGGTAAGCTTCTATAAGTTATTGTTTATTGAATTTAATTATTAATTATCTTAATTATTATTTTATTTTATAATATTTTCTACATTTTCAAGTTATTTCGTTTAAATTTTTTTATGGCAATGATTTTTTTAAACAAATATTTTTCTTTCCTAAGTGTGAATCGTTTTATAAATATTAAATATAAAAAAATGCATTCTCAATTGTCAAATGATAATTCTAGGCATTTATCTTTAGTAGCGGTACATTGTAAAAATATCCTTGTGGAGATGCTAAAAACAACAATAAATTTTTACGAGCATGTTGTATGACGACGTTTGACGTAGTTGGATGAGAACGTTTGGGTTAGTGGCCATAACGCTTGGATAGTTTTCAAGAGGTGCGATTTCAAGGGTATAACTACCGTTACGTTTAAAATTTTATACATTTTCTAAATAAGGTGATATTTGAATTTTAATATTTTCATTTGAATGATTCATCGATTAATACTAATATTATATGTTTATTGAAGACGCTGTAGCGTAGTGGGACAAGGATGAGACTGTAAAAACGACGTTCGAGGGTTCCATTCCCACTCACTCTGGTAACGCGACAAAGCGTAGCGTTAAGTCAACAACCCCAAGAAAAATGGGGAACAGATGTATTTTAATGTTGAACGCAGTATCACAAACGCAGTATAAACACTAAATTACCTTTAGATAGCGTTAAGCTAAAAAAAATGCATTTACATAATTAATAGAAACAGTCGATTTTATAACATAAGAATTAAATTTTATAAACTCTTCAACGTATTTTCTAACCAATTCTAAATATTTCCCATATACATACATATTACAAATGTAAAACTTTACAAAGCTACATTTAACCAGAACTATGTGTGCACAGTTAACGCAGCCATTCAGTATTTAACTTTAGTGAATTTGCTACCCCACATGTTGTATCCGCATTGCGTGCTACTAGCATTCAATTTACCTCTGTGCAGCTCAATTTCCCGTCAGATGCAAATTGCGTTCCTAAATGCTGAGATGAAAGCAAAACGGCTGAATTGTTGCCGGTTGGTATTGTCTGGTCCGAATGACGAAGTGAGCAATGTTTGTTTGGCTTTTAGAATGTCAGTAATTAAATTTATTTAGAAACTACCCTCCGCGTGCGGCTTCGCCCGCTAAATATATAAGTATGTGTATTTATGTGTACTTAACTAAAAACTGAACAAGCTCGAGTCGGACACGCCCACAGTAGATTCTGTACCAATATCAGGACGGTGAGTGGGAAATACCTTATAAGTTTTGATGATATAACGAAAAAACTTAACAAAATTAAATTGCATATACACTCATTTTGTATAAATGAGTGTGCTTATACACTCATTTTATATAATATGAACTACAAATATAAGCTTGTAATGTTTTTTTTTTTGTCTATGAAATATCTAAAAAAAAACTTTTAGGATATTTTCTTTATTTGTATTGTAAAATCTTACTTTGTCCTAAATTTTATAATTGTAGGTTTACGGGAAGTATACTATAGGTACTTATCTTTAGGAAAACGTATAAAACGTTTAGACGCAGCGGGGCTGGAACCCGCGACTCCTGGATACCGACCAGGCGCTCTAAGCCACTAAGCCATACGTTCTCATCAAGCTACGTCGAAATTTGTATACGCTTGTTTTACATCTTATTTATGTTGTAATCTCTGAGATTTTTACAAATTTTCGCTACCCGAAAGATAATTACTAAGAATTATCGTTTGGCAAGAGAGAATACTATGTTTTAAATATTTTAAAACATATTTAAAAGCGTTATTCCACACTTAGAAAAGAAAAATACTTATTTTTAGAAAACATATGAAAATTAATGTAGCGGGACTCCAACCCGCACCTCCTGGAAACCGACCAGGCACTTCACGCTGTATCCCACACACAGCAGGATATTCATAGGGAACCTATTGTTAAGACACTCTGTTCCCCACTTTCTGCAGAATTCTGAAGGCGTTGCGTGTTGAGTTGCAGAACTCAAACCAAATTTAAGTAAATATGTCATCTGCTCGAGTGGGGTTCGAACCCACAACCAGTAGGATTTACAGTCACACTTCGTGCCACTGCGCCACGACTGGCCTCATAATAATAAAAACGATTTTTCTTCACAAGTGACGAAGTTCACTTAGAAAACATATATACAAAAAAATGCAAAGATAGTAAATACTTCAAAGATTTGCCTAAAGTTTCTTACATAAACACTGAAAACGTTAAATTACACGGTGTTAGTATATGCCTATTTAGATGGCATAAGGGAGGTGTACGTGCCATATCTCGTCTATCCCGTCTCCTCTTCATACTGAGTGTGCCTAGAACATGTTTTACTTAATGATTGGCCTCGTAGCCTTACATAACATAATGGTCCTTGTTGAAATAACTTTTTTTTTATGTGGACACAATTTATGTAAAAAAAAATGTGAAAAAGCAAGTTGAGTGCCGCCAGTCAATACGCAATGCTTCCAGAATTAGGCAGAAAGTGGAAAGCGGAATGTCTTAACACTAAGTTCCTTCTGCCTATCCTGCTACATGTGGGATACAGCGTGAAGCAAAACAAATAATGTAAATTATTGTGTGGGTTGAGAGGTCGGTCCATAGAATCTCATAAATATTTTTTGACATGGTAGGCACTTTGGTTACCAACGCAAAGAAAGTTAAAATATTAAATAATTACAGTTCCTCGAGTGGGATTCGAGCCCATAACCTGTCACGTTTACAGTCACAAGCCTGTGCCTTTGCACCACGACTGGTCAGATTATAATTTTTCATATTTAGATAAATTTCAAATAAACCTTAAAGAATACTCATCTGACATTGAATAATTAAACGTGAATTCGTCATACCCAGGTGTTGTGAACGCAAGACTAGAGGGTACCATCAAATTTGTTAAATTGTTAAAGTAATAAAGAATTACCTGCGAAGTTAGCCACCTGAGACGTTGAAGCGCTCAACTACTGCATGTCTTAATATATTTATTTGTCGGATTAGAGAAAAATTAATTAATCTTATCTAAGAAAAAATTATGTTTAATATTTTTTTTTTTATTTTATTTTTGTCAGTTTCACACTGTATCCCGTTGTGTATCCCGTTTATAGCAGGTTACGCAATAAAGAGCAACCTATTTATTGTTAATATTTTCATTTCTTTGCTCTGACATAAAGGTAAAAGCCCTGCGTTAGGTTCCACCACTCAATACGCAATGCCTCGAACAACTCGGCGGACAGTGGGAAACAAGAGTGTCTCAACATTCTTCTGTCTTCTGAGTGGTGGTACTCAACGTCGGGCTTTTGCCCTTATGCCAGAGCGAAGAAATGAAAATATTCATAAATAATAATTAATTCTCCCGAGTGGGGATCGAGATTATAACAATAGCGTTACAGTCACACCTCGTGCTCCTGCGCGACGACCCCATTTGGTCTGTTTTCGTCAAGCATTTATGCTGGACGTAATTTGATTGGACTTATATTTTTTGTACAACTTTTGTACCTTATAGTGTAATTCATAAATATTAAGTAGCGTGGATGAGTACAAAAACAATGTGTTCCTAAGAGATTAGTTTCCAACTAAGATTAAGAAACCTGTATACAATAGCTGAAGTTTACAAATAAATAGAGAGCGTATTCTCATATATTATTTATTAGATTACTTTCTTATTATTTTATTTAAATAATAAAATAATAAGTTTATAGTGGCCGTTGTGCGGTGCGGTTGTAGGTTCAGTTACTACTTTGTCCAATTAATTATTTCCATTGCTTCGCTATGGTGAACAAGAAAGAGCATGGAATAGACACTACTTAACACGCAATGTCTCCTCTCTCTTTGTTTTCTCTGCCTATTTCTAAACAACACGTGAACATGGCAGTTGTAACTGTTTACTTATGCCTTTATTTTAGTAAATATACTACAAATATGTAAAGGGTAGGTATTGCCAATGAAAATATATATGAATAAATAGAACCTCTATATATAATAAGACAGTAAAAATATTTTGTCTGTACATTTAGTAATTTTGACTGAAATGGTTAGAGGGACACCTAAAAAAAATAATAGAAAGCAAAAATATATTTTTTTAAATTTTTGTCTGTCTGTCTGTCTGTCGATATATTTTTGTCCGCATTTTCCTCTGAAAGTACTGAACCGATTTACTTAAAAGTTTCACCAATTGCTTTGTTTTAACTAAACTTATGATATTATAAAAATTATGATGAGACGTACATAACATAGGTAAAAAGAACATAATGTTACAAAAATAAAAATTAGCCTTATGTATATTTTATACATATCAACATTGGTCGTATTTTTTAATTCAAAACAATCAAAAATTCTTTTAGAAATTACGGTAATGTAGTAAAAAAATCATATTAGAAGTCATTATAGTTGTCAATGACTTCTAATATGACCGAACTGCCAGTCGTGGCGCAGTGGCACAAAAAGTGACTGTAAAACCTACTGGTTGTGGGTTCGATCCCCACTCGAGGAGATGAAATATTTACTCAAATTTATATTTCCATTTTTTCGCTCTGGTGTCGAGGCAAAAGGCGCGGTTGAGTTCTGCCACTCAACACGCAATGTCTCCAAAATTCGGCAGAAAGTGGGGAACGGAGTGTATTAACACTAGGTTCCCTCTGCCTACCCTGCTGTGTGCGGGATATAGCGTGAAGCTAATTTAATTTATTTAATTTTAATTTAATTTAAAGTTGTCAATCAATTCCGCTTATTAAATCAATAATCATGTATTTTAAGCGGGCCAAGCCGCGAGCGGGCCGCTTGTTAATAATAAATTAAACAATATATTAGATTATTTTGATGACGATTAAAATTATCAATTATTAAGTAAAAGAATGTACAATGACAAATTTCAACTTTATTATTATGATTTTTTTAACTTCATGCATTGTATGCATGCATAGCAGCGTAAGCGCAGTGGAAACCTGGGAACCTAGTGTTAAGAGACATTGTTTCTATTAAGACACTTCCGTTCACCCCGTATTCTGGAGGCATAGTGTGTTGACTGGTGGAAATAGGCGCCGCCTTTTACCTCGTTATTAGAGCGTGAAAATGAAAACGTTATATGCGCCACGACTAATCTTAATTCTCCTATATTTATTATGTTTATGTTTATTAATATATGAAATATTGCATAAACTATGTTCATACCTTAGTAAACTAGATAAGTTTTGAATACAGAATTATTTTTCACAGAGTCTGCTTCAGTCATTGTCCACGTGCTGAGCGGGGAGCGGCCAGCTGCCATGCAAAGTTCCAGTTCACCAACACCACGTCTAAATCCCACCGTGGTGGCGACCATCGCCACCGCCGCCACAGTCCATAGACCGAGACGTTATCTGAGTGTCACCATTTCTATCCTCATCTACCAGCTTACCTCAATCTTCCTCATCACATTTATCTTTTTTACCAACGTAGTTATGCAATTCATTATTCACAATACTCTTGGGTATCCAACTGTGCGCACTTCGAGATGACCAATTACGGAGTAGCGTTTTCAGTTAAGAAATGTATCTATAGTGTAACAATAAGAAGCTTTGTATAAGTTATAATTCAATTGTATTAATAATAATAATAATAATGAATATATTTAAAATAACAACGACTCTACTATAAATTTATATTTATTTTCTGCAAATATGTAAACATTGCTTTCGTTCAGAAACATTTTAAATATAATTTTTCAACGTCAAACATAATATATTTAATTAAAATTTATGATAAGCGCTGCTGAAGTAAAATGGAAATATGAGTTTCATTTTTATAATATTGTAAATATCATTAAAGAAAGACATTACGTGTTACAAATGAGGTTAAGATTATTAGAATATTTCGTCATATACTTTTTCATATATTTTTTTTTCAACTATATTAACTTATCTCAATCACGTATCAAGGTTACGAGTCAGAGTTGAGATGAGTCGTTGAGTTGAGTCATTTCTTCGGCGTTAAGTCTCACTACTAAACACGCAATGTCTGCAGAATTCGGCGGAAGATGGAGAGCGGAGTGTATTAGCACGCCCTCTACTTACCCTACTACGTGCGGAATACAGTGTGACATCGAAAAAAAAAGATTAACAGTGAATCGATATCGTTATTCTGATCGGAAATGAGCAGATTCAATAGAAGCCTTGAGCTTAAGTCTATGTGTTACGTATATAAGCCGCCGGGCGGTCTCACCGCCACGTTATTTGCGTTTCTATCAAGTTAGACAAACAATACGAACGAGAAACAAGTGACTCCCAATAATCCCTTAATTGGAAAGAGTAAAATTTTCGAATCATCACGTTCAGTATACACAAACGTATCTAACTTGTTCCAATTTTACGCAAAAACAGTTAGTTTTTTCGATTTTTACTGCGAAATAAACCCTTATTCAAGATTTGTATAAATATAAATTAGATGAAGTACCTACAATTTCTTTTGAAGTTAAATATTTATGTTGAAAGTAAGCTGTCAAAGACAATCGACGAGACGAGTGCTTTCGTTTAAAAGTATAAAATAGAAAATGGAGTGCTCGGTAAAGATGCTAAGGAATATAGAATAATTTTATATACGCTTCGTACGTTAGTTTGCTGAGAAAATGACAACGTTAACAATTTTCTATGTGAAATTGCTTCCAGTATCGAGTAGAAACTGGGTTGTAGATTACGTACCAGTACAGTATATACAGACTATACAACGGGGGCGGAACCTCGAGTGCTTTGTAAAGACACTCGTTCGTTGCTAGCGCATGAGAAATAGATGACATCTGACTCCGTTCTGTCAACGTCACGTCCTACATACTTCCCATAAAAGTATCGCATATGTTGGATGGATATGTATGTATAAACTATTTGTAAGTACTTATTTCAATCGGAATTTGAACCCGCGACTTTTGGGCGGTTTCCAAGAGGAGCGGATTCAAATTTCGCTTTTACGTTAAAATTTTTATACAATTGCTAAATAAGTTATTTCCTTTCCTAAGTGTGAAATAACATTTTAAAAAATGTTATTAAAAATATTTGTAAGCAATTTCTGTAGGTTAAAACTTTCACTTCAAATTTAAAAGCCATAATTACAGTGAGTCAATTAGCTTTTGAATATTAAATTGAATATTTAGAATAGATATCGTTTCAGTCAGGCAATCGTGGCGCAGGGGCACAAATCGACTAGTTGTGGGTTCGATCCCCACTTGAGTAAATGAAATATTTATTTACATTTATATTTTCATTTCTTCGCTCTGGTGTCGAGGCAAAGTGTGGCTTTGAATTCCGTAACTCAACACGCAATGCCTTCAGAACTCGGCGGAAAGTGGGGAACGGAGTGCATTAACACTAGGTTCCCTTCTGCCTACACTGCTGTGTGCGGGATACAGCGTGAAGCTGATTTAATTTTGTTCTATATTGTCTCAATTATATCTTGCTATAGCCACCAATAGAAATATTTACTTTGGCCTTTAACAAGGCTTAGGCCTCTACGGTACCTGCAGTCAATATGCAAGTCCAGAGTGCTTAGCAAAGATACTCAGGCTTTATACGTCAAGTCGTTTCGATTCCGGTTGTTTAGAAATTCATCGAAAACGCTGAACGATTTCTAGCTTTATTTTATGTTTATTTATATTTTTCCCATCAGTAGAGAGCAAATTTACAAAACAATATAAATAACTTGGAAATACAAATACTCATTTTATACGGTTGGTCATAAAGTGTTTGTGTTTCTCTTATTATTATTTTTTTACTTTTGCTTATAGTTCTTTTGAATAAGTTAATTACAGAATATTTTTCTTTTCTATTCACTTAGAAACTGTGCTGGCTATATGGAGAATATTGAAAAAGAAATTAATGTTGTTGGAATTGTCAAAGACATTCAAGATTGTTCTTTATATATCTACATTGGTGAAATTTATATTTATTAATAATAACTTTCCTTTTTTTTTAACTAAAATTAACTAAAATAAATTAACTAAAATAAATTTTCAATATTGTCAATATTATGTTTTGTGTAAATACTATATATTAAATTTGTAAATAATATAAGAAAATTTGTAAATACCCGTAAATTTAAATCTGTTAAATTTATGATTTCGGCAGTTAATACGTATAATGGGCGCACCCCCATGGAAATTGTGGGCTGTCTTTCATAAAAAGTAGATAAAAAAAGGGTTGTGTAATAAACTATCAAACGTAGTAATGTAATTAACTATGTTATTTTATTGTTTGTGACATTATGCATAGTAATAAACGATTGGTGATAAATAAATTTGTTTTTATTAGTTTATTTTTGTTTGGTTTCCTCAGTATTTTAGAGAGTGAATGGAGAGTTTAATATTCTATAATGTAATACTACGAGTCATAGTGGTGCAGTGGGATAGGATCTGGATTTAAACACAATGGTTTTTGAATCGACTCTCATTCGTAACATTGATTTATTTTATATCCCCCGCTTCTAGCAATACAACGCGGCTTTGTGTTCGATCACTCAACATGCAATATCTCGAATTAAGGTGGGAAGGAGATTTCAGTCACTGAATTTTCTTTGCCTGCGGGTGGATTTAGTAAAAGGAAGTCGTTCCAGTGGAAAAGTAATTATTAGTAAGTAAATCGAAATCAGATCAAATCAGTTTCACGCTGTATCCCGCATACAGCAGGGCAGGCAGAGGGAACCTAGTGTTAAGACACTCCGTTCCCCACTTTCTGCCGAATTCTGGAGGCATTGCGTGTTGAGTGGCAGAACGCCGCGCTTAGCCTCGACACCAGAGCGAAGAAATGGAAATATAAATTTAAATAAATATTTCATCTCCTCGAGTGGAGATCCAATCCACAACCAGTCGGTTTTACAGTCACACTTCGTGCCGCTGCGCCACGACTGGCCTCTAGTAAGTAAATGTATCCTACATTTAAAAATAATATTATTATTAAGTTGATAGGCAATATTGATATATGTGGCAAAGATTATACTCATTTTCCAACAAAACTCTCAGTTTAAGGTGAGAATTTACAGTTTTCAGAATTTTTTATTTCGCGAAACATTTATTTTTATTTATGAAGAGAACGAGCCGCACTCTCACTACTTACTGTCTATTCACTATCACCTTTTGAACTTTTTGTTTCCAAAGAGTTTTAAAGCTGCATTTAACATTTTTTTTACAAAAATTAACGCTAATGATATTATATGTTAATTTAACAATTGTTATTAGCTTGAATAAACACAATAATTATAAGTTATCTCGTTAGTCACGAATTCAAATATTTACATCTTAAAAGTGTGTAGCTACTGGTATAACATTATAGGTATTCCATAGAGCAATTATTTTGCCCTCATAAAAAAGTGTATTCAATATTTATTTTAAACTTAATAGTCCATAGATACATTAAGTACATTTACAACAAATCGTCCGCCTACATTCCGTACAAACGTAACATTATACAAACTCATTAAAATATCATAATCACAATTAGACAAAGGAGTTCGAATCACAGTCATTAGAGATATATAAAGACAAAAGAAATCATTATATTACGTAATGTAGAATGGTGCCGAGAAAAAGATGAGGACGTCGTCGAGGAAAGGGGATAAAAAGAACCGGGTCGTATCTAAATGAAACGTAGCGAAGGAAATAAAATTTTCTAGTTGCGGATCGCAGACCGGAATACTAGATGTGCTAACGTTATTATATTATGGTATGTTACAATAAAATTATTATTATGATTAATTATATTATTATTTACTATTTGTGAGTCATATATAGATATAGATAGATAGAGGCCAGTCGTAGCGCAGCGGAACGAAGTGTGACTGTAAAACCGACCGGTTCGGATCGGTGGGTTCGATGCCCACTCGAGGAGATGAAATATTTATTTAAATTTATATTTCCATTTCTTCGCTGTGGTGTCGAGGCTACGCGCAGCGTTGAGTTCTGCTACTCAACGCGATAGAAATACTTTATTCCACACAAAGCTGGTATAGAGAAAAATATATTTTTTAAACTAAAAAGTATATAAAACACAGCATAGCTGTGTAGCTATGCTGTGTGAGAAATCACATTTTAATATTTATTATAAATGAGAAAAAATTTGTGAAATTACATCAAACACTACAGTAATGTAGTTTATGCAGCAGAATAACACACACAGAGGCTAAAATTCATATAAATATTTATAATTTGGATATTATATACCAACACGTTTAAGCCGCCCTCAGGTCGCTAGTTTCATCTAAATCTGTTTAGTGATCTATATGTGATTGGGTTAGAAACGACTAGCAATATAAATCAGTATATAAGTGTATACATTTTTACATATTCTAGGATGATTTATTTTGTTTCGATAGTTTTATTTTGTGTTAATTTATGAATCAAATTCTTCTACAGCACATACTTAATAATATTATAATATCAGCTTCACGCTGTATCCCGCACACAGTAGGGTAGGCAGAGGGAACCTTGTGTTAAGACACTCCTTTGCCCACTTTCTGCCTAATTCTGGAGGCATTGCGTGTTGAGTGACAGAACGCCGCGCTTTGCCTCGACACCAGAGCAAAGAAATGGAAATATAAATTTAAATAAATATTTCATCTTCTCGAGTGGGGATCAAATCCACAACTACTCGGTCTAACAGTCACACTTTGAACCCCTGCGCCACGACTGGCCTCATAATATTTATAATGAAATTTATAATTAGATTTATAATTTTCTTATCATCAATATATCGAACAACGTTGTCAGGATGAATATTGCAAACTGCGTACATTATCCACGAAGTTTTGGAAACAGAAAACACAGAAAGTTTAATTAAAAAATAACGAACAGAAAACCGTATATTTTAAATTTTGGCTTGCGACCTACATATGGATATAATTTGAAATCCATATGGTCATTATGACATGGATCAAGTTAAATAAAATATTTTATTCTTTCGTTAAGTAAATATTTTCGTTAATACAAGAAGCTACAATAAAATAAGTATAAAAAATTATATATGCGTAGTAAAAAAATAAATTCACGCCGAGTACTAAATATTATGACGAAATATTATGTTATACGTATGTAGCTATAATGCTCTGCCAGTTCAATTTTGTCTTTTTATGATAATGGAAGTGAACAACAAAAGTATTCATCTTTAGAAATACAAAATTTACTAAACGTAATGTAACAGTATATAATAGTATAATAAGCTTCTTCGAACAAATAAGTAACTAAATATATGTTTTTGAATTGACACCTAGTAGTTTCTTATTTCAAATTTATTACAGTCCACGAATACTAAGCTGGCTTTGTTTTTGTGTGAGTGTTCATATATAGTGTAGGTGTAATATACCCTGATGTGTGCGGGATATAGCGTGAAGTTGACAAAAAAAAGATAAAGTTTATATGACCAGACAGTAAACAAAGAAAAAAAAATTGTGGACATAACTCTTCACATTATATTGGAAAGAATCATCAATACCTCAAATATTAAAAATATTTATAATAAATAAATATATGATAATGCATTATCCGGCGTAGAATAATATATATATGTTTTTGACTCTACTTTCATAATTACTCACAAAAATACAAAGTTCATCTTAAGCCTGATGAACTATACTTTATTGAATTACTTATTTAAATATAGTTCAAAAGCTCTAATGGGCATGGGTTGGCTATTGCAAAATGTATACAACCACTTACATTAAAATTAATTTATGCAAAAGTTCAGTGAGAACTACATGTCTAACTATATTTACTATGGCGACTGAGGAGTTCTGGAAACGATGTTCTTTGAATAATATACTTGTTAACATCATAAAGTTTACTCTGATTCATCTCTGTAGTCAATATTTATAGCTTTACTTGTATTAATAATGATCATCATAATAAAAAAGCTCAGAGGCACAAACTGCGACTGTAGAACCGACTGGTTATGGGTTCGATCCCCACTCGAGGAGATGAAATATTTACTTAAAATTATACTTCCATTTCTTCGCTAATGTCGCCTTCAGAATTCGGCAGAAAGTGGGAACATACATAGCATAGGAACTTTATTCGCATTTAGTAATTTCTATTTCCACTTTGTACTGAATTCTAAAGTCATTGATTGTTTAGTCGCGGGACTTAATGCCGTGAAAATGAAAATATTCGTTATCTTATATCCGAGTGGAAATTGAACCCACAATCTGTCACATTTACAGTCGAACACTTGTGTCCCAGCGTCACGACTGATTTCGATGAATTGATGTTATAGCTGTAGTGAAATATAGAGGTATATTTATACCTGAAAATATGTATTATTTATATATATTTATCTGTATATAAGTAATTTATTCATTATACAAAGAAAGAGCTATAAATAAGAAATTGGATTAAAAGATTTTCAAGAAGGTCGGTTTATCATTTAATCTTATTCCTCCAACAGCGAGACCATAATTCAAACAAATAATAACATAAAAGATTTTTTTAACAATATTGTTTAAAAGTGAATGTTAATTATACCTTATATACAAGCTTGTACCACGACTTAAGGAGGGACACAGGCGTGTACGTGAAAGGTTGTGGGTTCGATATACAATCGAAGAAATACAATCGCTCTGGTGTCGGAGCGGCATTGAATTCTGCCACTCAACACGAAATGTCTCCAGAATTTATCGAAAAGCAGGGAGCGGAAATAATTAACACTATGCTGCCTCTATTTAGGCAAGTATACAGCGTGAAACTGAAATAAAATATAATAACAGCTTAAATGGCTCACTATCAGGCAGCGGCGTAATCTCCACATACTTTCGCTCCTTTACACCATCCTGTTCCATCCCTGCACCCCAGAGTACCTCAAAACTAGGTTTAGTTTCCTCGGCTCCAACCATTCTCTCAATCTCAGATCACTCACTGATAATAGATTAAAATTACCAATTAGTTGCACTCAAACATATGGAGACTCCTTTACCGTTAAAGCTGCCGTACTTTGGAATGCGCTTCCGCGTGATATAAGAGCGGCTAAGTCTGTTAGCATATTTAAGCGTCGCGTCAAAAACTATTTCCTTTCTTCACAATATTTACTTGTTAGTATGTAATTATCGTTTATGTAAGTTTATATTTTAATTATTTATTTATTTTCTTTTTTTTTATTTTTCTCTCTTATGTATTTATTTATATATCTATATAAGTAAATTATCATGTAACATTTAGGATGTAGCTTTTAAGTAAGTCTATTATAGATAATTAGTTCATTTGTACACCAACCTAAAATCATGTATTCTATGATCTTTTTACTGTAGGCGTTGCCTGGAAGAGATCACCTGCGGTGATAAGGCCGCTCTTACACCAATGCTTTTCTGTTTTATTTTTGATCTTTTTTCATTTAATCTTATTGGTGTAATAAAGACTTAAATAATAGTAATGATCATAATAAATATAAAATCAATTATAAATCAACTTATGCTTTTAACGATATTACTTAGATAAAGTAAAGAAGGAGAAAGAAGGAAGGAGAGATGTAAATAAATATGTACTTTGTACCTTATTTTAATAATCGTTTCATTCAATATTTCTTTAAGATTTTATGCGGGTCAAAGCATAGTACTAAGAGGAAAATTAAGACACTCAGTTTTCCACTTTCCGCCATATTCCTGAGACATCCATTGTGAGTTGACGATACCTAACAAGGAAATGAACGTTCATCTGTTCACACTGATGAACGTTCACTGAACGTTAACAAAAAAATGTTCATCTGTTCGTCTGATTGTCTGTGTCCAATTAATTTGGTCCAGTGCCAAAATTAACTTAGATTTTTTATTTAGGCATTGAAAGTGTTTCCTTATGGAGTACCTAGAATTCAATTAAACTCCTCACACTCCCATAAAGTTGCACCCAATGTCAGCGTATTGTACTTAAATGCTTTTGTTCATTGCCGGTATCGTATTCATTTGGAAAGCAAAGTCAAGAGCGAGACAGTAGTTTCACACTAAAATTGGCCTTACATAGGGCCCAGGTTAGGTCTCATATGGAGTACGGTTCACAACTCTGTGGGCTGGCGCATCTAAATATTAGCTTAAATCATTTGATCCTATATAACAAAGATCCATTTGAATCTTTAGGGATTCCATAATCTGTGAAATGCAGCAGTGTTTTCGAGTCGATACAACAAAGGTTATAAACAGAGCGAGACAGTACTTCACGCCGAAGCACCGATAGCACTATATAGGGCCCAGGTTCGACTTAACTTAAACTCGTTCGACAGTTACCTTAAAACTAAAATTGGCCTTACATAGGGCCCAGGTTCGGTCTCATATGGAGAACTGTTCCCATCTCTAGGCTGGTGCACCCCAGTATCAGCTTGACCCATTTGATAGATAAAACGTAGAGCCGTTCAAATCGTTGGGGACCCAATGATTTGTGCAGAGCTTGACACATTGGCTTTGCGTAGAGATGTCTCCTCGCTAATTTTCTCTATCGCATTTATCTGTTCTGGAGAACTGTTTGACCTGTTACCTGCCACTGAATTTTCTAACCGCACAGTACGTCACAAACTGAAGTATCATCCTTACCATCAGGATACGTGGCACTCCACTACTGTGGGTAGGTTTCGTAGGAACTTCATTCCACGCGCCACTCAACTGTGGAATGGCCTACCTGCGGCAGTCTTTCCAGGAGTTCCTGGAATTCGAATTATTTTAAAGTACCCAGTTGGGTACTTTAACACGTTGTGTCTACCTTCACTTTCAAGGGCGGCAACGCCAGGTGCGTTGCAACTCCTCTGATGTTGCTGCACGGGGTCGTGGGCGGCGGTAGTCACCATCAGGTGACCCGAACGCTCGTTTGCCTTGTCTTTTGCCATAAAAAAGGTACTTTCAAAAACATGCCCCTTTACACTCTGGTAACGCACCTGTAGCTCCTCTGGTGTTAAAGTTACTAATTGTGTCAATAGTGACTGACATTTTGGTGAAATATTTAAAAGATTCAATACGAGTAAAATATATTTTTGTCTAAAAGTTAATTCATATTAAATACATTTGCTGTGAATGTGAAATTATGTATTCTGTAATTTGGATTTTAATAAACCGAAAACAAAGGTAATCTTTAGAAGATTTGGCTTTTTATATTAATCGTATCAGTTGCCGTTGTATAGTCAATTAATAATTAATATAACGGAAAACTGAGTAGACCAATTACTGGATTAATGAGATGACTGGTTAATTTTAAATATTTATAATTAAAATACAAATAAATGGGCTTAAATATATTCATAATTATATTTGTCTTATGTAAAATATTTTTATAGTCATTTTTTTTTATAAATCAGCTTCACGCTGTATCCCACACATTACTGCACACAGCAAGGTAGGCAGAAGGAACCTAGTGTTAACACTCTGTTCTTCACTTTCCGCTAGGTTCTGGAGACATTACGTGTTGAGTGGCGAAACTTAACGCCTCGCTTTGCCTCGACACCAGAGCAAAGAAATGAAAATATTCATGTAAATAAATGTTTCTTTTCCTCGTGTGGGGATTGAATCCACAATCATTCGATTTTACAGTCACACTTTGTGTACTTGCGCCACTACTGGCGTTTTTATTTATATATTTTTTTTTATATACCAGTACAAGCTAAGTGTTGCCAACAAAATAAAAATAAGCTTATTAGTATTTCTAACTTTGTCATTAGAAGATAACAGCTGCCGACAACGAATAAATAAAAAAAAATGTAATCAAAGTTGGTCAGTCAATCAGAGTCAGTATAAAATAAATTTTCCGTACTTAAAATGTTAAAGCGAATAGTTCTCGCTTCTCGCTAGAAATTTCATTATAAACTTAGTAAACGAATCAAAGTCAACATTTACAGTAGGTATCTTGTAGCATTTAAACTATTTTATCAATGTTTTGAAATTAATTGGGATTTAGTTTATAATAACGACTCGAAAACATCTTAAAAAAATCTCGTTAGATGGGAATCCTGCCTCATTCCAAGTTTTTAAAGACTTACAATGGTATAATCAAAAGTCCTCAAGCCTGATGAAAAAATATTTTCATTTTGAACCTTGCCGTGAGCTAGAATTTGAAAGTCCGCTGTTTCTCACACTTAAAATTGCGATAATCGACTCGACACATTTCTTCGCTCTGGTGTCGAGGTAAAGCGCGGCGTAGAGTCCCCGCCAAACAACGACACAAATTCGACGCAAAATAGAAAACGGAAGTGTCCTAATGGGAACAGAGTATCTTAACACTAGGTTCTCTGGTCTCCTCTACCTATCCTGCTATGTGCGGAATAAATGTTTAAAAAATGAAGGTCGTGGCGCAGGGGCGCAGTGTGCCTGTAAATCGACTGGTTGTGGGTTCGATCCCCACTCGAGGAGATAAAATATTTATTTACATTTCTATTGGCGTTGAATTCCGCCACTCAACGTGAAATGTTTCCAGAAATTGGCGGAAACTGGGGAACGGAGTGTCTTTATACAAGGTTCCCTCTGCCTACCCTGCTGTGCAGGATATAGCGGGATGCAGCGTGAAGCTGAAAAAAATATTCTAAAATTGTTAAATGTATTTTAATTTTTGCTTTTGTTTCCTAAGATACATTGAAACAATATCTCTCGGAGCATTTTCATCCATACACAGATTTCAAAACACTATAAATAAACATATGTTTATTTTGAATAGCCCATAGGCTAATTTTTAAATAAAAAAAAGTTCTACATTTAACTAGAACATGTTACGTGTATAAACAAAATAGGGCAAATGAACACGCTTCCGTGAAGTGAGCTAGTTAGCGCTGAAAGGTTACTAAAAATTTACTTTATTCTTAATACCTATTCAGTATAAGAGTTTAAAATAAAATCTTTGTCTTTGTTGACCTTTGAAAGTGGTAAATATATTTCTTTGTTCACATTTCAGGGTAGTTAATTGTAAATTAAAATTTTTAGATTATTTAAATGCGATTGGCTCTTTTAGCTCAAATAATTTAAAATATTAAAACGAAAACTATCTCTATCTTTATTAAAAAGTACAAAGTTAGTAATTACATTATTTTCATACTATTAAATTAAGTTGGGTTATACACGATTCCAATTTAAAAATAAACTTAATAGATCTACTTAATATTTTGTTTTATTGATTATTTATATTTATTATTTCTTATTTATTTTATAAAAAATGGTAATGATGTTAATATTCTACATAATGCCTTCAGGATTGCTTTGGGAGTTTTTAAACTTAGGAAGCAGCTGGTACGTCAAGACGAGAAAAGTTAAAATTACCTGCTATTATACGTGGAATTACCAACAAACATACATTCAATATTGTGTACATCTTGGACCTATCTCTATTAAATGAAATCACTTATCACAATATTAAAGCCACTTTTTATCAGCTTCACGCTATATCCCGCACATAGCAGGGTAGGTAGAGGGAACCTAGTGTTAAGACACTCCGTTCCGAACTTACTGCCGAATTCTGGAGGCATTGCGTTTCGAGACCAGAACGAAGAAATGGAAGTATAAATTTATGTAAATATTTCATCTCCTAGAGTGGAGATCGAACTCACAAGCAGTCGATTTTACAGTCAGACCTTGTGCCCCTGCGCCACGACTGGCGTCATTAAAGCCGCTTAATTGTTTAATTAATTTATTTTATCAATTATACTGTATATACACTTATTTACCTTTTATTTCGGAAATATGGCGTGTTGAATTGCTTTTACGGGGCTTTTCCTATCCCCAAAACAAGGAAAATAAAAATAATGAATTTCTTCAAATGGGAATCAAATCCCCAGTCGTCGTATATACAACCAGATGCTGTGCTGTTGCGCCACTACAACCTTCTTTCAATTTTAAAATATATATTTTTTCATTTTCATTTCTTATCATATTGAAAATAATAAAACTCAAAACATCTCAGCTTCGAAACGGCGCGTTCGCTTCGTTTTGTATTTGTCAAGTTGGGATTATTACACCCCAGTGGCAGTGGGAGTTACGGCTGTGCTTTGGATATAACATTTACGTGAAAGCATTTAAGTTTGCACTCTATTTTTTTAAATAAACACCATTTTGTTTGTTGTTTTTAATTCCGTTTTAATCTTTGATATATTTTATTTTGGTTCTCCATTTGTATTGTTATTCCACAATTGGTAAAGAATTTTTTTTTTAAGATCACAAATTAATTAGTATTTTAATGTTCGATTTGAGCCCTTGGCTCTTGGGAGTTGTCTCAACTCTTTGACTTCTAAGGCATTCGATACTCGAAAATAAATACTTAGAATTTGATAATTTAACAAGAAAGAGAGATCTAACCGGTACTCAAAAAAATTAAGCTATAACAAAACAGTGTTAAAAAAAATTCTAAATATAAGTCAAGGGAAACGTCAAAGCATAACATATCGAAACTGCTTACTATCTAATAATGTAATTGAATAAAATTATATTAACTATTACATTTATAAATTTTTATTCAATACTAATATAGTACTTGTACCATAATGAAAATTAAAAACACAACGAGACTTTATGCACAACGAGAATTTATGTCGTAGTACAAATTTTATACTTAATTTTTTTCTATGAAAAAAAAATTGATGATATAATTTGAAAAGATGATGATTGAAATTTTAAAATTTAATACATGATTTTTGGCTTAAATGTATGAACATTATTAAATAATAGCTATCAATAGTCTTCAAAAGCCTTCAGCCTTTAAAAGTCTTCATCTTGAATTATAATAGAGAAGAATAATGTGTAAGATTGGAGTTAGTGCGTAACAATTGTTATTGGACTATCAGAGGCGCCTTTTAGGTCCCAATTCGGGGGAATGGATTACTTTACTTTCTATCTTCTTCTTATCTTAACACTAGACTTCCTGCGTTTATTATAAATGGATGGTGTGAAGATGTAGTGTTTGTAAGTATCTAAGCATTTTGTATCATCCTACAATTTTTCTATATTAAAAAATATTACTATTTATCTGTATCAAAAAAAAATACTCATTGTTCATATTTCAATTTATCTATTTTTCGCAGAGTCTCGGGATTCATTTGTCATCTACTCTTTACTTAGGGACAAATTTCGGTAGAAGCCAAGTCCGTAGTATCTCTGATATTTTCATAATTCCAGCGAAACGACATGTTCGGACGGACCTTGATGGCCCGTCTTTGTTGTTCGTAATTTGGAGAAAAATATTTACTTTGCCTCGCAATATCGCCTTCACGTAATTTAGCTACGAAGGACACGAATAAGGTATTTGAGTTGCTTTGGACGATTTCGCTTATTTTTGTTAATATACCAATAAAAATTGTAATATGTTGTTATTGTACTTGACAGTAAATAATATTATTACTATTGTTTTAATGTTTTAAATGCATAAAAAATATCAAAATACAAACGTTGTATTGAATAAATTAAAGAAAAAAATATATAAGGGAAATTGACAAAGATATATTTTCTCCCTTCTAAGAACATAAATATTCATTCTAGCAATTAAGAAAAAAGCTAAATTGGACTATCTATATTAAATTATACCTAATTTCTTGTCTTTTTTGATAAAATTCTAATAAATCATTTTTAAATAAACTATATATCTTGAGTAAAAAAATCCAAAAATACTCGAAAGAATTCTGGACAGCCGGACATTACCAGGAAATTCACACTGGTGCATAACTTTACGTAAATTATTACGTTTGCTACAAATTTATCTTGCAAAGCAAAAAAGTCAGTTAGATTTATGGCATACGTTGAACCACCTTTTCCAGTGGAGTGTCTTATATGTATACTTCTACATGAATATTAATGTTTTGCGAAGACTCATCGACGAAATTTATATTAATATTCTTTCAGATTTCTTGCCTTTTTTCTTATGATGATAAAGCCAGTCGTGGCGCAGTGGCACTTAGTGTGACTGTAAAACCGATTGATTGTGGGTTCGATCCCCACTCGAGGGGATGAAATATTTACTTAAATTTATATTTCCATTTCTTCACTCTAGTGTAGAGGCAAAACGCGGCATTGAATTCTGCCACTCAACACGCTATGCCTCCAGAATTCGACAGAAAGTGGGGAACGTAGTGTCCTAACACTAGGTTCCCTCTCTACCTACCCTGCTGTGTGCGGAATACAGCGTGACGCTGATTTTTTTCTTGACTTTTTCTTATTAATATGTAGGTGATGATTGTTTAAATTCATAGCAATCTTAATATTTTTATAGTATCTTGGGTGAAAATATCGTAATTTTTATTCATAAAAGACTTGGTTATTATTTTAAATGTGCGATACTTGGTTATTAGTTTAAATGACGATATGGATATAAAAAAAGGAGTTAATAAATATTGTTCACAATTTCACGCCTTTGTTGATACACTTGCGTGTTTAAGTGAAATAATGAAAGTTTCACATCCTGTATAGTAAAATATAATATTTGCTATATACGTACAAAAGTTTTACACGATTTTTTCCCTGTTATTTCATTTAGAGAAGTCCAGTTCTAGTTTCAATCAACACTTCACCACAAACAGTCCAACGGCTTTCAGCAACTAGTCCGTCCGGGCATCGCCGTTAATCACATCTGAATTTCCACAGTTCGAAATACCTACTATCGATTAATGTTGATACGTTCTATGATTTTTCTTTTTTCAATAAATTTAACATTATTTAGAACGATGAGACTGACATTTTTGTACTTTATTCACATAAAGATCCCTAAATAAAATTAGGTAAAAAAACATCACACAATTGATTAGTGCATTTGTATGTAACGTATTTAACAGGTTCTTTTTTAACGTTGGGAAAGCACGTTTTCTAAAAAAAATTCAGATTCGTACTTTTAGTATATACATAACATAATATATATATATAAATCTCGTTATATTGTAAAAAACTTAAAATCTTATTTTAAACAAATTTTTTGCACTATTTTTTTTTAATATTTATGTGACAAAGTACAACAAAATAATACATTCGTAATTTAATAATAGTATAATATGCAGTTAATGCAATCCTTCAAGTTTGTTTATAGTGTTTTCAACACGATAACGAATCCTAGAATGCTTCGCATTTCGCAGCATTAGCACAAAATTTCGCATTGAATTACAAGAAAGTAAAAAAATCATTTTACATTAGTTATCCCATTTTTCGACAAAATTATATGTGGCTTGTATATATTATAAGAATCATGAACAAAAAATTGCTTGATTTATGTTATAAATATGCAACTAATCCATTTAAATCAACCAAGCACTTGACACACAATGCCACCAGAATTCGGCAGAAAGTAGGGAATTGAGTGTCTTAACACTAGGTTCCCTCTGCCTACCCTGCTGCATGCGGGACACAGCGTGAAGCTGATTTCTTTATTTTATTTATTCTTTAATCAATTGGTTTGTATTTTTAGCTTACTTAAAGTGTTATTACACACTTAGAAAAGAAAAAATATTTTTTAGGAAACGTATTAAAATTTGAACGTAACGCGATTGGACCCGCGCCTCTTGGAAACCGTCCTAGCGCTCTGATTACTAAGCCTTATTAAGCTACGTCGAAATTCTTAAATCCTTGCTATAACTTAGAAATTTATAAAAACCTCTCAGATCTCTCCCAAATCGAGAAAGAATGAGAGAGGATTCAAATCCCGTTTAATTTTTTATGTTTTCGAAAAATATAAAGCCTATAATTTCTTTTTAACACAATATTATTTGTACGATATACGTGAAAATAGAGTGGACCAAAAATTTAACACGCCACTGTACACCCATACGGAACAGTGAAAATCTTTTTATAAACATATACTGACTACATCTTTGCAGCCTACTTTTACTGAGTAACAATACATGTTTTCACTAACTTCGTTACCGACTCGCTCGACGAGTTTACTGATTTATTCGGCCTATAAAATGTAATTTTGTTTTATCGGTATAGCAAACAAAGCCATGCCGCATTGATTACCGCCTCATGATACCGGAACAAAGTAAGCCAGTACCTAAGAACAATAATATCAAATAAAACTATATAGTCAATAATGCAAAAGGCCGTCGTAGCCCAGCGGCACAAGGGTGTGACTGTTACGCGACGGTTGTGGGTTCGATCAATAAATAAAATTTATAAAAATATTTCAATTTATATTTCTATTTCTTCGCTCTGGTGTCGAGGCAAAGAGCGATGTTGAATTCCGCCACTCAACACGCAATACCTCCGAAATTCAGCTGAAAGTGGGGAATGGAGTGTCTTAACACTTGGGTCTACCTACCCCGCTGTGTGCGTGATACAGCGTGAAGCTGATTACTTTGTACGGAGGGTTGAAACTAAATCGAATTTGGCAGCGTCGAACCGCGTAGCTTATCCATGGCGCATAAACATTTTAACTATTTATTTTATTATATATATTGCTTACAAAATAGATATTTAAACAGTAAGATATTGTCCCCAAAATATACCTATATTTCTAACATCGATTTGTAAAGATAGGTGTTCCCAAGGGATGTGACGGGCAGGTGTCGGGGCACCATCGGTCATCTGTCTCCCGTCATCCAGCGTTAGGTGTGCGATGAAATATCCTCTAGTTATAAGTCATAACTGTCGCTTCGAATCTTGTGTTTCTCTAAGCGAGAGAAATTTAATAATTTTCCTCAAGGGCTTCGATCTAGCTTTGTTTAGCAATTTTTATTTTTTATGTTATCTCAGAAGTTATGAGAACAAAAATATATATTTTTTTCTTTACCACATATAAAACTTAGATGATATTCGAACTTTCAAGTTTGTTTATTATATTTAATTTCACGCTGTATCCCGTATACATCAGGGAGCAGAGGTAACCTAGTGTAAAGACACTCCCCACTTTCCTCCGAATTTTTGAGGCATTGCGTATTGAATGGCGGGAATCAATGCCGGGATTTGCCTCGGTGCCAGAGTGTAAAAATAAAAATATTGAGAAACATCAAATCATTTCCCTGAGTGGAAATCAAACCCACAACCGTCGCGGTACAATCACACACTTGTGCCAATACGCCACGACGGCCTTATTGATTTCTACATAATATAAATTTAAAAAATCAGCTTCACGCTGTATCCCGCACACAAGAGGATAGGCAGAGGGAACCTAGTATACATAATATAACCTATAGATATTTTAACAAAATATAATATGGAACAAAAAACAATATAACATATGGTTTTAAAAACTCATTTTACTATTGTAAAAGTCCTGACCCACTAAAAGAAAATAAGATCTCAGTTCATAAAAAACGTTTAAATATTCACTGTCATTTTTCTTGGAAATGGATTAAGCTGCCGCTTTTATGTTCGTCAGAAACAGAACAATTGTAGACCGTAGGTAGATTATATTTTATATACGAAGTAGTAGACAATGCGACGGAATGAATGATTTTTTTTTAATATTATTATTATATGTGATAGTATTAAAAGTAATTGAATATGTAATATGTGATTTGAAATTAAGTATTGTTATTTATATACACCAAAATGCAATTGGCAGCAGATATTATATATTGAAATTTATCAATTAGATCATTAATGTAAAAAAATATAATGAATAATATAAAAAAAAATGATGATTGAATATTATTTTACCATTCCCTACTAAGTTCCCATTAAATCATTTAAGAATGTAAGCTATATAAATATTTCTGGGACAGAGTCTGACTGTAAGAGCTATGATTGTGAGTTCGATGCCTAATCGGAGTAGATATAAATATGTTTTTTATTTGCAAGGACAAATAAATCACAGTATTGAATTCTCCAATCAACACATAATATCTCAAATTCAAGAGGTGAACAGAGTCTTGACGCAAGGCTCCAATTAAACCAAGAAAGTTAAAAATACTTTTAGAAAACGTAGTAAATCTGAGTTTGAATCCGTGCCTCTCGAATACTGTTGTAGCGACCTAACCTCTAAGCCATACGGGTTATCAATCTACGACGAGATTCAGACCATTGTTACAATTTCTTTATATTATTAGGATTTCTATATGAATTTTCTTACAAATTTCAGCTACACAAAAATATTTGCTTAAAATTAATATTTGGCAAGAGACAATATTTTGCTATTTATTAAATATTTTGAACATTTTTATTCTAGTGGTACTTTACACATAAGGAAGAAAACTTTATTTTGACTGAAAAAAAATTTCTTATTATTTGGCGGACAGTCGTGGCGCCGGTGCACAAGCGTACGACTGTAACCGCGACGTATTGTAAGTTTGACTCTCATTCGTGGAAATGAAATATTTAATATTTACATTTCTTGCTCTGGTAATGAGGGAAAACGCGGCGATTGGTTCCGTTGAACACACAATGTCTCCAATATTCAGCAACAGGGTCCCTCTGCCTACCCTGCTATGTGTGAGATACATCGTGAACTAAAAAAACAAAATTATTTCTATTTAAAGTCACCGATCCAAGCATATAAAACAAAAGAATAACACAAACATACTTCACAGATTTCTCCACAGAAAATAACCACTAAGAATGTGGTATCTGGATAACCTTAAAAACCACTAGTTAATTGTTCCGGAGCACAAAGGCTTCATTACACTGCGTCGTTACGCTAAAGCGGCTAGCGTGTGTGGTTTGCTACTAACTTTGCGGTTTCTGATTACTAGATAGCTTTATATAATTTATTATATTTGCATTTGTTTACGATTAACTTATTGAATTTGTTTCATTTGAACAACATAAATAGGATAGAATAGGATCATCCTGGTACTGGTGGTGTCGTAAGAGGCGTCTAAAGTACGTGTGGTAGAGTCACGTCGCCAGCAATGGCAACACGCATGGGCAGACTCGACCGGATCTTCTCATGCGTTAATAATCAATAATTAATTCACCCAAATGGGAATCAAACCTACAACAGCCGCGTCGTCGTCGCCCCGATTGTGGTAATGATCAATCAACAAAATCTGTATTGAAGAATTACCTAGAGTTAAAAATAGTCTACGTGAATAGCTTGTTGCTAAACCTCAGTTAAGACAAACTAAGTGTCCACTTACCTTCTGGAATTACAGCAAGAGTTAGTGATGTAAGAGCCAAGAGAAGATCTTAGTTAACCTTCGAGGATAAAGTAGTATTCATGATATTGGCGAGAGGTCGTGTAAACAAAACCAAGAACGAAGGTAAATAGGATATGCAGAGATCGTAGCGTTGGACGCTATATTCCATTAGGGGTTATGCGTGAACTTAGCAAATAATTTTTAACAAAAAGAAGCAACTTCTTCAATTTCCACCGGATCCCATTATCAGAACTCAAACTACACTTGAAGTGTGTCCTTTCTTTTTCCTTTCCAATTTAAAAATATCATCGAAATCAGTTGGCGGTATATTGTCGTCTCTTCCTCCTTTTAGGACGTCGGTTAAAAAATACAGCACGAAAAAATGGCTAAATGAAATTCTTATTCTTTACTTTTGGCTAAATTTCCGAGACATTGCGTATTGAGTAGTGGAACTCAACGACGGCGTTGTGTTTTATTATCAGAGTTTTGTTACTTGAAGTTGGGGGCCCTCTCAGAGGTAGCGCCAACTAAAAGTATACGCTCACCTACGTTAAAGTAAAAACGCTCATAGCAAATTGATTTTTAATGTAAAAATTTATATATTTATTAATTAACAGACTCTTTACGTGGACCTTGTAGACAACCTAAAGGTTGCTTAAAAGTTCCCCCAAATAGGGGTCGAACGCAAAACCGTCGTGTTTACACTCACATAATGTGACAAGGGCCACAACGGCCCCGAATCAGAATAATATAAAAGTTATATTCACATTTAATTAAAAAACTTTAAGGTTTAAGCGCCACCGCACAGTTTTAAATATGTTAAAACCATACCGGATTTAAGCTAACGACCTACATCATTATACATACACATATGCAAGACTTTATCATTATATCATTGACCAAATAACACAATTATAATATAGGTAATATATAAATAATAGTAACGATAACTTTAATTTTATTAAAATAATACGTCAATTGTATTTTCATATCGCCATATTTATTCGATTACAGAAAATGAAATCTATCAAACAAATGGAAATTCATTAATATATTGCAGCGTTGTGAATAGTAATATTTTGTCAGTAAAAGTATCCTTATGTCTATTAAACGTTGATGTTTTTGTTGAAAGAGCATAACTAACGTTTTTTTAGATTATGTAAAATAAAGCGTATTAAATAATTTAACGCTACGTTTAATAATATTAATAAAATATAACAGAGAGAAAGAGATTTTTCTGTAACTTTCTTTTAAATCACCTTCATATTTTAAACTAAATATAATAGGGTAGCCAAAGGGAACTTAGTGTTAAGACACTCCCCAACTTCCACTCCACACAAACACTTTTCGCCGAAGAGATTGTATGTTGAATGGCGGAATTCAACGTCGGGCTTTTGCTTTGGTGTTAGAGCAATGAATAAAACAAAAATATTGAATAAAAAAATAATTCTTTCCCCCGAGTGGAGATCGAACCTACAACCGTCGAGTTATACTCTTGTGTCCATGCGCGACGGCCTCTACCTCTTGACTACTCTTAACTCAAAAGAACTATTATTTGTAAGTACTTAATAAATAGCACCTGTTACTTACTTTTTTTTATCATAAACACTAAAACGTTAAAGCTACGTTCTACAAAAAGAAGTCGAGCTTGGTTAATTTGCAAAAGTAACAATCGAGCAAAATATTCTACTTTGGAACACAAAGTTGAGCACAAATGAACACGCCCTTAAAGTTTTCATTTCAAGTACCTGGAAGTATTTTTAAATATTTTTTTCTGCAGTATTTGTTGACAGCTATTTTTATACATTGAAATGAGTTATTTTGAGGGCTATTAACCGGTAATTATTAAATTCCAATAAAAAGAGAAGTTTCTATGTTTCTTTAGTATTTTGTTTAACCAAAATTCAATTTTACTAAAGAAAAAATATTATAACTAAAGAAAAATAATACTTAAATTGTATTGATTGTCATGTATCGCCGTCCCCGAAGAATAAAATGGTAATCGCAAAATCACCACTTTTCAAGAAAAAATAAAGTCTTATAATGAAGATACAGAGTGAAAGATGGTAGCGTAAAAATAAATAGGATTAAAATCCATACTTAAAAATTATGTTTGAGGTATAGTACTAGTTATTTAATTTATAAAATAATGCGAAAAAAAAATCATTAATTTTCTAAAATTAACTTACTCATTATTCTTAGAAATACGGAGCAACTCAGTATATTTTTATATTATCTTACAATTTTATTCAATTAGGTTATTGCGGTGAATCTTATAGCAATAATAGCAACTTACCATTTTATTCTATTGGAAATTGAAAACTGTCTGTATTTTAATAAGGTGATTGGTATTATTATTCGGGATTATTTGAAAAAACAAATAAAAATGGTAATCAGCCTTTACTGTAAACAGAGTTAAAAAATATTGATCCATTTCTCATTAATATCAATACAGAATACATACTTAATGTAATCTACATTAAAAACAGTACAGTACACTATGAAAATAAATTTAATATTTCATAATTTTTTAAATAATTAAAAATATGAAAAATATATGCATTTAGATGCATAGAACTGATATATCGTATAACAATAATATCTCTCCTCTAATAGGTTTTCGGCGGTTATCATTTTGTTCTCCGGTGACGGCGATTATAATATATTATTTTTTTCTTACAATCCAGTGTTTTTGTTTCCATAAAATCGTACTGTTTTAGCAAATCGCTATGGTTATGGAAATCACGGATTAACAATAAAAGCTTTCCAATGTAACACTTTTATGTACTAAACGAAACAAAGCGATTTAAGCATTTTGAAAATCAGCCACATGCTATGTAGATGTCACACATCGTGATTACGTCACATAAGCATTGAACCTACACCCGTTGCATGTAATTAGCGAATTAATTACTCAACCTTTCAAGTATGAAAATATATTTATAAACTCAACTCGATACGTGCCAAAATCAGTGTACCTATAATTAAAACTTTTAAAAGTTTCCTTTCCGCGTAATTTTATTTTTTTCAAAGTTAGCTACTTTTAAACGAGGCTAACTCTGAACAAGTTTTTCTTACTGAATAAGACTTTCTTTAAATTTACGTGTTACGGTCGCCGTTAACATTTTTTACAAATATAGTACCTACTTAAATTAAAGCTGCTGTAAAAGTTATTGTGAAATATTAGAATAATTTATAACAGCATTTTGCAATTATTTATTCATATTTTGACGCTAACATTATATCCCGCACATAGCAGTATAGGCAGAGGGAACGTGGCAACCTAGTGTTAATAGACACTCCGTTACCATTAATACACTACCGTTCCACATTTTCCGCCATTTTGACTTTGTTACTAGAATAAAGAAATCTTATGAATTTATGAAAATAAATTATAATAATAGAAAATTAATAAATTTATGAAAATATTCAATATTTAATTTTCTCAAGCTCTCAAGAAGATCCCATAACTTATCGCGTTTACAGTCGTGTATTCGTGCACCGTGGCATAGGGGCACGAGTAGACGACGATTCAATTGACAATAATTGCTGCTGAATTTTTGGGAAATTGCGTGTTGAGTGGCAGAACTCAACGACACGCTTTGCCTTGACACCAGAGCGAAGGAAATGGAAATATAAATTTAAATAAATATTTCATCTCCTCGAGTGGGGATCGAACCCACAACTAGTAGGTTTTACAGTCACACTCTTCAGTTACACAATTTATTAATAAAGTAAAAAAATAGAAAAAAAAATCATTTTATTTGTAAACACGTACTTTTCTGTTGTTCAAAAGAAACAAAATCAATAATTAAATCGAAAACAGATGCAAATAATCTAATTTAAATTAGCAATCTAGTAATTAGAAACCGCAAAGTTAGTAGTAAACCACACACGCTAGCCGCTTTAACGTAACGACGCAGTGTAATGAAGCCTTTGTGCTCCGGAACAATTAACTAGTGGTTTTTAAGGTTATCTAGATACCACATTCTTAGTGGTTATTTTCTATGGAGAAATCTGGGAAGTATGTTTGTTTTATTCTTTTGTTTTGTATGCTTGGATCGGTGACTTTTAATAGAAATATTTCTTTCAACTTCAGGATTTATTCCACACATATTTATTTGAGTATCCAGGAAAATCCTAGTGTTAAGACATTTCCATTTCCCATTCTCCGCTGCTTTCTGGAGGTAGAGTGAAGCGGAACTCGCCGTTTGCCTCGGTACTAAAACGAGGAAACGAAAATATTAAATATCTCATTTCCTCGAATAGGAGTCAAACACACAACCAGGCGCGGGTACAGTCGCACGCTTGTGCCACCGCGCTTCGACTGGTCTCTAAATAATATTATATTTATTCAGTAGGTATACTAATAGTAAACTATTTTCAATCATAACAAAGTTTTTTTACTTAAGTGTGGAATACCACTGGAATAAAAATGTTCAAAATATTTATTGAATAGCATTCTATCTTGGCAAATGTTAATTCTAATCAATTATAATTGGGGTAGAGGAAATTTGTAACAATTTCTCTAAAGAAATGATAACAGTATAAACAATTTGTAACAATGGTATAAAAATCGCGTTATAGCTTGATAAAAACATATGGCTTAGTGTTTAGGGCGCTTGAACAGTTTACGAGGAACAGGGGTTCAAACGTAGATTTAAAAAAATTGCTAAAAAATATTTTTAATTTTTTAAGTCAAAGCCTTGTACACACTCGCGACACATTTGCGATGTTACGTGTTGAGTGAAGAACTAAGTAGTATGCTTTATCTATATTTGGAAATGAAAATTATTTTTTACCTCGGGTAGGCGTCGAACCTACAATCATATTGTAAGAGCTTACAATCAGACACTGTCCTAGAAATTATTAAGTAATTTAATTCGAACTTAATAGGGAATGGTAAAATTGTAGTTATTCAGAAAAAAAAATCTTTTCTTTATTGTTTTTTATTTTATTCAGTAACTATAATCTAAATGACAAATTAAATTAAACGATACCTGCCATATATTACATATTCAATTACTTTTAATACAATCACATATATAATAATAATATTAAAAATAAATTCATTCATTCCGTCGCATTGTCTACTACTTCGTATATAAAATATAATCTACCTACGGTCTACAATTGTTCTGTTTCTGACGAACATAAAAGCGGCAGCTTAATCCATTTCCAAGAAAAATGACAGTGAATATTTAAACGTTTTTTATGAACTGAGATCTTATTTTCTTTTAGTAGGTCAGGACTTTTACAATAGTAAAATGAGTTTTTAAAACAACATGTTATGTTGTTTTTTGTTCCATATTATATTTTGTTTAAATATCTGTAGGCCGTCGTGGCGTAGGGGCACGAGAGTGTGATTGTAACGCGACGGTTGTGGGTTCGATTCCCACTCGAGGGAATGAATAATTATTTCTTAATATTTTCATTGCTCTCGTAAAAAATTGACATTGAATTTCGAAACTTAACACGTAATGCCTGGAAAAATTTCGCGGGAAGTGGGGAATGAAATATACGGGAGATACAGCGTGAAGCTGAATTATACTAAATATATGAATAAGCTTGAAAGTTGAAATATCATCTAACTTGCATTCGTGGTAAAGAAAAAAAATATTACTTTTCTTCTCAAAACTTCTGAGACAAGTTTAGTTATAAAAATTGCAAAACAAAGCTAGATCCAAGCCCTAGGGGAACATTATGAAATTTCTCTCGCTTAGAGAAACACAAGATTCGAAGCGACAGTTATGACTTATATCTAGAGGATATTTCATCGCACACCTAACACTGGATGACGGGAGACAGATGACCGATGGTGTTCCGACACCTGCCCGTCACATCCCTTGGGGACACCTATCTTTACAAATCGATGTTAGAAATATATATCTATCTATTTCTGTTTTAATATCAATTTTCCTTTCAATATTTATAATAAAATGTAAAGTTAAAAGATTATTATTGTAAATAAGTCCAGTCGTGGCGTGGGCATAAGTTTGTGATTGTAAACACGACTGGCTGTGGGTTCGATTCCTACTTGAGGAGCAGAAATATTTATTTTAATTTATATTTTCATTTCTTTGCTCTGATATTGATGCAAAGCGCGGTGTTGGGTTCCGCCACTCGACATGCAATGCCTCCAATGTTCGGTAGAAAATGAGCGACCTAGTGTTAAGGCACTCCGTCCCAAAAATAATTGCTTAGAATTAGCATTTGCCAAGATAGAATGCAATTTAATAAACATTGTGTACATTATATGCGGAATAATCAGCATTGGGTTTATCCCAATGCTGATTATTCCGCATATTTAAGCAAGAAAACTTTGTTATGACTGAAAAAAATATTTTAATATTAATAAACTAAAGAAAAATAATATTATTTAGAAGCCAGTCGTGTCGCGGTCTCCCAAGTGTGCGGCTGTAACCGCGACTGGTTGTGTGTATGACCCCATTCCAGGAAATGAGATATTTAATATTTTTATATCTTAACTCTGGTACCAAGGCAACCGGCGTCCAGTTCCACTTCACTCCGTCTGCAGGAATCGGCGGAAAGCGAGAAATGGCATTGCCTTAACAGTAGGGCCCTTTACCTACCTACTATATGTGGGATAAATCGTAAAGTTAAAAAAAATACTATATCTATTTAAAATCACCAAACCAAGCATATAAAACAAAAGAATAACACAAACATACTTCACAGATTTCTCCATAGAAAATAACCACTAAGAATGTGGTATCTAGATAACCTTAAAAACCACTAGTTAATTGTTCCGGAGCACAAAGGCTTCATTACACTGCGTCGTTACGCTAAAGCGGCTAGCGTGTGTGGTTTGCTACTAACTTTGCGGTTTCTAATTACTAGATTGCTAATTTAAATTGGATTATTTGCATTTGTTTTCGATTTAATTATTGATTTTGTTTCATTTGAATAGAAGTGTTCGTTTTACAATAACATATTTTATCCAGACAACTGCGTACTTTGTATGTGATTCTAATAATAAGAATTTAAAATATGATTTTCAGCAAATAATCACGAACTGCTAATATAAAATGAAAGAATAAGGAATGATTATTATTTTTTCTTGCCTACAGCAGGGTAGGCAGAGGGAACTTAGTGTTAAAACACTCCGGCCCCCATTTTTGACCAGACTAGGCATTGCGTGGAGGAACTTAACGCTGCACTTTTCCTTGTTACCAGAGCAAGGTAATAAAAATATTAAAAAAAATAATTCATTCCCCGAATCGAAATCAAACCCACATCCGTCACGTTTATAATCCAATGCTTATGCCACTGCTTCACGACAGCTCTTATATACATATGAACTAGTAATAGATACTATTTATATCTAAAATAGTTTCGGAAGACTCTAGATAAAGTATATTTAAAAAAAATTACACGTAAATAATTACACGTAAATATAATCTATGTGAATAGTACGTTTGTAAAACTTAGCTGAGACAAACTAAGCATGTTCCTCACAACAATAGTTCTAACGAATCTTAAAAACCTTCAATTACAGCAGGAGTAAGTGGTATGAGAGGAAAGGAACAAAGTAGTATTTAAGATATTGGAGGAAGGTCGTATAAAAAATCTAAAAGGAGGAGGAGGAGGAGGAGGAGAGACACTCACTCATCACTCACTTCATTTTCTTTGGATACTCTATTATTGAAGGATGAAACGTGAAATCAACAAAATAATGTAGTGACAAAATTTTCGAGACATTGCACGTAGAGGAGTGGAAGAAGCAAGAAAATAAAAACTAAATCATTCATCAACAGTCGCATGATGTGAAAATGTCGGACTTAATTATAATATAGGTTATTAATATATAATAGGAACGATAAGGTTAATTCAATTAAAATAATATGTCAATTGTATTTTCATATCGCCACATTTATTCGATTACAGAAAATGAAATCTATCAAACAAATGAAAATTGAGTAATATATTGTAACGTTGTGAAATGTAATATTTTGACTATCCTTATGTCTATTAGGCGCTGATGTTTTTATTGAAGACTATAATTAATGTTTTTACAACTTAATGCGACGCTTTATAATGCTTATAAAAATATAACACAGAGAAAGAGATTTTTTTTCTCTAGTTATGTTTTAAATCAGCTTCATATTGTATACCGATATAGCAGGGTAGCCAGAACCTACCTGGGAACCTAGTGCTAAGATACTCTCCACCCTCCACTCCACACTCACTGTCTGCCGCCTTTTTCGAGACATTGCATGTTGAATGGCGGAACTCAAAGACGGGCTTTTGCTGTGGCGCCAGTGCAAACAAATAAAAACAGTATAAGAAAGGAATTATTCCTTTCCCCGAGTGGGGATCGAATCCACAACCTTTAGGTCTTGACTACTCTTAACCCAAAAGAACTATAATTTGTAACTACTAAATAAATAGGACCTGTTGGCTTATTTTTTTTTTTAAACACTAAAACGTTAAAGCGACGTTCTACAAAAAGAAGTCGAGCTTGGTTAATTTGCAAAAGTAACAATCGAGCAAAATATTCTACTTTGGAACACAAAGTTGAACACAAATAAACACGCCCTTAAAGTTTTCATTTCAAGTACCTGGAAGTAGCTTTAAATATATTTTTTCTGTTTATGTGGTATTTGTTGAAAGCTATTTTTATACATCGATAAAGAGTTATTTTGAGTGCTATTGACCAAGTTCCAATGAAATGAGAAGTTTCTATAATGTTTTATTTTGACTAAAATTCAATTTTAAAGAAAAAATATTAATTATTTATCTAAAGATAAACAATACTTTAACTGTATATATATATATATATATATATATATGTATCCGTATCCGATTCATAAAAAATGCTTTCCAATGTAACACTTTTATGTATTAAACGAAACAAAGCGATTTAAGCATTCAGAAAAACAGCCACATGCTATGTGGATGTGACACATCGATCACGTCACATAAGTATTGAACCTACACCCGTTGCGTGTAATTAGAAAATTAATTAAAATACTCAACCTTTCAAGTATGAAAATATATTTATAAACTGAACTCGATACATGCCAAAATCAGTGTAGCTATAATTAAAACTTTTAAAAGTTTCCTTTCCGCGTAATTTTATTTTTTTCAAAGTTAGCTACTTTTAAACGAGGCTAACTCTGAACAAGTTTTTCTTACTGAATAAGACTTTCTTTAAATTTACGTGTTACGGTCGCCGCTAACATTTTTTACAAATATAGTACCTACTTAAATTAAAGCTGCTGTAAAAGTTGTTGAGAAATACATGAATAATTAATTTAAAAATTCATATTTTTTAGATTCACACTGTATCCCATACATAGCATTGTAAGCAGAGGGATCGTGGGACTTAGTGTTACGACACTCCGATCTCATCAAGACAGATGGTGAGATGGTGGGCTTTAAATTTTGTTTTATTTTTTTTGTTCTATATTACGGACTTATTTTTTTCAGCTTCAAGCTGTTTACCGCTTACAGCAGGATAGTCAGAGGGAACCTAGTGTTACAATATTCGATTCCCCACTTTCCGCCGAAACTACTTAGTAGCGTATCAATATACGATTTCACACTTAATGCAATGTATTAGGTAAGTACTGGGGAGTACTGATGACAACTGTATATTATACCTGTCCAGACACGTGCATTATTAGTAACAAAAAGTTTGAATTAAAATATTACCTTACATATTTTATTTCTAGTAGATACTTCCGTTCTTGATTTTCCTCCGAATGATGGATACATTGCGTGTTCAGTGGCGGAACTCAACACCATGCTTTTTTGCCTCGTTACCAGAGCGAGGAAATTAAATTATTAAATATTATTCCTCCAATGGGAATCAAACCCACAAACTGTCATATTTTGTTGTTTGTGAGAATCGAAATCACTACGTCACGACTAACTTCTGGGTCTTTAATTCACGTTTTTACTCACATAATAACAAAATAAAAAAAAAACTAAAGGTATTTTCTTATCTTTTCTTAAGACAAAAACATTAAGCTCTGAACGAAAATGTTATATCTTCGTATTCAATTTGGAAATTCACTTCGGAAAGTGGAGAACGAAATGTCTTAACACTAGGTTTTTTTGTTTGCGGTAAAAAAATACGATTCACTTCTTATTACGAGATAGCAAGAGAAAATATTTCATTAAAAATACGCATTTATTTTGGCACAAATGAAAAACAACTTGGTAGAGCTTGATTATAATTTAGACAGTTGTCGTTACTCATACTTAATGCCTAGATAAATAAAAGTCCTTCTTTCACATTATAATTAAAACAAAAAATAAGAAAATAAGTTGTTTTTACTATTGCTTGTGTTTTTATAATAACAACTCTACTATTTGACTATTTATCAATTTATTTCCCTTCTGTTAGGTACAAATTGAAT